>OZ024741.1:357652774-357752774 GCA_964016885.1 Eledone cirrhosa
ATATATATATATATATATATATATATATATATATATATATATATATATATATATATATATATATATATATATATATATATATATTTATATATAAATATATATATTATATATATATATTTATATATAATATATATATATATAATATATATATATTTATATATAAATATATATATAAATATATATATTTATATATATATAAATATATATATAAATATATATATTTATATATATATTTATATATAAATATATATATATTATATATATATATTTATATATAAATATATATATAAATATATATATATAATATATATATTTATATATATATTTATATATATATATTATATATATAAATATATATATTTATATATATAATATATATATTTATATATATTATATATATAAATATATATATATATATAATATATATATATATATTTATATATATAATATATATTATATATATAAATATATATATATATATTATATATATAAATATATATATATATTTATATATATTATATATATATATAAATATATATATTATATATATATATATATATAATATATATATTATATATATAAAATATATATATTATATATATATATATATAAATATATATATTATATATATATATATATATAATATATATATTATATATATAAATATATATATTATATATATATATATAAATATATATATTATATATATATATATATATAATATATATATTATATATATAAATATATATATTATATATATGTATATATATATAATATATATATTATATATATAAATATATATATTATATATATATATATATAAATATATATATTATATATATATATATATATAATATATATATTATATATATAAATATATATATTATATATATATATATATAAACATATATATTATATATATATATATATGTGTAAAAGGTAAACAGAAATAAAAACACAATCGGTACAGTATATGGAAGGGATATATTAGGGTATATTCATATGTCTATAACACTTTAAAATGTCTATATATACACAAAATGCATTTCCTATCCCAATTATGTTGCTACAATAAATTTGCTTTCCAAGTACAAGATCCTAGATTTTAATCCTATGTTTATCTCTTATAAATAGTTATTTCTCCAAAGTTACTTGTGTCATTTGTACATATATGCTGAACATTTATGTAATTATATCCTAGAAATATATTATTGAAATACCATGCTTATCTTTAATCACTTGCACATGTCAGTAATCAAGCATCACTATAGGGTAATTCTTCTGCAAAATTCCCAGTTTGTATGATTGTTCATATATCCGGTAATCCTCGGATATATGGCATACCAATCCTGGACTACAGAAACATTCATGCTTTTGCTGTCTTCATCCTTACGGGGTCGATAAAGTAAAGTACCAGTAATGTACTGGGTAATTGCTGGACTTGTGCCAAAAGTAGAAACAATTATTGATGGCACATCATTGTTTAACATCTACTTTGCCTGTCAGCAAGGGTTAGGCAGGTCTATGTAGACCACCACTAGTGTATAAATAATATACATGTATTGTTTTGCTGTTGGTCGACATAGTATAGCTGAATGGTTAGGAGTTTGCTTCGCAGTCATTAGGCCCTGGGTTTCATCATACTGTGTAGCATCTTAGACATGTGTTATATACTATAGCATTGTGAGTGTACCACAGCCTTGTGAGTGAAACTGGATAGATAGAAACTGTTCAGAAGCCTGTCAAATGGACTGAAGCTGTAATTCAAAAGGCTAACCTTGTCACAATGTGTCATGCTGAACCTCTCTTAGGGATTTACGTTAAATGTAGACATATATGTCGAATGCTCAACATAATTGAACAACTGGAAGACGCATTGTCGAAACCTATGGAGGTTCATTTAACTGTTGAATAAGTTATATGAAAAAAATAAAACAACTGGGTTACATTTAATATAGTTGTTAGGTTGAACCTGGAAGAAAACTTAGTTTCTAATATAATGTTTCACATCCAGCATGTATGTTTTAAATTAAATGTCTTGTTAGTTTAACAATGGAAGAATTGAAAGGAGCTCGATTGCCTGCCTGTGCTTGGGGCATCAGTTGGCCTTAATCTGAGCCCTCTGTGTGTTTGTATGTATGCATCTATCGTATATATGTATGTGATGTGTATTTGTGTATGTTATATATAATATATGGTATGTATGTATGTGTGTATCTCTGTTGGTTGATAAAATCAACTATGAATTATATGTATGTGCTATGTATATTAATGTCATGAGTGTAAAATGTATATACAAGTTTACGTTAATTGCGATATATTTGTAGACTTAACGTATAAATAGGTCTGAAGATGTTTAGCTTTTTGTATATTTATAACTGATAAAACAAAATAGGATCCCAGTTTATATATATATATGATTTAATAGCATTGAAAGTTGACCTCTCGTTTACAATAATGCAAGAAATGTTGGCCTGTGTACGGTATGTGTGTGTTTAAACACACATGAGCACACGCACGCACGCGCATTCATTTATTTACTTATTTATTTATTTACACATTCTTTCTTTAAAGGAGTGACTATAAGGAAATGTTGTTTGACATTGTTAGATCATTCTCCCAATACCATTTCAACTAATGCAGCCTGCTAGAATACTTGTCTCCTCCATTCACAGATTGTCATAAGATACTTTCCAATATTTAAAAAATATATATATTCTATAGACATCTACATCCCTGAACAGTCAATATAACTAAGGATTGGAAATTTAAACAGCATTTCGTTGAAAAAAGAAATAACAAAAAAACCTTTATTTCCTGGGTTTTAACCACACGCTGTCAACTTTGTACTAGGACGTTCATCAAACTTTAACTGAGAAACTCTGCTTGCTATTGTAAGGTAGAACTAACTTGCCTTTTTTTTATCTTTTCTTTTTCATACATTACGATACTGACCCGAAATATTACTGAGTGACTTTAAAAACACCCTTTAAACTTAATAATTCAATATATATATATATATATATATATATATATATATATATATATATATATATATATATGTACACATTTGTAAATAATTTCCTTTCTATAAAAAATAAATACCATTTCATGAGAGAATAACATTATTAGATAAGAAATGTTAGAATGTCATGAGCAACTGTCAAACTTTACTGACAAATTCTGTAAAACCCTCCCTTTTTTCATGGCCCCCAGCCCAACATTTTTGTGGCCCCTTTTGGCTTCGTATGAACCCAGATTAGAGGTTGCTGGCTTATAGATTTACTTCCGATCCTGTTATATATATTTATTTTAAACAATATTACATCTATTCTAATTTCAATTCAAAACTGGTTGCAGGTCGTCGCTCTATTTACTTTAGTTATTCGTCTTTGTAATTATGAGATATAATGCTCATGTATCAATAATAATGTTTATTCGTGGGTATTTAATGCTGTTTTTTGTACGAAGTTTACACGTTGTCTTTTCCACTCTGAAACAATGTATGATTTGTGTTGCCTTCAACATTAATAGATTCCACACACGCGTATAATATATATATATATAGAGATTACAATAATACTATATATATATATATATATATATATATATACATATACTTGAGAATATACTTTTCTGCCCAGTATTGTGTGATCCTTCAATTAATGTTTTGAATGTTTTAAGTACTACGATAATTTAAACATATATTTGTATGTATGTTTAAATTATCGTAGTATTAAAAACATTAATTATATATATATGCACGCACATACACACACGTGTATATGTCACAGTCAGCACTCAGACACTGCACGACGTGTGTGTACCGAGCTGCCTAGCGCCAATATCTCGAATGTTGTTGTCTGTTGCATTTTTCATACATGCTGTCTAGTATTAAAAAAGAAAAAAAAACACCTGCTACACACACATCCATTAACATCTTTTCTATTTTTACACGTTCGTCTCACACACACCACTGCTTCCAAATGTCAACAAAAATGATCGTTCGATATACTCTGTTACATATTAAATGTCTAGTGATTGTGTTTGAGTTTTCGGGCGCGTGTGAATTACCGGGTTTTTTTTTTTTTTGTTAATTGGATCTGTCTGGGGTAAGAGATTATGTCTGTAGTCTTTCTTCGTAACCCTTCGAGATCGTTGAGACTGGCTCAATTAACAATTCCGGCGCTCTTTTGCTTTGCAGGATCCCTTAAAACTGAAATGGAATTTGGTGTTAAAGGGGAAAGAAAAAAATATTACCGATAAGTTTTTTTGTTTTGTTTTACAGACTGTTTAGAGTTATACATACATCAGTCATTTAGACTAGAGGAAAAAAGAAACATGCAAAGAGCGACTTCCAGAGCATTTACATTCCGTGAAGGAAGAACTGGGCATAGGGATTTGTACGATAACTGTAGTGAATAAGGGCACGACATGAAGGGAGGAGGGTGAAAAACGAGTGAGTTAGGAGTGTCTTGAGGCAAGGTGGAGGCAAGGCTAGCCAGGTCCGAGAAACGGGCCACTATGGAATGGCCCATCCTTCGGTCTCAACAGGTTAGCTTGCTCATGAAATTAATGTACAAGTGGCTGAGCCTTCCACGGACAATAAACTTAATTCTCAGGGACATTCAGCATTTCACTGTGTGTGACAAGGTTGGCCCTTTTGAATTTCATGTACAGTCTATTTGACAGTCTTCCAAACAGTTTCTGTCTACCCAATTTTGCTTTCAAGGGTGTGTGTGGTAAATGACATTTGCCCAAGCTGCCACACAATAAGATCAAACCGTGGACATAATTATTACAAAGCAGATCTCTTAAACATTTGTCTAGGTTGCATCCACAGAAGGTATTATATTAGCAATAGAAAGACAGAGAGAGAGAAGACAATGTCTGTAGGTCAGAGATTAACTTGTAGGACAACTTAAATGGACTATGAATATCACTAAAAAAAAAAAAAGACCAGCAAAATGACTTTATTGACATTTCATTTCTTGAACATGAATTTAAGAGGTACAAGTTCAATCTTAACTTGCTACTAAACCTGGGCTAAATTTATATGAAAAGAAACTGCCCACTTTAAAGTCTTCATATTCATATTGAAACGGTCCATAATTTTATGTGAGAATGTTTTAAAGTAATGTTCTAACTAATAAAGTTATTTTGTTTAATTCTTCCAAATTTTTTATTTTCAAAATAATTGAAATACATATGCAGTAGAAATACAATAACTGAACGCTTGTCTGAATTTAATATCATGGGGCTGAAAAAGTTTAAATATTCAATTTGTATAACAAAACTGGGCTTGGAGACTAAAAAAATTGAGAGAGGGGATGTTAGAAAAGAATATAAGTGACTTGAAATATAAACACAGGAAACAGTCTTCTCCTTGTGTTATTAAATATGAGCTTGTAAATCAATACAACTAAAACATCATACATACATACATACATACACACACAAACATACTTATAAATATGTGTATGTGTATGTGTGCGTGTGTGTGTGTGTGTATATATATATATAATATATATGTGTGTGTGTGTGTTGACTATTTTTTTCAATATCCTCTAGTCTTTTTAACAAAGCTTTAATCTCCACCATGTGAACCTTGTACCTAACTAGAGAGGAAACTAAAATAGTATTAGCAACAAGCAAAACAATAATCAAGTTTGAAGGAAGCTACTGGGCATATCAAGTTGGGGTAAATAATTTTGATATCACTATGGGCTCTAGTGACTGAGCTCAAGTAACAGACCTCATTGACATGTATCTAATATACAAATTAAAAGAGGAATTCCGAGACCTATTGCGAAGCTTATATGGAAATGACACCCTATTAATAGTCCAGATAATGAGAACATAGAAAAATAGTAATACGGTCCTTCTTGAAAAACATGGGCCTCAGAATATCATTCGGGCATAAGGCAGCCAACTTCCTCAATGTAATCTTTGAACTTGACTCTGAACTTTTCAAACTGTACTGTAAAATAAACAAGAACATGACATGCATTAATAATGATTTCTATCTCTCCCATTCTATAATCAAATCAGTGTACATTTAAGAATCTCCTGACTCTCAGCAGACAAAGCTATCTTCAATGAGTGTGTGGGCTATTATAATGAAGTCCTTACTGGGGCCGGTTTCAGTAACAAAATTAAATTCATACTTAATGTGTGTGAAAATACAAATATATATTGCATAGAAAGCTATTAAAACCTGAAATAGCCACCAAATCATAGAACCCATACAAACACAACAAACACATCAGCAATAGCAATGAGATGAAAACCAGTGAGACTAAAAGTAGCAACCCAACCAGAATCCCTGTATATTTAAAAGCCAATAATACCACCCTACCAAAGCCAACCTCACTTGAGAACATATTTATAACCTTTTATATGGCACCCGTATTGGAACAAAAATTTCTAATGAATTCTTGAAATTAATTGATAAAAACTTCCCACAATCTCATAAATACCACAAAATTCTTAATAGATAAACAATCACTGTTAATCTACTGTGTTGAGAATTGATATCTTTATAACTATCTTAAATAGTAGGCAACTGAACACCTATAACAAAATCAATCCCACACCACAACAGCATCAATAACTAATGTGTCCAAGTTAAAACAACATTTGCACCCCTGCAGCATATTTAGAAAACATACAAACACAACATACTCAAGCTGCACTCCTTTTAACAGTCCCACCAAATACTAGAACAGAACCCAGTAACTAGCAAGCTGGGGGGAAAAATTGTAACAGTAGCCTGAAAATTGCCTCTAGGTGGGAAATACCTGTATAGGAACATAGTGCACAAATGTGAAGTAACTTCCACCAGAGGTATGCACACACACACACACACACACACACACACACACACACACATATTGGTTTAACGGCAAACAATTTCAAAAAACCACTCTATATGCACACTTATCCATTTATAAACCAAGTATATAGAAATCAATGGAACTCATGAAAAAAACCTGGCAGTTAGAACAGAGCAATGTCAACTACAATATTTTATGGCCTATCGTATGATCTGCAAAACCTTACGAGGACAAATGGTGAGAATGTGATCTCTGCTCAGTTGAAGTATTGGAGATTATAACCCTTAAGGAATTAATAAACTCCAGACACGATTGGATTTTTAATTGCTCACACAGATCGCTAAAAAATCTTTTCTAGGTACATTGAGTATACAGCCTAGTGTACTAGATTGTCTAGAATCCAATTAATTATATCTCTTCTCCCTAATTATGTACCACAGCAAGCCACTGCAGCTGATCTTCAAGGTCAATACAATATACTAAACACAATCTGTTCCTCACAACACATGCGCATTAATAATGCTATAAATAAGTATGGATAACACTCTATCCAGATTACACTGATGTAAAATATGTTTTTATAGGAACCCTAATGCATCAATTTACACAATTTGAACTCACTAACTCTGCTCACAACAAAAACCACATCAAGACAAAATTATAAGATGATGCCAATTATTCCTATTTAGGTTCACCACAATAGATACCATCCCACTCTGTAATAAAACAACTTATCTTAAAATAATCATCCCCTCCTGCTTACAACTAAAATGCCTAACACACAATCTGCCTAAACAAACAAATTGCCACGCAGACCACATGACACCAACAGATAGGAGAAATTCAGGACAACAGCACATATAATAGATGTCTGAAAAGTAATTTCCTCTACCTTAACATCTAATTAGGCCTATTTACCATATTTATAAGTCAAATTATACATAAACATTTAAAACCACTCCCTAGGATAGGACTATAGTAAATAGAACATACTGCACTGATTGGATTACTGTCATTATCAAGAACATCCCACCAAATCCCACATGCTGATTTGTCACCTTTCTCTAAAACCGACTAGCTCACCTCAATAAAATTGAGCCCTCAACACAGCCGATCATAATCTCTCTGTAAAACTGTACTTATAATATCTTCTAGTGCCGTGAGCAGTGATTTATTGTGCATTTGTAATCACCAATTTCGACTATTACAGGTACATACAATTACAGCAAAACACCTGTCAGAATTATTGATAGATGAAATACTAAATATCAATCTCTCAGCCTCTGTGATTTTTCCACAACTTTTGGTCACTATGTATACATGCATGGTCCCATAACTCACGAGGGAGTCATAGGGGCACCTATTCACATACAGCGTTTCTAGGGCAGTTTTAAAACCTGGCAGAGCCCATCTCCTCTCCAAGTCAGAATATAGCCGATTTCTTACAGAGAAGGTTAGATAGTGAGAAAATAGAAGTGAGAAAGAGATATAGAATGGTACTTTTTTATCAGAATGGTACTTTTTTATCGACCTCAAACAGATGAAAGGCAAAGTTGAACTCAGAGAGCAGATAGACAGAACAAATACTGCAAAGCATTCTATCTGATGTTCTAACAACTCTACTAATCCGCTGCCTTCTGATCTGTCTCTCTCTCTATAGATATATATAGACTAGACTGATTGGGGAACCACGTTTTGCTCATACATTCTATATTTTGGTATTGTTTCTATGGCTAGATGTCCTTCGTAATGCCAACATCTTTACAAGTTGTATTGGATGCATTTGTTCATGTCTCCAGCACTACCACTTTACAAAGATGTACTCTTATATGTGTGTGTATTTGAGAAAAAGAGAGATTAACTTTGTTTTTCTGTAACCAACTCCATTTTGCAAAGTTTATAAATGCATACTGTAAATAAATCACCCTCTTATCTGATCATATGGACTCTTGTGACAGAATAATTTGTTTGTTTCTGATAAACCCAAGGAGATGGTGTTAGATTGGATTCAATTTTAGTGAGGTGAGCTAGTAGGTGGTTTTAGTGAAAGTTGACAAATCACAGTTCAAATCTTACCAAAATCAACTTCATTTGTTATCCATTCAGCAACCTTTAATGCTTATTATCATCATTTTACATCCATTTTTCTATGCTGTCATGGAGTAGACTGGTTGTTGCATACAAAGTCAGTACTTTTATGTGTCCATATGCTTAATTAGAACTATTGTGCTCCTGGACGGGTCAGGGACCATGTCTAGCTCAGCACATTCCAGTTTCTACTGCTGGATGCCCTTGCTTATGCCAACCACTTTACAGCATGTACTGGGTGTATTTTATCCTGGAATCAGCACTAGTGAGGTTGTGTCCTTAAATTGGCTGAAGATCCCTCTTGGCATGGTTTTTACAGCTGGATGCTCATCCTAATGCCAACCATTTCACAATGTACTGGATGCCTTTTATTGTGGCTTTAACAGTTGGCCTGCTTTCTATGTCTGAATGCCTTTCCTACACACCAATCACCCTGCAGAATGTACTTTCTGTTCCTCTCCATTTGCATATCTTTTATGTGTCCATATGTTTGATTTTAAAGCAATCATTCCTATAGGCAGCAAATTGGCAGTCATTAGAACATCAGATAGAATGCTTTGCAGTATTCGTTCTGGTTTCTGCACTTTTGAGTTCAAAATCTGCCTGGGTTCACTTTGCATTTCATCCTTTTGAGGTGAATAAAAAAAACTACCAGTCACTTTCTCTCACTCTCGCCTTCTCTGTAAGAAATTGGCTGTTTTCAGACATTGTAAGGAAAGGTCACTGCCAAGTTTGACCCTTTAGCATTTAAACCGGCAGTATCCAGCCAGAACTCTCTGACCTCTTTCTGTTCAAACCAGCTGTAACTGGCCACTCATACTGATGTTAAGGTATTGTTCTCAAAATAAATAACATCAAAATCTCATAGATTTAATATTATGTGAGGTATAGCCTTTACCACAAAAATATAATATTAAATATAGAGTAATGTAAATACTGAAGGGTTAAAATGCCTAATACAAGCTGTATGTTACTATAGCACCCTTACACTTCATCGGGAGTTATATCTCCATACATACATACATACATACATACATGCAAACATTCATATAAAGCAATCATATAGCATATGTGGGTATCACAAATTTATTTGTGTATTTGTTTATTTGTACTCAGCATCTTTATGAAAACTAACAAGCGATAGAGGATAAACAAACTATATAGATAAATGCCAAGCTGGTATTTATCAGCTTTGGTTAATTTAAATCAGTATAGATTGACAACTATCATACTGGTTAACCTAAAGCAGTATATTGATGTCTGAGTGCCAAATAAGCCACCTACCTAATTTTACTTATTATTATCATCATCTAAGTTTTTACATATCTCTTAAAACTAGAATAGAATAAATCACACAAATTTAAGTGCATTAATCTTTTGATAAGAGCTAGCTATGTGACAGTTTAGCCTAAAGCTATTGCCAGTGTTTATACTGCTAGACACTTAACAAATGGATGTTTTATCACTCACTCAACAGACCTCTGTTACTTTGGTAGGTGGTTTTTCTAATTAATTATCTTCATTATTAATTATAGTTATGCTATCCGATGTTCTTTACAATCAATTGAGTCCCATTTCACAATACTACTAATAGTTGGTCTTGAAAGAGTTAAATAACTGATCACACAATTTACTAGTTATATATAGATAACATTACACAGTCTTGTCAGCAGCTGAGTTTTAAAGAAAAATTTAATTCATTGACCACAATTTATTATAAACACTATACTGTTGTTGTCAGCCTATCAGCTTACGACACACACACGCACATAAATAGATATATAACTAAGTGGTAGGCTTAAATTATTTTGGGAAAATATGTGTTTGTAAGATAAGTTTTCAGTTAACTTATTTGTTTTCTCACCAGTGAAGTAGTGTAAAGCAGACGTTTGTACACATATCTCATCTTTGTGGAGCCATCATCTTTGATATATCTCTATATAAGATCATTGTAGGATTTTTTTTTTTTTTTTTTTCATTTGTAAATGAGGAAAAAAGACCCCTCCCCCTCCCTGCAAAAAACAATGTTGTATTCAAAACCTAAAAATATCTGCCAAACATAGTTTATTGTTTCTTTTCTTTTTCTCCTCCACCTTCTTCTTCGTCCACTTGTTCCTGAAATTTCCCAGGGTCTTATTGAAAGCAATTGTCTCCAAAGATCTGGTTGGATCCCCAAGTTAGACAAACCAAGGTCATGGATGTTATTCAACCATCTTGCTCATGGTCTACTTCTGGGTCTCCAGTCAGTTAGCTTTGCCCATAAAATCTGTTTTGCCTTCGAATTTATTCAGCGAGACTGTCAATGACTGGAATAAATAGCTTAAGCTACTCATTAAGCAATCTAATAATTATCATAATGATTTGTCTAATTACAAAACCAAACTTTTTAAGAGAAAACAAGCGGCCTATTGAATCAAACCTGTTATTATAGTCAGAAAGAATGTTTCACGATATGTTTTAAAAGGTTCCTGTTTAAATTAATGTCTTCACACATAATTTGATATAAGACTCATTTGTTACATTATATATAAGCCTTTTAATTAACTGATTAATAACTATAGTAAATCTTTCCAAATTCTTCATTAATTAATTCAAATACAATGTATTTCATTAAGAATGTGTTAATAGAAGGGTTAACCAACAGTTGAGCATGATTATGGAAAATTTATTTTTAGGAGAAACTCCTTTCCTTTCAGATTTTCATGCTAGAATTGATGTTATTTTCTTTTCCTTTGAATATGTCACTCAGATCTATTATTTGTTTCTGTGTGTCAATGCATGTTAATTTTGTATGCTTTATATGTTATTTGATATTGTTTCTTTGAATTTGTTCCTCTTCCTCTCTATTTGCTTTTTCACTAGATCTTTTGTTATTCTCTAGGAAATTTGACAACCGGTTCTATTTTTGTCCCGTTTTTAACAGTACAGATTTTGTGTTTTATTTGTTATATATAATCATTTACTGTGTATTCGTCCATGCATGCCTGGGTTAGATGGGTTGTCTTACTCATACGGATCTGTATTCTGGCATGGTTTCTACATCTGGATGCCCTTCCTAATGCCAACCACATTACAGTGGGGACTGAGTACTTTTTATTGTGGCACCAAAACAACCACCTAACAGTGAACTAGGTTCTTTATATTGTGTCACCAGCACAACCACCTTACAAGGTATGTGTCTGTGTGTGTCGTTTACATACATCCCCTGGATATAGCATAACTACAGTTTAGTTTACACACACTCGCCTGATGTTCTCTCATAACTTTCTTAATAATACATATTTTGAGATACATTTTCCATGATGTAGATTACGATTATGTTTAAGGAAATTATTATTATTGCATAATTCTTTTCTTTAATGCTTTTATTTACTGAATACTTAAGATCTACATTTGTAATAAATAAAGTTAAACGTAAGCCCAGAAATTTTATCACTGGGCCTTCCGATTTCATGTTGATGATTTTTATCAACTAGAATAATGCCATAGATTTTATACTGGAATGTAATGTCATTTCTACAACTGTGAATTGCAAAGGAAAAAAATGAACATAGCATACCCCTGCAAATTTCCATTACAATATATGCATTATTAAGAAAGTTATGAGGACAGAAATATGTGAGTATGTGGTGTGGGAGGGGGATTAAACTTAAGTTATGTTCACGTCTTTAGCATTCCACCTTACATTCCATGATCAGCTAAAATTCACTCGCCACTAACAAGTCAGCACGTGTGCCTATGGTAGCGTGCATGATATGAATATATTTTTGTTCCTCTGTTTCCTTGTTATGCGTGAGTATTTGAACATATTTGTTTATATGAACATGAAATTCAGTAGCACACACCAGTGTGTGCTCATGCTTGTATACATGCTATATATTTTTGATTGATAGATAATTTGTCTTTTTTCTCTTTTTGTACATGACCGTAACAAGTAGTTTCAAAAGTGAAGCAAATATCAAGCTTGTGGAAGTTCACAGTTGTTAACAATTGTGTTTGTGTGTGTGTAAAGTTGATTATTTTATTTCTGTACAATATACCTACAAAGTTCGCTTTCCTTGGATGATGGTACTCAAAGCAGAGGTACTCAGCTTACGGTGAGCCAACAGCCTGTGTCTCGTTCACATATGTTCTTCCATTCTGCCGAGTGCATTTTATTGTGACACCAGCACTAGAGAGGTTGTCATGTCTTCGACACTGCTGAAGCGTCCTCTCATATATATATATATATATATATATATATGCAAACACACACATACTCTAAGTGTAGTCATTTTACACTTAGAAATGCCAAAAAATACATGGTGTCACCTTAAAAAAACTGATTCCCACATGTCTGCAGTGCCATTCATAAAACTAAGGATTCCAAATTTAAATTTGTATATTGGAATAACCTTATTAATAAACTTTTCTTTGGTTAGTTTTCTCATTTTCTAATTTTGGCACAAGGCCAGTAGTTTTAAGAGAGGAGAAAATCAATTACATTGACTCCAGTACTTTATTTTATCAATCCTGAAAGGATGAAAAGTAAAGTTGACCTTGGTTGGATTTGAATTCAGAACATAAAGAGCTATAACTAAGTGCTGCAATGCATTTTAATAATATTATAGATGTATGCTATATGTAAGCCATGCATTAGGATAGCTGTACATTTAAATTTTTAAGTTGAATTTTTGTGGAAAAGATTAGCTGAAATAATACTGCTTTAACTTTTTCTTCCTGTTTGATGTTTTAAACCTTTTGATACCATTTTCCTGAAACTGCATCCACATCTATATTAACTTTCCAATTTTATATAAGAACTTTTTTTGAAAAGGTTATTTTACTAAAACGTCTGAATTCTTTGTTATTTTCAAGATTAATTGAAATACATATGCTGTGTTTAATGAGAAATATGGTACGTTATTTACTAACCCCATAAAAGGATAAAAGGGGAAGTTGATCTCAAAACAAAATTAAGTCTATATTTTCATGACTGCTAGAAAACTTAATATATCATTGTTTGTTGCATTGTTTACTAACTCTGGGTTTCTCCTATACAATCTATCTCTTTAGGTGTTTAATAACATTGAAAGTTGATAGCATATTTATGATGTGACAGCTTGTAAAATAGAGATGAGAATGAGTCACCCTAAATGAAAAGCTCAACTTAGTCAACCATTGACCCTTGTATATCTGTCAGCTGACAAACTTCAATGAACTTGTCATATTAACATGTTTCTTTAAAACTGGATTATTGGATAATGTAATCCTTTGTTGTTTCTATAAAACTCCACAAATGCTCTACTTTGCAGCACCTGTCTACGTTTTACACAAATAAGCTAATTAAGAGGATAAACATTTTGTTTGTTTATTTGTTTGGCGGGATGAGGGGATTGGACTGGCTTAAAGTGAACTTGTACATTCTTTCAGCTTCTTTGTTAGTGATTTGACAAATGTATTTATTAAAGGAAAATTTTATTTTATTCACTTTCTAATGAAAGACACTGTCTGCTTTTTTCAAACCATTTTGAAGAATTTTAATAGTATATAACGTTTTCATTATTAACCCATTTAGGGTGGTAGATTGGCAGTATCAGTAGAGAGTCGGACACCATGCTTTGCAGCATAGTTACGGCCCTTTATGATCTGAGTTCCAATCCCGCCGAGGTTAACCTTGCCTTTCATCCTTACGGGAGTCGATAAAATAAAGCACCAGTAATGTACTGGGGTCGATTTAATCAACCCCCCCCCCCCCCCCCAAAAAAAATTACTGGCCTTGTGCCTACACTCCAAATCATTATTAATCCATTTGATACCAAATTGCTTGCAACTACTTCTACTACAAAACTGTTTGTTTTAACCCTTTAGCATTTACATTATATATATATATATATAATATATATCGAATGTATGACATTTTGATGCTATATATTTTGAGAAAATACTGTAATATCAGTATGAGAGGCCGGTTTGAATAGAAAGAGGTGAGAGAATTCTGGCCCGATACGGCCGGTTTAAATGCTGAAAGGTTAAGGGATTTTTTCATGTCCCAAACACCAGCTTAATAATGTAAAAGTTAAATTAGGAAATCAAATTCTCGATTATCTTCAAAGTTATTTGAAAATTATTGGCAGTATCTTTCATTAGAAATATGGTAACAAAAGGGTGATGTTTGGAAAATAACAAAAACCCCTTACATAAAATTGATACGTTTTCAAAAAAATAACATTTTAAAACACAGTTCTGTATTCTGAAACCAGGGGCAGTTTCAGGCAGGTTAGTATCAAAAGGGTTTAAATATTTCTTACTATAGTTAAGATATCCTTGATGTTTAGTATTGTAGAATTAGAAGTTTTAGCTGATTTAGTCTAAAAAGGAGCTAACTTTTTCTACTATTATCAAAGCTTTTAGTCAGAGGAGTATATTTTAAAATGTGTGCATAGGCATAAAGCAGGGAAAAGCGGATGTAAAATGATAGCAATAATACCTTTTGTCACAATACTTGGCTTAGATTAATTACACAGGTCGACATTGTTGCACCTTTGCTCTAGATTCTCTTCAAATTCCACATTTTTGAGAATAGCATACATTTTTTTTTCTCTTATAAAACTATCATAATACCAATTTATACTCTATTTCATTTTTATCTTGCCCTATATATATATATATATATATACTAGCAGTGGTACCCGGCGTTGCACGGGATAAGGTATTTTGGAACACGGGCTGCCAACTGACCTAATGGTGGAAAAACTGCATGCCTGGACAATATGTAAAGAAAATAAACCGAATGCTCTGATGGATGGATAATCTTTAAGATTTTCCTTGATGAAGCAGGAAAAAGGCAGGTTTTCACCTAATGCGGGCCCTAGGGGATCAAGAAAATGGATTTCTTTTATGTGCATAATATGCCTTGAAATTTCAGGAAAATCAGCTAGACATAACGCCTCAAAAAAGCCCTAAAAAGCTGAAAAAATGAAGTTTTTCACCTAATGCAGGCCCTAGGCCATAAAAAAGTTGGATTTTCTTTGCTCACGGTATGAAGAAGAGACTGACTAATACATAGTTACAACTTCAAGGAAATCGGTCTGACGTAACGCCTCAAAAAAAAAACCCTAAAAAGCTTTAAAAAACAGTTTTTCACCTAATGTGGGCCCTAGGGGATCAAAAAGTTGAATTTTTTATGTGCATAACACTCCCTGAAACATAAGTAATACACATGTAAAGCTGGAAAAAAATCGGTTGGGTACTTCTCGAGTTTTAGGGATTCAAACTCACACGCACGCACACTCACAGAGACATCCTCATCATCATCATCATCATCATTTTACGTCCGCTTTTCCCTGCTTGCAAGGGTGGGACGGGTCTTATTCAGCACAGCATCTCTCCACTCGTCACGGTCCCTCGTCATCTCCACCGTGAGCTTCAGCGATCTGAGGTCTGTTCTCACCACCTCCGCCCATGTTTTTCGTGGTCTACCTCTACCACGTCTTCCTTCAACTGGCAATTCCTGGCACTTCTTCACCCATCGGTCATCCTCCATGCGCATCACTCAGTTTTATATATATATATATATACATTATCATCATCACCATTTTACGTCCATTCTTCCACACTAACATGCATTAGATGAGTTGTCCTGTTGTGGGCAATACCAAGTCAGGTGACCATGTCTTGCTCATACAGAACTGATTTGGGCTTGGTTTCTACTGCCCTTCCTAACACCAACCTCATTTACAGTGAATACTGGGTGCTTTTTATTGTGGGACCTACATGACCATTTTACAATGTGAACAGGGTGCTTTTTTTGTCATGACACCTACACAACCATGTTACAGTGAGAAGGGGGTGGGGACATACTGTCTATATACTTCAGCTTCGACTTGTACTCATAGGAAGTCGGGTCTTATGTATTACTGCGTAACGCCAGAGGTCTCAGTCCTGTGTCATCACCTTTGAGAGGTGCAATTGGGAAAGATCAGCTTTTATATATATAATGTGTGTGTGTGTCTGTAAATGTGTTTGATGTTAGGAAGGGCAACCAGCAGTAAAAATCCCAGCCAAAATACAGTTCTGTTTGAACTGACCAGACTTGTATCATAAGGTGGATGACCTATCTAACCCATGCAAGCATGGAAAAATAGACATTAAACAACAATGATGATGATTATATATATACATGTGTGGGGGGGGGGGGGGGGGGTAGATGGATGGATGGATGGATGGATGGCTAGAGCAAGGTGAAAAGGAAATGGAGAACATATATAGGTTGAACAATGAAAACAAAGAGGCCGATGTTTAGTGCTAGATTATTTCATTGTTTTACCATCATTTCAAAAGGCTGAGTGAACCAAGATAATATTAATATATTGACTCATTGATAGCAGTTATGTAATCACATATCATCAATCTCAATACAATAGATACATCTTACCGTTCAATATACAATGTGTTAAAAAAAATGTATACACAACAAAATCTTTAGAAATTACATTAAAATAAATTGTTTTATATGCATATTTAAATTATGTAAACATTTTTGGGTAGTTTACATACTATTGAATTATGTCTGTATATCATTTGTTTTTTGAAAAAGCTGTACATTCTAATAAATATTACCTGTACAGGTAATCAAAGTGTGTATACATTTTTTGAGAGACCCTGTATGTGGATATTATCTTTGTTCATTCAACGTCTTGAAACGATCATAAAACGATGAACTAATTAAGCACTAAACCCCATCTTGTTTGTTTTCATTGTCTAACCTATATATATATGAGTCTGTAGTGCATTGGAATACTCAACAAAATCTAACAGGATACTAATCTTTCACAAAAACAAAAACTTTTTTTCACAATATTTCCTTGGATATTCATATCCATGCTATATAGAGTTGTAACAGTGTTATTGGTCTTTCTGTAGACAGGTAAATACCAGTGGTTGAATCCATGGAGGAGTTGGAGACAGCATTCCAGGCATAGCGGAGGAATCTGGAATTGATGAGATGAAGCTTGAAAGGTGGGAAATAGGGTAGGAATGCGATATCATTGAAGAAGTGGCTTTGTTCGATGATGTGTTGAAGAGGAGTGAGCAGAAGTTCTATTGGGTGTACACAGTGTAATCTATAGATGCATTGGAGATGTAGTTGGATTATAGGTAGGTTAACATAGAGGATTGGCTTTATATGCAGCAGATGTATGGGAGAAGTAAGCACTGGGAGCACAGGTGAAATAGATTCCCTCAAATGCCTGGGAGACTCTCTAGAAGATGTTGACAGTTTTTGTTGTCTAGATGACCTAGTTGACAATGGGGAAGGGGTTGCTTTAAAAATGTCTATAATAGTGAGAACAGGCTGGGAAATTTAGTACCTCTGCTAACAATGGAGCAAAGAGGGAGAGGGGGGGGGGGTATCTCCGAGTGAAGTATAAGCTGTATGTAAGGGATGCTGTTGCATGGCAGTGAGACACAAGCCTTGACTACAGAGGACATGGGAGAGCTAGAAAGAAGGAAGAGAAGTATGCTCATAGCTATTCGACAAAAGAATACTTTTGCCTGTGGACCCCCAGGAATATTACATGGACCCTGGGGGTCCATGTGGACCCCGGTTGAGAACCACTGATCTATTCCTTTGAATGTGTATGTGTGAAGGTACATGGCTTAGTAGTTAGAGCGAGGGGAACTTATTAGGTGCAAAATCCATGGTCAATTGTGGCTGAAGGGGGTTTATCCTTATCTATCTATCTATTATATATATAACGGACACTTATATAGTCTGCATTTTAGTATGACATAGAAATGTGATTTGTTAAAGGCTGCCACTTCACTGGACAAAATTCTGGAGAAGAAAAGATGTTTAGAATATTCTATTATTGTTGTGTATTTATGATCGTGTATATGTGTATTTATGAGCTTGTGTATCTATGTGTGTGTGAACACAGCTATGTAAGTGTCTCCTGAATGCTGAAGGGTTTTTGAGAGGAAATACTTAACTTTGCTTTCATGGCCTTAACTGATCTAGGTCAGATAAGAAATTCCCACATGTATTTATCTTGGCAGCTTGGTGAACTTAAATATATAGAATGTATGCTTTAATCAAGTTCAGCAACAAGCATTTTAAAACCATTCTCTTGCTAAAGCAAGGGTTAGCCTTGTAGGCCATATGACAAGCTTCTTCATTTTGCCCCTTCCCTTCACACACACAGTCCCTGGCTTTCACATCTTTCTCTACCATCTTTAGTCATCTCAAATCACGAACTAGCAATCCTATAATGCATTAATTCACTCAGCCATTTCATTTCTGTAGGTGTATATGTGTGTATAAGCTTATCAAAATATAGGCTGTAAATTTGTATGGTTGGGGTTTTCTTCAGTAAATTTAACTTCTATGTATGATTGCTACTTATTTTATCAACGTTGCGTGAATGGTTGTCAGTGACAAACCTCAATACGCTTTTGAATTCAAAATTTAAGCAAATACTGAAAGGTATTTACATTGCACCACATCATTATCATCACTGTTTTATGTCCATTCTTCCACACTAGCATGGGTTAGACGCGATGTCCTGTTGTGGGCAATGCTAGGTTAGGTGACCATGTCTTGCTGATTCAGAACTGATTCTGGCTTGATTTCTACAGCTGGGTGCCTTTTTGTCGTGATACCTACACGACCACTTTACAGTGTGGACTGGGTGCTTTTTGTCGTGACACCTACACAACCGCTTTACAGTGTGGACTGGGTGCTTTTTGTCGTGACACCTACAGAACCACTTTACAGTGTGGACTTTGTGCTTTTTGTCATGACACCTACATGACCACTTTACATACGTTTGTTTATCAGGCTATTACATGTGTGCATGTTTTTTTCTTCTTTTACTTTCAATGTAATTCAAGAATTCAGTGTTCCAACCAAATAATGTTTTTGAGAGATTGATCACTTTTAAAAAGAAAATATTCAAAATTTTTTTTTTTCATTGCCTAACAACATATGAGAGTCAAAGGAATATAAGTAGGTACAGTATAGGTACCTTAACTCCTGATGGAGCTGCAGGGGCATCATCATTCCTCTCACCTCTCCGTGCTCCTGATGGTTGCACCCAGCTTCATGCCTGTCCATTCCGGAATGTTGTCCTCCCATCTCTTTTTCTGTCTGCCTCTCTTCCTCCCTCCTTGTACTGTTCCCTGCAGGACAGTCTTAGCAAACCCTGAAGACCTTGTCACATGCCCGAACCATCTCAATTTGCCGAGTGGAAGTACTACACTTTCAAAAACCTGATCTTGTCAGCCATGAGGCATCTTACATGTGTTATCTGGGGTTGAGCTACACTTACAAAAGCAAATTTTGTCAGCCATGAGAGATCTCTGCTATACATCTGTAGTTTTACTACACTTTCAAAAGCCAGTCTTGTCAACCATGAGATATTTCATTTGTATTATCTGTGGTTGTACTATATCTTTAAAAAACTGGTCTCATTAACCATGAGAGATTTCACTTGTACTATTTGGTTGTATTACATTTTCAAAAGCTGGTCTCATTAGCAATGACAAATCTCAACTGTGTACTGCCTGTAATAGTAGTACACTTTCAAACCTTGATCTTGTATACCATGAAAAATCTCACCTCTCTGTAATAATACTACACTTTCAACAGCCTGTCTTGTTAGCCATGGGAAATCACATGTCAGATGTCTTGCACACGAGCTGTATACATTGAAAGGTATGTACACTCAGTGCTAGATTGAAAATCTCCAAAACAAAAGACTAAATGGAGTAACCGATTTAGACAAGAAAGAAGAGGAGACACAAAAGGGAACAAAGAGTCATTGGGGAGGTCACAGAATGTGTGATGAAAGAACTTTGACAAACTAACAAATAAAGATAAAGTAAAAATCATATAGAGCATGTTTTTTTTTTATTGGCAATACTGGCAACATGACCATCCCCAAATATAACAATATTGTTTTCAACACATGATTTCACAATCAAGAATCTAGCAAAACAAATAGATAAACATATATGTGTGTGTGTGTGCATGTATGTATATATGTGTGTGTGTGTGTGTGTGTGTCATGTATATATATATGTGTGTGTGTGTATATATATATATATGTATATAAATGTGTGAGTGTGTGTATGTATATATATATATGTGTGTGTGTATTGTATATATATGACATGTACATGTATAGATAGATATACATGTGCATAGCAGGTTGTTTTTCTTCTAAACATATCCCCAACTACCAGACACCCACCCACAACAGTTTTTGGCTTTAAAACAAGGTCTCAGACTGCTTGTGGACTACATTATTATCAGGTTCACCATAACAAGCATTGATTGTTCTTAATGGCAATCAATAGAGTAAAAAGGAATGGGGTGAGGTTGTGTAACTACGTTCAGTTGTTCTACCTAACATAGCTATCTTGAATGACTTGTATGTCCGCCACCACTGTATACACATATCCATCACTGATCTCTACTTAACACAGCAATCCTCACCGACTTATCATCTAATGCACATCCATCGCTGTTATGGAGATTTTTGAACTTATGTTTTTTTTTTATTATTATTATTATTTTATTTTAGTGCAATGTATTTCTTTGTGTGTGTGTACCATCATACCATCATCATCATTTTTACTTAGACTTTTCAGTGATGCCAAGGGTTGTATGGGATTTTTTGAAGCAATGTTTTATAGCTTGATGCACTTCCTGACATCAACTCTTTTAGTCATTTCTTACAACTCATATGAGAATGTGTATATACAGGTAAAATTCCATTATAACAAATTTTTCAGTATAACGAAATTTTTTTCAATCCCCGAGTTATTAACAAACAAATGCTCGATTTGTTTCGGTTGATCTCATTATAAAGAATTTTTCATTGCAACCAACTATTTTTTTATTCCTCGTGAATTTCATTGTATATATAATTAAAGAAATGACAATACAAATACAAGGATGCAAAAATTTAAAATCTTATTCATATCACACTTAGAAGGAAGTAGAGGTGGGTTCGGTGCTTCAGACACAAGTTTCTTTAGCAAACGGAGAGTTCAGAGAGAGGGAGAACAGGTTTGAACATCAGAGTTTGGGAAAGGTTTTTTTAAAAAGGTTGGGCATGGTAGACGAGTGATCCGGCATTCGGGAATGGGGACCGAGATGGAGAGTCCAGGTGTGGTTATGTGTGTGCCGATGGAGTGAATTTCATAGGCGTGTATTATTATTTCTGTCTGTATGTGGACATTTACACATATCCATATCAAGGGTATGACAACCTCACTATGGCAGCCATAATAAAATGTACCCAGTACACTCTGTAAAATGATTCATACTTGAAAGAATATGCAGCCAAAGAAGGGATGAGAGGACACTTCAGTTATGTCAAGGATATGACAATCTCCATTGTGTTGGTACTCTGAAAAAAAAACAAAAAAAAACAACCAGTAGACTTGGTAAAGTGGTTGGTGTTAAAAAAGGCATCCAGTTATAGAAACCATGCCAAAGTTTAGGACATGTGAATGTGATATGGTCCCTAATCTTTATTATGGGTCAGTAATTCCAAATAAGAACTCACTTGACCAACTGTGATGCTCTGTTTGGTCCATACTATCATGGAACAGACTGATAATGATGTTTATGTAGTTTTATGTATGACTGCTACTCATAAGTTTCACCTTTATGCAAGCTTGGTGTGTGTGTGTATACATTTTGTATATCTAACGATATATAGTATATTTACCAATAAACATTTGAAAGCCTTTAGCTATGAATTTTGGAAGCTGGTGGCAGAGTTCCACCTAGCTAGTTCCAAAGTCCTTCCAAGACATCTTTGTAGGGGTGATTAACTGTCTGTCTTGGAGGTAAAAATTCTTTGTGAACAATATCACAGCTATAGAAAAAATGATAATCATAGTGCTCACTCCAGATCTGTTCATGCATGCTTTCTTTGGATAAGGAGAATTTTTTGTTCCTTTTCTCTTTGCCATTTGTCTCTGTATCATACTCAAACACCCTGTTACACATCTCCTGTTATTACTATATTCAAGAACTTTGGCTCAATTTCGAGTCTTTTTTGTAAATCTTGACAAATTTTCCACCACTTTTTGCTCCACAGACAAGTGTTTGGGTACTAGTTTTGCGCAAATTTTTCACATAAGCAAATGGTCGGTAAAAAATCTGTAAACTGCATTTTTATCCAATTCTATTTCTTCTGTAATCATCCTAACACTTAATTGTTGACCTTTCGCCATCACCATATTTCATATTTTGTTCATTTGTTGACGAGATTGGCCTTCCAAATCTTCAGCATTTTCTCGGCCCTCTTTGAAAGCTTTGTACCACTTAAAAACCTTACTTTTTGATAAAGTAGCATTTACATAAGCTTGTGCTAAAGAATTAAATGTTTCAGTGGCAGATTTGTTCAGCTTAACACAAAATTTGATCGCGTACCATTGTTCAATATTTTTCTGCATCACAAACATAAGAGTTTATAAACACATCTGTACGTAAATAGCAATAAGTCACGACTGACTCAGTTGATCATGTTGAAACAAGTATGTAGGTGCATCGAAAGTCATAACCAACACACCTATATACATCATCAAGGAACTGCATTACCATATTGTACAAGTCTTTTTACTTTTTGGACAAACCTCGTGTGTGTGTGTGTTATTACTATATATATATATAGCACAATGCAAGCTACCATAGAATAATTGATGTAAAATGAATGGATAAGAAAGAAAAACACCAAAATCTGTTGAGAGGACTCTTCAGCCACATCTACGACATGATGTGTTGGTGGTAGCAAGGACATCCAGCTTCAGAAACCATGCCAAACAAAGAGCTGAGAGGGCTCTTTGGTCATGTTAAGAGCATGATAATCTCTCTAGTGTTGGTGCTATGATATGCCCAGTATACTTTGTATGGTGGTAAGCTTTAGAAATGGCCCTGGGCCCATCTAAGAGAACAGTGGCTCTGAGTAATTATTGGTTTGGTCTGTACTGACCCATCTACCCCATGCAAGATGCTGATATGTGACAGAGGAGAACATTAGTTAATGTGCTCCTCCTTATTTTTAAGACACAGTAGAGAATGATTTGAGGGAGATTTAGCTGCTACATCTTGCAAGTCAAGTAATCTCATAAGTGATCTCTTGTTGATTTGATAAATACAATTCCTTTTGTGTTCTATGTCAGTGTGTCAGAATGTCTGTAAATCCTCCACTAAGTATCTGATAACAATTCAATCTCTTAGCTTAGTCCTTCCGTAGATGAGATAAGGTTTTCATTAAACATCATAATGTGGATCAATAACCTAGTTTCAATATAAAGTGTGTGGGGGGGGGGGGGCACTGAACAACTGTAAATATGACATTGCTTTGATCAATAAACAGGAAACTATTATTAAGCTCCATTAACTGTGTATCTGTTTCAGTAATGTTTCTTGTTAATTTGTGTTTCTTATGTTTGCTAAATATATGGATAAGTTGTATTCAGAGAGGATTAACTGTCATTCTGATACATCTCTAAATACCTCAGCCATCAATTTACAACCACCATCTCTTCTACTACTTCCCCACATTTCTGTTTGGTTTATAACCTGAAATGGTGCGACATCTCTACTAAATTAACAAATGTCTATTGTTGAAAGCAGTGAAGTTCTATTAAATACTTGAAAATAAACACTGTGTAAAGCCTATTTCTTTACATATGAATTTTTTTCTCTCTTGTACTACATTATCTTGTGTGTGTCCCTAAGTCACATAAAATGTGTCTTGGGCATTTAAAACCTGATAGAGCCCATCCCTCTCCAGGCCTGAACGCTGCCGATTTCTTCCAGAGATGGAGAGAAAGGGGGGGGGGGTAAGAAAGATGTAGAATAAGAATCGACTCCTGTACAGGACAGGTACCTTTTTTATTGATCTTGAGAGTTGACTGTAGCAGGATTTGAACTCAGAGAACTGGAACAAATACTGTAAAGTATTCTATCCAATATTCTAACAACTCAGCCATTTGCTACTTTTTACATTATCTTGAAATTAAAGCTTATTTCTTTTCATATGTATTTTTCCTGTCCACTACATTATCTTATAATTGTTTCTACTTTTGGCACAAGGCCAGCAATTATCCCAGTGTATTACTAGTACTTTATTTTATCGACCCCGTAAGGATGAAAGGCAAAGTTAACCTCAGCGGGATTTGAACTCAGAATGGCAAGGGCCGTAACTCTATGCGTCAAAGCATGGCGTCCGACCCTCTACCAATACTGCCAGTATTGTCTAGGAAATAAGCAGAATCTATACCCAGCTTTAATGTTATATATCATGCCTAATACAAATTGTATCTAATAACTGTATCTAACTGTATCTAATAACAAAATGAATCCAGATAACTAGAAATTAGAGAGACCTTGTGAATAAGCAAAATCCTTAAACTTTGTACAAAATACTTTGTAGAATTTAGTTACAGCTCTTTACATTCTGAGCTCAAATTCTGCTAAAGTCAGCTTTGCTTTTCATCCTTCCAGGGTCAATAAAATAAAGAGCTAGTCACATAGTGGAGTGTATGTAATCAACTTTCCCTGCTTTACAAATGCTGGTCTTGTGCCTAATTTAGAAATCTTTATATCTAACCCCTTACAAGGACTTCAATGAACTCAACACTCCAAGCAATAAAGTTTGATGAAGTAGGCACAATCCATTTTGCCTACTTCATTAAACCTGATAGCTTCTAGGTGAACTGTCTGCAAAATTTAACCTTTTTCATTGCCATATTTCTAATGAGAGACACTGCTTATGATTTCTCATTAGTAAGCTGTTGGATTGGCAGTATCGGTAGCGGGTCCGATGCTATGCTTTGTAGCTTAGAGTTACGGCCCTTTGCAGTCTGATTTGAAATCCCACCGAGGTTAACTTTGCCTTTCGTCCTTATGGGGTCGATGAAATAAAGCACCAGTAATACACTGGGATAATTGCTGGCCTTGTGCCAAAAGTAGAAACAATTATTAAGCTGTTGTTTGGAGCATAAAATTATGAGGGAGGCTTTTTTTAGATAAATATAAACTCTTAAAAATGAACAGCTTAGCATCCTAGAGCCATAGATAGTTTCAGAATAGCTAAGAAAAAAGATTCAGTGTTTTGGAAATGGATAGAGTATAATATTAGTAGTATGATGATGTGCGTTATCATTTTGTCCATTTTTCCATGCTTGTACAGATTGGAAGAAACCTGGAGCTTAATCTCAATTTCATGAGCATTGAGAGTACAAGGCTCCTACTCTGGATGGGATGCTAGTCCATAGCAGGGCTAACTCCTGTCTGCTGCTGCTACTTATTTTCAGCTGAGTGAACTGGAGCGACATGAAATATAGTGCCTTGCTTAAAGACATATTGTGTCACTCAATCTAGAAATTGAAACCACACCCTTATGATCTTTAGCCTAACACCCTAACTATTTGGCCACCGACCTTCATGTGGAGATATGTAGTATCTGAGATAACATTTTATATAAAATATTTAATCACATTCGATGTTTGTTTCCTTGAGCAAGACACTTTATTTCACATTGCTCCAGTTTACTCAGCTGTAGAAATGAGATGATAGGGACTGGGGTCCCTATCATTCTACTGCAAAGTGGTCGTGGAGGTGCCACGGCAAAAAAGCACCCAGCACTCACTGTAAATGAGGTTGGTGTTAGGAAGGGCATCCAGCTGTAGAAATCAAGCCAGAATCAGTTCCCGTCCCACCCTTGCAAGCAGGGAAAAGTGGATGTAAAATGAAATGATGAAACATTAAATTGCAATTCCTAATTTTATGATGATAAAAATGTCTCTTTTTTTTGTGTGTTTTTGCAGGAAAAACCTAAAGAAAACGGAATTTCAAATAATTTTGATACAGATTATGAGGTAAAAGAAGACGGAAATATGTCTGAAGAGAACGGAATGCAAGACGAAGGACACATCTATGCTAACAGCGAGCCTATTGCTCATCCTGTGTATGAGAATGTCAGTGTGAATGGTAAAGAAGACAATGATGACACTTATGAAAATGTTGTGAAAGAAACGGGTGGTGACCAGGAGGTTAGTGTTACACTCAAGACGGAAGATGCTGGTCCTGTGTATGACACTTTACCCTCTCTGCAGGTAGAGGTAGATAACAATAACGATGAAGATGACATCGTTGTTGTTTCTATGGATGAGATGGTTGTTCATGATGTTGGAAAAGAGGATGAACCAGTGGGAGAGGCAACACCTGAAGAGGCTGCTTCTGAGGTAACAGAAGAGGATAATGCTATTGAGGCAGAAGTTGAGATAGAAATTGCACATACTCAAGAGGAAGAACCGCCCAAATCTCCCTCTCATAGCCGTAGCAATAGTGCCAGTCCTACAGAAAGACCTGCAAGCCCAACTCCAGCTAGTGATGAAGAACAACACCATGAACCAAATATCTGTCATAGCCCAAGCCCAAGTATGTCCGATGAGGAAACGGCCAACATTGCTGCTGGGATATCAACTTCAGATCATGAAGAAACACGCCGTGATAGTCATGGTTCAATGCACAGCCCGGTCCCGACTCCAACTCCCCGAAAAAGAACTAGTCTGTGTCATGGTAAAGGTCCTGAATTTGAATTGAATAAAGAAGCATGTCGAAGCCCTAGTCCTAAGGATCCTAGTATCAGCTCTGAAGGAAGAAATACACGTAGCCCTAGCCCTGATGATATGATAATACACCAGGTAAGCTCTTTTATTTCTTTATTTATTTTTTTACTTATTTCAGTCAAACACTGTGGCCATGCTGGGGCACGGTACTTATTTTACCAATCTTTCTTTTTGTCAAACCACTAAGTTATAGGACATAAACACAGACACAAACATAAATACAGGCAAGGACACACGCACACACATGACAGGCCTCTGCAGTTCCCGTCTACTGAATTCCTCTCATAAGGTATTGGTCAATCTGATTCTATAATAGAGGAAACTTGCCCAAAGTGCCACACAGCAGGACGGAACTCAGAACAACATGGTTGTGAAGCAAACTCCTTAACTGCTCAGCCATACCTATACCTATTTATTTCTTTTTAAAATTAATCGTAAAATCAAGAAAGACTTTGGAAAGTCGCTTAAGCATTGAATTATATTTTAGTTTATTTCTTAAATTCAAGAGAATGTTTGTTTAACCCTTAAGCATTTAACCGGCCATATCCAACCAGAATTCTCTCACCTTTTTCTGTTCAAACTGGCTACAACTGGCCACTCATGCATATGTTAAGGGATTGTTCTGAAAATAAATAATAAACAAAATCTCGTAGATTCGATATTATGTGAGATAAAGTGTTTATCATGAAAATACTATAGTAAATACAGAGTAATGTAAATGCTAAAGGGTTAAAGTAGTGGTTCCCAAATATATTTTGTCACAGAACCTGTATGCAAATTCTCCCAAAATTGCAGAACCTATGTTTTATATTTTGCATGCAATCTCCATTTCAACTTTTAAAATAAGATGTTAAAAATGAAACCAAAATTGTTTTACTGAGACAATTTATTCATGTATATAAAAAAATAATAAAAACTTTAATAAAATTTGGAATGTGTGCATCGCAACATAAACAACCAATCACTATAAATAATTATTTATATTTAACTACTGTTATAATAGTTAAGAAAAACTAGACAAAGGTGCCTCTGTCCATACACTTTCACTTTATATTTCCTGGTATTTGAGTGTTAAAGCCTCTTTATTCAAAAAAGAAAATAAGGAATATAATGTTAGTTTAAACTGTTATTTTGGTTTGTTTTACTTTACTCAAGTTTTCAATCTTTTTATTTGATATGCATTGTACTGGCCTTCCCAAAACCACTTTAAAAACGTAAATATTAGTTTGAAGTAATTATTTTCTATTAAAACTTTATCTCAATATTCTAAGGATCCAATTCTATTGCAGTTTAGCGTTGTAAATCATACAATCTTGTAACAATACCTAATAAATAAAATTATTCAATGCACTGAAAGCTTTGCAGAGTTATTTCCCTTGGCTTATTGTTACTTAAGTCATTTTAGCAAGATTATTCTAATAACTATTGTCGACTTGCCATTGAGTTATGGGCTGAAGCACCCAAATGAACATAGGACATCATCTGATGGCACCAGTTCCTTGCGGTCAAGGTTATATTCATCAAAGGTGAATGAATGCGAGGTTTCATCTTTAAGATGTAATTATCCTTATCCTCTATTCTGTAATAGTCTGTGAATGCAGTTTTTAGTATTAAATAACATTTAATGACAGGCATTAAATAGCATTTCAAATCTTTATCAATGTGAGTTTAAAATAGAAATGAAAAAGGACCAAAAATATTTCACCTCATCACAAATATATAGTAAATGTAAACACACAAACACACATGTGTATATATATCACCATCACCAACTTCGTTTAACACATATATATGTATACATCTAATATATTCATATCTCTTCTGCTTCTCTTTATTTATCTTCATTTCAATCTCTTTCTATCTTCCTAGTATGACATACATTTCATATTTCTTGTTAGACATATATTTCACACACATGCGCATGTGTGACTCTGTGTGTGTGTGTGTGTGTGTGTGTGTGTGTGTGTACGCAGAGAAAGATGGACTTTACAGGGGGAACAAATAAGTTAAGATATTTCAACCATGTATTATATCTTATTTCATAATTGTTTTCTTTTTCCGTTGCTCTGCCTTTAAAAATGTTCAACTCCATATCCTAGCATCATCATTTGATAAAAGGAGAGACAAGTTGATTCATATGACATAGAGGACAATTGGAAATTCTTACATGATAACCTTTTGCGAGCTACTGATGAGACCAGTGGCTAGCACTCAGCCAGACAGATGGTGACCAGGTAGGGGAACAGCATAGAGGATAGAGCCATTAAAGCCAAGAAACAGGCGTGAATGACTGGTATACATAGCTTGGAAAGGGGTTGAAGAAAGAAAGTTTGCCAATGTCTTGCGATGTGAGGACCAGTTGTTAAGTGTTCCACAATGCAAGGCAGTGTGTTAGAAATAACACTGGTACACTTAGTACCACTAGTGCTCAAAAGGAAAAGGCCTGGAAATGTTAGTATGAGAGGCTAATGAATGTAGTGAATGAATAGGGGAGAGATTACTCCCACCTTACAAAACAGTGGGACCAGTTATTGAAATTGACAGTTATAGGATCAAAGAAGCAATCAAGGATATGAAGAATGGTAAAGTTGCAGGACCGTCAGAGATAGTTGCTGAGATGCTGAAAGCATTGGGAGAAGTAGGAACTGAACTAGTAATCTGCATCAGGTAATACAGGTGTCATACCCAATGACTGGTGCAGCAGTACAGTCATAAATTGCTACAAGGGGAAAATGTGATGCTCTAGAAAGGTGCAACTACAGGCAAATAAAACTAATGGACCAAGTTATGAAAGTGACAGAAAGAGTTCTAACACAGCTAATTAGGGAAAAAGTCAAATTAGATGAAATGCAGCTCAATTTTGTGCCTGGGAAAAATACTACAGATGCCCACTTCTTAATGAGAAAACTACAAGAGCTGTTCCTAGCCAAGAATAAGCTGCTATATTTAGCTTTTATTGATCTAATTTTGTGTGGTGATTACTTGCTGGAGATGCCCATATGCTTATTGTATATAAACATATATGTGTTTTTATGTCTTGTATACTTCAATTATGCTTAAATTATGCTCTTCAATTATGCTTAAAAGCTATTTTGGTGCTACCACCAATTAAATATAACCTGCCAACTTAGCACTATATGCAAATGACCACATCCAGCCATGTGTGTGCAGGAGAGAAGGTTGCATTGGTATGGACATGTGATGCATACGAAGGATGACAGCTGCGTAAAAAGGTGCAGAGCACTATAAGTCGATGGATGCCTTGGAGTGGGGAGACCCAAGAAGACCTGGGATGAGGTGATAAAAGCTGACCTTGCCCAATTGCACCTCTCAAAAACGATGACACAGGACCGAGACCTCTGGCGTTATGCAGTAATACAGAAGACCCGACTTCCCATGGGTACAAGCTGAAGCATATAGACAATATGACCCCACCGCCTCCCACTGCAAAGTGGTCGTGGAGGTGTCACGACAAAAAAGCACCCAGTCCACACTGTAGAGTGACCATGTAGGCGCCACAGTAAAAAAAAGCACCCAGTACTCACTGTAAATGAGGTTGGTGTTAGGAAGGGCATCCAGCTGTAGAAATCAAGCCAGAATCAGGTCTCGTATGAGCAAGGCATGATCACCCAACCTAGCATTGCCCACAACAGGACAACCCATTTAACCCATGCTAGCGTGGAAGAATGGATGTAAAACACTGGTGATATATATATACACACATTTAACAAATTTTTCTCTCAAGCATTGGTCACCTCATTGCTATAAGAGAAGACACTTATTGATGGTGCCACACAGCCACAACTGCACTTATACAGCAGTTGTTTTTCTTTAAAACATCTTCCTTATCCTTGTAATATATTTGTTGACTTTACAGGGGTTAGTGACTGTAACATGTTTGTTCACACTCAGAGTTGCTGAAGCATGGAACAAACTACCTGCATCAGTGGTTAGCTGTCAGGACATTGCATCCTTCAAAACCTCCATGCTTCCCAAAATTCACCAACACTACACTCGATATTCCACCTCCATACACACACACGCGCATGTATCTGTGTGTGTATATCATGACTCGTATACTGTTCACTTTCCTGACATTTGTACATTGTTCTGTGTACTATACATGCACCTTTGATGAGTTGTAGTGCACCTGAGCACTGTACACAATAATTTCATTATTATTATTTTATCTAAAAAACCTTTCACTATAATTTTATGTAAGAGCCTTTGTTGTGTTACAAACACCAGATAAATAATGATTTTTAATTTTGGCACAAGGCCTGCAATTTTGAGAGAAGTGAAAGTTGAATATATTGATCCCAGTAATTTATTTCATTGACTCCTGAAAGGATGAAAGGCAAAGCTGAAGACAGCAGAATTCAAGCTCAGAACATAAAGGGCCATAACTAAATGTTGCAAAATGTTTTATCCAACAATTCACTGGGGTGATAGTGGCAGGATAAAAACAACTGCTATAAAAGTGCAGTCATGGCTGTGTGGTTAAGTAATCGCAACCACATTGTTCTGGGTTTAGTTCTGCTGTGTGGCACCGTCAACAAGTTTCATCTCTTTAAGCAGCAGAGTGATTAATGGTCAAGAGAGAAATTTGATAAATGGAAAGTATGTGGAAGCCTGTCATGTGTGCTCAAACAATTCTGACAATCCACTGCACTAACACTAGATGAATAATGAGAAAGTTATAAAACCGGATGCCCATGGGAACTCCTGTATGCAGATGACCTCGCACTTATAGCTGAATCTATGGTAGAACTAGGGAAGAAATTCCAAACTTGGAAGCAGGGACTAGAAAGAAAGGGTCTCAAAGTCAACCTGACAAAGACTAAGGTCCTTGTAAGTAGACGAGAAAACAGAACCCAGATCCCCTGAGGGAAATGGCCTTGCTCAGTATGTAGGAAAGGTGTAGGTAGGAACTCCATTCTCTGCCCCAAATGCAAACAATGGGTACACGAGATGTAGCAGGATCTCAGGAAGCTTAACTAAGAATGAGGCTTCACATGTAGCAGCTGTGCTGGGACAGCAAGCAGCAAACAGTCACAGGAAACAAGTACCACCAAACTCTGAGAAGGCTCTGTAGAAACAGTAGACAGCTTCTGCTACCTAGGTGACTCAATTAGCAGCAGAGATGGGTGTTTGGAAAGTACAATAACTAGGGTAAGAACGGGATGGAAGAAGTTCAGGGAGCTACTACCACTGCTAGCTGCAAAAGGCTTTTCCCTCAAAATGAAAGGCAGACTGTATGATGTGTGTATACGAACAGCAATGTTACATAGTAGTGAGACATGGGCGCTGAAGTTGAAAGACTTGCATAGATTAGAAAGAAACGAAGCCTGCATGCTCCGATGGATGTGTAATAGTAGTATACGTGAACGGCAAAGCATAAACGAATTGAGAGAGAGACTGAGCATAAGAGGAATCAAATGCTGTGTGCAGGAGAGGCGGTTGCTTTGGTATGGACATGTGATGCGTATGAAGGATAACAGCTGCATAAAAAGGTGCAGAGCACTAGAAGTCGGTGGGGAGACCCAGGGTGACCTGCGATGAGGTGATAAAAGCCGACCTTACCCAATTACACCTCTCAAAGGCGATGACACACGACCATGACCTCTGGCGTCATGCAGTAATACAGAAGACCCGACCCCCTCACGGGTACAAGCTGAAGCATATAGACAATATGCCCCCACACCCTCCTACTGCAAAGTGGTCGTGGAGGTACCACAGCAAAAAAGCACCCAGCCCACACTGTAAAGTGGACGTGTAGGCACCATGGAAAAAAGCACCCAGCACTCACTGTAAATGAGGTTGGTGTTAGGAAGGCCATCCAGCTGTAAAAATCAAGCAAGAACGGATGTAAAACGGTGATGATGATATTAAATCTTTCAAAATTCTTGATTCTTTTTAAAATTATTTGAAAATTCTAGGTAGTGTCTTTTATTGGAAATATCATAAGAAAGAGTTAGCAGCAGGTATAGATGTAGATTTTTCTCATGTGCCACCTCAGAAGTTGTTGATTATTTTTCCAATAGAAAAGCAAATGATCTCGCTCTGTTGAAACTATATCAAACATCTGTTACTCCCCATTCTCTTTCTCTCTCTCTCTCTCTCTCTCTCTGTATCGCAGTTTATGGAATCAATTTCATTAATCATTGATTTGATGTTTACTAAAAATTTGTCACCGGTTATGATTATTTTTCGTCATTATTCTTCAGCTGTCTCATGTTCGTAGAGTTTCCCAGTTTATATAAATTATTAGCTGCTTGAAAGGACTCCATTTTAATTTTTTAGATTCTATTCAGTTATATTTCACTTAACAGCTGCTTCACTGATCTGGCTACTCATTAATAATCAGTACTCATTCCACAAACATGAATCGAAGGTTATCACTGGATTGGAGTATTTTTACTTCATAGGATTTACTACTGGTTAAATTTCATCATTATTTCATAATTTAGGGAGAAAAAAAATTGCATTACTTTTCAATTTATTTTCATCTGTGCCACTTATTCTCTCCCCTTGTTTTACAATAATCTGTATAAAAAATATTTCTAATCTTCAACAAAATTTACGACAATGTAATAATTATATACAAATAATTTGTATATAGACATAATAATGTAACTACACACATACACACACACTCACACACATATATAGACATCATTTTAACATCTGTTTTCCCTGGAATGGAGAGTATATATATATATGACAATATACTTAGTATATGCTAGCATGGAAAGCAGACATTAAAATGACAATGATATAATGTCAGGATTTTACCATTTTAAATCAGTAAGTAGAGTGGTAGAGTACTCGTTACTTGGGATAGTAGGGTGTAAACATAGTAGAGCTCAGTCATTGGGCCCCCAACTCTCTACTACACACACACACACACACACACACACACACACATGGCAATACATTAAGTATAAATCTATACTTAGCAGCTCTGATTATAGTTAGTTTAGTTAGACCAGGCCAAGGCGAGAGCAAGTTCCCTATTCTACATTGCTTTTTTTCCATCATTACCATCTTAAATTCCTGGATAACTTCTAGGACAGTATCCTGCTTCAGGATATGCCAGTGTATGATTATAAATGTTCTAATTAATATTGAAAAACAAAATTACAATTCTATAGCTGAGATTTTTTTTGTTCTTTTTGTATTCTATATTGTTGATTTGCCATCTGCCAGGAGAGAAAATGCTATTTAAAAAAATAGTACGGATTTGGTATTTATAGAAACTAATATTGAAATGAAGCTATCATTAAATGCATAATATTGATCTTTCTAAAAGGGAGTTTTATCTTTCTGTTTACAAAAACAAAATTCTTTCTAATCAATAGATAATACATTTTCGTTGACAATGTATTTTTTGTTTAAAATATACAAAAATAAATACTGAAATCAATGTAAAGAAAATTATTGCTTCATTAAGAGTATGGTGGGTTGGGTGGGAATGTATGAAAAAGACAGAAGTAACAATTTAGTTGCAAAATGAAACTATTATTAATTCTATAAAAGTAATCTGAGAAATTTTTCCCTGGTGGAATCATGACATTTTAAGCATTTTCTGTTGATTTGCAGCTTCTTCTTTTTCTTCTTCTTCTTCTTCTTCTTCTTCTTCTTCTGTCTGTTCTTCTCCTCCTCTTTGTCCCTCATCATTATTTTCTCTGATATAATAATAATAAAAACTCAAATATGAGAACTGAAAATGTAACATTTCAAAAAAAAAAAAAAAAAGGAAAGTGTTATATTTATGTGTATAAAGCTATTAGAATAGATCAGTAAAGTAGCTTTAGAAATATACTGATGTATGTTGTTACTTCATTTAAGACTTCTGAATGAAAAATGAGCTTCAAAACAAGAGAGAGAACAAAAACAAAAAAATATTCTAGACTATCGATTAGTACTTCCTTTTTTTTTTTTGAAACAGGAAACTACAGCATCAGTTGAAAATAAAATCTATTTGCCTTATTAATGAATATCTTAGGTTTATCGAGGTTTCTTAGTATCCATTCTAGCATGGACCAAGTAAATTTTAATGCCAATAGTAGTAGCTCCCAAAGATTATCTTTGGGGGCTAAAATTGCTGCTGTAGTTCGTACAGATAATGATGGCAATGTTATTGTAGACAGACCTTTCTCAAAATCACAATGCCGATTAGAAAATGAATTTCTTGAAACTAGAAAAGCTCCATTGAAACCCTCCGTTTGGAAAAGGGACTTGTATCATGCACAAATATCTGATCCGTTCCACTCACATGCAAAAATCCACAAAATAATTCATCCCCCAAATTCATTCTTTTGGAGAACAAAATCTATCTACCAAAATAATCACAAGAAAAAAACAAATACCATAAAAAATGTTAAAGAGGTAAGGTTTTTATTATTTTTTTCTATTCCATCGTTTGGTCTTATATTAAATTTCCACATGATTATCATACAAGTGACACTTTAGTCTCAATGTTTATAAGCTTTTTTTTTTTTTGTTTTTTTTTCTGACAAACTAGGACTATGTAATGATTATATTCTATTATGTCATGGACATGTTTCTTTTCCTGTTGTTATTGGTTTAGAGTAACACATTTATTTATCTCTCCACACTCCATTCTCTTTCCTGTCTGCTGAGGACATTTGCAAATTTACAAAATTAACTTTCAACATCCTGTATTGCATGAAACCGCATTAGCAAAACATTGGTAGAAAGTATTAAACTGCATTATGGCTGCATCACATTAAAAATTAAAGACTTTACTCTGATACTGCAAATTTTCACATAAATTTCTTCAGTAGTAAGCAAAGTACTTTTAACTCTTGATGGAGTCATGGTATATATTGGCCATTTAAAACTTGATGGAGCCCATCCCTCTCCAGATCATAACGCAACTGATTTTTCCAGAGGAAGATTCAACCTCAGTGCTAGACTGGTACTTTATTTATTAACCTTGAAGGGATGAAAGGCAAAGTTGACCTTAGTGAGATTTGAACTCAGAGCACAGTGAGCTAAAACAAATACTGAAACATTTTTAATCTGATGCCCTAACAACTCCACTAATTCATAAACATACTATATATGTAAACATTTAAATTAACAAACCTATATTTAGGTATTTTCTGCTAAATCATTTCAGCATGTTTTTATCAGAAAAAATTACCCTAGGAAGAGCTGGAAGTGGGTTGCATTTATATTTTAGGGCTAAACTGCAGAATAAGTCTAGAAACTTTTTATTTTTTATTTCTCAGCCAGGCAGTCTGAGGCAAACAGTAATGTCTTGTTTAGAGCCACAATACCATTGCTGAAGCCTGGTTTGAACTTCTGACCTCAGCACAGTTACTGTCCATCATATTACACCACAGAAAAATATTGATGGCAATTACGAACAACATTTTCCTTCCTTTCTCTCTTATCATCATCATTTAACATCTGTTTTCCCTGCTATATATGTGTGATAATGAATATGAATTTCTGTGCATATGTCAGCTGGCTTTCTGGCTTCGTCAATTATAAGTATTGTACTTATGTATTAAAGTAAATAAACTGCAAAATCAAATGTCATTGCAAATTCATATCATTATCTAATCACAAAAGAAATTTTAACTTTTAATTATAAACAATTCGCTACACTGTCTGCTCCTAAAATAGGTAATGTAGCATATTGGAGAGTCAATAAAAAAAAAATAAATGTTTTATTTGAAAATTATTATAGGTTCGAATCTCATCAAGAGCTGTCCTGGACTGTTTCAATCATGTCTTTGCTTAATACTGGTTCATATTCTAACTTTACTTAAATTGGGTGTCGCCATTTTGTAGAAAATAAACATTGTTGTATTAAATTAAATGAATATGATGATGCAAGTTCATATCATTTGCATGTCAGAAATGTAGTTTTCCCTTTTCATATATTTGTAGATATTAGTAGATATATTATGAAATATGTTTGCACATAAACACACACTCACACATACACACATGCTTATACTTGCAAATAAGCACCCAGTGGGTTATTTTTGTATAACTGGCTCCCTGGGAACCTCAGAGATATTCTGAATTTTATGTGTTGGAACTTATAAATGGAGAGCAAATGCTTATAGCTTCCTCTTGTATTCTAACATAGGAGATGTGATTGTATTTTTAATTACTATCGAAAGAATAAATTAGTTTGAAATAATAGTGTTGTAGTTAGTGAGATAATCTAGTTGTAAATAGCATACATTAACAAAGTGATTATTTTCAGTAACTATTAAAGGGAATTACATAAACATATATAAGATTTTATTTGTATGATATATAATTATCTACTGGGTGTCAGTTTGTGTTTAATTAGACCTGGTAATTAATCTTCAGTATTTATTTTCTCGTATTGTAGTGTTAACTTTTAATGGGAGGGGTATCTAGTTTGTGGCTGTATTGATGTGCAAGTAATGCACCACCCTGTAATTTGTCTAATGCAGCTGCAATTTTCATGTAGACATATAGATTTGTCGACAACTCTATGTAGTGGCAGGTTGAGTGAAGACTTGTTCCACAACAAGTTTTTTACCGATCATATATTTTGTAAATGAAGTGGATAGACTTAACCAGCCACCTGGTTTAACTCCGCCTTCAGGGCCTTAAACAGAGTTCACTCTGTTGCAAGCATTTCAACCTCCTCTCCATTCCAACAGTCTTGGAAGTTCTGAAAAGCGTTATAAGTACTTCCTTCCCTCCCTGCTAAACAGCAAAAAAAGAAATAAATCTAAACCCTTTGAAATACATATCATCTAAGTTAATTCTTTTTCTAATAATTTGTGTTATAACTCTTTTTGTTGCTTTCATAACTTGATCTATTAATTTGATGTCTCTTAGCATCTATTTTGCTCTTGTAGCAGTTATTGAGGATATTACTACACCAGACATTGGGTATGATTCCCTCGTCCATGCAACCTTATTTTCTATGTGAATGACTAAAACATATCATACTTCACTAGATATTTTCAACATCTCTGCGACTATTTTTGATGGTCTGGCTGCTACACCAGCTTTCATATCCTTAATCACCATCTAAACTATATAACAATCAATTTCAGTAGATGGTCTCTTTATTAGATCTATTGGAGGTTCCCACTCTCTTTCATGTAGCCTTCTCATGCAGCAACCTTTCAGTGTGGCATTTTCAAGACCCATCTTGGTGACAGTGAGAGCAAGTGCGATGCTATCATTCTGATTACACTTTTCTCCAACAATGTCCTGATTTGTGCTGACACACTACTTTGTGATCCAGAACACCTCATACCTCTGATCTTCTCATTGTAGAACATTGGCAAAGCTTTTACTTTCAGCTCCTCACCTTGCTATGCATGCTTGATGTCTCGTGTATTATTAAGCTACCTAGTCTTGTCCTAGCTGATCCTTTCTTCTAATCTTTCCAGGTCTGTCTTTTAGCTTTTACAGTTCTATGTACAGTACTATTCCACTAACCCATTGAGTTTCATCTGGCTGGAACTTTGTCTATTCACAGATCTGGTATGTAGCTTGCAGTGGGTTGTCTCATAGAAATCTTCAGTTGTCTCTCTAGTTTATAAGTTTTTATTTCCTCCTTTTTATCATATTGCCTAGTACTTCTTTGAACCTGTGAATGGCTAAGGGTTCATTGAGCTTCAAAGATTATCTTATGTCTGCAAGGTCATCTAGCTCTTATTTTGAGGTTAATAACTACTAGTTTATGTTAATTATTAGGATCCTCTAATGATTTAGCAGAAAATATCTAAAAATGAGTTTAATTCAAATGCTTATGATATCCTTATTAGTGGGTAGATCTTTCTGAAAATTTACAATATTTAAACTAAAGACAGTCATAGTGCTGTATTGTACTTTTCAAGAATGTCTTGCTAATGAAGTTTCAAGTGGTATACAGCATTAAGAGTTAAAGAAAAACTTTATATTAAGTCATTAGAGCATTGGATTAAATTCTGTTTATTTCTGGCCTTCTGCATTCCCAGGTTCAACTTTGCCTTTCATCCTTTCAGGAGTTAATACCAGTCTAAATCCAGTGGATTGGTGTGGTATTGGTTCTGGCTCTGTATGTTCTGAGTTCAAATCCTGCTTTCTACCACTGGAATAGTGGTGATGCTTCTATCAGGAGTTGTGACTGACAGATATCAGCAGCAGTAGTATGACCAATAGAATCATAGATTTCTTGGTCTGATTTGACGATTGGTTCTTCCCTTTCTTTTCCTATATTTATCTAATATAAGACTTCCTTCATAATTGTTATATAAGAACTTCTGTTAAGTTATTTTCCAAACACCAACTTAATAACGAAAAACTGTTACTGAATCTCTCCAAATTCTTATTTTCAAAATTATTTGAAAATTATAAGCAATGTCTTCTATTAGAAATATACTAATGAAATAATTGTTTCTACTTTAGGCACAAGGCCAGCAATTACCCAGTACATTACTGGTACTTTATTTTATCGACCCCCGTAAGGATGAAAGACAAAGTTAACCTCAGCGGGATTTGAACTCAGAATGGCAAGGGCCGTAACTCCAGGCGTCAAAGCTTGGCGTCCGACCCTCTACCGATACTGCCAATCCACCGCCAATATACTAATGAAATAATATACTTTGGATAGTGTTTTGGGGAGAAACTTTTAGAAACTTTTGAAAATTATTTCACAGTGCCTAAATTTTTTTTTTTTTTTTTTTTTGTATGTGTGTATGTTATTGTTGATGAAATTATTTGAACCATTGCAGGTACTTTATATATCTACTAAGTACCTGGTACTGTCTAGAACCTACAAGCGGAATGGTATTTGTTTCTATGTGAAACACTCCAAAAATGAATGCAGCAAAAGTCTAGGAAGCAATGATCTTTCAAAAGTTTCCACTATTAAGACACATATGTGTCAAGTGAGTATGGTGATGCACAAACCCCACTAGTTTAGCCAAATGCTATTCCTCACAAAATGTGCATATTCATGAATACACACACATATATATATATATACACAAACCCTACCAGTTTGGCCAAACGTTCCTCACAAAATATGCATCATCATTATCACCATTTAACGTCTATTTTCCATGCTTGCATGGATTAAACGGATTGTCAGGTGACCATGTTTTGCTCATATGCCCTGTGTTTGGCTTGGTTTCTATGGCTGGATGCTCTTCCAAACACCAAACCAGCATGTACTGGGAACATTTTATCATGACTCCAGCACTACCATCTGACACAAACATACATACACATACATAGAAACATAAACCCAACTGGATAACCTCCACAAAATACACACACACACACACACACACACACACACACACACACAGAGACAGAGACACACAGACACAGGCTGCCAACTCGCTTTCGGGGGCCACTACTTTATATCCATGTAGGAGAACACCGATGCGCTGAACGAGTGACTTTTTAGTCCAGCCAGCGACTTGAAAACTCTGGTACAAAGACTACACTTGTGACAATTACTGACACATACTGCTGGATGCATGCATGCATACATGCATACATGCATACATACATACATTCTTTTACAATTAAATAGCTCAAAGAAAGGAATATTTCTGAGTCGTGTAATACAAATGAATATATGATAGGGATAAACACTGATACAAGTATACATGCGTTTGCATTGCAAATGACCAGGTTAGCTAGATTGAAAAATAATATGGTTTGCCTGTCTCGATTTAAAATAATAAATCAATAAAAACAAACCTATATTGGTAATAGCCATGATACCTGGACAAATTTTTAATTTGTTTCGCAACAATTAAGTGAAAGTTCCTATTCCTGTGCTCTTCTGCAGGTATCCAGAAATTGGTAAGTTTAACTTCAAAATACTTGTCCAGGTATCACAGCTATTGCCAATATAGGTTTGTTTTTATTGATTTATTATTTTAAATCGAGACAGGCAAACCGTATTATTTTAATTAGTATTTTTCAATCTAGCTAACTTGGTCATTTGCAATGCAAACGTATGTATACTTGTATCAGTGTTTATCCCTATCATATATATATATATATACACACACTCACATGCACTCACATATAACATATATACACAAATATGTATGTATATCTATGGTCATAGGGATTTGAATGTATGCATATATAGGTAATAGTGAATATAGATTTGCATATAGTATCATCAATGTATTTCAGTAATCAGTGCACAAATATTTACTGGTTTCAGTCATTGCACTCAAGGGGTTTTGTTGATCATAATTACACCCCCAAACACGGTACACTCACTGGAGCTTATTTTATTGATCTCTATTTGTTGGACTGCTAGATTATGGTTCATAAACAGACACAACATAAATGTGAGACATGCATAGAAATACACATATATATATAGTATCATCATCAGTGTTTCATATCCATATTCCATGCTGACGTGGGTTAAACGGATTGTCATATTCTGAGACTAAACACATCAGATGGTCATTTTAATCATGACACCAGCACTACAACTTTACAGCGCCTGACGGCTAGGTTACAAATTTGATTGCTCTTCCACTCTGCCCCACCATGTATAATCTGGAGAGATGGTCATAATTGAACCTTGAAACTTGATGTAGCGCATTTTCTCCCATGTATGAACAAAAATAAATAATATAATATAATATAATATATAGAGAGAGATATTTTGAGGAATTAGATCAATTTAATTGCAGAGGCATAAAAGCCAACGCAACCTGCAAATCAAGCTTTTTTATTAACTGCTCAACGTAACCTAAGTCACTTGGGTGAGAAACATGCTACAGAGCACACCCTATTAATTGGTTCATAGGAAAACTTCATCCATATAGAAAAGACAGGTGGATAACTATTAGAGAAATAAAAGGATTCCAGCAGTTAAATAAAAAGAGTTGCGATACTCACAGATCTATATCACCTGGACCAGAATATTGGGTTGACCAAAATATTTGGGTTCTGGCCTCCAAAAGCATTTGTCAACCACTAGCATTTAAAGTTAATTTTTGGCAAAATAGAACAGGGGGAACTTCTCAACAGGCTATATTTTCCAGTCCATACAGCAGCAAAATCTGCAACCAGTAATTAGACACGAAAGAGCTGTTGGCTGGATGTTAAATATATCAGTAGCTGCCCACCCAATCAAAAGCAACTCTATTGGTCTAGTAATATTGCTGAGAGTGAATTATAGATATTTTGAGGAATGGCAGAGGTACAAAAGCCATGCAATCTTCTGATTGCACTTTTTATAAACTGCTCAGCGTAAGCTAAGGTATTTGGGTGAGAAACCTGCCATGGAGCACATCATATTGATTTGTTGATAGGAAAGCTTCATCCATATAGAACAGACAGGTGGATAACAACCAAAAGAAATATAAGGATTCCAGCAGTTAAATATAAAGAAAATACATTGAATGATGATGATGATATTGTCATAGTTTTTTAGTCTATGAAATATTTTCTTGTTTTACTCTGAATCAATCAATTGGTGCAAGTGTCAAAAGCCATCTGTTCATACTTTGTGAATGGTTGTATATTCTCTACTTGTGTCTTCTTTGTTCCACCTATTGATGCTGCTTGTTGAGGTGTTACAAAAATCAGTTCAAAGATAAGCAGTTCAATTTTTAAATGATTAGATTCTGCATTGTACCTAAAAAATCTCTTTCTACAATGATTTTAACAGCTACACCCCTTGTCAGATTTTATCATTGCAGTAATATAAGCTATTATGATTGTGATTAAAAAAGAGCAATTATTCTGTTTTGTTTTGTTTATATATCATATTCCCCTACTGATAAAGACTTCCCTGTTACATTCTCTCTAAAAGATATATTATGTATTCTGGGTTAATTAAATCAAGTAAGTTTAGATTTTGTTTATGTGACACAAGTTCACTGACACCCTACATCCTACTATTTCCACCTTGAAATGATGTGTTCAGCAGTTAGTGTTGAACTCTCAATTATGAGGTTTCATTCCAGAACTGAGCGGTGTGTGGTGTGCTTCATCAAAATACTTTATTACATATAATACCTACTGCCAGAGATTGTGACAAACAGATATTGTCAGCAATGGAAACATTGTTTTCTTGGTTTGATCTAACAATCGGCTTCTTTTTTTTTTTTTTTTTTAAATGGCTAGGTTTCACTTTGAAATGATGTGCTCACTTAGAATTACAAATACTGTGATAGATTAAACTGACTCCATCCCAGAATTTCACAGTTACTTAATCCATTAACCATAGTAGAATGTAACATTGAGTTTACCTCCTGATGAGATTTGAATAAAGACTGTAGAGACAAGGCTAATTACTGTTAGGCATTTCACACATACCCTTTTGGCACAGTCCTGTTAATGTTTTATTACTGTTTCACAGCTTTTAGGTTTTATGCTCAATTAACGTCTTCGTTACCATATTTTTTTATGAAAAACACTCTTTGATTTTCAATCATTTTGAAAATTATCAAGGGTTTGGAGGGGTCTCATAATAAAACTTTCTTGTCATTAAGTTGGTGTCTAGAACATAATTTAACTTAAAGGTTTTTTCATAAAATTATGGTGAGAGGTAGTTAGATAAATATTGACACTTAAAAATAAAGAGTTTTGTATTATAGAACCAGGGGTAATTTCTGGTGATTTGGTATACAAACAGTTAAGTAAAAATTATTTGAAGTGACTAACTTTTAATTATTTGTATATTTCTATATGTAGGCCTTTTACCTAGTCTGTTTTGTTTTCATTTTGTTTCTATGCTCCTATGTGTGTAAGTGAATCACATATGCATATGTCTAATTATTCTATTTTATCTTAATTACTTGTCTCACTTAATTTTGATAATGCTTGTCTCATTAACTCATCCAACCCATCTTTACTCCTGATTGTCCTTTTTTTATGTCATGTGGTTTGCTATCACACCACCTAAGAAGTACTGTTGTAGTCACAATGTAATGATCATTAAATGCAGTCTCTCTACCAAGCCTGATTTGAGCTATAAACATTGCTATCAGTAAGTTATGAACAATTACTATAGTTATGGCTTACAAACCAAAGGTTAGTTCTGCAATAATTTATTCATTTTGATCTAGTATCTCTTTATTTATTTATATCTGTATATATATATATATATGTGTGTGTGTGTGTATGTATATGTGTATATATATATATATGTGTATATATATATATACATATATAGACAAACAGACACGGCGTGGCCCAAACATTACTAGACCATTTTAAAATATTAATTTTTTCAATTAAAAAGGGTTATTATATTTTGAAAACTATCCTCTGTGTAAATTTCTCTCTCTATCAAGGTCGGGTAAAATTCCCGAGATCCGTGGACGAGTTCTCTCCAGTGGTCTCTGTCCCTCATTATCACTGTCATGTCCTGCGTCTCCAACAGACCAGTGTCTGTCCTTAGGGCATCAACATACGTTAACCTTGGACTTCCTCTTCCAGTGTGTCCATGTAGGGGCTCCCACAGGAGCACTGAGTGCAATGTCAACTCTGGATGTCGGTGAGCATGTCCAGCTAACCTCAGTCTCCTCTGTGTCACTTTTGAGCTGACTTTTGGGAGGCTCCCATACAGCTCTGAAGGGAGATCTCTCTAACACCAACAACTACAGGGGGATCTCACTGACGTCACTTGTGGCAAAGACCCTCAACAGGATGATTCTATATAGTCCAATGCAGGCGTGGAAAAACGGACATAAAAATGATGGTGTGGGTGATGATATATATGAGATTGTTGTCATTCAATGATTGTTTTTACTGACATTACTCATTTTCTATATTTTATGAAGATTGAGTAGAAGTAACGTTTAACCCTTTAGCATTTACATTACTCTATTATATTTTCATATAATTATTTCACATAATTATCTCACATACGAAATTTTGACATTATTTATTTTGAGAACAATACCTTAACAACAGTATGAGCAGATGGTTACAGTCACTTTGAACAGAGCGAGGTGAGAGAATTCTGGCCGGATGCAGCCAGTTTAAATGCTAAAGGGTCAATACCAAATTCTTCGAGTCAATTCTCAGATTATAATATAGAAACACATCTATATATTAATGATGGAGCTCTGAGCACGGTTCTCCACTCTTTGTATTTTTTTCTCTCATTCTTGTAGAAAAAAGTGTAAATAGATAAATAAGATAAATGATATGCCTTAACGTTTTCATTTTGGATATCCATACACACACTTTTCCTACTACATCAAGTGTAAAACTAATCAAATATTTCTTTATTGTACTGTCATTTATTTTGTTATTTCTGTTTGCCTTTTGCATATATATATTATCATCATCATCATCATCATTTAACGTCCATCTTCCACGCAAGCATGGGTTGGGCGGTCTTGTTCCACTAGAGGCGATATTGGTCGGCAGACTGTCTCGCTTGTACATAACTGTCTCTGGCAGGTTTTCTACAGCTGGATGCCCTTCCTAACACCAACCACATTTACAGTGTGGACTGGGTGCTTTTTGTCATGTCACCTACACAACCACTTTACAGTGCACGGAAATGGGAAGATGGAGTAGGATGTGTGGGGTGGGGTGTATAGTGGGTTAAGAGGTGCATACTGACTAGGTTTAAGTTTGTATTGCTGTTGAAACGGCAAGAGGTTAGTCGTCGGGTCCCCTACACATGACACCTACAGGACAACTTTACAGTGTGGGCTGGAGACTTCACTGGATATATACTTCAATTTCGGCCTGTGCCTGTGGGAAGTTGGGTGTATATGTGTGTATGTATGTATGTGTGTGTGTATGTATATATATGTGTGTGTGTATAAATCAATTCCTGTATGAGCAAGACAAGGTCAGCCGACAAGATCTAACCCATGCTAGCGTGGAAGAATTGACGTAAAAACGGTGATGATGATGATATATGTATGTATATATATATATATATATATGTATATGTAGTGATTGTGTGTTTTTGTAATGTTGTCTACCTCCCTTGGTATTGACTTAGAGCAAGATGACCTGGGCTGGATGTGAGGATTAAGTCTCCCTGTTCTGTCGTCATGAAATACAAGCCATAGACACTTGCCAGTATATATTTTAAACTGAGCCCACTGTAATTTTCTTGAAAGATGGTGCCATTCATACACTTAGTTATTCTGTCTGCATTCAATAACATATATATAAATACGAAATGCTTGTTTATATATCTGTACATAAGTCTTCCATAAGTAGTAGTATGTAAGACGTAAAATTGGGGAAAGACTTCTTTCTAAGTGTGCCAAAAGTCTGTAAAATCCGAGGAGACACTGTCATGGTTTGGGGAATGTTCTCGGCAGCCGGAGTGGAGCCTCTTTTACACTTAAATGGTACTGTGTACCAGAACCTCCTTCAGCAACATACCATTCCCTCTTTATGGGCTTCTCCCAATCAACATACCATTTTTATGCAAGATAATGTTCTGTGCCACACTGCAAAATGAATGAAAACATTTCTCAAAGATGAGGAAATTGAAGTTTTGAAATGGCCAGCCGAGAGTCCTGACGTAAATCCAATCGAGAACCTTTGGAAGATCATTGGGGACGTTGTGGCGAAAAAATCAGCTGAATAATGGAAGCTGGAGGAAGAGTGGAATAATATCACTCCAAAACTGTGCAGATGTGTCAGTCTTCCAAAGCAAGAGCCTCTACACTTCTTATTAATGTTTGAGAATGCATAAACCCTAGTTTGTAGACCAAATCTCATGTTTAATTGTGTTTTCATAAAGATTGTTTCTGTTCTCTTATTTTGATCACTATTTTTTCAAAATTAAAGGTAGATCATTAATATCTTGTTTATACCCTTGTTTATTTAGAAAATATCTTAGCACAAGACAGATATTCTTTCAAATTTTAAAGGAAACATTTTGTAAAATAAAGAAAAATTAATTTATCGTTCTCTTATTTTGATCGCTACTCTCTCTCTCTCATAACTATCCTAACACTATGTGTGTCTATTATATGTACATATATTGTATATGGTGTTATATTCACCTTTATTTATATAATTAATATTTATGTATGTTATACTTTAGTTCAATGATTACATGGTTATTTTAGATAGTGTAAAGATATTGTTAACACTGTCTGTAGTTTAGTCTTTATAATTATATATATTTAGTTCTTAATTACCTTCATTCTTCCCTAACACATGTTTAATTCCTTTTTCTCTTTAGTTTAATTATGTTTGACTTATTTTGAAAACTGGAATGTACTTATCTACTAAAGTATATAAAGTATAGTAATATATAACGTATGAGATTTCTTGTAATGTTTTTTTGTTTTTTTGTCATATATAATGTTTTATAATGTATAAAGAAAATTGATTGACACCGGAATTCTACCACTTAATATAAATTTCGCCAGAAATAGATTAGCAAAATTTAATAAGCAGGGTGGGGGTCTGAAAAATTAATGAGCCAAGGTGGGGTGATTATTCGAGAGTACTTGCCAGTTTAGTGATAGGAGATTCACTATATTGATTAATAATTGTTTCTACTTTTGGCACAAGGCCAGCAATTATTCCAGTGTATTACTGGTACTTTATTTTATCGACCCCATAAGGATGAAAGGCAAAGTTAACCTCGGCGGGATTTGAACTCGGGATGTAACTGTGCTGCAAAGCATGGCGTCTGACCCTCTACCGATACTGCCAATCCACCAATGTACATGAGTGAGTGTAGTCTTCCTAATATTATAACTAGCTACTTTCTTCAGGAAGCTTTACCACATGTTAGACTAAGAAATCCATCTAATGATGAAATTCTTACACACAGGAGCATATAGTAATATGAGCCAACATCCATTTCTATGTAGTTCCTGAACTTGCCAATTTAACCATTAGATCTTTCTTTAACCCTTTTGATACCAACCTACCCCAAACCACCTGGTTCTATGACATAAACTTGCCCATTTTAAAATATTTATATTTAAATTAAAACTCTTCATCATCATTTTATATTAACTTTTATTCTAAATATCTGCTTACTAACAAAAAATTTTTTTAATCACTCCATTTTTCAAAATTAATTTGAAAACATAGGTATTGCATCATATCAGAAATGTGGTACTGAAAGGGTTAACTATCTGCTTCAAGTGGCAGTGCATGTAAGTGTTGGATCTCCAATGAGTGTTCCAGTTGATTTGGTCAACAGATCAGCTTGATCATGAAATTAACATGCAAGTGGTTGAGCATTCCACAGACATGTGATCTAATAATTTTATTCTTATGGAGATCCAGCAGGGTGTGACAAAGCTAGCTGGATTGAATCATGGGTACAACTGATTTTTGCCAGCTGAGTGGTCTGGAGCAATGTGAAATATGTCTTTCTGAAGGACACAATACACTGTAGAGAATTGAATTCATGACCTTACAATTATGTGCCAAACACCCTAACCACTAAGCCATGCTTCTTCACAGCAGTATGGCTAAAATGAATATGATAAGCACAGCTTCAACAGAAAATTTAAACTATATCCATTTCCAGTGCAGTATATAAATATATGGGTCATTCTCAAATTTTTTTCCCTCTGAGCAAATCTAACTGAGGTAACTTATCATGAGATATAAATGTATAAATGTGAAGATCTCTGAATATCGTTTCCATCATGGAAGAGTCTAAGTCTAAAGTCTGTCTTAAGCCAGGAGGCTCATCAGGCTGGTGCTTATCCTGGTTTGTGGCGTGAAGCGACTGAGAGTACAAGACCTCCCTCTGAACAGGACACCAGTCCTTCGAAGGGTTAAACCCACAGCTTTTGGTACTCATTAATGAATTGTTTTTCTCAAAAACACCCAACCCAGCCCAGGAATCGAACCTACAACATTATGGTCATATGTCCAACACCTTCACCATTAGGCCATGCACCTCCATACAATTGTGATGAAGTAGACTTGAACAGTACTTATTTTAAAGTAATCAATGTTGTTTATATTAACACAGTGCCATACATTTTTAGAGAAAGTGAATAGTTGATTGAATGAATCCTAGTGCATAATTGGTATTTATTTTATCCCTCTCTTCCCTCCCTGTCTTGGCCAAAGAGATATATGGTAAAGTTGATCGTGGTTGGATTTGAATAATAGATGCACCCAATACACTTTGTAAAGTGGTTGGTGATGGGAAGAGCACCCAGCCATAGAAAGCCCTCCAAACAAATGGTTGGAAAGACTGTTCAATTATGTCAAAGACATGGCAACCTCTCTAATGCTGGTGCCATGATAAAATGCACTCAGTATAGTGCAGGAATGTATGTAAATGAGTTGCAGGTGCCCCGCGTGAGTACTAACTCCCTTGCTAGCGGGGAAAATAGGTGTTAAAAATGATGATGTTGAATATAAAGAACTAGAACTGAGTACTGTTAGACATTTAGATTGTTGTTCTGATCCTTCTACCATTTTACTGCCTTTTTAATAATAAAATATTAATAGAATCCGTTGAGCAACCCTAAAATATCCAAAATAATTTATTATAAAATTGTATTTATGTCGTTGAGCTATAACCATTACTGTGTACATCATCATCACCATTTAATGTCTATTCTCCATTCTTGCATGGTTTAGAGGGCTTGTAATATTCTGTGGCTAGACTGGTCAAGTGATTACGTCTTGCTCATATGCTCCATATTTGGCTTGATTTCCTTTCCTTGGCTGGATGCCCTTCCTAATGTCAACCACTTTACAGTGTGTGCTAGGAGAATTTTATCGTGACTTCTATATCCAATTTTTGAGAAGTACACTGTATCCCAGCATCTTGTAAGAGGCGACCTATAGGGTTGGCACAAGGAAGGTTATCCAGTTGTTATACATTCTTACAAATCGATACCATGTTGAGTATGAAGGCTGCTATGGTACCTGCAAGACTAGCCCCTGCTATAGAGGGGGAAATGACCTTTAAAAGACTTATTGTTCTACAAACTGAAATTAAAAATAAAGATAATTTGATTAAGAACAAATCAAAGGTTGAATTTACAACTTAAGGATAAGTATTGATAGCATGTGTGATATATATCTGTCTATAAATCTGAAATAGGTCAGCTATTATCATTTCTATCTTTTAGAAATCAAATGTACCTAGGAAATTATCATATTTTACTGCATCTTTGTTACAAGGAGTATTTACTTGGCAATGATTGTCTGCCTTCCATACTTGCCTGGTTTGGTAATGGGGTGCCACATCCTGCTCATAAATCCTACTGTTGGGATGATTTCTACAGTCAGATGCCCTTCTTTAAACCAACCACTTTACGTTTCTGGGTGCCTTCTATTTTTTACCAGCACTACCACTTTACAGAGCATACTGGGTATTTTATTGTAGCACCAGCACTAATATTTTACAGAGTGTACTAGGTGCATTTTAGTGTAGCATCAGCACTACCACTTTACTGAGTATATTGAATGCATTTTATTGTAGCACTAGCACTACCACTTTGCAGAGTGTACTGGGTGCATTTTAGTGTAGCACTTCCACATTACATATTCTTCTTCTTTAGAATATAATAGACCACTGCTTGACGTATCCCTTTTTAAGCACCTATTTCTTCTTGTCTAGTTTCATTCTTGTTCAAACTGGTCTTGTACCTGGTTGCTTTCATATAGTTTTCAATGCTGCCCTCCCTCCCCCATGATCTCATCAACTATTTGCCCTCCCTCTTCTCTGTCTCTCTCATGGAATCCACCCCATGGATTTTTTCATCCATTGTCCTCTGTTCTCCGGAAATGTCCTGCCCATCTGTATTTATGCTTACAACACATGCACTATCCTGTCTCAAATAATACACACACACCCTGCCGCCGCTTATTAAATTTTGTTAATCTATCTCTGGCGAAATTTTATTTTAAGTGGTAGCATTCCTGCGACAATTAATTTTATTATACATTAAAAAATATTATAAATGACAAAAAAGTACAAAAATCCCATCCATTATAATATAAATATCATGGGTTGGAATCTGAATATGTAAACTAAATGACTAATTCTGGATTTTAAAAAAATCAATGGAGACAACCTGGAAAAATTACCGGTTCTCCCCTTCCCCCATGCTTATTCCATCCCCACCCCCTATTATTTGGGACCTGAGAGTACATGAATTAGCTATATTTAGATAGATAGAGAGAGAGAGAGATAATACTTTTGGCAGAGAACCTTGACTTCTGGCATAAATAAAACTATTTTATAACATTTTCCTCCACCTTTTTTTTTGTTTTGTCTTACTATTAATTCTATTTCTAGATGAAAAATTTTTGAACAACTTTGTCAAATTCTTGTGTTTGTTTATAAGACCGACAGACAAATAATCCAATACAGTTATTATAATATAGATTGTCAATTTTGATTCACCTGAAAAGCATATTGACCTGAGTGGGCACGTTATTCACTCCTCTGTCTTTCACACACACATAACATGCCTGTGTGGGATTGTTATTCATAAGCCTACACAGAAGACATTACCAACACCCACAATCTCTTTGCCAAATATCTGAAAGTTTAAAAAAAATGTCTTTTGTCTAACTCTAACCAAAACATATTCCATGCTATTTATATATTTGATACTTCGGTAGAATATTCTGGAATCATTCATTACCTATATGATTTCTACACCCTTTCATTTTAGTTTGCTTCTGTGTGTGTATGTGTGTGTTGCAGTTAGTTAGCAATTGATTTTCTCTCTGTTACCTGTATACTGTTTGTATGACTAAGCCAGCATTCCTTCCTCTTTTAGTGTGCTTGCTACTACAGCTGTTTAATGTCCTCTCAGTATGGGTAGTGTTATGTTTTTAGCATGTAAGAACGTTTCAATAAATTTCTCCTCCTACAAAACCTGACAATTTTGTCATTAATACTAGAATGTTGTTTCTTTCCTTGGAAACAGCTTCCATATTCATTTTGGCCTTGTGTGTTTTGTTATAAGCAGCAAATGTTTTAAGTTTATCTTCCCTGCTAAATTAGAGGTTAGCATTGGGGCCCCCAATATAACAAGCTTCTCCATTTTGCCCTATCCTCTGCATTCCATCTCACCAAACTACCTAGCTTTCGTTTTCTCCTCCATCTTTAGCCATATGTTTCTTGGTTTTCTCTTTCTTTTACTTCCTTCCACATTTATTTCTATTTCTCCTCTTCCAACCCAGTCATTTTCATCCAGGTGTATCCGGTTTAGAATAGATATGTCATACCCTTGCATGCTGGTCGTGTCATAAGGGGTGACTAAAAAGGATTGGCACAGGGAAGGGCATCCAAGCGTAAAACATTACCTTAAAAAAGGGACCCTATCATCATGATAAATTATGTAAAATAAGGGAACGATTCGACAACTCTTAACATCCTACGATGATTTAACAGAAAATATCTAAAAACAGGTTTGCTAATTCAGATGTTTATAGTAGCTTCATTAGTGGGCAAATTATGAAAATTTGCTGTATTCGTGTAAAAACTTTAATTTTTAATGTGATGCAGACAGTGCTGTTTTGCATTTTTGTTTGAAAAAAGGTTTTATTGATGAAGTCTCATGTGGTACAGGACGTTAAATATACACTAATCTATATATTATTCTAATTCTGTCATCTTCCATACTTATTCTGTATTTACTCTGCCCTCCCTCTAACATTACATACACATTCACTATACACACACACTGCTACTACCCACACACATGCTGACACCACATACAGATATGCACACTACCCACACACGCTGACACCACATACAGATATGCACACTACCCACACACATTGATCTTGCATACCATTTCATTAGTTTCACTTGCTCTTTCTTTCCTTTGTCTTTTCTAATTTTCTGAAAATGAAAATTTAGTTGTGATACAAAATAGTGAGTGAATTTGAATTTAGTAAGTATGTTAGCTTATTGTAAGTTATTATAGTTGCCATGAGGTCTTTCTTGAGGTAATGTTTTATGTCAAGATGCTCAGTTCTGTTTGAGCGAATCATGGTCCCTCGATCTGATCCCTCACAAAGGGACAGCCCATCCTACCCATGCTAGTGTAGATGGACATTAAACGAAAATGATGATGATGATGATGCTCTTCCTAGTTCTTAGTGCCAACTCTTTTAGTCATTTCTGATGACATAGAGATATGGTGTACCTATTTTTAAGAAAATGGCAAGGAAATGAAATGAGGGATGCAGACAATAGGGAAGAATAGAGAATCTTATCTTAGGGCCCCCCAAGGTTAACCCCTGCCTTAGCAGGGAAGATGACCTTTGTTAGCTTATTATAAGCTGTAACAATTCAGGTTTGACTATTCAATGTGAGTCTGATTCCTACTTTTGTCCACTTTTCCTGTCTCCAGGGGTCCACATGCCCTGTCTCCAGGGGTTCACATGCCCTGTCTCCAGGGGTCCACATGCCCAATTTGTTCAATTATTTCATAGTCAAACTATAGTCAAACCTGCGTCATAGCAGCCTACAATAAACTAACATACTTTCTAAAAACGTAGTACTGGTAGAAAGGGTGGGGGGAAAGGTGAGACAGCTCTGGTTCATTGCCAAATTTTGGTAAATGCTAAATGAGATACAGATATGTATTAACACTCCTCATTCTTATAGTGCTTGCTTTCTACTACTGCTGCTGCTGATGTATCATCACCTTAACTATCTGTTGGGAGGAGGCGGAAGGGGTGTTGTCTCTCTATTTTTGTTTATACCTCTGGCTAGCTGTGTGTGTATCTCTTTCTCTGTCTCATTTTCTCTTTTTACCTCCCTCTCTATTTCTACCTTTGTCTCTGTCTCACTTTCTCTTTTTACCTTTGGCTGTGTCTTTTGACTGTTTGTTTATGTCCTGTAACTTAGCAGTTCAACAAAAAGAGATTGATAAAATGAATGCCAAACTCGGTAGAATAAATACTAGGGGTCGATATCGTCAACTAAATCTCTTGAAGGTGGAGCTCTGGCATGACCACGATCTAGTGACTGAATTTTTACACATTTTTTTTCTTTTTCCTGAATCATTATTCAATTTTTTAAAAGACTCTTTTATATGTATGGGTCTTCGACTCATTTCAACTATGTTAAATGTTTCCTAAACCTTCATTATTTATTATAAATCTGAGCCCACTTCTTTCTAAACCTTTGAGATTCTTTATAACAATGATAGGCATTTGTTATAGCTATTGAAAATAAAGAGCCCTTTACACTTGATGGAATCAGACATGGTGTGTCTTGGGCATTTTAAACCTGGCAGAGCCCATCTCTCTGGAACATAGCTGATTCCCTCCACAGAAATAGAGAGAGCGAGAAACTGACAATGAAGAACAATCAATGCCAATACTGGACTAGTACTTTATTGACCTCTAAAGAATGAAAAGCAAAGTTGATCTCAACATGATTTGAACTTAGAGTGCAGTGGTCCAGAACAAATATTGAGACATTTTTAATCTGACTCCCTAACAACTCTGTCAATTTGCCACATCATTAAAGCTATAACAATTTTATTTTCTTTCACTTTCTTGTTCATATAATTAACAGCACACCATTAGTGTCACTTGTAGTTAGTCTTCATCATTATCATCATCCTCATGTTCACTTTTCCATGCATAGTTTCTCTCCACTTGTCATGTTCCTTCTCATCTCCTCTCTGAGGTTCAACACCTTGAGACCAGCTCTCACCACTTTTTCACAAGTCTACTTGGAAGATATTATCCATGACTTTTATAAATCCAGTAGTAAAACTCTTTTGATACCAACCCACCTGATATACAACACAATTGTTCATTTTGTAATGTCCATCTTAGTTTTATTTAAGAAATTTTTGTTAAGTAATGTTTCTAACATTAACTTATTGATGAAAAGGTCAGCTATCTTAATTCCTTTGAATTTTCATAATTAACTAACTCATATCATCATCATCTGGTTGAGCTTGCTCGGACAATCATGAACCTAGCACGCCATCTATCATGATCAAGTGTTGGGAGGTCATTAGGGAAGCATCCTGTGTCTCTACATAGTTGTTCGATGTAAGTTAAAGCCAGTTGGCTAACCTTCCTCTGATTGCGGCTAGGTGCCCAAAACAAAAGATCATATATATACAAGGCATTTCATTAGAAATACAGTTACTATTCTTTCATTTTTATTCAATAGGGTGTCTACTTGTGTAGTTGCCTCAACATAAAGGAATTTATATCTTACCAGAGTTCAATCTGCCTTGATAAAATAATCAACCATAATTTACTTGCATCATTTCTTGTAGCAGAAGATTAACATTAATAAGAATTTCAGGTTTGTACTTGTCTGGCAAGTGACTTAATCTGAAACCACGTGTTGAAACTAAAACAATTACTGCATTGAAGAGTCATTTTAGCCAGATAAAAATACAGAAATACTGTTAGCTTTATATTTACCATATTTCTAGTGCCAAAATTTTTGTCAAACTTGGTCACTGACACAGTTCTACTGCAATTCCATTGTGTCAGTGACCAGGTCGCAAACAATGTGACAGAAATTTTAACATCAGGAAATAAATGATAAATGTAAAGTTAGCAGTTTTTGTGTGTTTTATATGGCTAAAATGACTTTCACTTAGTAAATATTATTAAAGTTGCTGTTTTATTTCAGTTTTTCCATACTTTGCACAGGCTGGGTGAAGCCTAAAGCTCACCCCAGTTCCATGGGCATTAAGTAACTGAGAATATAAGACTGCACTTTTGGATGTCATTGCCAGTCTGTTACAGGGTTACACATTTTCAGCTGAGTGAACTGGAGCAACATGAAACAGAGTGCTTTGCTCAAAGACACAATGTGTTTCACAGTCTGGAAATTGAACCCATGACCAACACCATAACCATTAGGCCTCACACCTTCATGTTACTATTATTAATCTTTCAAAAACTAGCCTTGCTCTCAAGCAAAATAAATCAATATTCTATGCATGTTCAGAGAACATTTGTGTAGCAATTATGACATATAAGGCTATGATCTTGATTCCAACCAAAGATATTATTAACATTCCCTATGACTACTCTGACCCCTTTATCTTGAATCTCTGTCATTCCACCCCACCAACTCCCTAAAATATGCTAGTCACTGGTTAATTACACTCCCATCATTTCAATACACAAATAGGGGGAAGGAAAAGAAGGGAAGTGTTTCAAAATAAGAGCATTTCTTTAAATGGAGCAAAAACGACTTGTAAAAAGGCTGTGATGTTTATGTGTTTCTGGAAATTATCTGGGGTATTTGGCAGGGTGGAATGAGGGTGATATTAGTAGGGGAGAGTGGTAATTAGATTCCTCTTGCTCTGCTTAAATAGGATCTTCTCTGCTATACTGTTAAATGTATATATGAACCCTTAATTTCTGATTGAGTCGCAGAGGTGCCATAATGGCATACAGAGTGTTTTGGGCATTTTAAACTTGGCAGAGCCCACCCACTCTCCAAGTCTGACACAGCTGATTTCTTTCAAAGAAGGAAAGACAGGAAATGAGAAAGAAAGTTAGAGGAAGAATCAACCTCAGTACTGAACTAGTACCTCGACAGTATTTGAACTCAAAAGTGCAGAGAACCAGGGTGAATACTGCAAAACCTAACCAATGTTTTGACAATCCTGCCAATTTGCCACCAATGTACTGTTATAGATATAGCTCTGCTATAAAAATGTCCCTGTCTTATTTCCCTCATTACTCATCAATATCCATCTTTCTCTCCCCTCCTTTCCTTCTTACCTTCACCCATTTTTATTGCTATCTATCATTCATTTTTTACATACATCTCTCTCTCTCTCTCTCCTCTTACTCCTTATTACCCCTGTCTCTTCCTTCACTTTCCTCACCTCCTGTTATTCCAATCATATTATTTTTCTATTCAATCTCCTCACCAACAACCAGTATATAGCTGACCAGCACTATCTCTCTACTTCCTCTCTCCCAACACTCTGTCACTCTAGTTCTGTCTCCTTCAACATTCTCTCTTCCATCTCTCTCTCTCTCTCTCTCTCTCTCTCTCTCTCTCTCTCTCTCTTTCTCTCTCTATCTCTCTCTCTCTCTCTCTCTCTCTCTCTCTCTCTCCACCCACTCTTTTGTCTTGTTGGGGATATGATTTGCTTGGTGTTAGGAAGGGCATCCAAGTGTAGGAAACATACCAAAAATGGAATGTACAAATGAGAAATGGTCCCTGACCTTTTTTAGTAGAGTTGTAATTATACCTGGCTAATTAGGCATAATAAAAAGCACCCAGTCTACCCTATAAGGTGGCAGTGTTGGTGCCATGACAAAAATCACCCAGTCCACTTTATGGTGTTAGTAACATAGTCACAATAAAATACTCTCAATACATGGTGTAAAGTGGTTGGCATTAGGAAAGGCATTCAGCTGTAAACATTCTCAATATATCCTGACCAACCCATGTCAGCATGTGAAAGTGGATGTAAAAATGATGATGATGGAATATCATCACTATTTTGTGTCTACTTTCCATGCTTGTGTGTGTGTGTGTGTATAGTCACACACATGTGTGTTGTGTGCATTTTCTCGAACCATATTTCTACTTCATTCTTCATTTTTATATTACTTATAATTCTGTGATTAACTAATCTAATCTGAAAAGACACCTGGAATTTTTTTTTTAATAAAATGCTTTTTCTTGCCCATATTTTCTTTTAAAAAAATGTTTAATAGTTGTTCTAAATATCTTTGTTGTATTTTTAATGTATAATTTGAGATGATTCCATTATTAAATGTGTCAACATATAATAGTTTGTTACGTCTTTCATCATATTTTTCTTTACCAATTTTATCAATCCTATCCTCTATGTAGCCCTCATGCTATGTCAGACCTCTCTACCCACATTCCTGTTAGTGACTGTTCTGTTCTGTGATAATTTCTACTACAAATGCTTTCCCCCAATTCATGCCAGCAACAATGCTTGATACCTTACTATATTTTTTTGCCTATATCTTATGTGAATCAGGAATAGTTGGGTGAGGTGGTGTGGTGTAGGGTTGCTATTTATCTATGTTGTCTTACTACCATAGTTCGGTGAATAGTGTGTCATTTCAACAGCTGGTAGGTAATATTAAAAGTAGTAGGGTTTTATATCCAGTTGCCACAGTTTGCAGCAGCATCTCATGACACATACTCCTCAAGTTAAACTCTAAATTAATATATATATACACACACATATATATATATAAATATACATTTGTTGAATACAAAGGGATCCCTATATAATTATTTTGATTGATCATTCACTTGTGTTGAACTTTAATTAATCATGCCAATTTCAACAAAACGAATTGTAAGTGAAAGTTTATCTTATCATGTTTCACAGGAAGAGGAAATCATCAAAAATGGAGAAAGTCTATCAATGTCTAGTGAAAATGCCACATTCAATGGTAAGTAATCTTATAAATATATCATTTTGACACATTTATTTTTCACTTTCCCTTCTTTTGCTGAGTCAAATATAAACCTTTTTAATATCAAACTGTTTGAACTTCCCTGGATTTATGATCCAAAACTGCTCATTTTAAAATGATGTTAAAACCATCCATCATAAATTTTATTTTAGAAATTTTAATGTAATGCTCTAAATATCAACTTACTAATGAAAAACAGTTATTTTATTGAATCCTTACAAATATTTAGTTATTTTCAAAATTAATTGAAACGTATAGGCAGTGTATTTCATTAGAAATACAGTAATGAAAGGGTTAAAACTGTCACATTGTTTAGTATTGATGTAGAATCTCTGCTGGTCAAATCAGATAACCACCTCATGGTGGATGTCTTTATATAGTGAGTGTAATGAGAGAAGGGCTGCTGCACACACAACTGTCATATGCAGTAATATAATCAGAATAGCAGCCTGGACCTAATGGCAAAGTGAACTGAGATAATAGCAATCTCTGGTCTGAGGGTGAGTACAGTTGTAGCTACTCTCTCCTATTGTTTTACCAGGCTCGCAAGACAGAGTTAAACTCAGAACCACAAGCCAATGTAACTTTTCTCATTCTGCTGTCTACAGTGATGTGGACTGGACCATTTAAGTGTTAAAGTTGTAGTTGATATTGTGTGGATGAGTTCTCTGTTGTCAGGGCCTCTGGTACAACACAGAGATGGTGGTGCAGATACACACACACACACACACACACACATACATACATATCATTATCATCAACCTTTTATTTGTGTGTGTGTCATCATTATCATCACCATGTAACATCAATTTTTCCATGCTTACATGGGTCAGACAGGTCATCCGTGTCAAGAGACATGTCTGACCAGGATTGGCCATGCAGTACCTTGCTCTGATGGCACAGTAAATTTGGCTGGGGTTTTTACAGCTGGATGCCTTTCCTAACACCAACCACAATTACAGTATATATATATATATATATTCATACACACATACAAAGGGTAAAGGCTCCCTTCAGTCACAAATGACCATGGGATTTGTACCTATAAAGTTCTCCCTCTGAGGCAGAAGTTAGGGCAAGGTGTTTTTTTGTGGAAGACCAGCAGTAACCCTTGCATACCTGTCTCCCCTCTCCACACCACCGATATGGTTCATGGGAAAGGCTGATACAACTTGGCACCAGTGACGTCATAACTCATTTCTACATCTAAGTGAACTGGAGCAATGTGAATTAAAGTGTCTTGTTCAAGAACACAACACGCCCCCCACTCTGGGAATCAAACTGACAACCTGATGTTTGTAAGCCCAACTTTCTAACCACTGAGTCCCATAACGATATATATATAGGAAATATATTTAACATCCCTTCTAGCAAGAGTTGGACAGGTCTACATTGACCAAATCAGAACTTAAGTGGAGCTACTGATCTCTCTGGCAGTCCAGGGATGTGTTTCTTTATGTATAGACGACGCTCCACCAAATGCACAGGAGAGGTTGTCATGTCTTTGACACAACTGAGGATCCTTCTAATCCTTTGTTTGGCAAGATTTCTATGGCTGGATGCCCTTCCTATCCCCAACCACTTTACAGCATGTACTAGGTGCGTTTATTATATATATATATATCATCATCATCATCGTTTAACGTCCATCTTCCACGCTTGCATGGGTTTGGATGGGAGTTTTCCCACTTGAGCCAAGATCGGTTGTCCTGCTCGTATAGGACTGTCTGGCGGGTTTTCTACGGCTGGATGCCCTTCCTAACACCAACCACGTTTACAGTGTGGACTGGGGGGTTTTTACCGTGTTACCTACACGGCCACATTACAGCGTGGACTGTGTGTTTTTTTGTCGTGACACCTACACGACTGGTGGGTTTTCTACGGTTGGGTGCCTATATATATATCCTTGCAAGCATGGAAAAATGGATGTAAAAACAAAATGATATGGCCTGGATCACAGCAAGTTGCAACAGAAACTCTGTAGATGCTGGTGGCTGCAGCTTCATGTATGTTGCCTCTGTTGTTAATGTTTGGTAATTTTAATTTTATATCAATTGCTGGATGCTCAGCTTGTTATCAAATATCCTATTGACTCTGTCGGTCATCTGTGATCTCTTATTACTTGCATAAATATTAAATTTCAAGTGTGTACTATAGCTATATTGTCCCAAGAATATAATATGTAGTATCATATAAATATATTGTATTATAACTGTTAGATTTATATGATGTATGACACGGTGTCATATGACTATGGTTCCACCAAAGTTTTATTTCAGTGTGGTAAACCTTCAATTTAAGAGACTAATAGGGGAGGTGTATCTGTTAATCCAGAAAGTCTGCTAAAATGAAATTAACTAGGGGTCATTTCTATTGTTTTTAATATCTAAAAAAAATGCTTTACCACATTGTCCACAACTGCACAAAATAAAATTATTTGATTAAAATAAGGAATGTATTTATACAGATATAGCTTAATCATATACTTTGGCAGCTATCACACTTCTGATTATAAGGAATATGTAATTTTTTACTTCTCTTTTGGCAGTATAGTTGAAGAGTGGTAGTACAGTATTGTATTGTTCATATTTTGTCCATTAAATTAGGGTCTGTTTTATGAAGAGTTTACTGAATTTAACCCTTATGATACCAAACATCTCCTGTTTCTATGATACTTAGCTATTTATATTAAATTGCTTATATTTATTTTAAAATCTATCATAATTTGTTAAGTCATGTTTCCAAACACAAACTTAATTATTGTACTAAATCCTTTCAAATTCTTGATCATCTTCAAAATAATTTGAAAATTATAGGCAGTATATTTCATTAAAAATATGGTAGCGAACATCAGCTTAATAATTGTTTCTACAATAGGCACAAGGCCAGCAATTATCTCAGTGTATTACCGGTACTTTATTTTATCGACCCCTGTTAGGATGAAAGGCAAAGTTAACCTCGACGGGATTTGAACTCAGAATGGCAAGGACCGTTTAATAATAGTTTCTAATTTAGGCACAAGGCCAACAATTTTCGAAGGAGGGGAAAGTCGTTGATTAAATTGACCCTAATAACGAGAAGGTTAGTTATATTGCTAAATCCTTCCAAATTCTTAATTATATTCAAAATCATTTGAAAATCATATGCAGTGTATTTCATTTGAAATATGATAATGAAAAGGTGAATTAAATGAGAAAACAAGAGGGTACATAAATATATTATCTGTGCAGTTTATTAAGTTATCTCAAAGCTCTTATTTGAAATATTAGTCTTGGTAACTCCAGTCCCTAAATGGTTAGTATGGTGCCTGCTATGTACATACTGACTAGGGACTCCCAATGATAGATTAAATGCATATGTTCTACTTTCTTTTAAGCAACCCCACTAATTAATCAAAAGTTGACAAAGGAGAACTGAACAGTTTGCAGTCTGGTATTTTATGATATAGTATATATGGTATGGTTATTGTATTTTAACATAGATGTAAAGTTCACTGAGGGCATAGGGTGTTGAATTACTTTGTTTATAGGTCATAGTTTGAGTAACTTTAGCACTTATAATACCAACGCGCCTGAGGCCACCCCTGATCTAAAATACAAAACCATCCATTTTTAAGTTATTTTATTTCCATTTAACCCTTTAGCATTTACATTACTCTATATATACTATTGTATTTTCACAGTAAAGGCTTTACCTCACATAATTATCTTACATAATATCAAATCTATGAAATTTTGATATAATTTATTTTGAGAACAATACCTTACAGTCGGTGTGAGGGGTCAGTTATGGCCAGTTTGAACAGAAAGAGGTGAAAGAATTCTGGTTGGATATGGGCAGTTTAAATGCTAATGGGTTAAGCCTACTCTCAGAATTTTATGTAAGACCCTTTTGTTTTATGCTTCAACTTCATGAAGAAGTTGGATATTTTATTAAATCTTTCCAAATTCTTGATTATTTAATATTTAATTGAAGCACATAGATACTTCATTAGAAATATGGTTCCAAAAGGATTAAGCAATGTGTTGTTATTTCTAAGCAAATCAGAATGCCTAATTTCAGAATAAATCAACTGAATATGGAGGCATCTTTGGTAAACATTAGTTTTATGGTTGTCATTGTTTAGCCCCAGGCCACTGAACCTACGATCAAGCATTCCAATTAAAGGTATCTCACCTTATTTTCAGCCATAGATGATATGGGTGTGATTTGAGGAAAATTTGTCTGCTATTTCTAGCAAATCGAGCAACTATATAAATGCTCTCTTTTTGGCTCATAAGTTCAATAGATTGAAAACATGGTAAAGGGGTAGAACTTAAAATCAAAATGTGATGTGAATTATTGGTTTATGCATATGACTGAGAAGAATGGGTTGTAAGTACTCTTATAGGTATTTTGTTTTACATTTTGGTAACTAGGGATAAGATCAGTCTTCTACACAAGTATCAAACTTGAAAATAAAAGTACTGGGGTTGATATTATCAATCAAATGTGAAATTTGTTTGGATTTTAATGTATCCAGCTATTAAATTGACTCTAGGCAGACATGTAGTCCAGGTAGGCAGATGTTGGTTCAGTGAGATTTCAGTTGCTGAAAAATGAAGCTGTCAATCCTTCTACATTCCAATGCAAGCTTCAGATAGTAACGTTCTCAGCAGAATGTTAGTGGGCAGAGCAAGTGAAAACCCACATAGAAAACAACACAACTTATCATGTGGCTACCTGGAAAAATAAGTTAAAAGATCTACAATGCTGTTTGCAGTAGCTGTACTACGTCTCATTCTCACATGAGAATTAGATATAACAGTTACCACAAACCATCGACTATTATGTAGTATATATGTATTTAGCTGGAAAAATGAATGTTAAATGATGATGATGATGGTGATGTGTGTATATATATATATATATATTAAATAAACAGACCAACCGGCACTTCCCTTAAAGCCACCCCACCCTCCATGGGCTAGTAACAGGCAGTCTAAATCCCACTCTTTGTACCCACTCTTCCTCCTCTTACCCTCTCCCACTCGCTATCACTGTCTTCCCAGCTTTGAATGTATGCAGTAGATGTACAGGGAAATTAGACAGTAGAAGTCGCACTGATAGACACATTTTTCAAATGCGAGAGGGTGCTATAGAAGTGGTGGATAGCTTCCGGTACCTAGGAGATCAGATTAGCATGGGAGGAGGGTGTTCCGAGGCCATAGTATCTAGAATAAGGACGGGTTGGAAGAAGTTTAGGGAGCTGCTTCCTCTGTTGACGAAGAAGGATTTCTCCCTGCGTACGAAAGGCCGGTTGTATGATGCCTGTGTGAGGAGCGCGATGCTGCATGGTAGTGAGACATGGGCAGCAACCGCAGAGGATATGCGACGGCTGGAGAGAAATGAGGCAAGCATGCTCCGTTGGATGTGCAGTGTAAATGTGCGTGAACGACCCAGCATAAATGTGTTGAGAGAGAAACTGTGTCTGAGAGGGATAGAATGTAGTGTACGGGAGAGGAGACTGAGGTGGTATGGACATGTGATGCGCATGGAGGATGACCGATGGGTGAAGAAGTGCCAGGAAATGCCAGTTGAAGGAAGACGTGGTAGAGGTAGACCACGAAAAACATGGGCGGAGGTGGTGAGAACAGACCTCAGATCATTGAAGCTCACGGTGGAGATGACGAGGGACCGTGACGAGTGGAGAGATGCTGTGCTGAATAAGACCCGTCTCACCCTTGCAAGCAGGGAAAAGCGGACGTAAAATGATGATGATGATGAAATGATGATGATGATGGTGATGTGTGTATATATATATATATATATATATATATATATATATATTAAATAAACAGACCAACCGGCACTTCCCTTAAAGCCACCCCACCCTCCATGAGCTAGTAACAGGCAGTCTAAATCCCACTCTTTGTACCCACTCTTCCTCCTCTTACCCTCTCCCACTCGCTATCACTGTCTTCCCAGCTTTGCCAAGGATACACATTCCCTAGTGTTAAAATGGGTTTAGTGTTGGTTCCACAAATTTTACTCAGCACTCATCCCCCATTGGAAAGTAGTAGTGCTGGTGTCACATTAAAATGCACCCAATCCAGTCTATAAAGTGCCACAACAAGAACCTGATACACACTGTGAAATGGTTGGCATTAAAAACCATGCCAAAATGGAAAGACACAATGTTGCCAGACTGAAAATACTGTGGTCTGTATGGCTAAAAAAAATGACTGAAACCAGTAAAAGAATAAAAGAATTTCCTTCCATTGAAGTATACTGTCGAGTCTCGAAATTATTCGGAATAATGTGAAAAAAAATGTTTCATTTGTTGTCTTAAAACCCATATTTACTCTTTTGATACCAACCCACTCAAGATGGTCTCAAGCTTTGTGGCATAAAACTGCCTACATTAAAATGCTCATATTTAAATTAAAACTGGCCATCATGATTTTATATCAGAATATTTGATGTTCCAAACACCAGCTTAATAACAAGTTATTTTTCTAAATCCTTTATTATTTTCAAAATAATTGAAAAATATAGGCAATACATCTCATTAGAAATCTGGTAATGACAGGGTTAAAGATTGTTGCAGATAGAAGCAAAAGGGGGGTTGGGGAGGGTCTAAGAGAAGTGTGAAAGACAATTACATGGTGGTTGTTGGTAATGACTTTACATATACTGAGCTGATGGAAAAGAGATAGTAATGTTAGTGAGGGAGAGTGTGTGATGTATATCACTAAAGAGTGATAGGAAAAGATGTTGCTAATAATTGTTTCTACTTTTGGCACAAGGCCAGCAATTACCCAGTACATTACTGGTACTTTATATTATCGATCCCGTAAGGATGAAAGGCAAAGTTAACCTTGGCGGGATTTGAACTCAGATCGTAAAGGGACGTAACTATGCTGCAAAGCATGGCGTCCGACTCTCTACCGATACTGCCAAAATAATGCTGTATAGAATGATGGACACAAATATGGCTGAGTGATTAAGAAGCTCACTTCACAATCCCGTGGTTCCAGGTTTGATCCCACTGTATAGCATCTTGGGCAAGCGACTTTACCACAACTTTGAGTTGATTCAAGCCTTGTGAATGAAGTTGGGTAGATGGAAACTATGGAAATCCATACAGTTTGTCATCTTTTGTGTCACACTTATTCAGAATTTAAATGTTATTAAAATAATTTGTTGGGGTTAGGAGGGTCGATTAACCCAAACCCTGGAAGAATGAAAGGCAAAGCTGACCTCAGTGGAATTTGAACTCTGTACATACAGGGCCACAACTAAATACCACAATGTATTTTGTTCAATGTTCTAATGATTATGTCATAACAGTAAAAATGCTGGTTAATAAATCCCTTCAAATCTTCAATTATTTTAAAAGTTAACTGAAAATTATAGGCAGGCTAAACTCACATGTATAAAACAATCAAAATCAATTTTATCTTCCTGCTTACAAATATTATTTTGTTTTAGAGCTTTTTTTTTCTGCAGCTGTTGCAATTGTCTTTTCTCCTCAAAACTCAAGGCTCTCTCGCTGCAAAAACCATCATGTTGCACATTGACAATCTACCTACCCATTCTTTCATGCATTTCACTCTTCAAATAATATGCCACATTTTTCTCTTAAACATTCCTTTCATGCCTGTATATATTCCCTACTCAACTACAGCTAAAATTTAGCAAAGTATTTACAGAACCAACTAAAACAACATAATCAGTTTCTGTCCATTTCTGGTTATTTAGTAGGGATATTATGGGCTTTTAGTAGTCCTCTCTAATTAATTAATCATGTATAAAATATATTGAAATCAATATTATGACATTTGAAGCGAATTTGTGACAAAAAAAAAATACTGCTTTAACCCTTTAGCATTTACATTACTCTATATATACTATTGTATTTTCGTGGTAAAGGCTTTATCTCACATAATATCAAAATCTCATAGATTTGATATTATGTATTATTTATTTGGAGAACAATACCTTAACATCAGTATGAGTGGCTAGTTACGACCAGTTTTGACAGAAAGAGATGAGAGAATTCTGGCTGGATATGGCCAGTTTAAATGCTAAAGGGTTAACTGTGCAGTATTTTATCTTTACCCTTTTAAACACTAGCCTGCCATAAAACTGCCTCTATTAAAGTATTTAAATTTAAATCTTTGACTGAAATCTCATTATTACATGCTAGATAATATTAGATTGTAGTAGTTGTGTTTTTAAACAAAACACTTCATTTCATGTTAGTAAGCTAAAAAAAATAGCACCCGCAATAACTGGGGATTAATTCTGCAATGAACTGGCATCCTATCCAGGAGTGGGAGTCTTATACTCTGACATGTAATGCCAATAGAATTGGGATAAGCCTAACAAGCTTTCAGGCTTGGGACAGACTTTAACTTTTTATTTTAACAGTTAAATATATGTCTTTTTGAAAGTTAATTATTTCTCTAAGTCTCAAAAGTTTTTATTTATCTCAAGACAAAAAAAAGAAAAAGCTTCCATCATAATTTTGTATAAGAAACATTGCTAAATTATGTTTCATTTGCCATTTTAGTAACAAGAAAGTCAGATACATTAATGCTGTCAGTGCTCAGCATGGCCATGGCTAGAACAGGTAAAAATGTGAAGGAGTGTCTTTCATTAGAAATATGGCAATGAAAGTGTTAAACATAATATATGACAGCCTTCAAGAATCTTCCTTATATCTCGGAAGATTTAGGAATTTTTATTCTATTTTTTCTTTTAGCTAAAAAATTTTAATGAAAAGAAGAAAACTGATCTGCTTTGTATCCTCGTTTTCTATTCTATCCTAAATTTGGTATTTATTTATTTATTTTATAAAAAAAAATTTCCTTGGGGGCAGTTTCAGCAGCAGTAAGTTTGACTAGAATGGTTTAAACTGCTTGCTACTGGATCTAAACAAGCAAACATCACTTCCCATCCACCCTCCCTTCCCATCCACCCTCATAGCTTTTACTATCTTAACATTTTTTTCTTTGCTATCCACCTACAACTACTTCACTCACTAGCAGTCATAGTTATGGGGCATACTAAATCTCTGAGAAGGCATTTCAGGTTTTAACTTCCAACACATCTCTCTTACCTGATCACTTCTAAAACTAAGTCTACTGCATAAAACAAAACACTCTTAGGTCCATATTATATATATATATATATATATATATATATATTATATATATACACACACACGCACATCAAGAATTTCATTCTCTATTCCAAATCTTCTTTAGAAATATCCTTAAAGGAATATGCCTGTATTACCAGAACTTCCTACACTAGCAGGTACTATGTTCCTTGTTTTCTGATGCCTTCGCTGAAGTTTTTTTTTTTTGTTTTTTTTTTTGTTTCCTTTATACACACACACACACACACACACACACACACACACACACACACACACACACACATATATATATATATATATATATATATATATATATATATATATATATATACAGTGCTTGCTTCTTCCTTTTTGCTTTCATACATATTTGCTGTTATATATTAATTTACTTGACAAACTCACCAGATAACACTCTTATTATATGTATATATGTGTGTGTGTACATATATATATATGTCTGTATATATACACACACACACACACATATATATATATATATATATATATATATATATATATATATATATATATATATATATATATATGTAAAGACGTGCATTGTTAGTCATTCAGTACATATGAATAGACAGATAGAATTTCTCTTTGTGTGCTCTTTATTGTCTTGAGATGAAAATACCTCGATTCAATTCATCCTTCAAATTTTATTACACTTATATGCCGGTATATATATGCACGCAGGTATGTATAAAAATACCGTAACATCCCAATGGAGTGCCTTCTCCATTTCAGCTAAGTCCCAAACTCACCTGATTTAGATTCTGTATGTGTGTACATATAATATATAACATTTTGAAAATGTTATAACCATAGGATATTTGGGATGAAATAATGAAAATATTATTTTTAAATAAGACTTGAAAATATTATTTCCTTGATATATCCTTTTAATTATTAATAAATTACTTCATTAAATTTTATTATCATTTTTACCTTTTGAAACATTTTAATAGAGAATTTTTTTTTTTAATTAAAAAGAAAAACAGATAAAAAAAACTCCCTTGAAATATGAATACCCCTAGTAATATTATAGTGTAGTAAAGTATAGCAATTTTTTATATATATTACATAGAGAATTATACCGAGGTCAACTTTGCATTTTATCTTTTTGGAGGGTCAATAAATCAATACCAGTAGTGAAATCGATTTAACCCTTTTGATACTAAACCACTTGAAACTGGTTCTGGTTCAACAATAAGAAAGTTTATTTTAAAGTTATCTAAAAACCATCCATCACCATTTTAAAAGAACTTTTGTTCAGTTATGTTGCAAACTCCAGCTTAATAATCGAAAGTTAATTATATTAGTAAAACCCTCTAAATTTTTGATTATTTTCAAAATTATTTGACAATTTAGGCAGTGTCTTTCTTTAGAAATAAGGTAATGAAAGGGTTAATTAACTTTTCCCTTCTTCCAAAACTGCTGGCTGTGTGCCAAAAAATTAGAAACCATATTTCATAGAGGATACATTTTAGAAATATTGGTGGAGGTTGTTAGCATTTTGGTTGTGTTTGTTTTGTTTTTCCTTTACTACATAGGTGCACATATACACACATATTCATGTAGACAAACACAGACAAATAAGGGCTGAGTGGTTGAACATTATTAATGTGCTCCATGTTTATAGACAGAACAAGTAGGATTTTATTGCATATCTGAAGTCAGTTAATTGTATGTTCTTTAGTTTAGCTGGCTGTGAAGATTTCATACTATGGAATGTACTTAAGAATGTGACAGATTTGGTATCCTATCCAAGAAATGAATAATTTCTCATTTTCTTCTATCCTTTTGATACCAAACTGCCTAAAACTGTCCCTGGTTCTACAATAAAAAACTGTTTTAAACCTTTAGTGTTTAAACTGGCTGTATCTAGCCAGAATTCTCTCACCTCTTTCTGTTCAAACCAGCTGTAACTGGCCACTCATAGTTATGTTACAGTATTGTTCTCAAAATAAATAACATAAAAATCTCAGATTTGATATTATGTGAGATAAAGTGTTGGCCATGAAAATACAATAATAAATATAGAGTAATGTAAATGCTAAAGGGTTAAAATGTTTATATTTAAAAATCTTCAACCATAATTTTGTCTAAGGACCTTTAAGTTATATTCCAAATACCAATTTAATAATGAGAAAGATATATTAATAAATCTTCCCAACTTTTAGATAAATTTCACAATCATTTAAATATCATTGGCAGTGTCATTCATTAGAACTATGGTATCAAAGGTGTTATGGTAATATGCAGCATGTACAAGCATTTCTTCTCTGAGTATGTGTGTCAATAAGGAGGAGGGGGGGGGGGTGTTTAGAGTTTTATGTGCAAAGACATTAAAGCATTCAATATACCTTTTGTTTAGAGTATAGTATATTCTTTTATTCATTTTCCGGTTTCTTCATTTAACCCTTTAGCATTTACTTTACTCTATATATACTATTGTATTTTCACTGTAAACACTTTCTCACGTAATATTGAATCTACAAGATGTTGATATTTATTTTGAGAACAATACCTTAACATCAGTATGACCAGCTGGATACGGCCGGTATAAATGCTAAAGGGTTAAGCCACTCTGGGGCATCACGTTGAAAGGATTTACTCAATTGTATCAACTCCTGTACTTATATTCTGCAAGTCTGGTACTTATTTTATTGATCTCTTATTGTTGAATCACTAAATAAATATAAACATACACGTGATGAGCTTTCTCATAATTTCCAACTACCAAATTTCACTGACATGGCATTGGTCGGCCTAATGGACCCTTTCTCAAAGTGCCATGCAGTGTGACTGAACATGAAATATAGTTGTCAAATGAACCACACGGCTATGCCATATCATCATCATTATTGTTTATGTCTATTTTCCATGCTTGCATAAGTTAGATGAGATGTCACATGTCTCGTTCATACATTCCATTCTGGTATAGTTTCTATGGTTGAATGCCCTTCCTAATATCAACTACTTCACAGCATGCACCTAGTATGTTTTATTGTGGAACCATCACTACCACCTGACAGAATGAATTGGGTGCTTTTTATCGTGACACTGGGACTGCCACTTTAAATTGGGGGCTGCGTGCATTTTATTGTGGAACTAGCTTTACAACTTAATAGTCTAAGCTAAGCGTATTTTATCGAGACACCAGCACTGCCACTTTACACTAGGGGCTGCCATATTTCAACATTCATATATGATATTTAATAATTCATCCTATTACATCTCTCAGATTGATATTCAGATGGGTCTTCATCTGAAAAGGTATTGGAAATCATCATGGACTATATTCATTAATATGTACCTGGATGATGATGCTATTTGCATAAAATTAAGATAAGAAGGGTATCCAACCATACCAAGGGTCAGAAAAACTTTTCAGACAATCTCCCTAATGTTGGTTGATCCACACAATAAGCACACCCAGTCCTGGTGCTGTGATAAAATGCACTCAGTAGAGTGCAGGAATCTATGCAAGAAAGATGTAAAACCCGAACCCATCTGAAAGGTCAGTAGCTCTGCTTGAGTATTGACGTAGCCTGTGAAGGCCCATCCAACCCTTGCTAGCACAGAAAACAAACATTAGATGATGGTGAGGAGGAGTAGGATGAGGATGATAAATATATTCAAGGACACATTAGCTGTGCCTAAACACACAAAAACTGTTAAATTCACTTTAAATTTGTTGCATATCTTTTGGTGTTGACAGTCACCAACAATGGATATCTGGCCCTGGGGGTCAACTGCAGATGTGGTCTGACCTCCGGCGTCCTGCACTTCCCTATGGAAAACCCTTTGCCACCACTGTTCTATCTCCTGGAAGACGAAACTTTGTACCTACGTGTCAGTCCTCTATAGAGAAAGCATGGTCCCTCACAAGGACCTTGTCAAAAATGAATGACGGCTTCATTAGCAGAACCCTGAGGACCATTGGGAGCATCAGGTGGTACCACCACATTTCCAACAAAGAATTGTGTGCATGCACGCATCAGCTCTCAGTCTCCCACCTCACAGCCATCTCTTGCATGAGTTGGTACGAACATATCCTCCGCCTCCTACCAGATCATCCTACCAGGGCCTTAATCTTGTTCAACACACCAGCTACAAGCTGGAAGAGACCCCGCAGCAGGCCTCGCACCAGATAGCTGAATGTCATCAAGGAAGATCCCCAGATGCACAACGTCACCTTGGTTGGTGTAGAGCAGCTGACATGGGACCACCAGTGATAGAGGGAATTGGTGGGCCTGGCCAGCTCTATGCATGATGGTGCCTCAGTCTCATTGAGCAAGAAGAAAAGCAACTATAACATAGAAGAGTCATTTTAGCCATTAAATCTGTTTAATTTATTTTCCATATATCATTTATTTCTTGGGGGTCAACATTTTCTTCCCACTTTCTGCGACCTGGTCACTGACACTGTTCTACTGCACTTGGCCTGATCACCAGCACCAAGAAATACATTATAAATGTAAAGTGAATTTAACAGTTGTTGTATATGGGGGGGGGGGGGGGTAATGGCTAAAATTACCCTTTCATGATGTAATTGTATTGATTAGACTAATAATTGGATTTTTCATATTGTCTTACTGATTAATTAATCAATGTCTTTCACCCAATAATTATTGATGGGAATTGAAATATTTCTGTGCACCAAGCAATGTTATTGATGCTGCTCTCTTAGAAAACAATCCACGAGTCCTGATTTAACCCTTTTATTACCATATTTCTAACAAGAATATAATGCTTTTATGTTTTAATTATAAAAGTAATAAAGAGGTTTAGGAGAGGTTTAGTGAAATAACAAGCTTTCAACTTTAAAATACTATAAAAATTTAATTACTGAACCCTAATATCTATCATGTAATAATAATTTCTGCCGTAGCTACATTTTGAGGGAAGGGAAAATTGATTAAATTAAACCCTGTACTTAACTGGTATTTTATTTTAGCGATGTGGAAAACATAAAAGCAAAGTTAGTAGGATTTGAACTCAGAACATAAGGAGCAAGAACAAATACTGCTACGTCCATCACTCTAACAACTCTGCCAATCCACCACCCTCATGTAATAGTGAGATTTCAGTTCAACATTTAAATTTAAATAAAGGCAGATGCTAAGTTTTTTTCTCAAAATAGCTAGTGTCTGAAAAGACCTTATCTTTCATACAAATTGTTGTTGAATTAAAATAACATAACATAAGATTGAGGAATCAGGGAACAAGAAAATGAATGCTCATAGACACACACACACACACACACACATATATACATAATATATAGATACTTACTTACATATATACATGGACACACACATACATCACATGCACACACACATACATGTCATATACATAAATGATAAACTATTAATGTATATTTTATATATCATATTGAAGCCTAACATAAAAACACAGCAATATTTTCTTCCACATATTGTCTGGCACCAAGTTAATCTTTGATAAAGTAGACAACGGATCAAGGGTATTCCAATCGTGACCATCCTGTTTGTGTGGAGCTGGCATTTTGTATCTAGAACTCCCACTCCCACCAACACCTCCCTTTCTCTGTAAAGTTATGTTGGTACCACAACATCCAGTCCAAACTAATGAGGTCGTGTAGGTGTCACAACAAAAAAAAAACACACAGTCCACGGTGTAATGTGGCCGTGTAGGTAACACGGTAAAAAGCTCCCAGTCCACACTAGAAATGGTTGGTGTTAGGAAGGGCATCCAGCCGTAGAAAACCTACCAGACAGTCCTATACGAGCGAGACACGGTCACCTGACCAATCTTGCCTCAAGTGGGACAATTCCCATTTAACCCATGCTAGCGTGGAAGACTGATCAGACTGTTCCATTGATCTAATAATTAGAAGAACCATTGCCAAAACTGGCACAGCTTCATTCAATTCCATGTATGATAGTGAAGTCCGTCTGGATAATTAAGTTCTACGAGTTTTAGATGAGGGAAAGTGAAAGTTATAATGTTTCATGCTTTTATGAAGGAAAATTAGCATTATAAACACAATAGACTACATAGAATTACAACAAAATTATAGATTAAGATTAAAAGGAGGTAAATATGTAGGGTCAGCATTCATTCCGGTTCTCTGCACTTTTGAGTTCAATTCCTGCTAGGGTCAGTCCTCCTCCTCTTCTAGTCTTGTTGTTGTTGTTGTCGGCGGCGGCGTTGTTGTTGTTGTTGTTCAAGTAGTGTATGTGGTTATATGCATTGTATGTGTGTACACAATGACCATTCCTTTGCTACCTCCTTTATTTGACCTTATGACCTGGTAGTAGATTGATGTATTTGAAGAAATTCAAATGTTTTCCTCTCTATTCAGTCTGTTGTCTTCTTATCTATCTCTCTTTCTCTTCCTTGTGTGTGTGTATGTGTTTTATAAGGGACCGACCAAACCTGAACTGTTCCTGGACCCCCAAGTGTATTTTTTCTTTCAATCTATAACTTCTGGGGGAGTCATATTGACACACAGCAGGGCATTTTTAAACTTGGCAGGCCCCATCTCCTTTCCAGGTTTGAATAATGCAGATTTCTTCTGGGGAAGATAAAGAGTGAAAGTGTTGAATTGAGATAGAGATATAGAAGAATCAACCCCAGTACTTTTTTTTTTTTTACCTTGAACGGGTGAAAGGCCAAGTTGACCTCAGCAGGATTTGAACTCTGAGCGTAGAGAGCTGAAACGAATACCACAAAACATTCTGACGTTCTAATGACCCGGCCAATTCGCCACCTTTTCTAGACATATATGTTAACCAAAATATAAATTTACTTTATTGAATGGTTTGATGATTGATAGTAGCAATGTTTCATTAAGAAGTGGTCAAATATTAATAGTATTAGTCTCTCTGTAATCTGATATCAAATCCTGCCAAAATAAACTCTTTCATCCTTTCAGAGTCAATAAATCTAAGTAGCAGACTGGAGTGGTAGATTGGTGGCATTATTAAAGTGCAGGAATGGTGCCTTATATTATTCTAACTCTTTGTGTTTCAAGTTCAGATCCCACTGTGACTGCTTCAGTGGAAGACATGCTTAGATTAACACCATCACCTGTTAATCCCTAACCTTTTAGTATTTACATTACTCTATATATACTATTGTTTTTTGTGGTAAAGGCTTTATCTATGAGATTTTAATGTCATTTATTTTGAGAACAACACCTTAACGTCAGTATGAGCAACCTTTAGTGGAATCTACTCTTGTGCCAGGAGTTTGGTTGGAGGATAGCTTTCTCCCATCCTGGCTAAACAATAAAAAGACCCAAAAAACTGTTATTACACCAAATAATTTATCTTTGAATTACGGGGAAAAAAACAATGGCTAGAACTGCTCTCTTTTCCTTCAACTTCCTTGATATTTCATTACATTTCTGCATATAGGCACTACAACAACCCATACCTTTGATCAAATTTCCTCATTCTCCTTTCTACCCCACCACCACCCTTCATTCCCTTCCCACCCTATCCTCATTACAGCTGCTATAAACTACCTACACCTATTACTAAACTTTATCATCATTTTTTTCTCTAACCTCTTGCTCTCACTTTCACCCTCTTTCTTTCTCCCTCTTTTTTTCTATTTCTCTCCTCTTTTTCTGTCCTGAACACACAATAATTTTATAAATTTTCCATCTTAAGAGACTAAAAGTACAAGAACCCTTCCTGGAGGAGGTGCAGATCCATTGTAAGGTGAACTTCCAACAAAGTGAATTGGAGTAAACTAGAAAATGATGTGCGCTGCTCAAAAATCATGACCTATGACCTTATGATTATCAGTCCAACACCTTAAACATTATAATAGTTTGCCTAAATAAACTCTTACCTAACAAAACATATGAAATACTGAAATGTTAATTTCATGAGCAGACTGTTCCATTGTTTGAACAACTGGAACACTCGTTGTCGGAACTGATAGTCTGACGTGTGTGTGTGTATATATATATATGCATACAAACTTATACATATGTGTGTGTGTGTATTCATTTCATTTCATTTTACGTCCACTTTTCCATGCTTGCAAGGGTGGGACGGGAACTGATTCTGGCTTGGTTTCTACAGCTGGATGCCCTTCCTAACACCAACCTCATTTACAGTGAGTGCTGGGTGCTTTTTTGCCGTGGCACCTCCACGACCACTTTGCAGTGGAATGATATGGACCCCAGTCCCTATCATCTCATTTCTACAGCTGAGTAAACTGGAGCAATGTGAAATAAAGTGTCTTGCTCAAGGAAACAACACATCACCCGGTCTGAGAATTGAACTCACAACCTTTCGATTGCAAGGCCAATGCTCTAACCACTAAACCATGTGCCTCCAATATATTTATATATATATATTGGCCTAAATGCATTGAGATGGTCGTGATTTCCTGAGGTTGATTGAGGAAATGGGACTGTCCATTTGTCCATTGTTTTTGTCCTGTGCGCTCCCTATTTTGTATGTATGTATGTGTGTGTGTGTATATATACACATACACACATACATATATGCACGCACGTACACACATATGAATCCTTATGTTTGTTTCATTCAACTGTCCTCTTTGTTCGTTCCCACCATCTCTGTCCTGTTCGTTTATATTTAATATTTTTTTTTTTGTATACAGTCTATGCACTATTTTTAATAACCACCTAACACCACGCAGTTCTCGTCTTTCACTTTTTAACACACACATAGACATATGTTGGACTTCTTTTGGTTGTGACAATCAGTGTTCCAGTTGTTTGAACAATGAATCAGCTTGTGCATGAAAATTAACATGTAAAAGATAGAGCATTTCACAGTTACTTAAAACTTAGTTCTCGGAGATTCAGTGGTGCAGTGTTGGACAAGGCTTGGCCTTAGATTTACAGACACAACTCAGCTGAGTGGGCTTGAGTTACGTGAAATAAAGTGTCTTGCTGAAGGACATAATGCATGCAAGCCAGTCCAAGAATCAAACTCGCTACCTTATGACCATGAGTTGAACACCTTAACCACTAAACCATGCTCCTTCATACATACACATACACAGGCATATATCAGTGATAGGAAGGCATCTAACTGTAGAAAACCTGCCAAACAATGGGTATGGAAGACTCTTCAGTTATATCAAAGACATGACAACCTCCATACTGCTGGTGCCATGATAAAATACACTCAGTAGAGCACTGGCATATATGTGAGTGAGGTGTGGGGCCCCAGCCTGTCTGAGAACTCAGTTAGATGCAAGCAATCAGTAGCTCCGCTTGGGCACTGATTCAATCTGTGATAACCCGTCTAGCCCATGATAGCTAGGAAAAGTTTTTAAATTTATATGTATATATATCATCATCAATTTTCCATGCTAGCATGGGTTAGACGAATTGTCCCATTGTGAAACAAATCAGATCAGGTGACCGTATCATGGTCATACAGAACTGTTTCTGGCTTGGTTTCTATACTTGGATGCCCTTCCTAATGCCAACCACATTTACAGTGTGGACTGGGTGCTTTTTATCGTGGCACCAAAATGACCACTTTACAGGTTGGGTTGGGTACTTTTTTATATATCTGTGTGTGTGTGTGTGTGTGTGTAAAAAGTAAGCAGAAAATAACAAAGCAAACAACACAGTACATTGAAGAAATATATTAGTTTAACACTTGAATTAACAAGAAAAGAGTCTTAGCACACATGTGTATATCATGATTCATGCACTGTTCATTTTCTTGATGTTTGTACATTACCCTATGTACTATACATACACATTTGATGAGTTGTAGTGCACCTGAGCACTGTACACAATATTTTCATTATTATTTTGGACACTAGTCCTTCATCAGAAGATCAGAAGATAGAATTAGAAATAAAAGATAGAGTGGGAAGAGGAAGGAATGGGGGGGGGGGGGCATGTGTGTTTTCAGTCAGCCATTTTGGAGATTTGCTAGTCAAGGGGTATCTTACACATTAGAGAGGTTTAGGAAGGAGGTAATCATTGTGTATTTGGGGTGGATGTGTGTGTGTGCGTGTATGGGTAATTGTATGTTTGAAAGATGGCCATTGGACCATAACAGACTGTGAGAGTGTGGATAGGTAAATGAGTGTGCATGCATGAACTGACCAATGTATGGGGGGTGTACAAGAATATATATGAATTTCTACATATACATACATACACACACATAGTAGCAGTTGGGAGGGGCTGTGTAGAAAAGGAGGTGATAGTGAATATGGTTGTTAGCTTTGGGTACAATGATATGATGGTGCAACCGCAAATGGCTAAACTACCAAGTATGAAGTTATTTCATGTGTGCGAGTGGATAGAGCTGGGAAGTAGGGGGGGGGGGGGGGGGGTTAGAAAATATTCAACATGCCACAGCCACAACACTGTGTACCATGCAAACACAGACATGTGTGCAAGAGATACAAGCACACAATCACCCTCGAGGGAGGAAGAAAATGGTGGGTATGCAACGAGTGTTTTGTGGGAGGCAGGAAAGAGGAGATGAGTTTCTCAAATGCTAGAGGACACGAATTGTTGGTAACCTGGGGCTAGATCAGATTATAAAGGGCGGTAAAATTGGGTGTTGTGAAGCTGGCAGAGGGTCACAGTCCTGTAGCGGTCTGCATGCCACATGACTATGGCACTACCTATACCGGCGAGTTTGATGATAATGTTTGATGCTGTAAGCTGCAGAGAGCTCAGCCTGAGTAAAGTTGGTGCAACAAGAATGCTTGTGGAAATTGAACTGGTACCGATTCAAAGTTCATCAGAAAGTGTCCACAAGGCACTCGCCGGTGACTAAGACTTGTGAAGCAGTCTATTTGGGTCAATGATGGTGTGTCGTGGAAAAAAAGCTTTGAGCTTTAGTCGACGTAAGAACCGTTCAATTTCAGCACATGTTTGAAATTCATCACAGGTGGATGTTCTGGGTATGAAGCGCAAACCCCTGGTGAGGAGGAAGCACTCAGCTTTGGAGAATGGTAAATCCTGGGGTAGGGTGACAACAGTAGAAGTACGTGAGGGAGAGAAAGTAGCAGAGGGGTTGTGGTGGTTAGGCATGGTGTGTGCGGAGTCAGTGCTAGGGAGAGAAGTGGTGGTTGGACAATGAGAGCGGGAGTCATAGGTGACTGGATTGGGGCTGGGGGTGAGGTGGGCGTGAGAAGTGATGGCAGGCAGAGAACAGAGTGAGTCGAGTTTTTCTTTCTTGCTAGAGGTGAGAAAACTGAAGAGAAGGCGATTGAGGTGAAAGATGAATTGGATGATATATATATAGTGTTTTTCTCTTGTTTTCTAAATTCCTTTCCTTGTCTTGTACAATGTCTAAATTATAATATACCAAAAGTTACTTTGATCACACAAGAAGATTCTATCTAACATTCCATGGCTATTTCACAAACCTTCCTCTCTGTATAGGAAATAATTACATTAGCTTATTTAAATAAACTCTTGCTAAACAAAACAAAAAGAAAAGAAAAGAAAAATATTATCTCTATCCTTATCATTATTTATTTACTTACATTTTTTGTGATAATAAAATATTTGTTAAATTGTGTGTGTGTTTGGCTGTACAAATGGGTAAAATAAAACTTAATACATGGGCAGTGATATATATTTTATTGTAGCTGTGAAGCTATACTATCTCGCGTTTTATTACTATTTTCCTAATTAATGCTCTTTATTTTAAAAAAAAAATGTTATTTTTTATTTATATTTATATATTTTTGCTCCTGTTTTTTAAATTCCATCCTTTGTTCTTTTGCAATAATCTACGTTATAGTATTATAGAGAAAGAGGTTGTTCTGATCACATAAGATTAGAATGTTCTAAGTCTGAAGAGTCTTGCTATTTTGAGAGGTTGACTCGTTGCCTAATTATGTTCTAGTTCCTTGTTGGCTTCACAATATATTTGGTATTTCTTCTTACCTCTTCAGCTGTCAGCAGAGAAAAACATTGAAACTAAAATGTGGGTGGAAGTGTGTGTGTAATGTAGTTTATGTGAGTGAGATTAAGATTCCCAGACATGTTAGTTCTCATCTGTTGAAGAGGAGTGAGTACCTGCCTGACTGCCTCCTGATGCCTACATTTATTACCTGGTGCCATAAGGTTCTGCAGCTTTTACAAGCCCCCCTCCCTCTCTCACTCATAAACACACATTTGCATCTGACACTACCAACTGTATGCCACTTTATCATTTCTTTCTGGTTAAAATGGAAGAACCTCTTCACCATCATTATTAATATTATGTTGTCATAGCATTGCCTGTTATGATAATGGTGGTGGATTTCAGAATCATTAGAACATCGGACAAAATGCTTTGTAGCATTTAGTTATGGCCTTCCATGTTCTGTGTTCAAACCCTACCGAGGTAAACTTTGCTTTTCATTCTTCTGCAGTTGATAAAATAAGGAACCATTTATAAACTAAGTTGAATATAATCAAGATGCCCCTTCATCCAAATTGCTGGCTTTGTGCCAATGTTAAAAAGAAAGAATTATTATTATGAAAATAGAGTGGTGGATTGGCAGTATCGGTAGAGGGTCGGATACCATGCTTTACAGCATAGAGTTACAGCTCTTTACTGAGTTCAAATCCCGCTGAGGTTAACCTTCCCTTTCATCCTTATGGGGTTGATAAAATAAAGCACCAGTAGTGTACTGGGGTCGATTTAATCGACTTTCCCCTCCCCTTCAAATTGCTGGCCTTGTGCCTAAAGTAGAAACAATTATTATAAATAAAGAATTATTATTATTTTGTCCTGTTTGGGTCAACTTTGCCCTTTATCCTTTCATGGTTGATAAAATAAACAGCGGTTAAGTACAAGGGTCAATTAATCTAACTATATCAACAACAACAACCTCCTCCCCCCACCCCAATCACTGCATGGCCTTGTGCTTGAATTAGAAATACATAAAAGAAAATAATATTAAGAATTATTATTATCATTCTTGATTTTCTTAATCTGGGTTAAAATTTCACTTTGGTTCATTTTACATATTTTATCTCTTTAGGGGGAGATAAAATCAATACCAGTAATATACTGGTGCCAACTCAATCAACTATTCCTCACTACCACCACCAAAACAAAAAACAGAAAATGTGTGTCCTCGTGTTAACCCTTTAGCATTTACATTACTCTATATATACTATTGTATTTTTGTGCTAAAGGCTTTATCTTACATAATACCGAATCTACGAGATTTTTATGTTATTTATTTTGAGAACAATATCTTAACATTAGTATGAGCAAGTGGTTACAGCTGGTTTGAACAGAAAGAGGTGAAAGAATTCTGGCCAGATGCTGCCAGTTTAAATGCTAAAGGATTAATGTACAGAGTTATTCCTGAGTAGTCAAGAACAATATAGTATTTGACGTAACTATTAAAATACCAGACAGGCTGCCATCAGTATTTAGTCATAGTTTCTCATGGCGAGAAATTTAGTTATATTACTAAATCCCCACAAATTCTTGATTATTTTCAAAATTATTCGAAAATTATAGGCAGTCTCTTTCATTAGAAATATGGTAAAGAAAAGTTTAAAATGTATATATTTATCTAAAAATCTTTCATCATATATTTTATGTAAAAACTTTTATGTTACAAACATCAATTTAATAATTAGAAAGTTAGTTATATTACTAAATCTAAATTCTTGATTACGTAAAGGTGTATGGCTTTGTGGTTAGAGAGTTAGCTTCACAATCATGAGGTTGTGAGCTTGGTTCCCGGAGCAGGTGATGTGTTGTCCTTGAACAAGACACTTTATTTCAGGTTGTTCAAGTTCATTCAGCTATAGAAATGAGTTGTGACATCACTGGTGCCAAGTTGTATCGGCCTTTGTCTTTCCCTTGGATGACATTGGTAACATGGAGAGTTGAGACTGGTATGCATTGATGACTGTTGGTCTTCCACAAAAAGACGTATGCACTGGAGGGGAACTTTTTAGGTACAAAACCTATGATCATTCGTGACCAAAGGTAGGGGTCTTTACCCTTTTTATTTGAAAAGCATAAAGTGTTTTTCATTAGAAATATAGTAATGAATGTGTTAATGAGCCAAGCACCCTAACTATTGATTAGAGTGTAGAGCTTATAAGATTATTAGTTAGATCTCTTGACGAGGTGCCACCTTGTGTTCTTGAGCAAGGTACATAGCTCTAGTCCACTTAACTGAAGAAACTGAGTACCAACAGCAGCTGTTGGGGTTTAACTTGACTAGTGGGGTGGGAGTCTTGTACTCTCAATTGCTTAATACCTCATAAAACCTGGATAAACTCTGACCAGATGAGACAGATCTTAAATTAAACAAAGCAAATTTTACAAAAGCAGGAAGTACAGTATAATCAGTTGAATCAATGCCTAATATATTACTGGTATATAAGCTGTATCTGTATATATCTATTCTAAATAGATACATCATGTTCTTGCATGTCATAAGAGATGACTAAAAGGGTTAATACAAAGAAGGGCATTTAGCTGGGAAAACTTGTTATTATTGTATATAAAAAAAATAGTTTGGCTGGGAAACAGTCATAAAATGTTTGTTGCTGTTTATAGGAAATATCTTAGCAGAGGAAATGATCTTAAAACGTTTTGTTGTTGTTGTATATAAGAGATAGTTTAGCAGAGTAATTGATCTTAAAACATTTGTTATTGTTGTTGTATATAAGAATAAGAAGCAGTTGTGTGATTGATTAGAATGCAGAGCAATACCCTGAAGGATTTCCCTGGTATTACTGTAGGATGAGACTTCAGTGACACTGACCTTGACTCTGTCAATGACCTTGCAATAACTTGGAGAATGTTCAATCAGCCATTGAACTCCTCAGTATCTACATGTCACATGTTAGCATGAAAATCAATGTAGCCAAAACAATGATACTCTCTGCTGGCATCTCATCTTCTGAATGATGTGTTCTCAATGATGAGTTTCTTGAGCCACATACCTGCATCTATTGAGTGCTTGTTATCACCAGCCTCCTCAGTGGCTGCAAAACATGACGAATGAAAGCAATGGTTTTATGTAAGCTGGATGGTTTTGACAACTTTTGCTTTCACCAAATCATCCATGTTTCAGTGGTGGATTTTGCTGTCACTGCTTCTGTTGGTTTGGCCATGCACTCTGCCACCCATGAAGTTAATTCATCCATAATGCAGTTGTACCAGAGCCCCTCCTGGGATTACATCAAAGATGAAGCAGAGAGTGGTGTGTTACAAACAAGTTGGATCTTGGGCTAATGTTTTGTTCTCACATATAAGATGTCTGCCATTGGACTTGTGACAAGCTGACAATATCTTTGTTAGATCTGTGATCACTGTGCATGGCTGTTCTCCATTCGCAATGTTGTGGATGCAATGGCTGGAGCTGGCTCAACCCATTCTGAGTAAATGCCAAAATAAGTGCACAAAAGTAGTAGTTATTTGAGCTAAGCTCTGAAAGATGTAAAGTGAACCTCAGTGAAATTTGAACTCAACACTGAGGGCTCGAAATAAATTGTGTAAAGTATATAATTAGCTCAATTCTCTACTGTTTCTGCCAACTCACTCCGCTGTTGGTTGTAAATATATTACAAAGTCTTCTTCCTTGTTTATCATTATTTACCAGGCATTCCTTTAGAAACCACATGAGTGTATTTGGTTGTCAGTAATGTAGAACTTCCTGTACTTCTTGGCTGCATCATTAAATATATTCTGATTTCCCGTTATTTTCCTCTTCCTGTCCACCTCACCTACTTCTGATAGTTTGTCTATTCTTGTCAGCTTCATGTCACCCCTACAAGATGCAGTTTCCTTTACACACTCTTTTACTTTTTTTACTCTAAATTCACTGGTTAAAAAATTTCTCCACAGAATAGCATTCAGTTGCTTTGTTGGTGAAAATTAACAAATACTTTGGATCTGAATGTTTGTTTTTCCTTCAGTTTTAATCCTTTTGTTACCATATTTCTAATGAAAAACACTGCATATGATTTTCAAATCGTTTTGAAAATAATCAAGAATTTGAAGGATTTAGTAATATAACTTGCTTTCTTATTATTAAGCTGGTATTTTGAAGAATAACTAAAGTGTTTTAAAATTTTCTCAAAGATCTGTCCATTCATAAAAATATTATATGCATTTAAATTAATAATCTTGTTTTTAGATATTTTCTGCTGAATCATTACTGCATAAGAGCTAATGTATGAATAAATTGAACTAAGGTATTCAAAATGAATAATTATGTGAGCAGTAGATTGACGTTATGAAAGTGTCGGACAAAATATCTGGAATTATTTAGATATGGTTCTTGTAATTTTGAATTCAGATCTACTTGAGGTCAACTTGGCTTTCATTCTCTTTTTTTAAGACAATAGAGATTTGGCTGGTATTGTTAGCATGTTGAGCAACCGCTTCTTCATTGGCTATTATTATTATAAGGGTGGTGGATTGGCAGAATTGTTAGAACATCAGACAAAATGTTTTGTGGCATTTGTTCTAGATGTTTATGTGCTGAGTATTCATACCTCGAATAGGTGAACTTTACCATTCATCCATTCAGGGTTGTTAAAATAAAGTACCAATTAAGTACTAGGGTCGATATAATCAACTTTCCCTTCCTTCAAATTGCTGGCTTTCTATACAGTGCTGATGATATTACGTTTTAAATAAGTGCAGCATCTACATTGCAAAATCGACTTCAAAAATAGAAAATATATTTTGTAGCTAGCTACATATAACTTGGAATTTCGTGTGATTAATATCACTTTTAAAAAAAAAAGGTGTGAATTCAAAAAAGTTTATCAGCAATGCTAACTATATAAATAACTGACTGTTTTACATTCTTCACCCTTTCACATTAAATGTTTTTTTTTTTTGTTTTTTGTTTTTTCTCTACTTCTGACATAAGCAGAGAAACTAAAAAAAAAAAAAAATCTCTTCTTGGGTAAATTGCCATACGGTCATATCTATCTATAGCCTTTATGGTTAAGTGTGCAACCATGGATGTGTGCTGCTACACATGTGAAATACTGAAAGCACTATAATCTTAGTTTATATGTATGGAACTAATAGTCGTAAGGGCACCATAGTGGGCACTTTAAACTTGGTGGAACCCATCCCTCTACAGGCTTGAACACAGCCGATTTCTTCCAGAGAAAGAGATATAGAGGAAGTGAGAAAGAGGTATAGAAGAAGAATCAACCACAGTAGTAGACTGGTACTTTTTTATCAACTTCTAAAAGAAGGAAAGACAAAGTTGACCTTGGCAGAATCTAAAGTCAGAACACAGAAAGCCGGAACAAATACTGCAAAATATTTTATTTGACATTGTAACAACTGCCAATTCAGTTCCTCGATCCAAGTTTAAAACTACTACTACTGCTAACTTAATGACAATAATGATAAACTAACTCACCAAACCAAGAAATTCTTTAATTCCAGTTTTTAATTAAACATTTTTTATGTGTTTATTCTTTCTTATTTATATTTTTATCTCTTTACTAACCATAATTTCTTTCCCTCATACTTCCTTCCTTATTTTCTGAATATAAACTGATACTTTTTTTTCTTCTTTTAACTGTCATGAGGATTGCTGATATTTCCATTTAGCTAATCTATATATGTCACACACTACACATTCACACAGACACACATGCTGTCTGCACATGCACATGATGTAGGGTGTGAAAGACTTACATACAGGATAAATATACTGTAATTTCATACCAGTCAATAATAGAGCTTAATAGAACTTCTAAGTGGTTGCTGAACTAACTTGCTAGAAAAAATAGCAGCCAAATCTCCCTCAAACTGTACCTGGCTATCTTTAAAGAGAAATGGTAAATAAATAAAAAGTATATATTGGGTAATAACTTAGTACTAGATAAACTATGTCTGGGCATGAGGTGCACTGAGTCTGGGCGAGATGTGCACTGAGTCTGGGCATGAGGTGCACTGAGTCTGGGCATGAGGTGCACTGAGTCTGGGCGAGATGTGCACTGAGTCTGGGCGAGATGTGCACTGAGTCTGGGTGTGATGTGCACTGAGTCTGGGCGAGATGTGCACTGAGTCTGGGCGAGATGTGCACTGAGTCTGGGCGAGATGTGCACTGAGTCTGGGCGAGATGTGCACTGAGTCTGGGCATGAGGTGCACTGAGTCTGGGCGAGATGTGCACTGAGTCTGGGCATGAGGTGCACTGAGTCTGGGCATGAGGTGCACTGAGTCTGGGCATGAGGTGCACTGAGTCTGGGCGAGATGTGCACTGAGTCTGGGCATGAGGTGCACTGAGTCGGCATGAGGTGCACTGAGTCTGGGCGAGATGTGCACTGTCTCTGGGCGTGAGATGCACTCTCTGGGCGTGATGTGCACTGAGTCTGGGCGTGAGATACACTGTCTCTGGGCGTGAGATACACTGCATCTGGGTATGAGACGCACTTTATCATTGTACCAGATACAATGTCTTAGTATCAAATACTATATATCAGTATGAGGTACAGTATGTCTTAATAAAAAGATGGGATGATTAAGGCTGGAAGACTTGATCTAAGATCTTTTAGATCAGAGCTGAACTGTGTCTAAATAACAACCACAGTATAATATTTATATGTGCCAAGTGGCGATGTAAAATGGAATTGACTCCACAATACATGTTCTCATTTCCTACTTAATCAGAACTAATATGTCACTGATAATGCTTTCTTTACAAATGCTTTATCTTCTTATCACCTCCCAACCATCTTCTTACTCCATATATCAATGTTGTGTATATGGAATAAATATGTAAATATATACATGCTGAGATGGTGTTATCAGTGGTGGTGACAGTATCTCTCTCTCTATATATATATAGTTCAAGATAATAAAAAGACAGAACAATTACACAGTCTTATTAGTTTCACACTTGAGGGAAAACGAAAAAATATATATACATACATGAGAGAGAAAGAGTTTATTAACAATTTTAACATATTTTTAATGACATTTCATTTCAATTAATTAATGAAAAATTTGAAGGGATTTACTAAAATAATAAGTAATTTCAATATTAAGATAATGTTTGTAAATAACTTAAAGGTTTATATTTGAAATTATGTTGGAAGATTTTAATTTAGATAGAACCAGAGCCAGTTTGGGGCTAAGTTGATATTAAAAGGGTTAAGGCAGAACCATTGACTGGTTACTCTATGTGCTACAAGTTCCTTGTTCATTATCAAGGGCATGACTGTAAAACACTGCCTCCCAAAGCATATCATGGGGCCAGCAAGGCTTTAGCTGGGAAAATTACCTGAACCCTTTTGATACTAATACTAACCCATCTGAAATTAGCTCTGGTGTTTTTACAAAATCTAATTTTAAAGTGTTCTTACTCAAATTCAAACCTTCCATGTTTATGTAGGAACCTTTTGCTAAGTTCTGTTTCAAATAACAGTGTAATACAGTAAAGGCGGTTATTTTATTAAATCCCTCCAAATTTTTTATTATTTTGAAGATTAATTGAAACCCATAGGTAGTATATTTCACTAGAAACATGGTAACAAAAGGGTTAAAATGATTGTTGTTCTGTTACATACTTCATATATGTCCTACCAAATTTGGTGAGTGGTTCTAAAATATATAATAAATGATGATGGAGGCAAATAGCATTATTATGACAATGTGATAATACTAATGATGATGAATTATATTAGAAAGGCATCTGTTGTAAATAGTATGTTTTTATTGAATAATTGGTCGTTCTTAAGAAAAGAAATTTACATATCCTATTTATAAATTCTTGCTAATCTTTTATTACCAGAAGAAAATTTACTTTACATATTTTACTTCACTTCCCTTCTGCCTTTCCTTGCCCATCAGCAGTTAGTTACCATTCCAGCAGCAGGGCAGCTACATCACTAAAAATGGACTGTATTTCAGCCTCTTATATATCTTCGTAGTTTACTACTACATTCTTTTCCATCACTGGATTTAAATGGTATTTAGTTAGACGTAGACATTATTTAGACAGACATATGGGGAAGGAACTTTTGTGGAAGTGCCTTGGCTAATTCTGTTGTATAAACAGCTTCTTTTTAGTCAAACATTATCATCCTCATCATTGAAAAAATAAGTACTGGTGTCGCCTTCAAGGTGGTGCCCCAGCATGGCCAGTCGAATGAGTGAAGACAGTGAAAGAATAAAATAAGAAAATATGTGTGTGTGTATTGAATTAATAAGTTCCACTATATTTTTTACTACAGAAAATTGTCTAATAATTATTTCTACTTTTGGCACAAGGCCAGCAATTACCCAGTGCATTACTGGTACTTTATTTTATCGACCCCGTAAGGATGAAAGGCAAAGTTAACACTGGTGGGATTTGAACTCAGAACATAATAATAACAGGGCATATAAGCTTATCAAACTGCATGACTGTCACCAAGTGTGGCAAGAAAAATATGGTGCAGACATGGCTGTATGCTTTGCAATCATATGGCCCCAAATCTATAACGTGGTCTCATCATATGGCCTCTTGGACAAGTGTCTTCTATAATTTTAGATTGACCTAAGCCTTTTGAAAAGAACTGGGTAAATTGATATATGGACTGTATTCTGTTTTAGACTTAATCTGTCACTCAGATTTGAAACCGCCTTTGGTTCACTTTAAAGTATTTATATTTATCTAAAAACCTCTTCTTTTTCATTGCCCACTTATTCCTGGGAGGGTTGTGGGGGCAGAGTCCTCAAGTATACCTTCCAGCAGGTTCTGTCAGAAGCAGTTATCTCCAGTTGATCCAGCTGAGCTCATGGATTTTATCCAACCATCTTGCTCAGGGTCTGCCCCTGGGTCTCCTGCCAGTTGGTTTTGTTCGTAAAACTTAACCAGCAATCATTTCTTTCAGTCATTACCCAAGATTCATGACCATAGGTAAGCGTTGGCACGAGTACTGAATTAAAGATAGCGAGTTTGGCTTTTACACCTACCTCCCTGCTTCTGATGACCAAATGCTGAAGCTGGCACATTACTACACCAGCTACTGGAATTCTTGCACTTAATTTAGCCTCTTGCCTTTCATCACTCATGAACACAGCCCTGCTTCAGTGGAACTCCATTCACATGTATAGTACACTGTACAGACTTCCTTGAGAGGAAGAGTTTCTCAGGCTTTATAGCACTGATTTTCATTCCTGCTGTGCAGCACTTGGCAGCAAACCTAAAGTACATGTCTAAGAGCCCCTTTTGACAAGTTAAGTAGTACCAAGTCATTTGCAAATTCCAGCCAAGTGGTACTACTCCCACCAATCTTGATACCACTTCCAGGCCGATTTTGCATGTCAATCTTGTTCGTGGAGATAATGAACAGGAGAGGTGACAGTATGCACCCTTGGCGGAGTCCAACACACACATTGAATGGTTTTGACTTAGCACCATTTATCCAAACACAAATACTAGGGCATTTATAAAAGACTTCTGTCGAACTGCTACGCTGTTTCTGGGGGACGTGAATGACTGTCACCACAGGTTTTAAATGTTATTCATATGATGTTGACATTGATTGTTTGTTGTGAGACATGGTCATATGCCTTTTTGAGGTCTACGAAACAAGCATACACCTCTTGGCAATACTCTCATGATTTCTCGAAGACTTGCCACAGTGTAAATATTTGGTCTGCTGTGCTGCATCTGGGACGAAAATCATACTATTCATCAGCTAGCTTGGACTCAACAATCTCCCTACATCTCTTTGCCAGACATTTAGCATAAACTTTACCCGGGAGGCATAACAAGGGAGATCCTTCTATAATTGGAGCAATCTCTCGTGTCTCCCTTTTTGAAAATTGGGATTATGACTCCTGATTATCATTGCTTAGGTGCCATTCCAGAGATCCAAACCACCCGGCACACATGAGTCAGCTACAGAATACCTTCTCTATTTAAGGCTTTTAACATCTTGGGCCAGATTTCATCCTTCCCAGAAGCCTTGCCACATTTGAGCACTTTAATTGCTCTTGTTACCCCAGCCTCTGATAAATTAGTCACTGTTCCCAGATGCACCTTGTTTACATCTGAAGATGCTGTTATGGCCGGGTTTAGGAGATCAGCAAAGTATTCTCTCCACTTCACAAGGATGCAGTTCTCTGAAGAGAGAAGAATCCCATAAGCATTCCTGATAGCAGGTGTGGAGGGGGACTTCTAATTACAAAGTTGGCGGATGGTCTGCTAGAACACTTTATTTGTTAATCTGAAGTCAGATTCCAGCTTAACCCCAAAGTCATCTCATATCTTAACTTGGACACCTTTATTGTCACTGCTGCAACCTTTTGCACCTGCTTGTTCTGCAAATGCAAAGACTTATTTCCAAGCCAAGTTTTGTAAGCTTCCGTTTTGCTCAGATGACATCTTTCACATCTTGGATTGAACCAAGAGGTTTTGTGGGTTTTCTTGGCTTTAGGCAGTCTTGGGCTGCAGATAACTAATCAGTTGACAGCTCATCCCCTCTCTTAACACGAACATCCAGCACAGAATCAAAGAGATGAGATACAATACCAAAATCAATTATTGATCTTAGTCCATGATTCCCCTTATACCATGTATATTTAGGGATGTCTCTATGCTGGAAGAAGGTGTTCATAATAGAGAGTCCATTGCTAGAACAGAAGTCTAATAAGGCCTCTCCATTTGCATTTAGATCGGGATTGCTGTTCCTACCAATCACTCTTTTCTATGTCAGGTAGTCAGTGCCAACATGTGCATTGAAGTCTCCCATATGACTCAGTCTTAACTACAGCTAAAGCTGCAGTGACTTCATCAAGGAAGGACTCTCCGTTTGTTGTATAAACTTGCACCACCCTCAGAGACCTTTTAGCCTAAATTTCAAGAGGCAAATTCCTCCCTCCCAGTGAGATTTAGTCTATAACACATTCCAACAACTGAGGTCTAGTGAGTGTCTCCACTCCAATGTGTGCAGTCATTTCTGAATAGTGAATTTTCTATCTTCCATCCAAATCTGCAGTACCTGAGCCATGGAACATTGAAGAAACTGCAACTATATCTAGCCAGTAGCATCTGGCCTGCTCCTTACCTGTAAGGGTTGTAACATTCCAGTTGCTAATTAAGGTTTGGTCCCTTCTGGACCCTTTTGGGGGTCTCGGTATATGCAACCTTTTTGTGTGCATCCCATGCCTCACAAGACAGCTCATCCTTTCCCACACCATTTCAGAGACTTTGCCAAAAGGCCGATAAGAATTGCCTTTTCTCTTTAACTAAGCGTTAAATAAAATTTTAAAGTAACATTTTCGCCTGAACTTCTCATTAGTCAATACAACAAAAAGCAACACAAGAATTTGGGGCCATTTTTTCTACCTAAGCTATAGTTAGCCTTACGAGGCCCATGATATGCTTCTCCATTTTTGCTCTATCTTCTACATCTCATATCACTGAGCCCTGGCTTTTATTTCCTCCTCAATCATCTTTAGCTCTGTTTTTCTTTGTTTTCCTCTGCTTCTACTTCCTTTCACACTTATTTTCATTACTCCTGTGCCTATATACAACCAGGCCTGCACCTATAAAAAGCAAAGTTTATTTGACAGGATTTTAACTTAGAATGTAAAAGACCTGGATAAATCTAGCAAAGCATTTTGTTTGATGCTCTAACAAGTTTGCTGGTCTAGTGGAATTCAGTTCTAAGTTCAAATCTCACTGCAGTTGACTTTACCACTTGCCTCATTGGACATAATAAAAAATATGTTCTTCTAATATACTGGGGTCAATTTGATTCTCTAAACCCCTATAAATTGTGTCAATCATAAAAATCCTCTCATTATTATGGTTATGCTGAATCTAATTCTGCTCAAATCAAAATTGCCTTTCATATTTCTGGAGTTGATGAAGTAAGTACCAGTCAAATGCTGATCCTAAGTAAAAGAAAAAATCATTATTATGCTAAAAAAAGGGTGATGGATTAGCAGAATCATTGTATGTGTGTATGAACCTGTAACTTCTGGTGGTGTTGTAGGGGTACCATAATGACGTTTTAAATCTAGCAGAGCCCATACCTCTCCAGATTTTAACACAACCAATTTCTTCCAGAGAAGAGAGAGAGTGAGAGAGAAAATATAGAGGAACAACCAACCCTAGTACTGGACTGGTACTTTTTTTTTATTAACCTAGAAAGGATTTGAATTCAGAATGAATACAGCAAAGCATTCTCTCCATCATTTTAACGACTCTGCCAATTCACTACCTTCAGCAGAATCATTACCACTGGACAAACTGCTTTTTGCTATGTGTTCCATTTATTTATCTCCTAAGTCCTGCCAAGATCAACTTTAACTTTCATCCTTCTAGATGTTGGAGTCAAAATTGTAACATTGTAAATTCAATTCTTGGACTGGACAGCTTGTTGTGTCCATAAGCAAAGCATTTCATTTCACATTGCCCCAGTCCACTGAGCAGAAAATAAGGAATACTAGCAGCAACTGGAGGTTAATCCTGCAATGAACTGGCTAAAGATGACAAAGGAGAAAATGAAAGCCAAAGGTTTGGTTAGAGGGTATGTAGAGGATAAGACAAAATGGAGATACCTGTCATGGAGCCACAAGGCTAACATTTTGTATGTACATGTTACTTGAATAGCTCTAAAATATAGAATGAAATATGTTGTTTTTAAGTGGTTTTTTTTCTTTATTCAGGTCTCTGAATTTATACCCTTTCTTAAATATATTTTCTGTTCTCTATGATGATTCTCTGCTAACATTTTCCTACTTTTACTCCATTATTCCAGAAACCAGATGTGACCCTAACTTTAACGGTAAATTTATTTATTATTATTTGAGGGATTGGCAGTATCGGTAGAGCGTCAGGCACTGCGCTTGGCAATAGAGAGTTATGGCCCTCTATGTTCTGAGTTCAAATCCCGCCGAGGTTAACTTTGCCTTTCATCCTTACAAGGTTGATAAAATAAAGTACCAGTAATGCACTGGGGTAATTGCTGGCCTTGTGCCAAAAGTAGAAACAATTATTTGAGATATGGCTACAGGGTTAAGACTTCCTTTCAGAATCACATGGTTTCAGTTTGATTACTGCATGAAAGGGGAAAGTGTTTTTCTACTATAGTTTCAAACTGACCAATGCCTTATGAGTAAATTTGATAGATGGAACTGTAAGGAAACTGGTTTTCCCTCTTTTTTTCTCTCATTTTTTCCCCATTCCTTCCTCTTCTCACTCTATCTTTGTGTTTTACGTTTAATTCCTAACTCAGTCTTCTGATGAAAGACTAGTGTCCAAAACATTAAGACTCTTTTCCTGATAGTTGAAGCGTTAAACTAATATATCTCTTCAATGTACTGTGTCGTTTGGTTTATTTCTGTTTACTTTTTACACACACACACACAAATGTATATATATATATGGGTGTGTTTATGTGTCAGTCACCACAAATGTCATATCTGCATCGTATATTAAAAAATAAAATTAATGCTGTTTATTTCCCCATAAAATAATGCACTCTGCAGTGTAGTGGTTCAATTAACATCCAAGTTATACATACCATACTTAAAATAAAGGTTAGATTGGTTTCAGGAAGGGCATCCAGCCATAGAAACATGCTCTGTGGTTTCTTCCAACTGACATAAACATGAAATAAAAACATGATTATATGACAGGGTCCATAAGATCAAGTTAGAGTCCTAACCCTTTTGATACCAAACCATCTAAAACCGTTATTAATCTGATAAAGGGTGGTGGACTGGCAGTATCGGTAGAGTGTCGGACGCCATGCTTTGAAGCATAGAGTTACCTCCCTTCATGATCTGAGTTCAAAATCCGCCGAGGTTAACTTTGCCTTTCATCCTTACGGGGTCGATAAAATAAAGTACCAGTAATGCACTGAGATAATTGCTGGCCTTGTGCCAAAAGTAGAAACAATTATTAATCTGATACCAAACTATCTGAAATTGCCCCTGGTTCTATAATACAAAACTGTTTAAATTAAGGTGTTTATATTAATCTAATAGCCTTCCATCATAATTCTATGTAAAACCTTTGTCAAGCTATGCTTCAAATACCAGCTTAATAATGAGAAAGTTATATTACTAAATTTCTCCAAATTCTTTGTTATTTTCAAAATTATTTGAAAATGGTAGGCAGTGTCTTTAATAGGAATAGGTAACCAAAAGGTTATGAATAGCTCATTTCATAAATAGTCATCAGATATTTCCAGAATTTTGGAAGATTTCTACTTCTGTGGTATTTGTTGAAAGTATTATTTACTTTAAATTTTTTAAATTTTAAAATACTTAATGATATTTTTTGGTTTTGTTTTCCAGCTGTCGATGGTGACTCTGTGGAACCGGTTTCTCCAGGTAACCATCCAAGAGACAGGTATGGTTCTCTTTCAAAACATCTTTATATATAAAGTTGAGTTGATGATCATTAAATCATTGGATTAAATGTCTACACCCGTTCCCTCCACTCAAATTTAAGACCATGTGCTTATGCAAGAAATTATGATTTAGAGGAAGGCTAAGAAAAACCTGGACAGAATTGGAGAGAGCAAATCTCAAAATGCTGAACCTCACAGAAAATGTTGAATGAACACAACAAATAGAGGGAAGCTGTTTTGGAAAAAACCTGTTCAACCCATGCAAGCATGGAAAAACAGTCATAATAAGAATGATGATATTGATGAATCATTAAAGATTTTGGGTATTTGTTCTGCCTCGATATGTTTTGAGTTCAAATCCTGGCAAGTCCAATTTTCCTTTCATCTTTCCAATGTCGATAAAATAAAAAGCATCGGTCAACAAATAATGGGGTCAATATAATCAACTTCTTCTTTCCCCAAACTACTGGTCTTGTGCCAAATTAGAAACTATTATTAAGATAACCAGTAATGCACTGGGTAATTGCTGGCCTTGTGCCTAAAGTAGAAACAATTAAGATGTGTCAACACTATAAACCCACACATTGTGCCATGTGGATGAGATAAAAGATCACCCACTCAGTTGTTTCATGATATTTCATTGTCTTTCAAGGAAGTAATTTTATCATGGGGTCCTTGTTTTATGGGAGCAAGATAGGGGTGATGAATGTGGAGCAGCAGAAAAATCTGGAAATTTAACCCTTTAGTATTTACATTACTCTATATTTACTATTGTATTTTCACGGTAAACACTTTCTCACAATTATCTCACATAATATCGAATCTGTGAGATTTTGATATTATATATTTTGAGAACAATACCTTAACATCAGTATGAGTGGCCGGTTACAGCCGATTTGAACAGAAAGAGGTGAGACAATTCTAGCTGAATATGGCCGGTTTAAATGCTAAAGGGTTAAGTGGTCTGTTGGATAAGTGGAATATCACAGAGAGGGGAGAACAAACAATGAAAACCCAGTAATGAAGGTTATGAATAGAAATGGAATAAGGTGACTAGGTCATGTGTTGAGGAAGGATGAAAATAACTGGGGAAGAAGATGGAAATGAATATGGAAGGAAGTAGAAAAAGGAAGACCAAGAAATATATGGCTAAAGCTAATGAAGGAAGAAATGAAAGCCAGAAAGTTGGTGGGGAGTGCAGAAAATAAGGTAAAGTGGAGCATCATGGGCGCCACAATGCTTTAGTAGAAAAAATTGTCTTAAATGGCTTAAAATGCTTGTTGTTATCTGGGCATTGTCTAATTAGTTCACTTATATTACCTGTCACACGCTGTAAAGTGGCTAGTGGTAGGAAGGGCATCCAGCCGTAGGAAGCTTGCCAAACAAAGGGTTGGGAGGACCCTTCTGTTGTGTCATAGACATGACAACCTCTCCTGTGCACTAAGTAGAACATGAGGCCATACATAAGCGAGATAACCTGTTTGGGAGGTTAGTAGCCCCACTTCAATACTGACTTTGTCTATGTAGACCCATCCAATCCTTGCTAGACATTAAAATGACAATGATGATGATATTACCTTTGGTAGACTAGTATCTTATCCAGCAGGAGATTTACATACTCTCAGGTCTTTAATAATAGGGGGTGGGGATCAGTAATTTTTCTAGGTTATCTCTGTTGATTTTTAAAAAAACAGAATTAGTCATTTAGTTTACATATTGAGACCCCCAACCCATCTGAAAAATTAATAAGCAGGGTGGAGGACGATTATTTGAGAGTATGTTTGAACCACTTGCTGACTGTTGGCTATTTCTCTTTCTTATCTATTTATCTATCTAATCCACCTCTCTTTATAATGCTTTCTTTCTTCACCACCACCCACTAATGTTCTTCACTTTGTGAAGCCACTCAAGGGAGATCATTTAATCTGTTGCTTCTTAACAGTAGTTGATTATTTAACAAGAGCACCTATGTATTTGTTGTTGTTGTTTAACCCCAGGTCTGCCTTAATCCAGTAGACTATAATAATAATGAAATTATTGTGTACAGTGCTCAGGTGCACTACTACTCATCAAAGGTGCATGTATAGTACATAGAATAATATACAAATGTCAGGGAAGTGAATAGTGTAGGAGTCATGATACACATGTGAGTGTGTGTATAGAGGGGGAATATTAGGTGTAGTATTGGCGAATCTCAGGAAGCATGGAGGTTTTAAAGGATGCAGTGTCTCGACAGCTAACAACTGATGCAGGGAGTTTGTTCCATGCTTCAGCAAAGGCATTCCAACCATAACTACCACATCTTTTTGTCAAGTACAGGACATCTAGCAGTATATTATCTATGTACTTCCTGTTTGTTAAGATGAAGGATATTTGCCTGCTAATTCTAGCAGGTCAAGCTGCCACATATGGCTCCCTTATTTGCTCAACCAACTTTTTTTACTTATTTTGGAACTCACTAAAGATACCAGAATTATTAAAATTCAATTAATAAAATATAATTAATGCAACAAGAATTACAGTGGTTTACATGGTTTTAAACAGAACTATTTTGAACATATGAAATTTCAATATCAAATGTTAGGGAGAAAACTCTAATCTAGGTATGGGCAACCTTTTAGAGCAGTGGGCCACATAGGACATGGCTCATCATAAGATGGGTTGCACTACTAAAAAATTCAAGGCAATTTTGAAATTAGGCATGCCATTCTGAAAGCCAAATGGGCTGCGGTTTCGCTACCTCCAAAGAATCTGACATTATGCCTCAGCCAAAACATTGACATATATAATCACTTTTATATAAGGGTATTGAACATACATGATTTTGGAATCACACAAGGATGGAGGAACCAATTGACAGTGTAATTTGCAGGCCCACTGCATGCAACAAAAAATTTATTAGCTTTGTTAGAAAAAATTATTACCATGTATATATTTCAATTACAATTGTCTTCATATGAAAGCTGAGAATGAGAAGCTCTGAGTAGCAACTCATGCAGACTAAGCTTTAAATAAATGTTATTACAATTTTTAGTTATTTTATTTTATTTTTCAGCGACGAGAGCTATAGGGTGATGGTGGGCAGGACTGAAGCTGGCATTTTTGAAAGTCAACCTGTTGTTTTAGATGGAGTTGTCCGTTATAACGATCTTGTTGATGAAGTCAAGCTTCCAGCACAAGGTACTGCTAGAAACTTGGCTCAAAAATTCAAGGATTATGAAGATGAAAGTCTTAAACCAGTTGTTTCCAGTACTACTAAGGTAGATGTGAGATGTGAACAAGACAAGTCTGAGTTTGTTTCAGAACCAAAAACCCATATTGAAATTTATGAAGGCAAACCTGAAATAGGCATCTTTGAAAGTAAACCTTCAGAACTCTCTGAAGACATCACACCTGGGTTTGCAAAAGCTGAAGAGAAGTTGCCAGAAAGAGGCACAGCACAAAATTTGTTGCACAAATTTAAAGATATTCAAAAATCTGCAAGTGAAATAAAAGTTAGTGCTGCACCAGATATAGCTGTTGATCAAAATTCTAAATCAGAATTTGTCTCTGAACCTTGCAGTTCATTTGAGCCATATTGTGGTCAAACTGAGAGTGGCATCTTTGAAAGCAAACCAACTTATGATCCAGCTGTTATCCGTCCTGAAGAAGTGGACACTGAAGATATATTGCCTGATGAAGGTACAACTAAAAACTTACTTGCTAAGTTTTCAAAATTACAAGAAGATAAACCTTTTGTTTCGAAGACACCCATCGATGTTATTTCTGCTAAAGAAGCTGGTCCAACAATAGCTGAAAGTGAGCCAGTTATTCTCAGTGATGTGTTCAAAGAAAGCGATGCTCCTGAAGAAAAACTGCCTGAAAGTGGCCAGACAAGAAGTCTTTTGGCAAAGTTTCGAGAAATTGAAAGTGGAGGAGGGTCACAGTCCCCTTCTCCCCGAAGTCGCAAGGAGTTTACTCCTCCACGTGAACATCCTCGTGGGTTCAATTCAGAAGCTGCTGTGAGTGGTGTCTATGAAAATACCCCAAAGAAAGGTTTAGAATATGAACCTACTAAAATAGAAGGAGGGATCTTTGAGAATCAACCTGTCAACCGGCAAGATGTGATAAAAGAAGCTGATGCGCCTGGAGAAGCTCTTCCAGAAAAGGGAACGGCACGTAGTCTTTTGTCAAAATTTAGTAAAATTGAAAACAATGCACCCAATGCGACTTCACCAAGATCTTTAAAAGAATTCACTCCTCCCAGAGAAGACCTTCCAGTTAAATCTACAGCTATAAGTAACAAAGTATCTTCAGAGAACGAACCCCAATATCGGTGCGATATCTCCAGGGAAGCTGATACTGATTGGAGTGAGGGCTTACCATCGAAGGGAACAGCAAAGAGTGTTGTTGATAAATTCCGTAACATTCAAGCAGAAGCCAAGAAAGATTTGGCCAAAGGAATGCCCAAAAAGGTAGGACTATTGGTTTGTAATTTCTTTGACCTGTTCTATTTGCTCTACTGAGTATGTGAATGTGTGTGTGTGTGTGTGTGTATATATATATTTATATATATATATATATATATACATATATATATACACTTTTTATTTTAATCATCTTGACTGTTGTATGGTGCCATATCAAAGGGAAAGGCTATGCAATTTAAATTGAAAAGCTTTCTTTATTCTCTCTTTTTTTTAAAAGCAAAATGGAAATAAGGCAGAATTTTCCAAACATGTTTCTTTCTCTTGGATGAACCCTTATGGAAGTTATAATTTTGTGTTTTGACTGACATATTGGACATAAATATAAATATCTACACAAATTCCTAGACTGACAAATTTCATTTCAAAAATCCAAATATAAACAGATGTAAATTGACAGACCAAACCTATTCTTGTGTTAAACTTTTTAAAAAGAATTAGAAATATTTTCCCCTTATAAACTATATATGAAACAATTAATATCAGGAAGCATCATCAAAATTTGTTTTATTTATATTTTAAAACATTTCTCACATAAATGAAATTAGTGTCAATCACTAGGTGAGGTGGATGATCGAGAAATCCAGGTACTGTACTGAAGAATGAATCGATGTAAAAACAAGTAAATAATTATCAAAGATTGTTAAATATAAATATAGATGTTAACATTGGCCTGTAAATTTATAGGTTTGTAAATAGCAAACAAAAATACTCTGAAGTAGCAAAGTTATATTTATTATATGTATCTTGATGAATTAGTATTTGAGTTTTGCCAAGCCCACCAGTCAACTGAGATACATATGATAAATATAAATATACAATTTGCTTTGAAAACAATATTTTTTTCTTAATATCTATAGAATAGTAACAAGAAATAGAAGCAATCCATTCTTAAAATTTGCTTGTTTGGTTAGAATATGATATCCCAAACTTTTAGATCTCAGAAATTATCGGTCATTTAAACAGGATTTCCTATTAAATTTAAGTTTTCATTTTATGGATATTTCTTTAGTTTACTTAACAACTATAATATATATATGTGTGTATAGAGTCTGCAGTGCTGAGACCAGGAAAACCACTAATCATGGGAGTACTCAATGCATGGGGAGATGTAGAATGGGTATA
>OZ024741.1:357765274-357844224 GCA_964016885.1 Eledone cirrhosa
TTTTGACATGCATATGTATGAATGTAAATTTTTTTTGTGTATGTTCTCATTTGATTTAAATGCGTATCTATATATATATGTGAGTGTCTGTATGTGTGTTTGTTTGTGTGTGTGTATATAATCATTCCTTACACAAACCTGCCCAACAACTAAATACAACAAACTTAAACTAGTCAAAAACAAACTACACAAAATACATTTACCTAATCATATAAAATTTGAATTAAAACCAATTCACTTTACTAACTTCATCAGGCCACAATCACTCTGATTATCTGGTTTCTGTCCAATTGTGGCTACCAGATAATTTAGATTCTTATACTCTGCAGTGAATTAAATACTTAATCCTATCTCCAGAAGACCCATTTATTTCAGAGACATTTCAAGAGATCTTAGTCCACATAGTATCAGAGGCATGATACAATGTATATAATTTTTTTTCTTTATACAACCTCGCTCAACAACAAAATACAATTGCCCAGTTAATTGTGTGTGTGTATTTGAGTATATGTGAATAAGTGAATGCAATGTGTATGTGCAATGTATATATACATACAATCCACATGTGTGTAAAAGAGAAAGTGTAAGTGTGTGTATGCGTGTGTTTGTAATCAATGTGATGTTTACTTATGGACTTGGTTGTTTTATTTCTCCATCTAAGATCTCACAAATTATTAATTAGCACAATCATTAAAGCAAATGCAAGGAAGGTTCTCAAATAAGGTTCATCATAAGTTTCCGTGTGGCCATTGTCAACTGGACGTTCTATTATTGTTTCATTACCCAGCATGCCATCCTACTTTCAACACTTTCCAAAACTGTCTTTGCACCTAAATCCATGCTTGTTTAGTTTTAGTTATTTCTGCCTTTCGACTCATTTTTGTTGTTGTTTTTTTTTGTTTTGTTTTTTTTTGTTGTTTTTTTTTAATCACCAAAAGAACATTAAATTAATCTTTCCTTTTACATATTTAAATTAATATTTTTGAATTGTCTCCTGACATAAAATTTTCCACAAGCGTAATGTTTTTAAATTATACTTAATGCTTTATTGAAGCAATATTACCTATCGAAAATTATGGATTTAAATTTATTAATATCTTGTCTTTAGAATTAATGCTTAATGACACAATCATATTCTCACAAGAAATAAGATATTTTGTGGAGTTATCTTTGTCAATAAAACACTCCCTTGTGGCAATTCACCTCTTTATTTATTGATTTGGTGTTGAATTGTATATATTGATTTAATGGCGAATCAGAACCATTTTAGAGTGGCAGATTAAATTTATTTGGGCACTCTGCACTCAGTTCAAATCCTACTGAGTTCAACTTTTCTTTTCATCCTCTTGGGGTCGATAAACAAAGTATTAGCCCTGGGATTGGTGGATTGAAAGAATTGTTAAAGATTCAAACAATGCTTTGCAGTGTCAGTTCTGACTCTGTATGCTCTAAGTTCAAATCCTGCCTCCTGTCATTAGAAAAACAGTGACACTTCTGCCAGGAGTTGTGGCCTACAGTTAATATCAGCAGTAGAAAAATTAATGGAGATTGGTCCACAGTGATGGTCGGCTTCTTTCACTTCTTTTTTGTTACATCATATCTGAGTCACAGAGAACTCATTGAAGAATAATTACTGATGTGACAAATCAATTAATTATTTAGAGTTCAACTATAACCAGTGCAGGTGTATTTATGGGCAGAATGACCCTACCAGCAACATCTGCTCCAATACAAAGCTTCACATCAAGAATCTTATGCAACAAATATTTTTAAAAATGAAATACAGTGATTGCTTGTGTGTGTTAATATGAGATACACGACAGTTTATTGACTTCAAATAAATGAAAGTAAAGTGGACACCATTGGCATGATATTTGAAATACAAGCTTGACTAATTTCTGTCACTCTTACCACCTGTTGGATATCGTCATCACCAACACGACCCCTTTACAGGGTGGACCTGGTGCTTTTTGTTGTCACAAACACAACCACTTTACAGGGTGGACCTGGTGCTTTTTGTTGTCACGAACACAACCACCTTACAAGGTGGACTAAAATATTAAATAAAGAGCAAGGTTTGAACTTTAATTACTGTCTTTGACATATACAAGTTTAAGTAAGTAAATGGCAACTAAATAAACAAGAAATTGCAATACTTTAAAATAAATCAAAAATTTACATATGTAATATGAAAGGTTATTTTTGTGTCTTAAAAGAAATGTTTATTGTTTTGAGTTTTGTCTGAATTGCATGTTTTTAATTGATATTTTAGTTTTGTTTAGTTGTTTTAGTTGTGCATATACACTATTCACTGCATGTGCGCGCGCACATATACATTCACATGTGCTTCAACGCAATCTCTGTCTCCATTTACACATGAACATTGACAGACAGAAATATAATGTTCACTGTTAGTTTGATGTTGTCTGCCTACTTACTGATTTGCTATTTATGTTTACTTTTTGTTTATTGCTGTTTTTTTTTTTATCTTCAACATATTTGCCTGAACTTCTAGCTTCTTTTCACCCAGGAATCACAGACCACAGGAAAAAAAAACACTTGATCATTAATATTGTCATTATCATTGTTTTAAAATGTGCATCACCTCTCTCACCTCTTGTCCTTTATCCATTCAAAAGTTTTAAGGTTTGTTTTCAAGATATATGACTGACTACACTAGAATAATATGCATATTTGCTTTAGAAAGGGACATAGAATATACTTTTCTCATTATTTTTTAGCGTATGCAACTGTTAAAGCAGGTTCAATGTTAATACAAGTTTGCTCATCATAAATGTTGATTTATGGTAATAGTTTCTTATTCCTATCATTAGCTTCTCCTAAAAACATGTCATTGCTTCATTTATGTAGCACGGATGCTGGCTATTTTTCAATATTGGTACATTGAAAAAGCATGAATTCATGAATTGGGACATCTGATAATTTGTTCTCTACTTATCAGCAGGAGTTTGTTTGGCAGAGAATGAATAAAAATCATTTCTTCAATCTCATTTCCTCCATAAAACATTACTGTAACGTATAAACAACATAAAGATTAAAACATGTTTGTTTTGTATAGTGTATTTCATAATTTCCATTGTTATAATTATTTATAGTGCGATGAAAAGGCAGAGTTGTTAGAATGTCGAATAGAATGCTTTGTAGTATTCATTCCATTTCTCTGCACTCTCCGAGTTCAAATCCCACCAAGAACAATTAAAAGAAATTGGGTATTTTCCAACCTGGAAGTGAATGGGCTCTACCAGGTTTAGAATATCACAATGGAGCCCATACAACTCCATCAAAAGTTACATGTCCATATGTACAATTATTTCTAAAAAAATTGTATTTTGTACTTTGTAAATACAAAATTAAATAGATACACCATCATTGTAGTCATAGCAAATTCACATTCATTTTCCACATACCAATAACAATGAATTAATTATCCAATTAGTAAAATGTATGACTGTTCAAATGTTGATTAATTATGCATGAGAAGATATCAACATTGTTTGATGAGTACAGTATTTTATTTTGGTAGATCTTGGCTTGAACATCGTTGTATTCAAATAATGCCAAGGAATGGAAATAAACTTATTAAAAAATATCAATAGTAAGTGGCAAATTGACAGTCGTTACAATATCAGATAAAATGCTTGAGGTATTGGTTTTGACTTTGCTCTCTGAGTTCAAATCCCGCTGAGGTCAACTTTGCCTTTCATCCATTCAATGTTAATAAAAAAAAAATAAAAAAAGTACCAGTCTAGTACTGGGGGTCAATTCTTTCTCTGATCTCTTCCTCAATTCCATTCTCTCACTCTCTCTATCCTTCTCTCAAAGAAATCTGCTGTATTCAAACCTGGAGAAGAGATGGGCTCCTCCAGATTTTTAAAATTTACCTAGAAACACAGTATGTCAATATGGTGCCTCTATAACTTCCTTAGGAGTTATGGGACCATATATATATATATATGTGTGTGTGTGTGTGTGTGTGTGTGTATTAATATAGTATAAAACTTGGCTCCAGTTTAAATATGCAAAAAAGGAAAGGAATGTTATATATAAAAATACTTAGCTTTGTGAAAAAGATAAAATTTCCTGGAAATTTACATTTCTTGGTAAAAAAAAAAAAAAATCTATTTTTATTTGATTCAAAATATCACTAACTGCATAAATCTGGTTTTTGTTTGGAATTGCTGCAATGATTCGAACGTACTGATTTTCTGTTTGTGTACATATGCAGCCAACGGAATTTACATCTTTTGCTATTTTAACTAAAATTTCCGCAATTTATTATACAAACAAAATCTATATATTTCTTTTCAATTAAATGTATTGGGGGAGGGGGGTTACTTTAAGTGCAATGTAGTGCATTGTATTTAGTTTTCGATTACTCGTCTGGAAATTTCATTTTCACATTAATGGAACCCTAAACTACGACTATGTCCTGAAGCCTACCTTGTTTGAAAATTTCTAAAACGCTATACACAAAGACAAACATTTTACATCTTTGTGGCCAATTTGAGGTCTTCTTTCTTTTATATAACATTTTACTAGAGGCGTTTCAATTTTTTTTTTTTTTTTTTTTTTTTTTTAAATTTAATATTTATATTCTATTCAAGAACTTGTCGAAATGATAAGGTAGATATATCGTGAATATTATGTGGTTATTGCGGGACAAATAGTGACTCGAATCTGCTTTCGACAGCGTAGACGATATTTAATAATAATAATGAAATTATTGTGTAAAGTGCTCAGGTGCACTACAACTCGTCAATATAGTACATAGAATAATACACAAATGTCAGGGAAGTACATGTGTGTATGTGTTAGCTGTAGTGTTGGCGGATCTCTGGAAGCATGGAGGCCTTAAAGGATGCAGTGTCTCGACAGCTAACAACTGATGCAGGTAGTTTGTTCCATGCTTCAGCAACTCTGAGCGTGAAAAAATGTTTCCGAAAGTCATGGGAACTGTGCTGTTTTCTTACTTTGTGGGCATGTCCACGTGTGTTAGACACATGGAAATCAAAAAGGTACTCAGGGTTGTTGTTGGCAACATGGTTAACAATTTTGTGGGTGTTTACCAAGTCAGTTGCCAGGCGTCGGAGCTTCAATGAATCCATGCCCAGGGAAACAAGGCGCTCAGAGTATGGTAGATGCCTGATGGAGGGTATTCGCTTGGTTGCACGTCTCTGAACAGTTTCCAGGCGGTCAATGTCCTGAGCAAAATAGGGGTTCCAGACTGGTGATGCAAATTCTAAGTGTGGTCGCACCATAGCTGTATACAGCCTTAAATAGATATCTGGAGAGCGGCTGACAAAGGTCTTGCTGAGTGATGCTAAGACACCCTCGGCCCTCTTGACAATTTTAGAGACGTGCCTCGTCCAATGCAAATCGCTGCTGACCGTAATGCCCATGTTCACAGGAAGATTTCTTGATATTAGTGCTGTGGAGGGAGTATGTGGACGCTGGGTTTTTACTCCCAAAATGCATGGTGGTGCACTTGTCCACAGCTAGCTTGAGTTGCCAGTCTTAGATCCATTGTTGCATTGTGTCCAGGTCAGACTGCAAGCAAGATCTATAGTGTTCAGGATCTGTCCTTTTTATCTCAAGGTACAGCTTGATGTCGTCTGTGTACTTTAGTACTGTGGCATTCCTTAAGTTGGCATCTATGCCACAAACAAAAGGGGGCCAAGAACAGATCCCTGTGGTACACCAGATGACATCTCATATGGTGAGGAATGCTGTCCCAGAACCGTGACTACCTCTCTTCGACTGAGAATGAAGGACTTCAACCAGTTAAAAAGATCATCCTTCACACCCATTGCAGAGAGTTTTGCCATGCTTCGTAGAGGTTTCTTTTGTATTACTCTGTCTAAGTATGAAATTGTAATATCAGGATTGTGATTATATAAACAATAACTTTTATTGAAATGTAAAACCTGATGCTATTTATTTCCATGAATCAATTTAGTATGATTTTCTTAGTGTAATGTATATTACATACGGTGTTTGTTCAATAATTCTTTCAGAGGCGTGACCCGATTTATGATTAGCAACTATCCTTATAAGGCCCGCTCCTGGAAAAGGGGGCATAACTACAGATTATAACCCCCCTCCCCTTGTTTTCGCGCGCGCGTGCAGACTTCTGTAATATTGCATCTTTTTAACGATATTTTGCAGCTGTAGGTTTTCCATGATTTATTGATGAATTAATATAACTTTTTTAAAATACTTTCGATTTGAAGGGCAAATGTAAAGTTTGTTTTTAATATTTTTTTCCAAATTCGTGTTGATAATTAATATAATGTAGAATTTCTACAGAAACGTAATACCATTCTTACAACTCTGAATTGCAAAAACAATTTTTTTCTTTTAAATTTCCTTAGCATAACTAATTTTACGCCTTCATAAATGTATCGCTGCAAAATTTCATTGGCAGTGTCGGTAGAGGGTCGGACGCCATTGCTTTGCAGTAAAGAGTTACAGCCGAAGTTAACTTTGCCTTTCATCCTTACGGGGTCGATAAAATAAAGTACCAGTAATATACTGAGATAATTGCTGGCCTTGTGCCAGAAGTAGAAACAATTATTAAAGATATGGTTGAACAAAGCCGTATGGTTGCCATGGCTGTCATAGGAACTGCTGTGTGCTTTTGTGTTTCGTTTCAGACACAGGAATCGCTGTCTGTATATATATATATATATATATATATATATACACACACACGTACATACGCTGTATTCTGGGTTGTATTTGTTTTATTCGTTACCATACAGTTTTTATTATGCCCGTAAGTTTTTAACTGGATTGTTAAAAACAATAAATGAAGCGATGTTAATCTCACGAGCATCTTCTGTCATACAGAGTTGTCTCCCTTACTTTGAATAAAAAGTTTTAATTGAACCATTTTTGTGTTTCGATTTATAACTGCTTCACTTTAGTTGTGTAGTTAATGTCCCTGGGGAATACAATAACATAACAATATGGAATTTATTTTCTGATCAATTGTTCCTCTTCTGTTGAGCATACAATTTATATACTGAAAAGTTGTCTCTGTTGCGTCTTTTCGCGCCTTCTTGTACAGGAGTGCTGACAGTACGCACCCTTGGCAGTCCAACTCCCTCCCACATTTAATGGTTTCGATTTAGCACCATTTATCCGAACACAAATACAAGGGTAATTGTGTAGGAGTTCCACTGAAGCCGAAGAAGTTCAAATGTCTTAGGGCCATGTTCGCAAGTGTATTAAGTGCAAGAATTACAGGAGCTGCAGTTATGCACCAGCTTCAGCATTCAGTAGGGAAATAGATGTAAAAACCAAACTTGCTATCTTCAATTTGGTGTTCTTGCCAACCCTTACCTATAGTCATGAATCTTGGGTAACGGTTGAAAGAATATGATCGTGAATATAAACAGCTGAAATGGGGTTCCTCTAAAGGGTTATTGGAGTAACGTTACTTAATAGTGTGCATAGCTCAGAGAGTCACTCCAGGTAGAGCCACTACTTCTCTGAATTGAGGGATCACAGCTCTGATACTATGGGCATGTGGTTAGAATGTCTCAGGAAAGAATTGCTGGACAGATTTTACAAACAAAACCAGCCAGAAAGAGACACAGGGGTAGACCCTGAGCAAGATGGTTGGATAACAGATCAATTGGAGATGGTTGCTTTTGACAGGACCTGCTGGAAAGAGTGTTTTAGGACTCTGGCCCTATGACCCTCCCAGGAATAAGTGGGCTAAGAAGAATGAAAAGCTAATAAGTGATTTACAAAATAAATTAACAAAGCCATAAAGAAGAAAAATGAAATGAAAACACAGACACCCTTTCAATTATACAATACAACTGGGAATACTGGTGTGCCCTCTAAACATTTTGAGACTAATGGTATTACTGCATTTTGTTGTGTGTAATTGAGGGAGTGTGTGTTTGTTTGTTTTTTTCTTTCTTTTTTTTTAAATAATTTTTCTGGTTCTGGTAACAATATATTTGGTTTCTTTATACCTTGATAAGAAGAAATAGAATACATTTCTTGTTAGAAGTAATATTTCACTAATGATATAAAGTCCACAATTTGGGATATATGTAGGAATATTCTAGATAGATGAATTGACAGTTGTAGGAATGTCAGATTAAATACCATGGTGTTTCTCTACATTCAAATCTCTCCGATGTCAGCTTTGTCTTTCATCCTTTAAGAGTCAATAAACAAAGTACTAGTCCAGAGGAATTGGATAGATGGTATTGTTAAAATGTCACGTGGGATACTTTGTGCTGTCTGTTCTGGCTCTGTCAACTTTGAATTCAAATCCTGCATCCTGTTGCAGGAAAGGTGTTGACACTTGTGCTAGGAGTTGTGACCAGCAGATAGTATCTGTAATGAGAAGAACAATGAAAAGATAGTTTCTGATTTGATGATCATTGAGAGAAGGAGGAATTCCTTTTGTACATAATACCCTATGTTATGTATTATTACATCAATCTATTAACAATGTGGCATTCAACTAAGATTGGAATGTATATTGGTCAAGTTGATAGGGTTCCAGGCAATCAATAAAATGAATGTTATATATTTTTGTCCTCAACACTGTATTTATGTTGTGGACAACATACTTAAAGTAAGTGACCCGTGCAGTAGTAGTGAGCTCATCATGGATTTTACATTCATTTTATTTTCCATGATTACATAGACTTCACAAAGTCATAGTATATCTTACTTTCTTTTATACTGTCATGTGGCTGAGAGTGTAAGACTCTTTGATGGGACACCACTTGCTGCAAGGTTAACCCCAAGTATTGTTGTTACACATTTCCAGCTAAGTGGGTGGGAGTAATATGATATATACATACATATGTATATAATGGCCTAGCAGTTGGAGTATTGGTCTCGTGATCGTAAAGTTATAGTTTTAATTCCTGAACCAAGCAAGACACTTCATTTCATGTTGCTTTTCATAATAGGATTGGATCCCTTGTCATTAAAACCGTCAATAACCCTCTTATGAAATGCAATCTAGTAAGCCAGTTAAACCTAACGTGTGAAATTTCTTTTTTTTTTTTTTTTTTTTTCTTTTTTTTTTTTTTTTTAGATATTTATATTATAAATAATAATGATGAAATGATTGTGTACACTGCTCAGGTGCACTACAACTCATCAAAGGTGCATGTATAATACATAGAATAATATACAAATGTCAGGGAAGTGAATAGTGTACGAGTCATGATATACATGTGTGCGTGTATATGGAGGGGGAATATTAGGTGTAGTGTTGGCAAATGATGATAATGAAAATATTGTGTACAGTGCTCAGGTGCACTACAACTCATCAAAAAGTGTATGTATAGTACATAGGGTAATGTGAATCTCAGGAAGCATGGAGGTTTTAAAGGATGCAGTGTCTCAACAGCTAATAACTGATGCAGGTAGTTTGTTCCATACTTCAGCAACTCTGAGCATGAAAAAATTATACATAATTATATGTGTGTGTGTATATATATATATACAGGATGTCTATAAATTATCTTTAAAATTTCCATCATTGACGAGGATGTGCTTTATCACACATGGTCAGAAATTGAGCATCGTTTAGATGTGTTGTATAAAATCATTGGAGCCCACATTGAAGTGTTTATTTCTTTACCTATCTTTTTCAATACATATATTCACACACATACCTACACCCACTGAGAGGAAATGAAATGAAAACTTGGCCTTGTTGATGCTCTATTGCTGTCTTTAGAGATATTTTGTAGATTGGTAGATTACATCTGAACTGTTATTTCATGTCACTAAAATAGAATAGGACATAAAACAGGATAAGATAAATTATGTTCTCCGAATAAGTGTAATACGATAAAGAAAGATAAGAATGAAATGAGCTAAAAAGATGCTCTATTTTTATAATTACCAACTGAGAAGCCAACCATATTAAGGATGTTATGATTTTCAGTTAAAAAGAAAAAATTCTAAGAAGCTTGTAAGCAAATGTTGCTACTAAAGTTTGATTGTAGGGATAGGAATATATTAAAGAATTATTTTAACCCTTTTGATATGAAACCACCCTTAGGTCTACAAAACAAAACAGTTTGCTAGCAAATATTTACACAACAATTGATCTTAAGCCATTTTCCCCAGCTAATGTAGGAGTTAGCCTAGTGAGACCCATGACATAGTCCTTTTAGAAGCAATGTTTAACAATCCTATTTCCTTCCAGACACCAGCCATTTTAGTTGCCTCTTATGACACACAGGGTTATGGTGTACTACTTCTAAACCAGATATACTGTCACATTTTAAATTGTTTATATTTATCTAAAATTTGATGTAGAAACCTTTATGCTCCACATACCAGCTTAATAATGAGAAACTTAATTATATTACTAAATCTCTCCAAATTTTTGATGATTTTAAAAATTATTTGGTATCAAGAGTTAAATAGGAATCCTTTAAAAAGTGGGATGGGAGCTTGTTTCAGAGAACCAAGGATAGTTTTGGGAGGATTGGCATGAGAAGTTAAGAGTACAATTGAAAGCAACCCTCTGATAAATTTTAATTATGTATATATATATATATGTATGTAAAGGGTAAACAGAAATAACAACACAATCGGTACAGTATATGGAAGGGATATATTAGGTTAACGCTTGATATAGCAGGAAGAGGGTCTTAACGTTTTGGATGCTAGTCCTTCATCAGAAGAATGAGAAATAAGATAGATTGAGGGGACGGGCGGGTTGCAATTGGAAAAAATGTCTTTAGATAAAAATAACTATATCTTTTGATAAGTAAACAAATCATAGTTGACATTTTGAAAAAGAATGTTGGTTTATATTTTTTACATAACACGGTATTGAATTTAAAACCTGTGTGGTTAATTTACTTGTACTTGTGTCTGTGTTCATCCAAAGTAGATTGAACCAGCTCCAACCAGTCAGTTTATATCATGAACAGAAGCTACCCATGCATGGCAATCAAAGACGTCCAATGCACCTATTTTCAACAGTCATCATATATGTGAAGGCCTGATATTACTAGCTCGAGGTCAAACTTGTTCATGACACGGGCTACCAAGCATGGCCATGATAGTTGTCCAAAGTGGATATTGTCAGTCAGGCAAGATTCCAACAACAAACACAATATATGTGAGGACCAGATATTAACCCAATTACTATCTTCATCATACTAATCCATATTTTCACCTGTCCACCTCCGAATCAAACCATCAATGATGGTGAATTTTGGTGTTTGTCAAATCAGCCATAAATTTGGATTGTGTGTCAAAGGCAAAAGTGGCCAAATAGTTTCAGCTTGCATAATTCCATTGCTTTCATGGGTTGTGTTTCGCTGTCAAAATAGAAGGATGGTGCAAATGAGTGCTCAATAGTTGCAGAACTGTGTAATAGGTTACAATTTACAAATACTGAAACAAAAGGCTCTTGTGTTTTCTCCATCATAATTTGAATATGAATATCAGTTTGGGTGTAATTTAAGAATTACCCATTAGCAATATATGCTGTTGTCAAGTGAGCCCCAATCAAGTAGACCTATGATCAAAAGCATTCAATGCATGAACATCTCATCCACTACACTACATTATCCAGTATATCATTTTTTTTAGATTGTAAGATGTAGCCTGACAAATCTATTTATAGAAACCCCCTAATGCAATGGCAGCAACCTAATGACATCCAGAAGCCCCTTGCCAGTAATTGGTGCAGGCTGGTTGCTATTATGCTGTGAATGTTAGGGTATGGAGATTGGGGCTGTATGTTGGTTCTGTGGGTAGAATTAGTTTGCTGTTGATTTGTTTGTGTTCAAATTAAGGCAATTGATGACCATACCTGACCTGTCTAGCCCCAGTATGTAACAACCCTTCTAACCCATGCAAGCATAGAAAATAGACAAAGTAAAATAATGATTTATATATATGCAACAGGCTTCTGCACAGTTTCTGTCTATTAAATTTCACTCTCACACCATTGGTTAACCCAAGGCTGTAGTAGAAAATACCTGCCCAAAGTGTCATACTGTGCAACTGAACTGAAAGCAAAGCAAATTCCCTAATCACACAGTCATGCTGAAGCCTATTATATTTTCTGGTTATTGTCAATGAAATAGCTTAAAGACTTGTTAAAAATATTACATATTTGGTAACCTACTTACTAAAATAGGTTACTAAGTATGTGTAAAATAGCAAAGCGGTTAAATTACTAGACACCATCAGTTTGTATAGCTAACTTTATAAATTGTATTGAGCATTTTCTGATACAACTTAAAGGGAGTGGTTTTTGCAATTAGGTTTGCATTTAGTGAGTTGAATAGAGATTTCAAAAACACATACAATGCCTTGTGGTATTTAGTTAGGGTTCTTTGTTTTGAGTTAAAATTTCTCTGAGGTCAACTTTGCCTTTTATCATTTTGGGGTGGGGTGGGTATGGCCAAATTTTGGTCATGTATCCGTTATAAACAATTTTTTTCCCTATTAATACACACCTGCCGAGAAAACAAATACACCTCATTTTATGATAGAAAACATTTTCTTTTAAAATGTTCATTTAAATTTAAACCTTTTTTTAAATTATATTCTAATTACCAATTAAATAACAGGAAAGTTAGATATTTTATTAAATCTCTTCAAATACTCAATTATTTTCAAAATGATTTAACAATCATAGGCAGTGTCTTTTATTAGAAATATGTTAACAAAAGAGTTAAATATACTTTTGGTAGTGTTTGGGAAGACATTTAAAAATTATTTGATATCATTTATTTTTTAAATTTTATTATACTTTTATTTATTGTCATTTTTGATGAAATTATTGCCTATATTTTATATACCTAAGTCCCTGCTATTAAGTTAGACATTGCCTTCACCCAATACTGGCCAAAACCTATCAGAATGATACAGCTTTAATTAATGAACCAGAAATCATATGACATTTTTTTTTATTTTCATATTTATTTTAAGTTAGTGTTTTGTAATAATGGTTGTATAGTATTTGTAAAGTCATCAATTTGTACAGGGTTTAACTTTTCTTGTAAACAAAGCTTCTGTTTCACACATCAACTATTTTAATCTGAAAATAAAACATGGAATTTTTTATGCTATATTAACCAAGAAGCAAATCAATACATTCAGCTGTTTAATATTGGCGTTCTTCGAAATTTTTACTCTTTTTTTTTTATTTATTTATTTATTTATTTATTTATTTATTTATTTATTTATTTATTTATTCTATCTTTCAATGTTAATTTGATCTTTTGCTTCAATGGGGGAAGATATTGATTTCAAATGAGGCAGGAAACAAGTGCAGATTCATTCACTATATATATATATATTGTGTGTATTATATAGTACATATGGTGTCAACAAGCTTGATACCTCAGTAATTCTAACCTAATTAAACCTCTACACACAACTAACTTTATCAACACATTTTTTTTATTGAGGAAATATTTAAATATTTGTTTGTTTTTTGTTCTTTGAATGACAAGATATTATATATATTTACAATATACAATTGAAGTCTGTTTAAAATAATCTCTATTAGTTGCTGGTGCCATGATAAAATGCACCCAGTACAGCCTGTAAGGTGATTGGGATTAGGTGGGGATTCTGACCATAAAAGCCATGCTAAATATGAAACATAATGTACAAGATTGGTTGTTCCAGTACGTCTGATCTCAAACTATAACAACCTGTCCAACTTATGCCTGCTGGGAAAGTGGACATAAAAACGATGCAGGTTCATGGTAGATGCTGTTGAATTCCACTCGGTGTCATGCTGACTTAATGCAGCCACTTCTCACGACATGATCATTAAGCATGGTTTGGATATGGCTGATGGTAAGCCTAACCCTAACTCAATACAATCTACAGCGACACTCTGGTGAAATCAGCATCAGACCTTTATCATTGCCTGATAAGGCTGAAGATCACAAGCTGATAAAGTACTGGCTGGTATCTGATAGGTTTCTTGTCAAATCCATATTGTCCTGGGTCCCTAATCATTGGAGGAGATTTAATGGAGATGGACATCTGCAGGAATGAGCCTCATGTCATGGATTGGCTTTTTCAGTACATCTCCCTCACCATCCTCTGAGGTAACAAATTCGTTATTCTCTCTACCTGGATCTTAGAACAACAGCAAATTTAAATCTGTTATATTTATGTAATTTGAATAGATCATATTCTATTCTAAAATAATTAGTCGCTGTAATTTTAAAAAAATGGGGGCATTGATAAGTATATCATATCTTTTCTAGTCTAATCAAATGTTATATAATTGTTTCTACTTTAGGCACAAGGCCAGCAATTACCCAGTGCATTACTGGTACTTTATTTTATCGACCCCGTAAGGATGAAAGGCAAAGTCAACCTCAAATGTTATATAATTGTTGCCTGGATAGTTTTGTTATGAAAAAATGTTTGTGCCATATGCATGTGTGTGTGTATCTAAACTCTGCCTTTTATCACCAGAGGATCAGTTTTTACTGATCAAAGCAGATCAAATGAATTTCTTAATAACACATTTTATTTCAATAATTATAGTTTGATGTTTGCAGTGGTTGGTAATCGTTAGGGTTAGATGAAATCCGTTTACTTTTTATCTAAATATTTCCGCCTCAAACCATCATTTCTCTCTCTCTCTCTCACTTTAAGAATGGATCAGTGGTGATAAAAAATCAGATTTTTTTTTTATTTAAAAAAAAAAAAATCTATTTTGCCGAATAATTTGACATTAACATTATAACAATTGTGTTAAAAAAAAATTAACAATGGAAAGACTGCATATAATAAATTGCTATTGTGACAAGTTCTTTGCTTTGACCAGGTTTTCTTCATTTAGAGAGCTAAAGAAAGTTGATTCTTCTCTTCTTGGCTCTGTCATATATATCCTTCCTCCGCTAAGAATCGGTAGTACCACTCCCTGATAGTTGCTACCGCAGCCACTGATAAACTACTACCGCTGTTGCTAGAACCACTGCTGCTGCTTGAAAAACGTCAGAATAGTATTCCACTCACTCACTCACTCCCTCCCTTTCTGTGAATGTAGACAGCAAGGCAATTCGACGGCCAGCGGTCCATTGGACATTATTCAGTGCAGTTGTTTCTTAGTAGCTTTAAATACGTAACGCTTATACATATACGTTCATACAGCTGCAGCTAGCGTCTTCATCCCATTTTTTGAAAAATCATCTATAGCTATGGTAAGTTCATTGTCCCTTATGTTTTCAATTAATTGGAATTGCTTTAAATGAACTCCATCATCTTTGCTACTCTAATTTAGATATTTAGCATTTAGAGAAATCTTTTTTTATGTCTCTCTTAGTAATTGCTTTAGAATAATAGTCAGGTTTTTCCCCCTACTTTTTATACAACTGATAGAAGTAATGATATAACTATTCTCCTGGTTACTTTTTGAAATGCCTCTTGTGATTCATATGTGGTTATAGGAATCATTGATTCCATTTTATCTGTTATCTCTTTCCAAAATAAGGCCACGCCATCTACGGCGTGATATCTTCATTTTCTTCAGCTTTCTGACTTGTTTTATTATACACCCGTTGTGTAGGGTAAAAGGCGTTGTCAGCTTTACCTTGTTCATTACAAAAAGGCTTTGTGCTATGATAAAATAAATCATTATTTATTATAGCTCTCGCCGAGGTTGACTTTGCCTTTCATCCTTACGGGGTCGATAAAATAAAGTACCAGTAATGCACTGGGTATTTGCTGGCCTTGTGCCAAAAGTAGAAACAATTATTTATTATAGCTCTGGTTGACTTTGCCTTTCATCCTTACGAGGTCGATAAAATAAAGTACCAGTAATGCACTGGGTAATTGCATTGCTGGCCTTGTGCCTGAAGTAGAAACAATTATTTATTATAGCTCTAGCATGAACTAATAAATTCAGTTTTTTTCCTACCCTAAGCTAGGCTTACATGATATTTTTATAAACTTCTTTGTTCTGTCGTTTAACGACATTTTGCTTTACTCCTACCTTCACATCTGTCACTGTTTATACACGATATCGATTTATTTTATTTTGGATCTTTCGCTTTATATTGTTCTGAAAGCCTGCTTACTGCCATGTGTCTTTCTAGTTACTGTGGAGAACCATTAAAACATCTTTGTTTCGGATGCAAATTATATTTGTATAGTATGCAGTAATTGACAACATCTCAAGACACTTAAGTCCATGTCCGTCAGCTACCTTATGTAACAAGAAAAAAGTTTCAAATAAGACTAATTATGGGAATCTAGGCCATGCGATTCTAAGGGCTTTTTGACGACTTCTGTCAAGTTGATGATGAGTTGTAATAGCAGTTAGTGTGACTTCTGTGTGAAGAAACAACCACATTACTGACAACTGCCATCATTAAATTAAATAGCCCTCCTCATTCATAGTGTATCACGATTTAGATATCTACTTATTTCAATAAAGAAATGTATAGTGCTTATTAAATTAATAAACAGTTCGGTGAAAAGTTATAACTTTTTTATTTTTAATTCATCTTATCAATATTTAAATTTCGATGCAATAGATGTCGTTGTTCGTGTAATAATTGTTTCTACTTTAGGCACAAGGCCAGCTATACCCAGTGCATTACTGGTACTTTATTTTATTCGTGTAATAATAATATATAATATGAAGTAGATTCTAATTCTATTACAGCTTGCTAACCAGACTAGAATTGTTTTAACAGTGAGATACTAGGGCATGAAGGAAACATTTGTTCAGTATATTATTATATTACTTGGTAACTCAATCCTCCTTGAGTCATTGTAGACAACTTGAATTATGGGAGAAGTTTTGGACGTAAGAAAAGATAAGTGCTAAACTAAAAATAAAAAAAAGAAACAAGTTAATAGAACGAATCGTGTTGTCCAGATTATTATAATAATTTTAAAAAATACTTTCAGATTAAATAAATAACAAGTACAACTAGAACTAAGAATACCCCCTCCCCCCAGTAATTTTCAACGTGGAATTCCTTATATAAAAATTTACCACGAAAGAAAATAGAAACATTAGCTAGTGCTAGTGGTGGCCCTGGTATTTCTTAAGCAGGTCTACTGCCGATAAGTGAGTGAGTAGAGAGAGGAACCCCGATTCCTAGTATCAGTGTAGCTGTTGTATAATAGTGTTTCTACCACTATCACCACTACCAACCCCAGTTCTATAGCAGTTGTCACAGCAACACAACTCTGCTGCAGCAGAGCTGGTGGTGGTATTCAGTTGTAACACTATTATCTATCCAACAGCGGCATATCTAACCTCATTCTCTTTGTTTGTTTGTTTTTTCTCACCTCTTTGTAAAAGCTCTGAGACGTACTTTTAATGCTGTTTTATTTACCTCATCCCCTCCCTATTCTGTACTTTGATCTATTTTCTGGAATTAGAAATGTTCAAATCTGAAATTTTTTGTAGAAATTTAATCAAGAGGGGTGTTAGTTAGCCACACAACTAACTGGGTGTATATATATATGCCAACTGCCAAGCCCCCCCCCCCCCCCCAAGTATGTATGTAAATATGTGTATATTTGTGTGCGTGTGTGTAGAAACAGAGATGTAGCGCCAAGTAGACAAGGTGGGTGGGTGATCCTGCATGGCCACCGCTAAGAAGGGGATTGTAACTAGTATAACGAACGATATTACAATAGGCAGATTTGCAGTTTTGTTGCTTCTGTATTATGTATGGATGGAATGTCACAGCTATTAATACTAGTCAGCATTCATTACCAAATTTGAAAGCCCCTAAATACTTTTCCATATATCACAATTGTTTCCTCTTTCTCTTATTGTTCTTGTGTTGTTTATTAACAACATTTGGTATAGATCTGTATTAAATGGTTTGTTGCCAGCATTCAGTGAATTTTAACATTTGCGATGATAATGAATTATTTATTCAATGCTCAAAGTTTCTTATAAATGTCAGATACTACAGACAGCTAAAGAAATATGTATTCCAAAATTATTATTACTATGTAGTACTATGTTAGTTATATTTATATATTGTACCGGTCTCCTTTTCCTATTTTAACCCTTTCGGTAACAATCCACCTGAAACTGCCGCTGGCTTTGCTAGGCAAAACTGTTTTAAAATGTTTATATTTATCTAAAACCTTCCATCATAATTTTATGCAAGAACGTTTGTTCCAAACTCCAGCTTCATAATGGAGAAGTTAGTCGTTCTTTTAAATTCTTGATTATTTTCAAAATTATGTGAAACACATAGGCAGTGTGTTTAGAAGTATGGTAACAAAGGATTAAGTGTAGTTGAGGCCTATTAACTCGTGTATGTGTGTCTGATTATACATGACCTGGCAGGCTCATTAGAACGTCAGATATGTTATTCGTTCCTGTTCTCAGCGTTCTGAATTCAAATTCCACGGAAATCAGATTTGCTTTTCGTCCTTTCAAGGTTGTTAAAAAAAAAAGTACTAGTCCAGTATTGGGGTCAATTCTTCCTCTCTATCCCTCCTTCTCTGGAAAAAATTGGCTGTGTTCAGTCCAGGAAGGAGATGCGACCCACCATGTTTAAAGTTCCCACGATACCCCATGTCACAACTGCACCCCTACAACCCCTTCAAGTACATTGGATTACAGATTCATAAATTTATTTGATATTCCATTGTTGAATTACACTTCTTGGGAATACTTTTGCTCTTCTTTTTCTCAGTCATCATCATCATCAGTTTAAAATCTATTTTCCATGCTTGCATGGGTTAGACCGGTTGTAATGTAAGGCTACATAGTTAAGGTGACCACATCTTGCTCATACGTTTCATTTTTGGCTTGTATTTTTATGGCTGGATGCCCTTCGTAATGCCAACCACTTTACAAAATGTACTGGGAGCATTTTATCATGGCATCAGCATTAGCTGCCTTACAGGGGGAGAACAACAACAACATCGTTGTTAGATCGATATTTGTAGAGAATAACTGAATGAATAATGTTGAGGATTAACAGTTCATAAATAATTAATTGAAATCCATTGTATGTGTTTCAGTGTGTTTAGTTTGGCATTTAAGAACCATTTCATTTTACCATATTATGGTTGATTGGATGGTTCTGCAAATTTAGATAATTACATGAGCTGTTTCTGTTAGTGTTGGAAGCATCAATCAATAATGAAGAAAGAAATTGTGCTCGTTTTTCAGTTAAGTAGAATTTCGATAAGATACAATGTTTATAAAATAAGTGTTTTTTTTTTTCGGGCCATTTTCTCTGCTAAACAATGGATTAACCTTGTCAAACTCACAACACACTTTATACTCATCAATGGGATCCTTTCTGTGACAATGTTTTACAGCTAGATGCTCTTCCTGGTACCAACCTTTTTAATTGCTTCTTACAACACACAATATGGTTTCTCCTTTCTAAACCCGATACACAATATATATATATATATATGTGTGTGTGTGTGTATACACATCTACAATGTAGATGGATAAATCTCTGGGTAATCAGGTGGCAGTAGGAAGAAAGGGGATAAAAAAGAGAGGAGGAAATAGGAAAAAGAAATATAAAGTTAAATGAAAACCAAAGATGAAGTTATATATGTGGGTGTGTTAAGGGGTTGTGAGGATTCTTCAAGAGCACAACAACCTCCTACTGTCCATGATCTATGCAATCAGCTGTAGAAAACCTGCTAAACAATGGGTCAAGAAGACTCTTTAGTTGTGTCAAAGACATGGCAACCTCCCTAGTGTTGATATACATGATAAACCCACCCAGGGCACACTGTAGAGTGGTTGGTGATATGAAGAGTATCCAGCCATAGAAAATCTACCAAACAAAGAGTCAGGAAGACTCTTCAGCTGTATCAAAGACGTGACAACCTCCCTAGTGCCAATAACATAATAAAATGAATGCACTCGCTAGGTGGAGGAACATTTATAAGCAAGATGTGGGAATGTATGTAAACTAGATGTAGGACCCAGGTCCATCTCAGTTGTCAATCGCTCCATGTGAGTACTGACTTGGTTGGTGATGACCCATCCAACACTTGCTAACAGAGAAAACTGATGTTAAATGATATATTTTCTATTTAGCTAAGGAGGGTGGGGCAGTAATGTTGACTCTCCTCCCTGAGACCAGTGGCAGGTGGGTGTAGGAAGGTATGTCCATACAGCCTAAATGCCTACAACATACATGTGGATATTAGCAAGTGTTGATATTTTTTAGCAGAAGCCCATTGTATATGGGTGTATGAGTGTGCATATGTCTTTGCATTGACACCATTTAAAGTGGTGCTGTTCGCTAATATCCTCTATAAAATTTATGACCCTTAAGTTAGTTCAATTGGAGAAGGATCAATGGAATGTGTGCCATACATGAAAAGAATTTTGGCATCAGGAATCTCATCCAACTGTAGAATACTGCCTCAGATATGTCTCCAACCCATGCTAGCATGGGAAACATGTAAAATGATGATTATATATGTTTGTGTGTTTATTACCTTCAACTACTTTACTAATTAGAATTTGTTAATTTCATATTTTCTAAGCTGAATCTGTAGGATTTCTGGTAATAAAATACATTTATTAGTTTAAGTCAAAATTTATATTAATTTTTAATTTCAGGATTGGCTCTTAGCTTCATTCTTCACTCTGCTACCATTCCGTGCACACTCTCTGCACTTGCATTTTTTTTTCTTCTTTTAATTTTAGATCTTATTGTATATACGTTGCTTTAAGCCAATTTATCTGTCTTCATCCTCTCTCTATTTGGGGCATTATTGCCATCAAATTGTTATCAATTTCACTTTGATCATTCTTTAATACTTGATACCAAACAACCTGAAACCACCCCTGGTTTTACTGTCAAGCTGTTTATTTTATATTTATCTAAAACCCTTCCATTGTAATTTTATGTAGGAACCTTTTAAGTTATACTCCAAATATCATCTTGATAACAAGAAAGTTATAATACTAAGTCCCTCCAAAGTCTTGATTAATTTCGAAAAATGATTTGAAAATTTTAAGCAGAGCCTTTCATTAGTAATATAACAACAAAAGAGTTAAGCTATCTTTGTTTTTTTAATAAGATTAAAATAAACTAAATAAAATATTTAATCAGGAAAGGTTTTGGAAGGAGTATTCTAGTATTGTTCTTGCTTTTGTTAACTTGTGAAATGTGAAGTACTCTAAATATTATCATAATTACTACGATAATAATAGCCTTGTTAATTTGTTCACAGCTTCTTTAAAGATTGTTTTCTCTTTATCTAACAAATCAATGTCATATGTATGCTTTATATCATACTCTTGCTGCTGTTTCCTCTCTGTTCTTCCGATTTGGTTATTTCATTTAGATATTGAAATTCAATACATTAAAAACTCACTATTTCTCTGTGATATAAAGAAAGGGGAGCAGTTAATTTTGAGATAAAAAGCTCTTATTCTGCAGTGTCCTTTAATCAATATACTCCTATATCCAAGAACATCTGCATCCAAATCAGATTTTCCAATTTAAGCTACATACTTGAGAGAAATATAAAATCTGTGTTTTAGTTTAGATCTTCAGTTGTCATTGTTAATTCTTCTCTGTGCCATTCCTTTTTTTTTTTTTTTTTTTCCCCCATCATTAAACGAAGATTTCATTATTTTCATTTATGGTATAAGATATTTAAATGAATATTTAATAAAATCATCTTTTTGGAATTTAGATAAATATAATTGATTTAAAATTAAAATCATTTATCATCAGTAATGCATGTTCAATTTATTTTCCTTATGGTTAATTTGTTTATAAATCAGTTTTGCTTTATTAATGTTTTTCTTTTTTTCTTTTTCTTTTTTTTTTTTTTGTTTAAATGCTTTGTTTTAAGCCATAATGCAGAATTATTAAATAGAATTAACTAAAAAGGATGAATGTGATTTTGAACGATTTTAGATTTAAATTTTTTGTTAATTTATTACTATTATTATTATTTCAAAAACATTGATGTTGATAAAAATATCTATTAATTCTAAGAATACATTTTGCTAGCAATATAATAACTGCAGATTTAGATATCAGTAATAGATTGTGTGGTTGTTCTCTGCTTGGTTCTGCAGATGGCTTAGCATGTAGTGGTTTTATAGATGCCACAATATAGATGCAAGTCTTAGTTTTTTTTAATAAAAATGTCACTGCTTTTTTTTGTTGTTATTGCTATATAATGTTATAAAGAGAAGTGGGTGGGGGGGATAAATGCACAAATTTGACAATGATAATGACAATATAACTGCTGTTGAATTTAAAAAAAAAAAGAACAGCTACAATAAGCGCCTAAAAGTGTTCCTCTTTTGACTCTTGTGGTCTGTCAATGCATGTTCACTAATCTTGTTGTTGCTACTAATTTGGTTGTGCAGGACAAGGGGAACAAATTTGCACCTGTCCAGGTGGAGAAATGTGCTGCATGTGAAAAAACAGTTTACGCAATGGAACGTGTTGAAGCCAACAAAAACATCTACCACAGAAGCTGCTTAAAGTGTTCACACTGCAATACCAAGTTGACGTAAGGCACCACACTGTTGTTACTTGTTATCAAATAACTTCATTCAGCCATCACTGGCTACAACTCAACTTGCATCTTTTAGTCACTTTCCTATGCCATCCTTAAAATTCACCTCATCTTTAATAACCTGATGATTTCTTTTTTTCTCTCTCTCTTTCTCTTTCTCTCTCTCTCTCTCTCTCTCTCTCTCTCTCTCTCTCTCTCTCTCTCATATTGTGTGCTATTTCTTGAGTGGTATTCTCAAAAATGGCTCCATGATTTTTGACTATATTTGTAAAATTGTTTTATTAATGTAATTCATATCATCCAGTGCAAAATAGGTTTGCATATTTTTTTATTTCCTTGCCATACTTGGAAATTCCATTGATCTAATCAAGATTCAGAGAGGGTTGTTTTAATTTTAACTTTTTTTTTTTTTTTTTTTTTAAATAATTTTGAAAATAATAAAGAATTTAGAGGGATTTAATGATATAACTAACTTCCTCATTATTAAGATGATTTTTGCGATGTAGCTTAACTCTTAATGTCCTGTACTGCATTAACAAAATATGACTATCACATTAAAAATCAAATTCTTTACAATTTGTCTGCTAGTAAAAGGTACTATAAACTTTTAAATTGAAAAATCTATTTTTAGATATTTTCTGAAAGATGTTAAGAGTTAACAAAAGTTCTTACATAAAATTGTAATAAGTTTTTAGATAAATATTTTTTTAATTTAAACATAGAACCAGGAACAGTTTGGTATCAAGAGTTAAATGTGGCTTTTTGTTGACTAGCTGCTTCACATTCTCCAACATCTTGTTTTGAAGATTTTATTATAAAATTAAATAACTGATATTGGCAATTATATTAACTCGTCTGATACCAGACGGTCTGAAACTGACCTCTGACTCTATGATGCAAAACTTTGTTCAAATTTAAACCTTCCCTCGTAGTTTAATTTAAGTACATTGGGATATGTTCCAAATACCAGCTTAATAATTTTGAATGTTATTTTCTAAATCCCGACAAATTCTCAATTATTTTCAATATTATTTTTAAAGTCATAGGCAGTCTTTCATTCATAATATAGTAATGACTTAGAATAATTAAACGGTTTTCTTTCTCAACTATTTCATTTAACAGAATGAAATAGTTCAAAGTTATAAAAGAATTCAACTTAATAGTTAATCTCTTTTCTTTATATAGAAACATTGCTAACTTTGTTAATATGGAGATTAGAGATAATATGCTTTGTCAAAATCTCATCTTGAGGAAATTTATATATGCATTTTTTAAAATCTTATTTATATATTTTAATGGTAATATTATCTTTGGGCATTAAACATTATCATTATCTTGGGCGGTGGATTGGCAGTATCAGTAGAGGGTTGGACGCCATGCTTTCCAGCATAGTTACGTCTCTTTACGATCTGAGTTCAAATCCCGCCGAGGTTGACTTGCCTTTCATCCTTACGGGTCGATAAAATAAAGTACCAGTAATGCACTGGGTAATTGCTGGCCTTGTGCCTAAAGTAGAAACAATTATCATAGGTAAAATAATATAGCAAACTGAGCTGATTTAATTATAATTAGTATATGATGATCCTCTGTCATTTTTAACAGTGAGCATCAATTGGAGAGTTCTTACTCTTTAAATTACCATGTAAGTGATTGTGCATTGAGCAGACATGTGTACTTGCAACCTAATTAATTCTCTAGCAAAATCAGCATGACACAATGTGATGAGGCTAGGCCTTTTGAATTGCACATACAATCCACCTGAAGGCATTCTACAATTTCATGTAGACCAGAGGATATGGTAAAAGACACTTGCTGAAAATGCCACACACAGGGATTGAAATCAGAACCTTGTGATTGCAAAGCAAACTTCTTAACTAGCTGGCCATCTTTCAAATATAAATATTTCACCTGGTCTAGTTGATACTTAAATATTTAATTGACATGATTTATAGGTACACGTTTTCAGTTGGTTATAATAATGTTATTGTGAACACAGGCATGGCTGAGTGGTTAAGAAATTCAATTTGCAATCATAAGGTCCCAGGTTCAATCCCAATGCATAAGCATCTTAAGCAAATACCTTTAAGGTCAATCCAAGCCTTGTGACTGAAATTGGGTAAGCAGAATCTGTGGATGCCCGACAGATGGATTGTACCTGTGTCATATAGTGTCACACTGGTTCTGCTTAGGAATTATATTAAGGGTATATGTGTCTATGGAATGATCATCAATATGCTAGTGGTATTTCTAAAATACTAATTATGTAAGTATGTTTCTATAATAAATAGTTCGTTTCATGCATGGGCAGATATGTTGCACTTAGTTTAAGTATGTTTTAATTTGCATTTCACCAGAGCCCCCACCCCCATCCCCCACGTGCTGAATTCCTTCAACTAAAGTCACAATTTAATTACTTCTGAAATGTTAAAATTAATCTCTCATCCTTAATACAATAGAATTTGGAACTAAACATTGGCTTTGTGAAACTGTGCTTTAAGAAACAATTTGTGTGTGTGTTCTATGCACATTATTTGTGCTCTGTGTGTTTGTGTATATGTGAGAAAATAAGTGTTTTCAGTAACTGAGAACAATGTTGTCACTGTCACGCGTAGATATAATTTTAGAAATAGTTTTAGCAAGGTCTAATTAAGTTATTTATTCAACTTAATCACTATCATTATATATATATCTTTTTCTGTTATATTTAGATAACCTCAACTATTTGCTTTTTTTTTTTTTTTTCTTGCATCTGCATCAACCAATATCAATCATTTATCCATCTGGTCAGCTACTTTCATCATCATCAACAACAATTTGTAACCTCTTTAACTGTGTTAGAGCTCATTATTCTACACTCGGAACTTTTCAGGGGATTTTTTTTTTCCCATCTTGGTTCTTTATCACTGTCCTACTGCTTATCATTTGTAACACCTATTTTATATAGTAATTATATAGTTATAAATTCTTTTGATACACCCCATAGTTCTATGATACAAGGCTATTTGTTTTAAAGGGATTATATTTATTTGTAAATTTCCCATCATAATTTTATGTAAACACCTTTATTAAGTTATGCTCTAAATCCATCCCAATTCGTAATTACTTTCCAAATTATTTTAAGATCATAAGGTGTGTCTTTCATTAGAAATTTGGTAATAAAGGCGTTAAAATAATGTATTAAAACAACAGTGTATTTGTAATGACAATCTAATACTAATAATGGTGTATTAGAATGTCATGATGAACCTACTCTTGTTTACTGAGAATGATATATACTACTGTTTAATTTTAATCTGTTTATATATCTTATTTAAGCCTTTTGTTTCCAAATTGCCTGAAACTGCATCTGGTTCTATGATGCTGTTTGTTTTAAAGTGCTTATCATCATTTTTACATCCGCTTTTCCATGCTTGCATGGGTTTGACTTACATTTAACTAAAAAAAAACTTTCCATCATAATTGTATGTAGGCACCTTTGTTATATTCCAAATACCAACTTAATAATGAGAAAGTTATTTATTTTCACAAAACAAAATTATTTAAAAATCATGGTCAGTGTATTTTGTTAGAAATATGGGAATGAAAGGATTAAGAGTGTGTGTGTGTGTGTGTGTGGTGACTTATAATTTTTCCAGCATAGTTACGTCCCTTTACGATCTGAGTTCAAATCCCGCCGAGGTTGACTTTGCCTTTCATCCTTACGGGGTCGATAAAATAAAGTACCAGTAATGCACTGGGTAATTGCTGGCCTTGTGCCTAAAGTAGAAACAATTATTTTCACGATGAGATAGAACCAGACAGCATGTAGATAATTCCAGATTTTAAACAGGAGCTAGGAAATATAGAAGTCTAGAACTTTTACAATTCACTGCTTGAACATTTTTTGTCACTGAGGAGTAAGAGTTTATTTCCACATACTTTTCAGAAGCAATGTCAGGCCAAATTTAGCATGTTTTGGGGGAATAATCAGTCAGTTAATTAACTGAACCTTATTCATAGCATAGTTATGACCCTTTACGTTATGAGTTCAAATCCTGCTATGGTTAACTTTGCCTTTCATCCTTACGGGGTTGCTAAAATAAAGCACCAGTAATGCACTTGGGTCGATTTAATCACCCCCCCCCCCCCAACCCCCTCCAAAATAAAATTGCTGGCCTTGTGCCTATTGTAGAAATCAATATTTCTTTTTTTGAACTTTTAAGCAGTGAATAGCAATAGGGTTTGAAATCAGAACATCAAGTAGCGGGCTATGTATATAATAATCCCCCCTCTCTATCAACCACTACATCCCCTCTCCCCATACATTATCCCTAATAATCAGCTACCCCTACCTCTTATTTATTCCTTAAACCCCTACCTATGCCATTTCTCCCCATACACTAATCAGCCACTCCTACCCTTTATTCATTGCCCTGCCAAATCCCCACATAACCATACCTATCTCCCTCCCCAGAGCTGGGAGGGCTCTACATTTGGCTCCATGACCAACAACCTATCCAGTGCTGGTGACACAAAAATGCACCCAGTACACTCTGTAAGGGTGGTTGACAACAGTGGTTGAAACCATGTTTCAAAGGGTTGAGAGGACCCTTTAGTTGCGTCAAAGAACCAACAACCTCTCTAGTGTTGGTGATCTACACGAGAAACACACCCAGTACACGCTGTAAAATGTTAGGAAAAGAATCCAGCCCTAGACAGCTTGCCAAACAAATAGTTAAGAACCTCCCTAGTGTTGGTGATCTACACAATAAAAGCACCCAGGATATGCTGTAAAGTGGTTGGTGCCAGGAAGGACATCCAACCATATAAAGCTTGCCAAACAAGGAGTTGGGAGGACACTTCAGTTTGTGTCAAAAGACACAACTTCTCCTTTGCACTCAGTATGACTATATGGAAGCGAGATACAGACCCCTCAGCCTATCTGGGAGGTTGGTAGTTTCATTACTGACTTGGTCTATATAGACTTGTTCAACCCTTGCTAGCAGAGAAAGTGGACGTTAAATGTTCATGATGATTGTCTCCTTTCTCCACTCGTTGCTACAATAAAATGCACCCAATCCACTCTATAAGATGGTAATGCTGGAGACGTGGCAAATGCTCCCGGTAAATGCTGTAAAGTGGTTGGCATTAGGAAAGGGCATCCAGCTGTAGAAACCAAGCTAAAAAGTATACAAGCAATACGTAGTCATGTCACCAGTCTAGCCTTAATAAGTGAGAGCCTGTCTAACTCATGAAACATGGAAAATAAATGTTAAATGGTGAAATAAAAAAGATATTTCAATAAACTTATGGAGGGGGTCATCAATATTGTTGATTGTTAACCATCTCGTGACACTAATGTGCAATGAATAATTTCATTTAGGCTGTGGTTGTGTTTACTACATATATGTGCAGTGTACTTGGTGTAATGCCTGCCTCTGTAAATTTGATACCTACTTGATTAGTTGGTGTAGTGTGTTTTCCCAATGCTGAATTCAAACTTGGTATGGTCTTAAACTCTAAAGAGCTTAGCAGGCCCCTTGTTAAAAAATTACAATGAAAGTTGTAACAAAAAGTATATTCCTTTTAATTATTTTAAAGTCTTATAATAATGAACATTATTGTGTACAATGCTCAAGTGCACTACAAATCATCAAAGGTGCATGTATAGTACATGTAGCTTATTTAGCTTATGACTAAATTTAACACTGAATGTGCCCTAATCATTCTGATATAGAACCTAAACAAGATGGTTATAAAAAGAACATGGTGTAAAGTTACATATGGCTTTGAAATATTTATTTGTAGGGTTGCTTAAACGGGAGAGAACTCATATGGCTCAGAAAAGTGTAGGGGAATTTTGGGTAGTTATATAATCGACTTTCCCCTCGTTTCAAAATTGCTGGCTTTGTACCTATTAAAAACCATTATTATCGGTGGATTGGCAGTATCCGTAGAGAGTCGGACACCATGCTTTGAAGCATAGAGTTACGTCCCTTTATGATCTGAGTTCAAATCCCGCCAAGGTTAACTTTGCCTTTCATCCTTACAGGGTCGATAAAATAAAGTACCAGTAATGTACTGGGTAATTGCTGGCCTTGTGCCTAAAAATGGAAACAATTGTTATACTTTAGAATTCGACACTTAACCCTTTAGCATTTAAGTCGGCCATATCCGGCCAGAATTCTCTCATCTCTTTCTGTTCAAACCAGCTGTAACCAACCTCTCATACTGATGTTCGGGTATTGTTTTCAAAATAAATGTCAAAATCTCATAGATTCGATATTATGTAAGGTAAAGCCTTTACTGTGGAAATATGATAGTATAGAGTAATGTAAATGTTAAAGGGTTAAAGTTAATTTTTATATTTTTTCTTGTAAATATTGAATTATGATAAAAAATCAGATGCACATGTTGTTGTTAACTGTATTCACAGGAAGGGTTTCAGCTTATCTAACTGTTTACACATTTCATTATTATTTTAAGTAGTCTGTCAAAATTGTCTATGGGATAGGTTCACAAAGTTTATATGATGAGAGCACTTGTAATGTGATGAGATTAGAACACTCCTAAGCAGTTAAAACATTGAGTTTGTTAAAAACAATATGTCGTTCTGATAGAAACTATGTGGCTAATCTCATGAGAACAGTGTTTTTATTTTATTTTTTCACTGCAATTTTCCTGAATGAACACTTTTACTTTACTTCTAATGAAAGATACTGCCTGTGATTTTCAAATAAATTTGAGAATAAGAGGGATTTAGTAAAATGACTAAACTTTCTAATTGTGTATTTGGTGTTAAGAGCAGAAATTAACAAAGGTTCTTACATAAAATTATGATGGAAGGTTTTCTTCTTCGCCCACTTATTCATGGGGGGAGAGTCCTCAAACACTCCTTCCAGCGAGTCCTGTCAGAAGCAACCATCTCCAACTGACCTGGCTGGATCCCAAAGCGAGATCGGCCAAGCTCATGGATGTTATCCAACCATATTGCTCTGGGTCTCCTGCTGGCTGGTTTTGCCTGTAGTATCGGAGCTGTGATCTCTCAACTTGGAGAAGTAGCAGCTCTACCTGGAGTGACTCTCTGAGCTATGCACTCTATTGAGTAACTTTACTCCAAAGACCCTTCGGAGTAACCCCATTTCAACCACTTGTTTTCTCAAAGGTTTTTAGATAAATATAAATATTTTAAGACATCATAGAATCAGGAGTAATTTCAAGATGATATAAAATTAGTTGATATTAATCGTGAGAGAGGTTGGGAATTTGTAGTTATGTGTAAAAAAAAAAAAAATTTTAAATATGTGATTCGATATACTTGTTTTATATGCTTGTTTTATAGTGTCTATATTTACCTAAAAACCATCCATCAATATTTTATGTAAGAACCTTTAAGTTAAGCTCCATTAACCAAATAAATGAATTGGTTATTTATTTTCACTGAATATAAAATACCATGAAAAACTCACTAAACAAGTGTTAGAAATTAAACGAAGGGAGTGTACTCCTAGTGGTTCTAATAGCTAACAAAGGAACCAACTGTAGAGATTAGCCAGGCAATGTTATTTGATTTCTAGAATGTAAAGCTATAGATGCCATTTTCTTCTGATAATACAATTGTAAAAAAAAAAAAAATCCAACAATATTTTTTATATTTGTTGATCTACGTTGACAGATTAAGTTCTGTAGCTTGATGTAGGTAAATGGTTTCTAAGCTTTGAAAACTATGAAAGAGCTAAAAGCAGTCTAGATAAGCAATGTCTTCATCTTTCCATTACCATAGTTCTTATAAAAGACACTTACTAAAATTTAAAAATTTGTTTAAATAATCAAGAATTTGATGGGATTTAGTAAAAATAACTTTTCATTATTAAGTTGGTGTCTGGAACATAACAAAGGTTCTTACATTAAATTATAATTGTTTCTACTTTAGGCACAAGGCCAGCAATTACCCAGTGCATTACTGGTACTTTATTTTATCGACCCCGTAAGGATGAAAGGCAAAGTCAACCTCGGCGGGATTTGAACTCAGATCGTAAAGGGACGTAACTATGCTACAAAACATGGCGTCCGACCCTCTACCGATACTGCCATAAATTATAATGGAAGGATTTTAGATAAATATAAATATTTTTAAATGACCGATTTTATATTATAGAACATGATGTAGTCAGGTATCAAGTGTTAAATAATGGGATTTTATTTAAAGTTTAGTCTACATTTCCCCTCAAGTGAGTGGTCATAAGGAATAAAGATTATCATTAGAATTTTTGTATGGGGCATGACAAGTGTGATAAGATCCTCAACTCAGCTAAGAAGGCAGTAACACTAAGAATTAAGTTGGACCGTGATGACAAGTCTGACCCTAGCAAGTATGGAAAATGGATGTTAAATGATAAGTAATGTTTTTTTATTGTTTTTTTTTAATAACCACCTCTTAACATCCTGTACCACATGAAACCAGATTAGCAAGACATTCTTGAAATGTACAAAACTGCACTATGGGTGGATTATATTTGTTAAACTATGCTCTGGACACCAATTATACATATAATTACCTCCCACTTACATTGAGTAATAATCAAACATTTGTCTCTGATTATAATCTAAATTTTATATCATTTTAATCATACAGATGGCTTCTAATTCTAAATACAATTTTTCTTTTTAATAATTCTCATCCCTTCAAGCACCATTTCATCAAAAGCAGCTCATCAAGGAAACCATTTATTTGCAATTTACCATTAATCATTCCTCTACAAATAATGCTTTCGCTCTTTTTTTTTCTCTCCTATCATAATATCTTCTTAATTCTTTTGATGCCAAGCTGCCTGAAACTGCCCCTGGTTCTACAATACAAAACTTTCAAAATGTTAATATTTATCTAAAAACCTTCCAGCACAATTTCATGTAAGAAACTTTGTTTCAAATAAAATCCCTCTATATTCTTGTTTATTTTAAATATTATTTGAAAATAATAGGCAGTATTTTATACTAAAAATATGGTAACAAAAGGGTTAAGATGTTTTCCTTACTCTTAATTCCAGAATCTTTTTTCTCATTACTATTCTACATCAACTACAGCAGCCATACATTCAATTCTCATTAAAACTCCACTAAACAAATGTATTTCTTACAGTTGTACCGTTCTTTTTTCTACACAATGTTTTTTTTTTTATCCAAGATCATTCAAATCAAATAAATATTACAGAGCAGGGCTTGTCCAGTATTTGGTTCTCATTTTTAGTTGACTCTCTAGTTTGCAATAAATCAAAAGTGAAGTTTTGGGATAAACTTAGTTTTTAATGGTGCACTTTCAGATTAAAAGAAAAATTAAGAGGCCAGTGCCGTCCATTGTCCTCTTCCTGGTGATGGATGGGTCCATTACAGAAAGATTTCAACTGATCATTTTAATGTATTATTAAAGTTGTCAAAAAAAGTGTTTGAGTGTGTCGAAAATTCAAATCAGCTTTCTTCATCTCATGTCGTAAAAGTCAAGTAACAGGGTTGGTACTGTTAAAGGCATCTGGCCTGAGACCATTTTCTAAAGGGGGAGAAAAAACTTCATGATGAATATGAAGACTGTCATAGTACTTGCAAGGCTGACATTGCTTCTCCTGCATGGAAAAGACCTTAAAACCCTTGTTGGTGTGTTGTTGTTTCATCATTTTATGTTCACTTTCGATACTGACATGGGTTAGATGGGTTATGATCCGAGACCAGACAGGTCAGAGTAACCTGTCTTCAATGTTATAAAAACTTCCCATAACCAATCTCAAATTTCATCAGTTAACTGTCCTAAAAAGTTTAGATGGAGGTATAATTACACTTCTACAGGCAGAAGTTGTGACTGGCAGATAGTATCATCAATAGAAGCATAGTTTCTTTGGTCTGATTTGATATCAGCTTCTTTCTTTTTTCCATTCTTAGAAACATTTAATGATATTTTGGATCTAACTGTTCAGAAAAACTAATATTGATCAATAAAAAGTAAACATGCTACTTGTCCAGTTGCATCAATTTCTTTTTTACCTTTCAACCCATGCAAAGTTTTCTCTTTAAATTATCGAAATTAATTTGAAGTTTCTGTATTTTGTATATGAAAAAAAAGCACACTTTCAATTATTTTTGTTTTGTTTCTTATGAGCAAAAATATATACATAGTTTATGAACTTAATAAATGTGTGTGTATCTTTTGAAATCCAGTGATAGATAATTTCAGAGTATGAAACAAAAAAAAATTAAATAAGGAGGATGGGGCAGACCCACTGACTAGGTAGTTTATGAACTTAATTATAGAGAATAAACATAGAAAGCTTTAGTAATCATTACTCTAGCAAAATACCACTATCATTAAAGTGGACTTTCAACTAAATTGTAACCTTTTAAACACAGAACTCAATCACATTTATGCAATCATCAGGTATTTAGATTTTTTTTTTTTTTTTGGGGTCTTCATATTGAAAAAAAGTTATCTTAATTTATATATATGGTGCAAGTAGTTCAAAATGTTAAACAGCTGAAGACCTTTTGCAGAATTCTTTTGATCTGGTTTGGTATGGTTGCTACAGCTTGATGCCTTTCTTAACACCAACCACTGTATTGTGGCACCAGCATTACCACTTTACAGAGTGGGCTGGGTGAACTATATTTGTATGTATGTGTTAGCAGGGAAAATGGATGTTAAATTATATGTTTTTATGTGTGTGTGTGTGTATACACACACACACACATACTCTGTATGCGTGTGAGTGATCATGTCATTGTTAAAGTGAGTCATTATAAGGGTCTTTTTAAATTCATCAGAATTTCAGCTTGTTTCAACAAATCAAAATTAGTTTGTTTTTTTTTTGTTTAGAACCAAGTGTCAAATAAAGGCCACTTATATATTTGTGTGTAAATATATAATACATATTTAAACACATTCACATACACATATTTATTTGTGTGTGTGTGTAGTGTATGTTTGTATATTAGATATATGATTATCAAAATTGTTAGAGCATCAGATAAAATACTTTGCAGCATTTAGTTACGACACTTTGTTTTGAGTTCAAAAACCATTGAGGTTAACTTTGTCTTTCATCACTTAGATTGGTTTAAATTTAAAATTTGCTATCACCTTCTGTAACTTTCTCCCACTCAGCTATGATAAACAAGTTTCAGTTGTAATTTATAACTGATTAGGTGAAAAAGAAATTCAAGCAGATGTTAAAAGTTGCAAGAAACAACATATCTTAAAAATCAATGAGAACCCCTATGAAAACCAAAAAAAAGGAGTCTACAACACCTATATACTCAGTTGTATTCTATGGCATGAAATCTATCATAAGGGCAAAACAGCTTTTTATAGCAGTGAGATTTTTCAGAACCATGTTATGTACTTTATGACAAGCCATGAACATGTCATTGATCTTCCCATTGAGGTATACTTAAGATGTATAACCCTAAAACATTTTTGGGGGGCACATTAAAAAATCCGGTAAAGACCTAACCATGATATGGTTTCAGAGACTAGTTGAAGGTAGAAGAAATTGTAGTGAACCTAAACAAATATAGAGGGAAAACATTGCAGATTGGTTTAGCCCCAATAACAAGACCATAAACCACCTTACCAATAAAGACAGTAATAAATGGAGTGTGCTTTCATGTGTGGATGTGCAAAGTCTGCAAACTTGTGAAGCAGCGAAACATGATGATTTACCATCTTTCAACCATACAGTTTAATTAGGGGAAAGCTGATTTATTAACTGCTTTTATTCCAGTAGATATACAGTAATAGAACCCTAAGATTGATTAAAATAAAATGACTATAATAGAAGACCTCTCTCTTCTGTTTGAATTGTTTTTTGTTTTTTTTACATGAATTATTGCAGTTTAAAATATATATATTGTGAACAACAATTTTTAGATGCATTACTCAATTCAATTTTAACCTATCAAAATTATGTAATTCTGATTACCATATTTTGTTGCCATCTATTTTTAAAAAAATAATTGGAAACTTTTTAATGAATGATAATTTATTCCATCACTTGATTCCTTATTGTTTCGTTAGATTTAGATTTTTTTTCATTCCATATAAAACTATCATTTTAAATACGTTACACAATAATTTGTCATAAATGCATCAGTGTTATATTAATAATTATTTTATTGTTTGTTTTGTAATTCTAATGCATTTTTTTTTTTATTTTGTTTTTTTTTTTTTAAATATATATTCTTTAGCCCAGCAAAGTTCGCCGTTAATCAGGGTATCATGTACTGCACACCTCACTTCAAGCAGCTTTTTGCACAGAAGGGCAACTATGATGAGGGATTTGGAAGACAGCAGCACAAGAAACGTTGGCTTAGTGAACCAAACCTAGCTGGTCGGAACCAAGGGCCAGAAGAAACATCCTGTCAGAGTTAGCTACAGCTGTAATTCTATCCTGTTTCTTTCACTTCTTACAGTGACATTAACAGTATTTTTTTTTTAAACGAAACTACAACAGTTGGAGAGCATCATAGTATTTTTTCATAATTACTAGGACTGTGCTCATTCCCCCCCTCCTTTTTTTTTTTTTTTTCAAACTACTGTTTGAAAATTTAGTCAAACTGAGAATTCCATGTGATCATGTGATTATCTTTTAAATAGAACAAATTTTAACAAGATATCTTCCAATGCTGCCTCCATGACAGAAAACCTTGCCCATCCTACTTCACGAACAAACTATTTTTAAATTCTTTATTTATTTTGCTCAATATTTATACTAATTGCAAGGTGCTACAGTCTTCTTTTTATTATTATTTACTCTCATCAAAAAACCCTTGCTAATTGTGAACAGTTTCTCTCTATAATATAGTCTACACCAAAACTACAGTATTTCTTTTAACAGTAAAATTAGAACTATTTCAACTTTACATCCTTATGTCGTTTTTATGAATTCAATATTATTGACTTAGGTTGCACATTTATATATTTATAATGATTAACACCAGTTTATCTCATTTAAACATTTCCAATAGATATTTTCCAGAAATATTTGAGTAGATAATTTCTTTCTGTTACTATTTGTAATTAGATGCCAAATCTAATTCTTATAAAGTTACCTGTAAAATAAAACATAACTGATCGAGATATTTTCAAACCTTTTGAACTTATCTTTTTTTCATAATGAAATAATTATATTAGTAATAATAATAATAATAATAATAATAACAATAATAACAATGATAATAATACCTATGTTATTTTTATCACGGTTCTTCTCCCTTGGCTAATGTCAACGACTACTTGAATAGTATTTATTTCTTATGTCACTCCTTTTGGTTCTGATGAAAATGATTGCCCTGCCAATGCGCACAGCTGATAAAATATTACCATCTTGGCTTTAACAACAATCACATTTTAAAAAAATACTAGAGTACATTAAGCAAAATCTTTGTGTCACACATTCTCACAAAACATACATACACAAGCTTTTTGAGTCTTTGCCCCTTTTTATGTTAATTATTACATTCATTATTTTGAATATTTGTATCATTTTTGCTGCTCAGCTTCTCCTGAAGCAAGACACACACATTTCTATCAATTGAATTTCTAAATTTTTAACCTTAAGTATTAAGCCAAAAACTGCTACAAACGTTGGCAGCCTGATCTAGATATGTCATGTGACTGCTCTGCTTTCTCTTTCTATCAGCATCTCTATTCTTTTCAATTGTTGTCTCTATTTTATTTCTTTCCTCTATCTTGTAGCTGCAATATCAAATGCTCTGTGTTTGTTGTCTCCATGCCAATAGCATCTATATTTCCTGTGCTCAACATTTTAATAGTTTGCATATTTAAGACATGAAAAAAAATATTTAAAAAATAATTAAATCTACAAAAATATTTTTTTTAAATGTTTAAAAAAAAAAGTATATTCCTTTCTATCATGATGTACTCCCAATCTGATAACTGAAGCAGACAGAACTGCTGTACTTCGAATTCTTCACAGAGGCCTGAATCCCTGAGGGTTCTCAACAGACATAAAATATAATTCTTTTATTCTATTTACCAAAAAATGTCACTGATTAATGCTTGAGCTGCTATGTACTTTGTTATTTAGGTCACTGGCACTCTGTAGATGTTTCCTGGCTGCTGGAATTACCATAATAATCACAGTATTTTATTACGTGTTTAATAAAGAAACGAATCTTTGAAAACAGAAATCTTGTATTATCTAATTATTATTATTATTATTAAGTTTGCATGTAAAATACAAAGATATGAATGTTTTTATTTTTCCTTTTATTTTTCTTTCCTTTAATTTGTGCCAAAATTCTCCATAGATTTCTTTCCAATCGCCTATTGAGATCAGATAATCTTTTTTAAATGTCATGTATGTCTTGTCTTTGACCATTAAAAATTGACATAGATACTATAAATGTTCAAGGAAGGGAAGAACACAGCAATACAATTTGCCAGTTCTGTTTTCCATGTCTTCCATCTCCAGTGGTGTTGACGCCACTTTTGAAATTATAATTAATGGCGATTGCGTTTAGCACGTCTGGACGTTGCAAGAAATTCAACCATTTTAAAAACTCTCTGCTGCCAGCTATATCCTTTGGTTTTTATTGAAGTTTTTTTCACACATACACACACACATTATATATATATATACTTTCCTTTTCCTACATACATCAAATTATCTAGTTAAACACATGCTGATTTGGTTTTTGTATTTGAAATAAATAAATTTATTAGACTATTATTATTACTATTATTGGTGGTTTGCACAATAAATATTATCATTACTGGATCTTCTATTGTTTGTCAAGTCTCAACAAGGACCGATAGCACTTTTCTAAGTATATGTGCAGTGCCCAACAGTGCAGTCTTTTGTAGGAAACCAATTTGTGTTTCGAGGTCTGTTTGCATAAGATACCCTCTCAGTTTTGATGGTATCAAGCCCAAAACATCAATAACAACTGGAATGATCTTGTTGTTTTGATGTTTTGGATCACATTTGTGCAATTTTGACCTTCGTGTCAGTATTTCATTTTTTTTTTTTTTTTTTTTTTTTTTTTTTTTTTTTTTTAAATTTCTTTTAAGGCTGTTTTAGTCTCCAGGGTATTATTACTACTACTACTACTACAGTTTCTCAAAACACATGAACTAAGATTGCCACATGATTGGTCAAATTCTTTAACAGTGATGGTGCTACAAAAGATTTCAGTTGACATATAATACTCATTATTCTTAAATTTTTCCTTTCATAGTTGGCAGCAAACTAACACACTAATATCCAAAGAAAAGACTGAATTCTTTTACAATTCCTTATTGGCACCAAAGTTATCTTCTGCTTTAGCTATCTGCCTCTTCGCCCTCCCCCTTGTTTTTTTTAATTTAAGTTTTTTTTTTTGTTTTTTTTTTATGCTTGTATTTTCTCATATTTTGTACTTGTCACAGCTAATAAATTATTGCCTTTTTACATACTTTCCGTGTTGGCATTTAATATTTGTGACAAAATTTATGTATTTATTCTTTACTTAACCATAGCATTTGCATGTGAATGGAGAAACATAGTTTAAGGTGCAAGAAGAATGTGGAAATTGCAATGTGTAAAGAAATTTATCTTTTAGAGCTCTTCAACAGTTTTCCAAAGGTGCTAATATACTACTGTAAATCTTGTTCTTTTGAAATAAAAGGATACTAATCCACTGTCTACATTTTATTCCCATGTACAAAAACGTGTGCATTCATTACTAGCAGATCAAAATATGGAGCAGTGATTCTCAAAATGGATGCTACTCCTCCTTGGGAGTGCTGAGATACTCAGAGGGGCTCTGAAAGTCAAGGAAATGGAGGGATGGATTGTTGAAAGGCAAAGAGGGGTAAGGAAGGAAAGGGGCAAAGAAATCCAAATTAGTAGTAAAACTCACCTTTAACTGTTGTTCAATAAATGTTGAAACTTCTTTAAATAAATAAAAAATTTATTTTTATTTTTTTTAATATATAATTTTTCTTATGAACAATACAGTGAGTGAGGGAGGGTGCTGAAATATATCCTCTAGGAGTAGGGACTGATTAGTCAAAAAAGGTTTGGTGAGAAACTCTGCTATAGATTTATTGCAGCAATAAGGTGGCAAAACATCAAATCTCGTAATCGAGCGTTCACGATACTGACGTGACGTCGGTTCAATTTGAAATGGGAAATTTCTGTTTCATCGATTTTCTCCGTAACCATGGAAGCTTGTCGCTTGAAAGTCGACCCAACACCTCCTCTGGTCATTCTGCATAACTGTAAATTTTCGCTGCATTCCACCAAGCCGTTTCGACGTTTATCCAACTACATATACAACGTCCGACCACTTCCAATTTATATAGTAGATTACATTTTCACGGTAAACACGTTATCTCATAACGAATCTATGAGATTTTGATATTATTTATTTTTAGAACAATACATTAACATAAGTATGAGCAGCTGTTTTGAACAGAAAGAGGTGAGAGAATTCTGGCTGGATATGGCCAGTTGAAATGCTAATGGGTCATTCTATCCTAATGTAATGCCATTATTGATTTCTAAAATTGGGGCCATGGTGGGACATACGAATTTCAGTTTATTACTGGTATAAATTTTATCGATCCTAGAAAGATGAATGACAAGTCAATCCTGGTAGGATTTGATCTTGACATGTGACTAAATATTGCAAGGCATGTTGTCCAATGTTCTGCCAATCCAATGCCATAGGAGTGTGCTTATGGTATCATTATTAGCTTTGTTTTAATATTTGAATTTCTATGGTTCTTGTTCTGATATCATTTAAGACTTAATCCGTTTATTGCATCCTCAGTCTTTTATCTATGTCTATGTACTTGAGAGCATTCAATGTATTTCAGCTCAATCATATCTCCTGCATATTTTAATGTAGCAATGCTTCTGGTGCTTAATGTTTTTGAGACCATATTTCTACTGAAATATATTACCTATTGTGTTTCAGGTAATTTCTAAAATTCACAGCAATTTAGTAAAATAACTTTTTTTTTTCTTTATTAGGATGTTTGGAAGATAACATAAAAGTTTGTAACTTCAAATTTTGATTTAGATATGAATATTTTAAAATGGGGAATTTTGTATCATGGAACAGGTATTGAAAGGCTTAATCATTTCCTGAACTAGGGCTAAACTGTATTTCATTTTCACTTATTACTACAAATACCACATGATAGCTTAATGACTCTGGTGACTGGATTCAGTACAACTGATTATGCCCCTTGCCTTAATGTGAGGCCTTGTGCCTATGTTAAAGATCAATATTATATATTGACAAACACACTCTTGCAGCAAGATTAGAGTGCAGTATATACAATTTAATCTTTCCAAGTTCACAAGTAACCTCTCTAGTACTAGTGACATGATATAATGCAACAATGAAATCCATGCAAGTCAACATAGAAACGGATGTAAAGTAATGATTTATACATAAATACAATCTGTCATGCACTTCAGATAAAATTGCTTTGTTTTGACTTGATTGTGTCTCAAATTGAATAATATAGAAATTACTGAATGTACTTAAAAAGTGGAAATCTCTTCACTGGTGCCCTTGATATACTTCTCAACTAGGATGTAATTACACTCATTGTTCAGCTGCTGTTGAGAGCATTTTTTAACAAACGTTCTTACATAAAATTACGATGGAAGTTTTGACTGAAATTACTCTCATATTTTAGTATTAGGTATAGTTGTAATTAGTTCTTCAGGAGGGGGAGGGTGTAATAACTTGTTATTATGTGCTAATAACAGGCAGATTTTTTTTTTCCAAGTTGTACAACCTGTAAATTCAAAAGCATTATATACAATTTTTTTCCTTTCAAAGACACACATTTACATCCAAGTATTTACACTCATACTGCAAATTTTCACAACAATCTGTCCACTACTAAAGATACTATAAACTAAAAAAAATTCACAAACCTGTTTTTAGGTATTTTCTACTAAATCATTACAGGATGTTAAGAGTTAGATCTGGGGCTAAACAATGTTTACAGTAAGATACACAGCCATTGACAACTATATTTAGTATGGATGGGCACAATGTTGTCTTAAAGATAAAAGGACACTGTTGGCTGTCTCATTAACATAGTTTCTACATACAACTTTTTTTATGAAAAGCAGACCGTAATATAATAATGAAATTATTGTATACAGTGCTCAGGTGCACTACAACTTATTAAAGGTGCATTTATAGTACATAGAATAATGTACAAATGTCAGAAAAGTGAACTGTGTATGAGTCATGGTATACACACAGATACATGTGTGTATGAAGGGGGAATATCAGGTGTAGTGTTGGCAAATGTTGGGAAGCATGGAGGTTTTGAAGGATGCAGTGTCCCAACAGCTAACAATGGATGCAGGTAGTTTGTTCCATGCTTCAGCAATTCCAAGCATGAAAAAAAATTATTTACCAAAGATAGTTGCAGCAAACTGAATGAGTAGAAACATTTTTGTTACCGATTTTTCTCTAGTACTTCCAAAATAATTGATAACTTTGATAGGTTTCGACCAGTATTGGCCCAGGCCATGTCTAACTTAATAGCACCACCTGTTATATCACAACATAATTCAAACTGCAATATATTCAAATAGTCAGGCTTTGAAAATGTTTTTAATGCTTTCATGTCTGTATGCTTAATTAAATACACTGTATTTTAATTAATTAAAAATTTGGAGGAGTACATTGGTTCATTAAGATGATATTTGTAAAGGTTTTTATATAAAATTATATGGGAAGATTTTGATTTAAAGAGGAACCCCTATAAAATGGGTATTCTTATTTCACAGAATCGGAAGCAGATTGGTATCAAAAGAGTTAATACACTTGAGATTTTTTTTAGCTGTTACAAAAAAGAGATTTGGTATTCTATAAATACTCTGTCCCCTCCCACACAAACCACCACCACCACCACCACTACACATACACTTGTCGATATAATTAACCATTGATATACTATCTCTCTGAAAGAAATCAGCTGCTCTTTTTTAAGAGCACCTATTGATCCAAAGCTATTGCAATATATACTTCTAATCTGGGTAGATGGTGGGACCTTCTGTACTATAATTTCTGATTAGTTTCAAGCTTTATATGGCTTTCAATTTCAAAATTTGGTGCTCAGTCTAATACTGTAAATCATTTTTATTCCCACTTACAGGAATGTGTGAGTTCATTACCACCATATAAAACTATACAACAGTGAGGAAAAAAAAAAGAGAAGAAAGAGTGTTATAACAGTGAGAACGAGTTGGTAATCATAAGGAAGTGGGGGAAATCTAAAATTGCTATATCAATAATAATAGTCAGGATTTGCATAGAAAAGTTCAATAGTGTTAACTCAATTTTGAAAATAATCAATAATGCGAAGGGATTTAGTAAGATAACTTTTTTCATTATTCAGCTGGTGGCATAAAAAATGTTTAATCAATAGTTTTGTTTATAGAACCAGGGGTGGTTTAGTACTAAAAGGGTTAAATTATTGTGTATCTCTCTGGTTTTTTTTTTTTTTCAGAAAATAGTAGAAAGTTCTCAAACTCTGCTAGTATAGTACATCAGCTGCCTCACAGAAGCAACATTTTTTTTTATGTTGGATCATTTGGATAGTGAGTAAGCTTGATACTATGTGGGATTGAAATATATAAATCCTCCTGTAAGGATTTTGACATCATTAATCTTTTCAATACCAAACTACCTCAAAGCATCCCTGATTCTACAAGACAAAATTTTATTTTAAAATGCTTATATTTATATTAAAAAAACTTCCATCATAATTTTATGTACAGAACACCAGCTTGATAATGAGAAAGGCAGTTATATTACAAAACTCCTCAAAATTATTTGATTAGAAATAGTAAAATCTTAAACCCTTTCAAAAAGTCCTCTTGTGAACGTGACCTGGGCATTACTGTCAGCAACGATTTGCGTTGGACAAAGCATGTCTCTAAGATTGTCAAGAAGGCCGAGGGTGTCTTGGCATCACTCAGCAAGACCTTTGTTAGCCGCTCTCCAGCCATCTATTTAAAACTGTATACAGCTATGGTGCGACCACACTTGGAATTCGCATCATCAGTCTGGAACCCCTATCTTGCTCGGAACATTGATCTCCTGGAAACTGTTCAGAGACGTGCAACCAAGCGCATACCCTCCATCAGACACCTACCATATTCTGAACGCCTTGCTTCCCTGGGCATGGATTCATTGAAGCTCCGACGTCTGGCAATGGACTTGGTGAATACCCACAAAGTTTTTAACCATCTCGCCAACTGCAACCCTGAGCGCCTCTTTGATCTCCATGTGTCTAACACACGTGGACATGCCTACAAGATAAGAAAACAGCACAGCTCCCATGACTTTCGCAGACATTTTTTCACGCTCAGAGTTGCTGAAGCATGGAACAAACTACCTGCATCAATTGTTAGCTGCCGAGACACTGCATCCTTTAAGACACTCATGCTTCCCGAAATACGCCAAAACTACACCTGATGTGCCCCTTCCATACACATGCACACATGTGTGCACTGTTCATTTTACTGATGTTTGTGCATTGCCCTATGTACTGTACATGCACTTTTTTGATGGGTTGTGGTGCACCTGAGCACTGTACACAATATTTCATTATTGTTATTGTTATTATATCATGACTCATACACTGTTTATTTTCCTGACATTTGTACATTATTCTATGTACTATACATGCACCTTTGATGAGTTGTAGTGCACCTGAGCACTGTACACAATAATTTCATTATTATTATTATTATTATCATATGTGCAGCAAAGCTGAGGATAGGTTGTGAGGGGAAGGGGCTACAAAGTAGTGAATGAAAAAGATTTTCTTGTGATACTCTGACTTGGATTTGGTAATGATTTTTAAAAAGGGCACTGTTAGCTGTAACTACTTCTATGAAAATCATACAACCTCTCCCCAAATGTTTCTATATATACCTAGATTATGTATTTTGTCCCATGAACAGCTTGAGTAGCTCTAGTTTAATGATAATGCTGCAATAACTGAATAATGAAGCTTCTAATTGGAGATTGTGTGTATATGATATGATATATATAAGACAATATGTAGAGAAAAGTACACAAAGAGGTATGTGTTCAATCACAGGGGATAAAATATCACCAGAGTGAAAAACATCTACAAAAGGAAAGGAGAATACAGATCAATTAAAAGAATAAATTAAAATATACAAACCATCTGATAATAACTAATTACACCTGGATATGCTCTATAGCATGTTTCGCCACAAATAAAGTATAGATTCATACCGTTGACGGCTTATCAACAGGTGGACTAACAATATAATAATAATGAAATATTGTGTACAGTGCTCAGGTGCACTACAACTCATCAAAAAGTGTATGTATAGTACATAGGGTAATGTACAAACGTCAGGAAAATGAACAGTGCATGAGTCATGATACACACATGTGTGCATGTGTATGGAAGGGGTACATCAGGTGTAGTTTTGGCGAATTTCGGGAAGCATGAGTGTTTTAAAGGATGCAGTGTCTCGGCAGCTAACAACTGATGCAGGTAGTTTGTTCCATGCTTCAGCAACTGAGCGTGAAAAAATGTTTCCAAAAGTCATGGGAGCTGTGCTGTTTTCTGATTTTGTAGGCATGTACAAGTGTGTTAGACACATGGAGATCAAAAAGGTGCTCAGGGTTGTTGTTGGCAAGATGGTTAATAACTTTGTGGGTGTTTACCAAGTCCATTGCCAGACGTCGGAGCTTCAATGAATCCATGCCCAGGGAAGCAAGGCGTTCAGAGTATGGTAGGTGTCTGATGGAGGGTATGCGCTTCGTTGCACGTCTCTGAACAGTTTCCAGGAGGTCAATGTTCTGAGCAAGATAGGGATTCCAGACTGATGATGCGAATTCCAAGTGTGGTTGTACCATAACTGTATACAGCTTTAAATAGATGGCTGGAGAGCAGCTAACAAAGGTCTTGCTGAGTGATGCCAAGACACCCTCGGCCTTCTTGACAATCTTAGAGACATGCTTTGTCCAACGCAAATCGCTGCTGACATTAATGCCCAGGTCACGTTCACAAGAGGACTTCTTGATATCAGTGTTGTGGAGAGAGTATGTGGACGCTGAATTTTTCCTCCCAAAATGCATAGTGGTACACTTGTCAACAGCCTGCTTCAGTTGCCAGTCTGTGATCCATTGCTGCATTGTGTCCAGGTCTGATTACAATTAAAAAAATATATTAGACAACTAATATACACACATGGTGGAAAGAGAAAACATGCATGCTATATAGCCCATGGTGGTGTGAATGGACCAAAAGACCACTAAAAACAGCAGTTGAGAACCATTCAACTTAAGAAGCTCTAGTTACATATAGAAATGAATTAGGAGCCAATATATCAAATTAAAAAACAGAGTTAAAGACTCATGTTAATCCCCTATAATTTAATGAGCTCAAGGAATAGATTCTTATATATATATATAAATTTGTTTGCGAGATTTCTTATTTGAAAACGTGTGTTGAAACCAGATATTGTTATACTTTGGGAGGGCTATGTTGCCAATAAAAACACACGCACCTGTTGGTTTTCACTTCAATTTATTATAAACTAGCAGTGGTACCCGGCGTTGCACAGGATAAGGTATTTTGGAACGCGGGCCGCCAGCAGACCTAATCGTGGAAAAACTGCATGCCTGGACAATATGTAAAGAAAATAAACCGAATACTCTGATGGCTGGATAATCTTTAAGATTTTCCTCGATGAAGCAGGAAAAATGTAGGTTTTCACCTAATGCGGGCCCTAGGGGATGAAGAAAATAAATTTTTTTTATGTGCCTAATATGCCTTGAAATTTCGGGAAAAGCGGCTAGACGTAACGCCTCCAAAAAGCCCTAAAAAGCTGAAAAATTGAGTTTTTCACCTAATGCGGGCCCTAGGCCATTAAAAAGTTGGATTTTCTTTGTTCGCGGATTTTCTTTGTATGAAAAAGAGACTGACTAATACATAGTTACAATTTCAAGGAAATCGGTCTGACGTAACGCCTCAAATAACCCCTAAAAACCTGAAAAAACGCAGTTTTTCACCTAATGCGGGTCCTAGAAGATTAAAAAAATTGAATTTTTTAATGTGCATAACACTCCCTGAAACATAAGTAATACACATGTAAAGTTTGAAAAGAATCGGTTGGGTACTTCTCGAGTTTTAGAGATTCAAATTCACAGACACACACAGATATCCTCAGGGAAGTGATGTAATGCAGACAATATACAGGCAGATATTATAAGGGTGCGACGTTATATGTATGTATCTATCTAAAAAGAGAAAGACTAAGAATTATAGAGAGAGATCGTTAAATCGCTTAATGTAGTCCCTAGGGCATTGAAAATTTGAAATTTTTTTTGCTCAGAACATTTCCTGAAATATAAGTATTACATGTGTAAAGTTTGAAAACAGTCGGTTGGGTGGTTCTCGAGTTTTAGGGATTCAAACTCACACACACACAGACAGACATTTTTATATATATAGACTAGCAGAAAACCACCCGGTGGGCGGTTTTCTGCTAGCAAATCTAGTGTATATATTGATATTGTTGAGATTTGAATAAGAAATGTTTTCGGCACCACATGTTCACCGTCTCTCGGTGTGTCTTTTATGCATGTATAAATATATATGTTATCTATACGGTGAAATCTGTGAAATAAATATATGTTAAAACGAAAAAGGAGAAAAGAGATTAGTGACGGAAATATAAACGTTATGATACATAAACGTTATGATATAACGATGGAAATATATCTTCAAATGGTCCTTGGCATGGTGTCAAGTCAGAACCGCCTCAAACTGGTTACTTCTGGCTTGTGCAAGGTGTCTCTATAGCAACCAGCGATTCCCTCGGCCTCAGTGACCAAAGTCAGTGGAGAGGGGAAGGTAATGTTTCTATAGCGACAGTGTTTCTCTTGGTAGTACCAAAGTGGAGAAAGGAAGAAGGTAATATTTCTGTAGCACCTACATTTGAGTTTTAGGGAAGGACAGACAGACAGACAGACAAACAGAGAAATGCCCATATATTTCTGTGTGTGTATATATATATATATATTACACACACAGAAATGTATATATATATTTCTGTGTGTGTATATATATATATATATTACACACACAGAAATGTATATATATATTTCTGTGTGTGTATATATATATATATATTACACACACAGAAATGTATATATATTTCTGTGTGTGTATATATATTACCCACACACAGAAATGTATATATGTTTCTGTAGCACTCCTCAATTCCCCCCTCTCTCCCTCCCGCTATCCCCCTCTTGTAGTCTGTCTCTTTCTTTCACTCTCACTCTACGCGTCACGTGCGCAAAAAACATTCGCACGCGCGCACGTGTTTCCACTGTCGGACAGACAGACAGAGAAATTGCTGGTTCCGGTTGGTTGGTTGGTTCAGTAACCGGAAGGTTGTTTATATATTGTCAAAGCTCTTTCAAGTTATAAAGAACCATGTCATGGTCAGAAAGAAGGGTTTTTTCCATTGTAATATTATGTATAGTGTTAGTGTGGTTACTAAACACTTGGTTCAAAATGTTCTTCTGATACCTTGTTGGTGCAAGGACAAATTGGGACAAGAAAAATTCATTCATAAAGTCAGGAAGTGACTCAACTGCTTCTTTGTCAGCGGTTGAGGTTGGAATATATCATATCATATATATATATATATCCGGAAAATTCGTTGAGTGCTTCTAATCTGTTGTAAATTAACTTTGTTGAATAATCAACAAACCAAATAACTCATTGTTTATATATATATATCATATATATATATATAAAAATACACAGTCCACGCTGTAATGTGTTAGGAAGGGCATCCAGCCGTAGAAAACCTGCCAGATAGTCCTATTACGAGCGAGACACGGTCACCCGACCAATCTTGCCTCAAATGGGACAACTACTATCTAACCCATGCTGAGATCGTACAGAAAAACATCGCTCCTAGTTATTTGACCACAAGACTTACGTCTAATTGGTTCATTGTAACTTATTCTATTTTTTCCTCGGTTACTCACTTGCATGTGCCATTTGGTTTGTTTACTTCGTTTTTTTTTCTCTTTCCTTTTTCCTCTTTCTTCCTCTCTTCACTATCTTTTCTTCCCCTCAGGGTCTTTTGATTGATAAAAGACCTTGGGCGCGCTGCTAATCGATTTCGATGTCCTGTTTTAAGTGCCAAAACATCGATGATCACAGTTAACAGCTGATGAAGGGTTTCTTCTCTTGTTTACGTCCATATTACTATCTTATACTATATATATATATATGTATATATATCATATATATATCAGTGTGCAGAGGATCTGCGCAGACTGGAGAGGAATGAAGCATGCATGCTCCGCTGGATGTGTAATAGTAATATAAGTGAACAGCAAAGCATAAATGAACAAAGCATAAACATAAATGAACAGGTGGGACTGGAAGCTGGAGCAGGCCTTGGTGATGGCATCCCTGGCCATGGCTACTTTGAGAGCCTCCCCAGTGTTGTAGGGCCTGCTGTTCACCTCTCTCTTCAAGACGCCCCACAGAAAATAGTTGAGAGGATTACAGTCTGGTGATGAGGGTGGGCCAGAAGTTGAGTGACTAGTGGTACACCTTCAGCTTCCTCCTCTCCTTTGTTTCAGTGAGCACATAAGATATATAATTCAATTCTTCCTTGATAATACACCTGATTGTTTGCCTGCTGGTGCCCATTTCCGTGGCAATTTTCCTCATGCTTTTGTTCTGGATTCTCCTTGACAACCTCGGCAACATTGGTGACAAAATCGGGAGTCCTGGTTTTGCGATCTGACCTGAAATTGTCCTTGTCTGAGGTCCCATATGCCTTTACAAGGCCGTAGACCAAGGTTTTAGGGTATTTAAACCATTCAATGATTTCCTTGACTTTGTGGCTGGTATAAAGGCTCTCCACAACAGCAGCTTGATGATTATATTCTGAAGACATGTCGATTACTAAACACTTCGTGCATCAATAGCCAGACAGCTACTGAGGTGTAGTACTAATGGCACTCTCGAAACCTCACTATGCTGTGATGTCATGGTGCTGTTGCCACATAAAATTCCAGATTTATCCGTACCACACTCTCTCTCTATATATATATATATATATCATCATTACCATTTAATGTATGAATATATATATATATATACACACACATGCACTCTGTTGGTGATAGGAAGAGCATCCAGGCATAGAAAACTGCCAAACAAAGGACTGGGAGGTCTCTTCCACTATGAAACGATGATATGGCTATGGTATTTGTCTCATCATGGGTTTTATTCCTCGACAATGCAGCTTATTGTGTTCATGTACTAATGTACTTGGCTAAAAATGAGTTCCAACAGCAACTGGGACTTATCTTTGCAATGAGCTGACATCATATCTCATATTTTCAGTCATCTAAAAACCAATGAAAAAACTCTCTGGTTTCAAGAAATGTCTGCTCCTTACAAACAAAATCACATCCATTCTTCAAGTTTTCTAAATATGCCCACATTGTCCCATGAACGACTTTGTCAACAGCCTACACAGTGTACAGCACCTACGTTCGATTGGTTAACCAGTTATAATTAGCAGAGTTGTAAGGGGTTTGGATAGAATGTTTAGTGGTATTCATTCCATCTCTCCGCACTCTGAGTTCAAATCCCATTGAGGCTAACTTTACCTTATTCAAGGGTTGATAAATAAAATATCAGTCAAGTATTGAGGTTGTTTTCTCTCTCTCAGACATCGTTTATGAAAAGGGGTAGTAATGCTTGCACCAATGCTATGAAAAGGGATAGTAATGCTTGCACCAATGCTATGAAAAGGGATAGTAATGCTTGCACCAATGCTATGAAAAGGGATAGTAATGCTTGCACCAATGCTATGAAAAGGGATAGTAATGCTTGCACCAATGCTATGAAAAGGGATAGTAATGCTTGCACCAATGCTATGAAAAGGGATAGTAATGCTTGCACCAATGCCTTGAAGCCTTTTCATACCATCCTCTTTCAAATCACCTCTGATTCTATGAAACAAAATAACTTATTTTAAAGTGTTTCTATTTAAAATAAAACTTTCCAACATGATTTTACTTATGTTAAATTAAGTTACAAATAACAATGAAACAATTCATAATTTTAGTAAATCCCTCTAAATTTAGTCTATAACTATATCAGGAAAATAAATACAATTTCATTCACAAGATCAACCAGATATTATGGTAGAAGATACTTGCCTAAGGTTGCGTGTGATTGCAAAATAAACTTCTTAATGTCACAGTCATGGTTGCACTAGCAAAAGCTGGAGCCAGTAGCCAGGACTGCGGCATTAAGAGTTGAAGCCCTTAACTAAGCAATGTTGAACTTTTTTGGTGTGAAAAGCAACAACACAAGCCATGGGATCCTCTATATATGCAACATCTATATAAAATTTGAGCAACTTCCATCTGTCCGTCACACAATGTGTGTGTTTGTGTGAATGTATGTGTGTGTAAAAGGAAGGAAGGAGATTTGAAAAAACTAAGCAAAACAGCGGATGGTGTTTCATTTGCTACACTGTGTGTGTTTGTGTAAATTTTATCGCTTGGTCTGTGTGTTTGTGTTTGCGTGTTTATATACTCATACATATAAATATATGCACATACACACATGCACACACATATACACATACGTGTCAGTGTGTTGAAAAAATTCTAGTACTATAAATAGCAGCCAAATTTCTTTGAAAAGAGAGAAAGTCATCATCATCATCCTTTACATCTACTTTTCCACAAACTGGCTCTTCCAGCGCATCTCCCTTACCATCCTCTGGGGAAATGCCTTCTCCATTCTGTCCGCTGGGGCTGTGGGGCAGCCAGCATGTGGGACCCCATTTGCTCACAATACAGAGAGATGGAGGCGATGACAGTGGGACTTCGGCTCTTCCATGCTGGGACACATTGCACCTGTCATGTGGATCATGTGATTATTTGTATTTTTATTTGTGTTAAAATTTAATCACTGCTAGCAGACAACACAGTCTAATTATTTCTTGTTTGAAAATTTTCTCTGATGATTTGAGATTTTCATAGCTAATCTCTACATTGCGCAGCAAATTGGCAGACTTATTAGAATATCAGAGAGAGTGCTTTGCAATATTCATTCCAACTCTGCAAGGTTGATAAAAAACGTACGTATCGGGTAATGTGGTCGATTCTTCCTCTACATCTCTTTTTCACTATCATTATCTTTCTCCTTCTTGTGAAGAAATCAACTCTTCCGGCCTGGATACAGGATGGGTTCCCCCAGATTTAAAGTGCTCAAGACTCAAGGTTTATGGGTCCATACATATAACTTCTACATTATCCTATTCTCCTATTCTTTAATTCCCATGTTCTTTAGTTCTTTTACATGTTTATATTAGTGGACATGTGCTATCAATAATCATAGCAATAGTTTTGAGTTTTTAGAGTTCAGAATTGATATGACATACATAACAGAATTATTGAACAATTATACAGTTACACAAACTAGGAGACTCGGGTTTTGATAAATTAATGGAGTGAAAACCACAATGTTCATCAGTTAGCTTAGACTCAACAATCTCCCTGAATCTCTTTGCCAGACACTTAGCATAGACTCTACCGGGGAGGCTTAACAAGGAGATCTCTCTCTGTAATTGGAACAATCTCTCCTGTCTCTTTTTTTGAAAATTGGGATTCTCATTCCTAATTACCATTGCTTAGGTGCCTTTCCAAAGATCCAGGCCACCTGGCACACATTAGTCAGCCAGAGAATACCTTCTCTATTTAAGGCTTTTAACATCTCAGGCTGGATTTCATCTTCCCCAGTGGCCTTGCCACATTTGAGCTCTTTAACTGCTCTTGTGACCTTAGCCTCTGAGAGATTAGTCTCTGCTCCCAGATGCATCTTGTGTACATCAGAAGATGTTGTTGTGATCGGGTTTAGGAGATCAGCAAAGTATTTTCTCCACAGCAAAGTGTTCATAAGTGATGGAAGGCAGGAGCTGAATTAAGTGCAAGAATTGCAAGGGCTGGTGCAATTATGCGCCAGCTTCAACATTCAGTAATCAGAAGAAGGGAGGTAAGCATAAAAGCCAAACTTGCTGTCTTCAATTCGGTATTCATGCCAATCCTTACTTACGGTCATGAATCTTGGGTAATGACCAAAAGAATACGATCACAAATACAAGTGGCCGAAATAGGGTTCCTTCAAAGAGTCTTTGAAGTAACGTTACTCGATAGAGTGCATAGCTCAGAGACCAGAGAGTCACTCCAGGTAGAGCTGCAAAATCTCCAAATTGAGAGATCGCAGCTCCGATAATGCGGGCATGTGGTTAGAATGTCCCAGGAAAGAATCGCTGGACAGATATTACGGGCAAAACCAGCCAGCAGGAGACCCAGAGCAAGATGGTTGGAATACATCCATGAGCTTGGCTGGTCTCGCTTGGGGATCCAGCCGGATCAGTTGGAGATGGTTGCTTCTGACAGGACCCACTGGAAGAGAATTTGAGGAATCAGCCCCAATGACCCTCTCAGGAATAAGTGGGCGAAGAAGATAAATTAATGGTTTGTATAAGAGAAACCCTATAGTTTATGTTGATTTCTAAGATGTGGAAGAGATTAAATGCAAGAATGATATTTTAATAATTTATCTCTAGAATATAATTACATAAATGTTCAACATATATGTACAAATGACATACAGAATTATATGTATGAGTAACTTTGGAGAAATAACTATTTACAGGGACAACTGTAGAGTTAGAACCCAAGACTTTATTATTGGAAATAGAACTTCTTATTGTAGCAACATGACTGATATAGGAATACATTGTGTGTTCTTCTCTTCTTAAAGACTTCATATTGTATAATGCAATGCCTTAGAGAAGGATAAAACGAGGGTTTGTTCTCTCTTGCTTTTTCCGCTATTAAGCCTAAGAATATCCTCAATAAATAGAGAAGTTATTACCAACAAATATGTCAAAGAAAGATAAGAGTTAAGTGTCCTTCCAAAAATAAAACAGAATTCCCACTGATTTGAACACAAGCTGACAGACCAAGTATTTTAAAGCCATTTTTCTTCACCAACAGCAATATTAACTTTGCAGGCAGGGAGGCCATGACAGGCTATATACACATCATGGGGTCCTTTTTAAGACAATGTTTTACAGCCCATCCTGACACCAACACTTTTAGTTACTTTTTATAACACATGGATACAATGTACTTCTTTTATTGTGGATGTGGTAGAGGCAAAAAGGAGCAAATAAAGTATTACTCAGTCTATTTGCCAATGACAAATAGACTCTATCATATCCAACACAAAAAAAGATTTAAAAAAAAAGTTCTTAAAATTTTGTTGCTAAAAAAACATTCCTTTTACAATTCATTATTTTTATATTTCACAACTAAACTGATGAAAATATTGCTTTGCTATGTTGACAGCTGTAACCTGAGCATTTCCTTCAAATGCTTGGAATTAATTAGCTGATCCTTAGCTTCCAACAAGTATCAAAGTATTTAGTTACAGCCAGCTTGGCCTGTCACTGATAGTAAATTGGGGCAAAGCTGGCTGTCCTAGCATAAACACACACACTCACACAGCTATAAAGAGTCAGATCACACATCAAGGCCAACAGCCATAAGTTGTTTCTAAGAGACAGGTCTGGTTGTATATACACCTCACAAGATTCTTCTGGTAGTAAACCAGATTCTTACTTAGTGGGTCATTAGTGCAAGAATAGTATCAAATTTTGTCTGGCATCATCTGAATGATTTGGTATATGTCAGTTGCCATTATAAATTCCTTCTTTCAACTTTCTATAATCAAGTGAAGGATCAAGTTTTTATTCCCTTTTTAGACTAGTCTGATAGAAGTGAACATAGAAACTTACCCACTACTACATAATGTTAAAAAATATATTTATCCATATAAGTATTGAGGTCAACCATCCAAAATCTCTAGCTGCCAAGGTTTAAACTTAGTTTCACCAACAGCAATATAAATTGAATTTGGTTACACTAATTAGAAGCTAGATGTTAATAATTACTTTCATATATTTCAAATACTTGTGTATTTATTGAACTCTAGAAGCTATGAGGTGTCATATATTGAAGTATTTTAATGTATGTTTGGTCATAACTCAACCATTTAAAGTATCTTGAAAATAATCTATTCTTTGTGATCCAATAATGCATCTAGTCCATGCTATAAAGTGGTTAGTAATAGGAAGGGCATCTAACTGTAAAAATCATGTAAAACAAAAAGTATTCCAAAGGGGTTTTTGTAAAAATCATGCAAAAAAAAAAAAAAAAAAAAAAAAAGGTGGGGACTCCTTAATCTGGTGAGAGACAAGCTTTCTAGTGCAATGAAGTAGTTGTCTCTTTCTAGTTGTCATATGGCAAACGACTATAACAAGTAGAGACATTGTTACAGGCATAAAATAATTCATGATTCATCATTTTACATTTGCATTCTATACGGATATGGGTTGGATGGGTTGTCATGGTTTGAGAAGCAGTAGATCAGAGAAACTTCATCTTGCTAATGCGCTTCATCTTTGGCATCGTTTCTACTGCTAGATCGTTTTCCTGACAGATCCTGAACACTATAGATCTTGCCTGCAATCTGACCTGGACACAATGCAACAATGGATCACAGACTGGCAACTCAAGCTAGTTGTGGACAAGTATACCACCATGGATTTTGGGAGTAAAAACCCAGCGTCCACATACTCCCTCCACAACACTAATATCAAGAAGTCTTCTTGTGAACGTGACCTGGGCATTACTGTCAGCAGTGATTTGCATTGGACGAAGCACGTCTCTAAAATTGTCAAGAGGGCCGAGGGTGTCTTAGCATCACTCAGCAAGACCTTTGCCAGCTGCTCTCTAGCTATCTATTTAAAGCTGTATATCGCTATGGTGCTGCCACACTTAGAATTTGCATCACCAGTCTGGAACCCCCAACTTGCTCAGAACATTGACCGCCTGGAAACTGTTCAGAGACGTGCAATCAAGCGAATACCCTCCATCAGGCATCTACCATATTCTGAACGCCTTACATCCCTGGGCATGGATACATTGAAGCTTCGATGTCTGGCAACTGACTTGGTAAACACCCACAAAATTATTAACCATCTTGCCAACAACAACCTTTTTGCTTTCCATGTGTCTAACACACGTGGGCATGCCAACAAAGTCAGAAAACAGCACAGCTCCCATGACTTTCAGAAACATTTTTTCACGCTCTGAGTTGCTGAAGCATGGAACAAACTCCCGGCATCAGTTGTTAGCTGTCGAGACACTGCATCCTTTAAAACCTTCATGCTTCCTGAGATTCGCCAACACTACACCTAATACTTCCCCTCCATACACACGCATATCATGACTCATACCCTATTCACTTCCCCGACATTTGTACATTATTCTATGTACTATACATGCATCTTTGATGAGTTGTAGTGCACCTGAGCACTGTACACAATAATTTTTTTATTTTTTAATATGACCAGTTTTTCATGAAATATAGTTCAACCCTTTAGCATTTAAACCAGCCAAAATTCTCTGACCTCTTCTGTTCAAACCAGCTGCCATACTTATTATTTATGTTGAGAACAATATCTTTAGATATCAAAATTTTGTAGATTTGATATTATAAGATAAAGTGTTTACCTTGAAAATACAATAGTAAATATAGCGAGATGTAAATGCTAAAGGGTTAAAGGTATATGGCCCATTTGAAGCTGACATTCTTTGTTTATTAATCTTATTTAGTGCCTGGTACATTTTCAATGCTGACAGATCTGGTTGAGATAATGGAGGATTGAAATTTGATAGCCTATCACTAGATTCCTCCCGCAATGTTTTCCACCCTTAACAAATTATGTTTTTTGCTTATTGATTTGTTGTAGGTTTGATAAACTATCTATAAATAGAAAACCTTTTTCCCCATGGAATTTCTTTAGCCGAGTCTATGGATAATATTCCCCACCATTCAAATATTGTAAAACCATGGCATAATATAAAGCTCATATCTATCACTATTTTGAAAAGACTTTCTCATTATTAAACTGGTGTTTGGAACTACAGTTGGTAATAAAAGAAAGGGCTAAAAAAATAAATAATTCAAACTAAAATAAAAAAAAAAGAGAAAAGGAGAAAACAAATAAAATAACAAAAATAAAATTTCAAATATTGAAGGCCAATGGGAAGCAGATTATGCATAAGAAAACAAGGGAAGCTGTAAAACAGCGAGAAGTTTCGATTGTTGAATCTTTTCGTAGCTTCCATGTACTCAAAGATTTTATTTATATTTGGTAGACCTGTAATCAAACATTGAACTTCCAGCCTTGGTATTTTTTTTAAAGATTGGTTTCGGCATGACCTCTCTCTCAGACTGATAGTTTCTATCTACATTGGAACAAATAGTGCCGAAGAGTTTCTGGAAAGTCACCACAAGAACATGGTGAAACTCTATGACCTGGTCATGATAGAATTTTGTTCAAAGGTATGTCAAGTTCGAAGCCAGCATAGTCTTTTTTTATTTGCATTACTCAATGATCGATAAGTTCTGAATGTTGTCAAATCTGGTTGAGAAAATGGGTGGTTGAAATTTGAGAGCTTATCTCTGGATTCTTCCCAAAATGTTTCCCACCCTTGATTACACAAATCTTTCGCAGGTAAAATCATTTAGTCTATATCTATTACTTCCCTTTGTGCTACTGCTTTTGTTAATTCGTCTACTTTCCTATTTCCTCTAATATCTGTATGGCCCGATATCCAAATCAGATATTTCTTTATTTTGTGAGAGGTAGTTATCTATTTTTAGCAGAGAGTTCTCAATATCTCTAACCCGACCATTTTTTCTTGACTGAAGTAATTCTAAGTTCGATAGACTATCAGTAAATAGGAAACCATTTTTCCAGGGCAACTCCATAGTCGAATCTATGGATAACGTAATTCTTCACCATTTTGCATCAAATATAGTGTAATCCTGATGTAATCTGAAGTTCATATCTTTATAATTATTCTTGAAAGACCAAGTAGCTCCACAACCCTTGTCCGAATGTGTTCCCTCTGTGTAGCAGACCCTAACGACCACTACTACATTTGTTGCAGATTATGACCCATTAGAAAACATATAACAAAGGAAACTTTAGTGATGGCAGAGTTGCTTCCCTTGAACCTGTCTGACATGGGAATTTTCAAATAACTTTCTATACACTTAGCTATGAACGATGGCATGACGGAGGGGTGAAGATGTTTGTTTCGCAATCATTAGGCCCTGAATGCAGGCATATCTGCTAAGTGATTTAGAAATTCGAATTCTTTGTGCGTCTTTACCAGGTGAATTCAAGCCATGAACTTATCACACCCAGACTTATTTCCCAGCTACCCTATACACGTCTCTATACACACACCACTATTTGTTATACTCAGATCATATCCCACTTACCCTAAAAACCTCTCTATACACCCCACTATCTTACCCAGACAACAGTCTACCACTTCTCTCTACACCCCACTATTATACTCAGACCACATCCCATCCACACTACAAACCTCTCTAAATGCAGCACTGAAGGGAAAGGTGTAAGCTGCATGTGTGAGAAGTGCCATGATTTATGGGAGCACAACATGGGTGATGAACATAAAGCAGCAGAGAGGGCTGGAAACAATGTAAATGAGAATGGTTTGATAGATGAGTTGTATATCGCTGAGAGAATGGAAGACAAACAAATGAACTGCAAAGAATGGTGAGAATAAAACCAGTGATGAATGTTGAAGAAAAAAAATGGAATGAGATGGTTGGGTTATGTTTTGAAGAAGGATGAAAGTGACTGGATGTGAGGATGGAAATGAATATGAAAGGAAGTAGAGGAAGAGAAAGACCAAGAAAGACTTGGAAGAGGAAATGAAAGCTAGGTCTTGGTGAGAAAGGATGCAGATGGTAGGGAAAATGTAGAAGCTTCTTATGGGGTCAGCAAGACTAATCCCAGCTTTAGCAGGGAAGATGGCACAAAAATGCTTGTGTTGAACTTGTCTATGCTAAAATAAAAATAAAATATTACATGAAGATTATTTTTTATAAATGTTATTCAATCTCAAAGCATAAAATTATTAAAATGAAATTAACAGGAAAAAAAAAAAATCTTTAAATTTTATTTTACAAATCTAAAAATTACAATTTCTCTGTAATACGGTCACACTGCTGGAGATTCAAAGTTCAGTGAATGAGAATAAAATATTGGCTTTGTTACAATTGTCCCTGCATGAGCCCTTTTTTGTTTTGTTTTATTTTTGCCATCAAATCTTTCTGTTGCAATTCTTTATGAAAGCTGATAATCAACTATGTTTATTTACACACAGTCAGCAACTCAATCTGAAATATAAGATTCCATCAGGTAAATTGAAAATGTTTTCAAAAGATAAAGCTCCAGAAAAAGATCATTTTCAAAGCTTATCGACTCCAATGTTAACAACCATGTTAGTTTTTTTATATAACAATATATTTGGGCCAGATGCAGTCAGTGTTCACTGCACCACCAAATATTTTCACGCCATCTTTTTTCTGTTCTTTTCTTTTCTTTTCAATTCAAGCAACCCAACATATACTTGCTGAATATTATAAACAAGAAGTTGATTGCATGACAGCAGTATTAGAGCAATCTGCCAGGATGAAGAAGGGTGGAGGAAAGAATAAAAGAAATATGGTTTATCTGGATTTTTTAAAAGTCTGTTGTAGGCTAAAACGCCTTTATTAGATTTTCAATTTCTATTGTAGAACACACACATTTATACATTTGACTGATATGAATGAAAAAGATGAGAATGAATTGTGGATATAATAAATCTTTCGAAACAGCTGAATTAAAATATGTAAACAGACTTAAGAGTTTCATGATGTTAATGCTTCATCAAAGTTGACTTTCATGAAGCATTAGTTTCTTCAGTGAAAATTAGATGTATAATTAAATAAAAGGGACAAGTTAATGGTAGTTATCCTGTACTATATATATATATATATATATATAAATAAGAGACAGAGATATGAAAGGTAATAGGTTAACTTATACTTAACTATCATACTATCCTGAAGAAAACTAGCATGGTTCACAAAATACAAGTGAAAATAAATTACTCACTTGGGTTTTTCTATACCAGTTAAAGAAATGAAAATGAAATCCTTGCAAAACACTATCGAAGAAAGATTAAAATAGGAATTCCAATATAGTTTGTATGTCCTTACATAGATCGAGAAAAAAAATATAAGAACAGCAGAAACACTGAGTAAAAACAATGGTAGTCAGAAGATGAGAAGAATCTCATAGCAATATGATCAGTGAGAAACACTTGCTCTGAGGAACACATTTTAAAAAGGAAATAACAAATAAATCCGAAAATGTGCTAAGAAGATGAGTGTTGGTTAATAAAATAACTAACTGAAATAAAAATTTTAGACAATAAATGATGAAATTACTACAGTTAAATAAATAAAACAAAAAAGAAAGCATATTTTAAAATGCTCTCAATATATGCCTACTGAAATATGTTAAAACTAAATTATTATTTTAATAACACACACAAAAAAAAAAAAAAAAAGAGAAATGCTTGCAAAAAAAATTAAGATCGATTAAAAACGTTATCGTAATGCTGCTTGTCTAGAAATATTGACAACTGCAAAGCAAGGAGACATCAAATTACAACAGCCTTGTTTTGCAATGTCTTTGCACAAAAAAACAAAACAAAAACAAGACAGGATGATGAAAAAATAAAAGAATCTATTTGCTAGATGTGAAAAATAAGTTGAAATAGATTTATCAAACTACTCCTACAAGATAAATTGAGAAAGAAACTGCCTTTAAGTTACATAAGAAAATTTAAAATTTTGAACTTCAATGTCTATTGCTATATATTATTTTCGAAAGAGAAAAACCAACTGAAATAAAATTTTAGACAATAAATGATGATATAACTACAGTATATTTTAAAATGCTCTCAATATATGCCTACTGAAATATGTTAAAACTAAATTATTGTTTTAATAACATATACTGCGATATATTATTTTCGAAAGGGAATATAATGGAGATTGATATATTTTTTTAAAACATGCCATACATGTAATCCAGCACTATGAAACATTAGATTAATCCAAACCAGAAGAAGGCAACAAAAAGTAGATAGATAATAATGTGAGATGGGGTTGATTGGCTGATCACAGGTAATTGTATGATAACATAGTAGATGAACTGAAAAAAGGTAAAAGGAAAAGTAGAATAATGAAAGAATGAATCTGAAATAAAACTGATGGAAAATAAAAAGATAAAACTGTATATAATTTAAAAAATTAAGAGAGATTTGTAAATGAGACTTATGAGTGAATGGAATTTCTAATCTTTCAAATTGATACTGTGTACCATTTTTTCAGATAATATCCTATCATCATTTTTGTTTTTGTTATGAAATATTAACATGAATAGTCAAATGAGTGATTTTCTAATAATTTAATCCACATGACTTTCTCAGACATTTCAGAAATGAAAAAGTAGTGCATCAATTAATGTGTGTGACTGCAAAATTCTTAATATCCAGCAATGGTGTTACACTTTAGAATCAGTAGAGTCATCAAAATTTCATTGCCCTAAAAAACAGTACCCGAAGATTTTGTGAGAGAAAAAAAAAAAAAATCTCTAACAAAACACTGCGTTTGTAAATAACAATGTAACCATTGCATGGGAAATAAAAATGTATAATTCGTAGAATTTAGCATGGGCTTAACACAGGCAACACTCCCACAAACGAGGAGCAGTTATTGTTCATTATCTCCATGGTATATTCAGCAGCAATAAGTAATTTCACAGACTGTGATCATCCTCATAACATATTGCTATCGTTTATTTCTGTAGCAAAAGCTACGAAAATAATGTGGGGGAGGGGGGAGGGACAAGAAAACAAACAAACAAACAAACAAAAAAACTTGGAATACAACATATGGCAACAGATTGTAAAATGTAAGGGCTGCAATGCTAACATCAGCAAGCAATAACAACAGCCAGAAGATTGAATGGCAATCTGATCATGTTAAGTTACACTGGCAGAGCTGAGAATTAAGCAGCTTCTTCAGGAATGACAAAAATAATAGAATCTCTTGTAGAAAGGAGGGGTGGAAGAGGGAACACAGTTGATATTATCTCAATAATCAGAAGTTGCAACAGGTGATGGAGGTGGTGGGTAGGGATTGAAACTGCGCTCTGTAGAAGGTGATGGAGGACAACTCATATCGTCAGATAAATAATGACTCCGTGGTGACGGTGGAGGTGGGTGTGGGGCAGAGTCGTAACTTAGTTCGATTAGTGAGTGATTTAAATAATACTTCTGACAGGGATATGGTTCACTTTCTTCATACACATCTGTGCTATAAGGAGTTGTTGGTGGTGGAGGAACGTGCCGGAACTTGTATGTCCGAAATGAACGAACCGTGGAAGGACTATTGGAAGAATAACAGAAATCTCCGGTATATAATGAACGGTCTGTGACAGGAGTTGGTGGTGGGTTTAAAGTTCCTTTTGGGTATTGGGTCACAGTAGAGCTGCTGGATGAGGCCCCTGTCACATGATTCCTGTCATAAAGGGGGGCAGGGACCGAACTCAAGGACAAACCAGTTCCAACAGATTTACCACGAGAAAACATTGTGTGGGGGGGAGTGATATTTTTGGGACAAGGGTTTAAAGGCTTATTAACCATCATTATTTCATGATCGTTGGCAGTATTGGGTGGCGACTTTCGGCGACAAGCAAATACAATAACTAATATAAGCAACGAGACAAAGACAACCACAAAGCCAACAGTGTATTGAGCAGTGTTAGCATCACGCATTGGTGCTGGTTTAGGGAACTGACAATCCCATTCATCAGATCCATCAGAACAGTCATCTCGCTTATTGCAGCGTAACTCAGAATTAATGCATGGACCATCATTGCAATATGTTTGACCACTAGGACAGCATTTCTCTTCATCAGTGCCATCCTCACAATCTTTTTCCCCATTACAAACCAAAATCTTTTTTATTGTATTTCCATTAGCACAAGTAAAACGTATTGCCATGACTGGACAGTTGTTTTCATCTGATTCGTCAACACACTCAGCAATACCGTCACAGTGCCATGCAGCAGGAATGCATTTGATGTCACCTGTGACACATGTAAACTGTTCAGGAGAACAAGTCGGTGGATCTGAACAGGTTTGTTCATCATTTGTAAGAGCCAAAGCAACTGGGCAGGAACAACGTGCTGTACCATCCCCCTTTGCTACGCAAATATGCGAACATTTGCCAGTGTCAGGGTAGCAGGGGTGCTTTTGGAATTCTTCTTCGTTAATCATTTGAACAGCATGAATATCAGTTAATCCCTGAATGCGACGACCTTGCATACGATATCTTATATGAGTATCAGCATGATTAATCCATTGAATAAGCTGTTGGTCTTTATCAATCCAGTAAACATATTGTCCAAGAACAGCTAATCCATTTGGGTGTTCAACTTCACTGTCAACAAGAATTTTTCTATTTCCACCGGAAAGGTCAGAACATTCAATGCGGTTCAACTCCAAGTCGGACCAGTAGAGACGCTGGGACTTGTAATCAATGGTCAAGGCAGTTGGATGTTTTAAGTCATTGCTAAACAAAACTGTTTTCTCTGTTCCATCCATAGCAGCCATTTCAATCTTTGGTGGTTTTACCATGTTCGTCCAATAAATGTGACTGCAACAAAGAAGAAAACTTATTATTATCTACAAGAGCAATTGAAACGAAAATTTGAATACATTTGTGAAAGATATGCATAGGAAAGACACAAGGTACAGGCATAGTTGTGTGGTTTAAGGAGCTCATTTCACAATGATGTGGTTCCAGGTTCAGTCCAAATGTGTGGCACATAGGGCAAAGGTCTTCTACAACAGTCTTGGGTTGACCTATGCCATGTGTGTGGAATTAGGTAGATAGAAACTGTGTGGAAGTCCACTGTATATATGAGAATGTGTTTTGTGTGACCACGTTTATGTTTATCATTTGTTTATGTCCTGCAACATAACAGTTCTATAAAATAAGTATCTGAATTGAAAAGAAAATAAGCACAGGTGTTGATATAATCAACTAAACCTTTAACGTGATGCCCCTGCATAGCCTCAGTCTAATGACTGAAAACAGCCAAAGACTAAAAGAAAAAGAGAATACAAATAACTAAGAAAATAATACCTACCCCTGTTCTGGGTTCAGAACAAGTGATCGAGGTTTTTCTTCATTTTCACGGACCACAGTACCAACATCAGTCATGTCAATATGGGTAACATTGATCACATTATTTTGAGAACATGACCAATAAATATGATGAGAGAAAGGATCAATAGCCAAATCATGTGGGTGGAAGTAGTTGGAAGGGTTTGGTACTACTGTTGATAACTAGACATAAACAGAAGAGAATAATGAAAATGACAAAGCACAGCATTTATTTTTTGTACAGTAAATGGATTCATCATTCTCATCATCATGATAAGTGATTTATATCAGTGTTCCACACTGAAAAGTGGTAGTGGTGGTACGAGAAAACGAACTTGGTACACGTCATAAAGTGGCTGGTGTTAGGAATGGCATTAAGCCTCAGAAACCATGCCAGAATGAAACATATGAGCAAGATGCAGTCATCTGATCTGTCTGGCTTCAGAATATGACAACCCATCTAAACCATGAAAGCATGGAAAATAGATGCAAAACAGTGAGGATTATATTCCACACTGGCATGAGTTGCCATGTTCTAAGACTAGGTAGATTAGATGACCATATCTTGCTTGTATGTTTTAGTTTGGCATGGTTTGCCCTTCCTGGCACCAACCACTTATACTGGGTGTGTTTTATGGTACCAGTACTACCACTTTACAGGGTGTATTAGGTTTGTTTTATCATGGTGCCAGCAGTTCTATCAAAATCTTAGTACTTTGTACTCCATACTAAACATCAACTTTGTACGAAAGACCAACTTTAGACTAAATATGAACGTAGTCTTTCATCTTTTCAATGAGTCATTAAATTGTAATACTAGTTCAGGGGCAGTGGATTGACAGAATATTCTGTGGTGTCTGTTCTGAGTTTAACTATCATCTTCTGTTACTGGAAAAACTGGCACTTCTGTCAGGAGTTGCAACTGACAAATAGTATCAGCAAATGAAAGATGAATGGAAACGATTCACTTCTTTCTTTTCCTTAAACTCAGCAAATTTGAAGTACTAGATATTGCAAAATATTTGCTTGTAGTGTTTATGAATAAATAATAGAAGAGATGCACACAGTCTCTAATGAAATACACTGCCTATAATTTTCAATTAATTTATTAAATAATTAAGAATTTGAAAGAATTAAGTAATATAACCAACTTTCTTATTTATCTGATGCTTGGAACATAAACTTGCTTATTATTAATCTGTTGCTTGGAGCATAATTTATCAAAAGTTCTTACATAGAATTATGATGGAAGGTTTTTAGATAAATATAAAACTTTAAAACAAACAGTTTTCTCACACAGAACCTTTATCAACAGGGAAAAAATGGATGTTAAATGATGAGAACTAGGGGCATTTACTGCATAAAGTTTGGTACCAAAAGGATTAATGTGTTGAAATTTAACAAAAAACATTGTGTTCTGCTTGGAGACAAGGCAACAAAGTAGTATATACCATACTTAAAAGTTATGGGTTGAAGTTAGGAAAGGTGTCTGGCTTCAGAGAACCCTGCCTCCCAAAAGTGTTGTCTCAATCAATGCAAGCATGGAAAAAGCAAATGTAAAACAGGAAGAAAAATGAAGATGACAAAATCCTAGGTATTCTTTAACCCTTTCACAACCATATTTCTAATGAAATACACTCTTATTTTAATTAATTAATGAAACATTTTAATTAATTAATGAAACATACTAAAATTATTAGTAATTTCATTACAAAGATAATAATTAAACATTTTTTAAAGGATAGTTTTGTTTCTTATATCCAGAGTCAGTTTTAGATGAGTTGATATCATCACCCTCATCACTGCTTACTGTCTATTTTTCCTGCTTGCATTGGTTAGATGAGCTGTCATACCTTACAGGGTGGAGAGAGTTAAACTACACAGAAACAGAGTTCAAAGGCGTTGCCCCTCCTCACAGAACAAACATTACAGCTACTACTAAAAACAAATTTATAAAAGTTCTTACCTCAGTCCCATTTTCCCTTGATCTTTTAATAGTTTTCGATCGGCCATCAATCCAATAAACGTATTTATCATAAACATCGTAATCAATAGCCTTTACATTGCGCAGATTATGAATAGGTAAAACACTTGGTGGAAGATGTTCATTGTTTGGCACCAAACGGCTAAGGTCACCCTTTTGACTAAACAATAAAAAAGACTCTGGGGCTGTAATAAAGACAGAAATTATACAAATTAACATTTCTCACACAGGAAACAAAAAACAAAATAAACAAAAAGCAAGGAGTTGTTACATGGGCACAAGGACAATTTTTAAAGCCTTTCAATACCATATTTCTAATGAAAAATATTGCCTATCATTTTAAATTAATTCTAATGATAATAATTGTTTCTACTTTTGGCACAAGGCCAGCAATTACCCAGTGTATTACTGGTACTTTATTTTATCGACCCCGTAAGGATGAAAGGCAAAGTTAACCTCGGCGGGATTTGAACTCAGAATGGCAAGGGCCGTAACTCTATGCGTCAAAGCATGGCGTCCGACCCTCTACCGATACTGCCAATCCACTGCCCTTCTATTATTATTATCTAATGATAATAATAATAATGAAAAGTATTGTGTACAGTGCTCAGGTGCACTACAACTCATCAAAGGTGCATGTATAGTACATAGAATAATGTACAAATGTCAGGAAAATGAACAGTGTATGAGTCATGATATACGCACAGATACATGCTTGTGTGTGTATGAAGGAGGAATATCAGGTGTAGTGTTGGCAAATTTTGGGAAGCATGGAAGGTTTGAAGGATGCAGTGTCCCAACAGTTAACAAATGAAGGTACTTTGCTTAAGTAACTCTGAATGTGAAAAACTGTTTCCAAAAGTCATGAGAGCTGTGCTGTTTTATGATTTTGTAAGCATGTCTACGTGTGTTAGACACATGGAATTCAAAATGGTGCTCAGGGTTGTAGTTGGTAAGATGGTTAATAATTTTGTGGGTGTCTACCAAGTCAGTTGCCAGATGTCGGAGCTTTAATGTATCCATGCCCAGGGAAGCAGGGCGTTCAGAGTATGGTAGATGCCTGATGGAGAGTATTCGTTTGGTTGCACGTCTCTGAACAGTTTCCAGGAGGTTAATATTCTGAGCAAGATAGGGATTCCAGACTGGTGATGCAAATTCGAAGTGTAGCCGTACCATAGCTATATACAGCTTTAAGTAGATAGCTGGAGAGCAGCTGTTGGAAGAATTTAGTAATAAAACTAACTTTCTCATTATTAATGTGGTATTTGGAACATAAATTAAAAAAACGTTTTTACATAAAATTACAATGGAAGATTTTTTTAGATAAATACAAACATTTTATAATAAACAATGTTGATATTAGAACCAGGGGTGGTTTCAGGTGGCTTGGTAGCAAAAGGCTTAAGTGAGAGCTATAATTAATTCAATCTTCTGTAGTATATTTAGTTAAAATTAATGTCTGTCCCAAGCACAAATATTCGTCAGGTCATAGCTATTCTTAGTTTCCTTGGCATTAAATGACAGAATACAAAATAGGATATGTCAGTCACAGTTGCTTCTTGTACATTTCTTTTTAGCTGAGTAAATGAGCAATGACATAATATGCTGCCTAGCCTAGGAGTCAAATGTGCCTTCTAATTGCGAGTCAAACACTCTAACCACTAAGATGTGTATCTTCACATATAACTGATAATTTCTGATGTCACCCCTTCGACTATCAGGAGTTACAGGTCCATACATCCAAGTGTATTATTAAAGTTAATATTAGAAAATGTGACTGTAATATTGCCAGTATAGGATGTTTTGGGTACAATACATAGAGAGAGATGGTAAAGGTTGAAGTAGATTGGTGAAATATCAAAACATTGTATCATTTCATTTGAAAAGTCAGATATTTCTGGTGTATACAACATGTTGATATCTACAGTAGTGTGAAGAAGTGTGGCTTAGTGATTAGGGTGTTCGGCCCATGATCGTAAGGTCATGAGTTTGATTACCCACAGCACACTATGTCCTTGAGAAAAGTACTTTATTTCACATTGTTCCAGTCCTCTCAGCTGGCAAAAATGGGTTGCACCTATAATTCACAAGGATTAACCTTGACACAGTGTCACATCAAATCTCCCTGAGAACTACATTCAAGATGCATGTGACTAAGGAGTGCTCAGACACTTGCACATTAATTTCATGAACAGTTTGTTCCACTGTTAAAAATAAAATGGAGCAATTGTCATCAGAAATAACAGCGGTTCAAATACACAACACATAGTTATGGTTATTATATTTGTTTTAAAATAAATATACATAAAAAAAGTACAAGCATTATATTGTTTCCTCAGGTATAGTAAGTATATTTCTCTTTTTATTTCAGTTTGCCATTCTGAAGTGTACTCTTACATCACAGTTAAGTGCTTAGTAGTAGGATGAACATTTTATTGTACAAACCTTTGTTCCAACAATTCAGATACATATAATCAGCCCAACATGTTTTCATAAAAGCTGGATGTAAAACAGTTACGCAAATGAAAGTCACTGCCTATAATTTTCAATTTGGAGGAATTTGGTAAAATAACTGACTAGTTTGGAGCATAACTAAACAAAGGTTCATATATAACATTTTGATGGAAGGCTTTTAGATAAATATAAATATATCTGTGTGTGTGTATACACACACACACACACACACACACACACTATTTTTAGAGACAAAGGTAAATATCTTATAATCAAAATGTGGTCATGATACAGTAAGGTTAAAAAATTAAGAGGTTCACTTCACAATCCTGAGTTTGACTCCACTGCTTGGCATCTTGGGCAAGTGTCATTTGCCATAGCCCCAAGCGAACCCGTGCTTTGTGAGTGAAATTGGATAAACAGAAAATGTTTGGAAGCCGGTTGGATGGACTATGGCTGTAATTCAAAGAGCCAACATTGTTACACTGTGTGTCATGCTGAATCTCCCTGAAAATTATGTTAACTCTTTAGCATTTAAAGCAGCTGTATCCAGCCAAAATTCTGTTCAAACCGGTAGCTCATACTTATGTTAAGGTATTGTTCTCAAAATAAATAATATCGAAATCTCATAGATTTGATATTATGTGAAATAAAGTGTTTACTGTGAAAATACAATAGTAAATATAGAGTAATGTAAATGCTAAAGGGTTAAGGGTACAAGTATTTCAACCACTTACAGACCAATTTCATGAGCAGGCAATTCCATTGATCAAACAACTGGAACACTCATCATTGAGACTGATGGAAGTCCACTGGTGTGTAGAAATAATTAATGAGTTAGTGGAGTGATTAAATAAATAAAAACCAAAAAAAAAAAAAAAACGCCCATATTGGTCAGATAATGAGGGATTACTCACGAGAACAGGTTCTATTGTCATCATCTAATGAATAATGAGTTGGGCAGGCACAGGTGAAAGATATATTGTCAGTGGTGTCCATTTGATCAAATAAGGCAGGATGAGCCAGGCACAAATGAGAACAGTTACCATTATTACTACCACATGGGTTCCAGCCTGTCAGAATTATACAAATACAATTCATTACATATAGAGGAATTCACTATATAGAGAAATTTATTACATACAGAGAAATTCATTAAATATAGAAGAATTATATGCTACATTTTTTTTGTGTGCATAAATCAGATGTTATAATTTCAAAGACCTACATGTAGCCTTGAAGTAGAACCAGCTATTATATCACCAATGGCATCTATTTTAGTCAATTCTTTCATTACAATATTACTGATGAAAAACATTGTCCATGGTTTTCAAGTAATTTTGAAAATATTCAAGAATTTGGAGGAATTTAATAATATAACTAATTTTCTCATTATTAGGCTGATGTTTGGAACAATTACTTGCAACAATATGTAAATGGCTAAATTTATATAAATCAGGTAAAAAATAGAATGTAAAATAAGGAGGGAACATATACACATATCAAGTATAGGATGGAGTTTGTGGTTTAGAAAGACAATTCAGAGAAGACTTTCAGTCAGAAGACTTCAGTGAGAATGAAGATCACTATTATAATTAGCACTGTCACTTTAGTGAAGACTGAGTTTTGGGATTTGTTTTATATTCTTTCTAAAACATCTATTAATTCCCTTCAGACTTTTATCTAAAGAAATGGCAATGTAAATACAGACAGAGAAGGGAGAAGGCTCACACACATATATACAACAGATATCTGCATAGTTTCCACATATTATTCCACATGTTTATGCAAATTTCTAGATTTGCAGTCAACAGAAAGGTGAAAAATAGAAATTATACTCCAATGTATAACTGGTAACTATTTTATTAATCCTTGAAAATTGAAAGGTGAATTCAATTTTAGCAGGATATAAACCCAGAGCAGATGGATAAAACTAAATATTCTATAAAACATTTAGTCAGTCACTGTTGCAATTGAGCTAGCCTTGATAGGCTTCAGATTCATCATAGGTTCCTTTTTGAGGTAATGTTTCACAAATGGATGCCTATACTAAACTGAATAAACACAGAATATATAATAATGAGCTGCACTGATAAAATGCACCCAATCCACTCTGTAAAGTGATAGTGTTGGTGTCGCAATATAATGCATCCCAGTACATGCTGTGAAGTGGTTGTTGTTAGTAATGGCATCCAGTTGTAGAAACCATGTGAAACTGGAATGTATAAGCAAGAAATGGTCATCCAGCGTGCCTTGTTTCAGAACATGATAGCCCATCTAAACCATGCCAAAATGAAAAATAGGCATAAAATGGTGATGATGATGGTGAAATAAATAATTTTTTTTTTTAAATGTAAAAAGTTAGATAATTTTACCAGGCTGGCGTGACTCTTGAAAAACCAGGATATCCATAACAAAATCATCTTGACTTTGGTGAATTGTTGTGCGGTTGAATCCAGTCAGTTTGTGGGCCCGTTCAATAGTATTCTTCTCCAAATCAGTCCAGTAAATAAAGTCTTTGTATTGAGTAATTCCACGTGGTGATTGTAAATAATTATCTATGATCAATTTTCTATTTTCACCTAGGAAACAGAAATAATTGAAACATACAGAAAAATGCAATAAGTAAATGGTGAAATTTGAAATATAGTCATCCCAACACAAATGACCATAATAGTTTGTAACTATAAATATTTAAAAAGAACAAGTAAAGTACCTTTGGAGATGTTAGGAAGTGGATAAAGGAACCTGTTCACTTTTTTCAGTCTTCAGGAGTACTTTACCCGATTTTTCCAACCATTATTTATTGTGATCAACTATTATTATAGTCATTTGTATTGAGACAACTACATTCCCAGTTTCAAACTTTTCCAATGCTTCTTAAGTCAACAGAACGTTTAAATAAAAGATGTTGATGCAACAGAGAAAACTACTTTGCTTATGGACATGCAATGTGGTGTATGATGACAGCTGGATGGTGAAGATGTGCCAGGTGTCCCAAGTGGAAGAAGAAGGCCAGCATGGGCAGATGTAGTGAATGCTGACCTCACAAAGGAGATACCAAAAGAAAACCCCTGCAAGAGTTAACATAAAATTGATGATAGTAAATATTAATGGTCAGCATTCTACCACCTACATGACTAAGTATTTTATATCATTTACAAGCAGAGAAAGTGGACATTAAGCAATGATGATGCCACACAATTATTTCTAACATAGGTACATGGTCAGAAATTTGGGGATAGGGATTAGTTGATTAAATCAACTCCAGCATTTAACTGACACTGTATTTTATTGTCATCCAGGAGGTTGAAAGGCAAAGTTGATGCTATCACTGCTGCCACCAGCACCAGCACTACCACCACTAACACCGATAGCACCACTGCCACTAACACCAATAGCACCACTACCACTAACACCAATAGCACTACTGCCACCAACATCACTAACAACAACAAGCAATTAAAATATAGAATACATACCAAACATATCTGAAGATTCGATACGTTTGTTATCTAAATCAGTCCAATAAAGCCTATTGTCAGCATAGTCTATCGTCAACCCAGCAACACGACCAAGATCTGATACCAAAACCTTTCGATTTTTGCCGTCTAATGAGGCTCTCTCCAACTTTGGCTTTTCGCCCCAATCAGTCCAATACATGTATCTAGAAAAATAGAATATATTTAGTAAAAAAAATCATTTTGAAAACAATCGAGAATTTAGAGGGATTTAACTTTCTCATTATTAAGCTGGTGTTTGTAATATAACTTGAATTATAATGTATGGTTTTTTGATTAATATAAACACTTTAAAATGAACAGTAGCAATTACAGGAAGTGGGTTATATCAAAAGGTTTAAAATAATAACTAAATTTCTAAAAAAATGTTTCAGTTTTCTTAATTTCATCTATAAATCTTATGCAATCAATCGGAGGGAAGGGAAAGAATAGGAAACTTTTTTATACAAACCCATTAGGTGGATCTAATACAATTGAGCGAGGGTCGGAGAGATCTTTCCAGATTAGCACACGGCGGGACTTGCCATCAAGACGAGCAACTTCAATTCGCTTTGTCCCAATGTCAGTCCAATAAAGATTTTTAGCAATCCAGTCTACAGCCATTCCTTCGGGATACTCAATTCCAAATTCTATTATGTGTTCCAGTGAACTACCATTCATAAATGCTCGACTAATTTGCTGAAATATTAACAAAGGAAGTCAAAATTGCAATTAGTTATGGAAATGAAACACACACACCAAAAAAATTGTGTCATTAAAAAATTACAAAATTACTTCTTTTTCTTTAAATCGATCGACAAGATCCCAGACCTCATTCGCTTGCTGAGTGGGGTGGACCTTGTCAAATCGGACCAAACAATGTCTTTTCATTGCTGATACTATCTACCAGTTGCAACTCCTGGAAGAAGGAGCAATGTGAAATAAAGTGTCTTGCTCAAGGACGCAACGCATTACCTGGTCTGAGAATTGAACTAGCAACCTCACGACTGCAAATCCATCTCTCTAACCACTAAGCCATGTGCCTTCACACAATTAACTAGAATAGATTTATACAATATAACAGTTTATATTATTCCATATCAAAATAAACAAGGCAAAGTATCAATTTTGAATGATTCTCTACAAAATCCAGGAGAGACCCTTAATTAAGTACTGCTCCCACATCTGGGGGTGGTGCAGATGTTGCTCATATTGGCATCCTAAATTGCATCCAGAAAAAAGTCATTCTGACACTCTAGCTTCTGACCTACAGACATGCTGCCTGCTCCCTCTGCCTCTTCTACCATTATTATAATGGTCACTGCTCTTCACATCTTTCTGGACTCATTTGTCTCTTATCCACTTATCACCCAGAGTTTGCACCTAACACTACACCTAGTCCTTTCTACCCAGAACATAATTTCTCTGGAACTCCCTCCCTGATTAATGGAGCAGAACCTGCAACCATTTAAACAGAAAATTAATGGCATCAATCTCTCCCTACCTCAGAGGATCTCTGAAGTCATGACCACTGATCCTTTCTCCCGACCTGGCAAGTAAAAACAAACCCCAAAACAAGTAGCATCTTTTTATTTTTTTTATTTTATTGAACAAGTTTTACAAATTCAGATTCTGTAAATTTGCATTAAAACCAACCATATTCGGCCAGAATTCTCTCACCTCTTTCTATTCAAACCAGCCATAACTGGCTGCTCATACTGATGTTAAACCATTTTTCTCAAAATAAATAATATCAAAATCACATAGATTCGATATTATATGAGGTAAAGCCTTTACCATGAAAATACAATAGTAAATATAGAGTAAGGTAAATGCTAAAGCGTTAATAGTCAAAGAAAGAGCTTGTTAAATTTAAATAAAAATGACCTCTTTTACCACACCCTTAATACTTGCAACTGAAGCAATCCCTATTCAAAAGTAAAAGGCACTTAACTCCTGATGGAGTTGTAGGGATGATGCCCTAACACACATGTCTTGGGTATATATCCCTCTAAAATTGATTTCTTCCGAAGATGGAGACAGAGAAAGAATCAACGATAGTAGTGGACTGGTACTTATTTATTGACCTCGAAAGGAAGAAATGAAAAGTTGGCTTTGGTGGGATTTGAACTCAGAGCACATTAAACCAGAATAAATAACAAAGCATTTTACTCCAGTGCCCTAACGATTCTACACTGACGGGAAGCTTAATCCTTTTGATGACAAATCACTTGAAACCCACACTGGTTCTATGATACAAAGCTGTTTATTTTGAATTATTTATATTTATCTAAAACCCTTTAAGTTATGTTCTCAACATCAGCTTGATAATGAGAAAGTTAGTTATAATTCTTGATTATTTTCAAAATTATTTGAAAATCTTAGCATATTCTTAATAAAAAGACACTGCCCAACAAAGAGGTTTATAGAGTATTTTGTTTTGCCTACAAGACAATGCTAGTGACCGTTTCAATTCAGAAAGTAGTAAGGACATAAGGCAAGCAACTTAACTTATCCACCACCACCACCTTTCGTTATATTTCTATTGAAAGAAACTGCCAATGATTTTCAAATCATTTTGAAAATCAAGAATTTGGTGAGATTTAGTAGTCCAACTAACATTCTCATTTTAAAAGTGGTATTTGGAACAAAAGGTTTTTAAATAGTATTATGATGGAATTATTTTTTAGATTAACATCTAAACAAACATCTTTGTATTGAAAAACAAAATAATAATAAAAAGGAATTTTTATATTATGAGATATTTGGATTTGCTCTAAAGAAAATTCTTGCTTTGCCTTTGTCAGTAGGAGGTAAATTTACAAAGGAATTTTAAGAGAAAAAAATTATAAAAAAAAGAAGAAAAAAAATCTTTTATACAAGACACATACCTTCAGTGAAGCATCTGTCCAATATATTCTATTATCGCTGTTATCAAAATCTAGTGAGTGTGCATCTTTAACTGACTGAATAGGAATTAACACATCATTGTGGTTGGTTTCCAGGGAAATACGGCGAATATCTTCTTTTCGAGAGAACAATAGAAAGCCATCAGGAACTACACAGGTTTTCTGATCGTTAAGAAGCTCAAAAAAAAGCCCAGTAGGACAAGCACATACAGGACCTTTTGGGTGTGTATTCAAACATAGATGACTGCAGCCACCATTGTTTTCAACACAATCATTAGTTCCTGAAAAATGAAAAAGTATTATATAAAGATCTTGCTATAAAAAAAAATTTAGAAAATATTTATAGCTGTAAACAATATGTCATCATTTTATGCTGGCATAAGTTGAACAGATCATTGCAAATCAAGTTAGTACTTAATCAAAGCTACTGTCCTTCTAGATGAGCCTGAAGACCATATCTGGCTTACATACATTCCATTTTTGGCATGGTTTCTACAGCTTGATGTCCTTTCTAAACCAATCACTTTACAGAATGTACTGGGAGTATTTTACAATTTTACTAGCATTAGGGAAATTGTCATGTCCTTAATGTCACTGAAGAGCCCTTTGAACTATTTTTTAGCATGGCTTCTACAGTTGATTTCCTTCCCTAACACCAACCACTTTACATAGAGTACTGGGTATATTTTATCGTGGCACTATCACAAGTGAGGGTGTTATGCCCTTGTCTCAAATGTGACAGGGTTTCTATGACTAGATGTGCTTCATAACACCAACTACTATACAGTGTACTGGGTGAATTTTATTGTAGCACCAGTAGTGTGAAGCTATTATCTTTGAAGTCATTGTCAATTAAGCAATGACACTTTCAACTTTTATCAAGCATCACTAAAATCTGCTGAATGAATTTAACTAAGAATGTTGTTTATTACAGTAGATCACATGTGGTTTTGATAAGCATTTAGTTTTTTTTATCAACTGAACATCCGACTTGTGGATTAACATGAAAGTCATTAAGTATTTTACAAACCCATGTAACCATAACATAATTACGAAGTTGAATCAGAGCGAGACAATATGTGACAAGCCTGGACTTTTGAATTACAGGTACAATCTATCCAATAGGCTTCCATACAACTTCTATCTACCTAAGTTTACTCACAAGAGTCAACCTAAGGCTATGATAAAGACAGTGAAGTCAAAGAGGGAACCTCATGATTGTAAAAAGAACTTAATCATTCAGCCATGCCTGCATTCATTTGTTTAATATAACTCTGACACAAACTACAATTACTTGGCAGGCAGATATGCAACAACAAGCATTTCCCCTGTTAAAGCAAGGATTAACTTTGTGGTTCCAACAACAGTTTCATATTCATTAAAAGGGGTCCTTTTTTGTGGTAATGTTTTGCAGCCAAATGGCTTTCCTGGCACCAACCGTTTAAGTTGCCTCTTACAACAATACATAAGACTGAAATAGAAAATAGTTTATGATTTGAATTGTTAAATTGTTATGAAATATAAGCAAATCAGCTCTACCTTCTACTTGGTGCATGCTAACTGCCTTCAATCCCATCAAATCAGGAAGTTGATCAATGATTACTTGACGTTTCCTACCAGTAAGTTTATGCACACGTTCAATGGATCGCCTTTGCCAATCTGTCCAATATACATAGTCTCCTAGGATAAAAATAAACAGGATTAGATTAGAAAATCTTTCAAAGCATCAATCTCAGCAAGATCCTTTGTAGGATATCCAAATAATATAATGAAAAAATAAATAATTCTCAAGGTGATTCAGTGTGACACTGTGTGATAATGCTGGCCTTTTGAATTACAGTCCAATAGACAGGCTTCCAAACAGTTTCTGCCTACCCAGTTTCACTCACAAAGCCTGAACTCACCTTGGCTATGGTAAATGGCACTTGCTTAAGATGTCACAGAGTGAGATCAAACTTGTGACCTAATGATTGCAAAGCAAACTCCTAACCATTTACCAACAATACATAGCAGTAAGCAACATAGGTATATTACTTACATACTGGTGGATCCATGCCATCAATAATGGCAGCAATAGTTTTGAATGCATTTAATTTTTGGAGATCAAACATGTAACCTTATGATTGCAAAGCAATCTTAACCATTCAGTCATGCTTTGTCCACCTATAATTCATATACCATTTCATATCACCATAACTATAAGAAATATTATAACAACTAAAGTGAAATACAACTTACCTAATAAACTGAAACCAAATATATGAGGTAAATCATTTGATACAAGAACGACTCTATTTGTGCCATCAAGATTGGAGAATTCAATCATATCTGTTTTAGCATCTCCCCAGTAAAGTTTCTTTTCATGGTAGTCAATGGCAACACCATTTGGCCAGCCTAATGAGGAGTTAATTAGGGCTACTCGTTCAGAGCCATCCATATTAGCCCTCTCTATCTTTGGAGTGGCTCCCCAGTCGGTCCAATACATATGCCTGCAATTTATGAGATACAGTTAAGGCTGGAGAATATACAGTAAATAAATAAAATACATCAACTAAAAAATCTTAGTAAAGTTTAAGCTGAATAATCAATATTCAAGGAATGCCAAAATATTACACATACATTTCAATATCAACAGAATTACCTATGTCATCATCATCACTGTTTAACATCAATTTTCCATGCTTGCATGGGTTAAACAGGCTATCACTTTCTGGGGTTAGACTTGCTTATATGCTCCCTTTTTGGCTTGGTTTCTATGGCTGAATAACTTTCCTAATGCGAAACACTTTACAGCATGTACTGGGAGCATTTTATCATGACCCCAGCATTACCAGCTTACAGAGTGGACTGGGTACTTATTTTTTATAATGACACCAGCGCTACCACCTTACAGGATGGACTGGGTACTTCTTGTCATGTCACCAGCATTACCGCATTACAGAGTGGGTTAAATACATTTTATCAAGGTACTAGCACAAACATTGCATTAAAACAATAAAAGACAACCACAAATGTTTTAAAGCTATTTACTCTGTTAAAGCAGGGGCTCTAGAACAAGCTTCTCCATTTTGCCTTATCCCATCCTCCAGATTCTGATTTCTCCCCACCATTTTTAGCCATGTCTTTTTTGGTTTTCCCCTTTCCTCACTCTTCTCAGCCATTTACTTTCATTCTACATCAACACATGACCCAACCATCTCATTCCATTTATCTGCAGAACATTCATCACAGGTTCTATTCCTATCATCAGTGTTTGTCTTCTTCATTCTCAGTAATACATTGTTCCTCCACTGAACCATTTTCATTTCCGTTCTCTCCAGCTCAATATTCATTACCCGTGTTTTATAACTGATAAATCATGACACTTCTCACACACAGCATACATCTTTCACTATTACTTTCAGTTTCAACAACATTCCTCTCATAAACATGCCACTCAGCTCTTGGAAATTTTTCCATATACCTTTCACTGTAGCAACTGTTACTGAGTTCAATCTACTTCCTTTATTCAATAAAGAATAACAATACCCTCCATCATGCATCTACCATGTTCTGAACACCTTGCTTCCCTGAGTATGGATACATCGAAGCTCCAACATCTGGCAACTAATTTGGTAAACACCCACAAAATTATTAACCATCTTGCCAACAACAACCCTGAACACTTTTTTGAATTCCATATGTCTAACACCCATAGGCAAAATCAGAAAAGAACACAGCTCCCATGACTTTCGGAAACCTTTTTCACACTCAGAGCTGCTGAAGCATGGAACAAACTACTTACATCAATTGTTAGCTGTCGGGGACACTGCATCCATTAAAACCTCCATGTAACAAACTACCTGAATTAGCTGTTAGCTGTCGAGACACTGCAATCCTTTAAAACCTCATGGAACAAACTCCCTGCATCAGTTGTTAGCTGTCGAGACACTGCATCCTTTAAAACCTCCATGGAACAAACTATATGCATCAGATATTAGCTGTCGAGACACTGCATCCTTTAAAACCTCCATGGAACAAACTACCTGCATCAGTTGTTAGCTGTCAAGACACTGCATCCTTTAAACCCTCCATGAAACAAACTACCTGCATCAGTTGTTAGCTGTCGAGACACTGCATCCATTAAAACCTCCATGTAACAAACTACCTGCATTAGCTGTTAGCTGTCGAGACACTGCATCCTTTAAAACCTCCATGTAACAAACTACCTGCATCAGTTGTTAGCTGTCGAGACACTGTATCCTTTAAACCCTCCATGAAACAAACTACCCGCATCAGTTGTTAGCTGTCGAGACACTGCATCCTTTAAACCCTCCATGAAACAAACTACCTGCATCAGTTGTTAGCTGTCGAGACACTGCATCCTATAAACCCTCCATGAAACAAACTACCTGCATCAATTATTAGCTGTCGAGACACTGCATCCTTTAAAACCTCCATGTAACAAACTACCTGCATTAGCTGTTAGCTGTCGAGACACTGCATCCTTTAAAACCTCCATGTAACAAACTACCTGCATCAGTTGTTAGCTGTCAAGACACTGCATCCTTTAAACCCTCTATGAAACAAACTACCCGCATCAGTTGTTAGCTGTCGAGACACTGCATCCTTTAAAACCTCCATGAAACAAACTACCTGCATCAGTTATTAGCTGTCGAGTACTGCATCCTTTAAAACCTCCATGGAACAAACTAGATGCATCAGATATTAGCTGTCGAGACACTGCATCCTTTAAAACCTCCATGGAACAAACTACCTGCATCAGTTGTTAGCTGTCAAGACACTGCATCCTTTAAACCCTCTATGAAACAAACTACCCGCATCAGTTGTTAGCTGTCGAGACACTGCATCCTTTAAAACCTCCATGAAACAAACTACCTGCATCAGTTATTAGCTGTCGAGTACTGCATCCTTTAAAACCTCCATGGAACAAACTAGATGCATCAGATATTAGCTGTCGAGACACTGCATCCTTTAAAACCTCCATGGAACAAACTACCTGCATCAGTTGTTAGCTGTCGACACACTGCATCCTATAAACCCTCCATGAAACAAACTACCTGCATCAATTATTAGCTGTCGAGACACTGCATCCTTTAAAACCTCCATGGAACAAACTACCTGCATCAGCTGTTAGCCGTCGAGACACTGGATCCTTTAAAACCTCCACGGAACAAACTACCTGCCTCAGTTTTTTGCTGTCGAGACACTGCATCCTTTAAAACCTCCATGGAACAAACTACCTGCATCAGCTGTTAGCTGTCGAGACACTG
>OZ024741.1:357844424-358214424 GCA_964016885.1 Eledone cirrhosa
CCTTCAAAACTTCCATGCTTCCCAAAATTTGCCAACACTACACCTGATATTCCCCCTTCATACACACGCACACATGTATCTGTGTATATATCATGACTCATACACTGTTCATTTTCCTGACATTTGTACATTATTCTATGTACTATACATGCACCTTTGATGAGTTGTAGTGCACTGTACACAATAATTTTCATTATTATTATACAAACAACAGTTCGATTATTTTAAATTAATGGTTGAATAATATAAAAACTTTCTATTTACCCTCGAATGGGATCAAGACATATAGCTCTTGGTTCAGCCAATCCTTCTGATATAAGCACCTTACGAGATGTTCCATTCAAACGACAAACTTCAATGCGGTCAGTCCCAGTGTCAGTCCAGTACAAATTACGCCCTATCCAATCGACTGCAACACCATCGGGATGTTTAACTTCGGTGCTTACGACTATTTCTTGACCTGATCAAATTGCAAGAATTTCAGATTGGAAAAAACATTATTTTTTTTAATTATTGATTAAAAAATATAAAACTTTCATAATTAAAGAATATACAAATAAATTTAATAACAAAAGAATAATTAAACAATAAGAATAATAATTAAATAAAAAAAAAACCTGTCTAATTATTTTTATCCCTTTTCTTGTAACCCCACTACATACACATCATTGTAATATTTTTCTGCAAAGTTGACCTCATGATTTGAAGTCAGAATGTAAAAGGCCATAACTAAATACCACAAGGTATTCTGCCAATCCACCAGCCAAATCTATCTATTGATTGTAAAGCATTCATTTATCCATCTGTTACACAGACGCTTCAATCTGATAAAATGGCTCTAATATGTAAAATTCATGAAACAGTTAAAAGATGAAGGAAGAGGGTAAATGTTCTAAATTACTTTCATTTATGTCAGAAGTCAGCATTCTCTCCCAAGGTTGTCGCGTATGAATGTACACACATGCATAAGGCATTGGTCAACCTAAGGTTACAATAAGAAACACTAGTCCAAAATGCCATGCAACAGGATTGAACTCAGAATTATGTGATTGGGAAATGAATTTTTTAATCACACAGCCAATGACACCATTAAACTCAGACTAGTCCTGAATAAGACAATTACCACAATAATATCAGCTTACGCACCCCAATCGGGGCTGCCAGACGAACTTAAGGATAGGTTTTACGAGTCCCTAATACACACTACTGCTCTAACAGACGACAAGGACTTCCTAATCATTGCAGGAGATTTTAACGGACACGTAGGTAAACACTGCGACGGCTTCAATAGAGTACATGGAGGCCATGGAGTTGGCACAAGGAATGAGGAAGGATTCAGACTTCTAGAATTCTGCGACGCCAATGACATGTCGATATGTAACACAAACTTTAAAAAACCCGACAACCACCTGATCACCTATAGATCAGGGGAGCACTCTAGTCAGTTAGATTTTATTCTCATCAGAGGACGTGACAGATGGACGGTCGTAAACACAAAAGCCTTCCCTAGTGAGGAATGTACATCCCAACATAGCTTAGTTGTCAGCGACCTCACGGTCAGAACTAGACGAGCCCTGAAACAGAGGCCAACCTGGAGAAGAAAGATCTGGAAGCTGAAAGTCCCCTCAACCAGTAACAGATTTAAAGATATTTTACTCAACGCCTACGACAGTAAAGAAGAACAGATAGAGACATTTAACGTAGAAGAGAACTGGGAGTTCCTAAAAAATAACTTACTAGAGGCGACGGATGAGGTTTGTGGCTGGAGTAAGACCTCAAGCAGGAGGAGAGTGACTTGGTGGTGGAACAATAAAGTAGATGAAGCAGTCAAGGCCAAGAGACAGGCATGGAAAGAATGGAAGAACGGGGGGAGCAGGGTACATTACATAGAGACCAAGAGGGAAGCTAGGCGACAAGTATACTTAGCTAGGAGGGAAGCAGAGGATAGAAAATTCAAGCATGTTTTACAACGTGAGGACCAGAAACAGGAGGTATTCAAGATTGCGAGGCAGTGTGTCAGAGATAGTTGTGATGTCATTGGAGAGAAGTGTATCCGGAATGATAAAGGTGAGCTTGCCCTCACAAGTGCTGAGAAGAAAGATGCATGGAAGAGTCATTATGATAGATTACTAAATGAGGAGAATGCATGGGAAGAAGAGACCCTACCCCACGTAGACCCTATAGAGGGACCAGCAGTACAAGTCAGCGGCAGCGTAGTAAGTAAGGCAATCAGAGATATGAAGATAGGGAAGGCAACCGGTCCATCGGGTATAGCTGCCGAGATGCTGAAGGCATCTGGGTCTGTAGGTCACACTATAACCACACGTATCGTTAACCAGGTAATACTAGAGGGGGCCATACCAAAAGATTGGTGCAGTAGCATCATTGTCAACTGCTACAAAGGTAAAGGCGATGCACTAGATAGAGGAAACTATAGAGGTATAAAGTTGATGGACCAGGTCATGAAAGTAACAGAAAGAGTTATAGCACAGCTGATTAGGGACCGGGTGAATATAGACGAGATGCAATTTGGGTTTGTTCCAGGGAAAGGCACCACTGATGCGCTCTTCCTTGTGAGGCAATTACAGGAAAAGTACCTAGCTAAAAGTAAGCCACTCTACTTGGCATTTGTCGACCTTGAGAAAGCCTTTGACAGAGTTCCACGTGCAGTAATCTGGTGGGCTCTTAGAAAACTAGGAGTAGATGAATGGCTTGTGAAAGCGGTACAAGCCATGTATAGGGGAGCAGTCAGCAAAGTTAGGATTGGCAATGAGTATAGCGAGGAATTTAGCGTACAGGTTGGGGTCCACCAGGGCTCTGTTCTTAGCCCTCTCCTGTTCATCATAGTCCTGCAGGCAATAACGGAGGAGTTTAAGACCGGATGCCCATGGGAACTCCTGTATGCTGATGACCTCGCACTCATAGCTGAATCTATGGTAGAACTAGAGAATAAATTCCAAACCTGGAAGCAGGGACTAGAGAGAAAGGGCCTCAAAGTCAACATGACAAAGACTAAGGTCCTTATAAGTAGACGAGAAAACAGAACCCAGATCCCCTCAGGGAAATGGCCTTGCTCAGTATGTAGGAAAGGTGTAGGTAGGAACTCCATTCTTTGCCCCAAATGCAAACAATGGGTACACAAGAGATGTAGCGGGATCTCAGGAAGCTTAATTAAGAATGTAGGATTCACATGCAGCAGCTGTGCTGAAACAGCAAGCAAACAGCCACAGGAAACAAGTACCACCAATCTCTGGGAGGGCCCTGTAGAAACAGTAGACAGCTTCTGCTACCTAGGTGACCGAATTAGCAACGGAGGTGGGTGCTCAGAAAGTACAATAACTAGGGTAAGAACGGGATGGAAGAAGTTTAGGGAACTACTACCACTGCTAGCTGCAAAAGGCTTCTCCCTCAGAATGAAAGGCAGACTGTATGATGCGTGTATCCGAACAGCGATGTTGCATGGTAGTGAGACCTGGGCGCTGAAGGTGGAAGACTTACGTAGATTAGAGAGAAACGAAGCCTGCATGCTCCGATGGATGTGTAACAGTAATATACGTGAACGACAAAGCATAAATGAATTGAGAGAGAGACTGAGCATAAGAGGAATCAAATGCTGCGTGCAGGAGAGGCGGTTACGCTGGTATGGACATGTGATGCGTATGAAGGATGACAGCTGCATAAAAAGGTGCAGAGCACTAGAAGTTGATGGAAACCGCGGAGTGGGGAGACCCAAGATGACTTGGGATGAGGTGATAAAAGCCGACCTTACCCAACTACACCTCTCAAAGTCAATGACACACGACCGTGACTTCTGGCGTCACGCAGTAATACAGGGTACCCGACCTCCCATGGGTACATGCTGAAGCATATAAACAATATGCCCCCCCCCCCCCCCCCACCGCAAGGTGGTCGTGGAGGTGCCACGGCAAAAAAGCACCCAGCCCACACTGTAAAGTGGACGTGTAGGCGCCACGAAAAAGCACCCAGCACTCACTGTAAATGAGGTTGGTGTTAGGAAGGGCATCCAGCTGTAGAAATCAAGCCAGATCAGTTCCTGTATGAGCAAGGCATGGTCAGCCGACCAGACACTGCCCACAACAGGACAACCCGTCTAACCCATGCTAGCGTGGAAGAACGGACGTAAAACGGTGATGATGATGATGATGATGAGCCAATATTTGATTTATAATTGTCGTCTTATCTCAGTAGAAAGATAGGAAAGTCCATACAATCAAATTATAATATAAAAATACGTAATCCTTTACCATCCATCTCAATAACTATATTAGCTTTTGCATACATTCTATGAAAAAAAACTCATTAAAATCATACAACTCACAGAGTATATATTCCACATCACCATCATTATTGTTTAATGTGCACTTTCTCTGCTAGCAAAGGTTGGACGATGATAATGCCATGGTTTTTTAAAAAGTTTTCTGACTGGAAACCTTTCCTAGCATGGACTGGGTGTATTTTATGCCACCAGCACTAGAGAGGTTCTCTGACCCCTGTATCAGTTTTTATTCAGAGTAACTGCTCTCCTAAATGGGTTGCTTTCACTATGGCTTACAGAGCCTAAAATACTTATAAAAGCAATACCAAACTATAAATCCTTTTGGAAAAAAAAAAAAAAAAAAAAAAAAAAAAAACCACTATAGAAGAAACTTGCTGGAAACTGCTAAAAAGGTTTATAGTTTCTGATTTAGTCACAAGGCTAACAATTTTTGGGGAAAGGGAAAGTTGATTAAATCAACCCCAGTGTATTAGTGGTGCTTTATTTATCAACCCTGTAAAGATGAAAGGCAAAGCTAACCTCAGCAGGATTTGAACTCAGAACATAAAGGGGTGTAACTATGCTGCACAACCGATACTGCCAATCCACTGCCCTTACTACTGATAATAATAATAATAGTAATAGGTACCTTAGGCATAATGAGGAAGGGATGTGAGAAGCATTTTAAGATTCTAGGTGAACCATCTCTACAGAAAATTCAAAAATTAGTATGGACTAGCATTGCACACAATGTGAAGAGCCCTCCCAATCTAAATGTGAATTACAGTACATGGAAATCACCCACCAGATCTAAATTAGATTAGACTTTATACCGCTACATTTAATATATACTCAAAAGCAAGTTGAGTGTGTTTGTAAAAGGATGCAACTTTGTAAACAAGGTGTTTTTATGGCACACCTTATGCAGGGGAGTGAAGGCAACTGCTAAGGCAAGAAATTGTATAAAAACCACAAAAGGGATAATAATAATAATGGTTTCTTTATTAGCCACACAGGGCTCATTATTAAAAAAACAATAAAGGTGGCACTGTGTGGGATTTTTGTTTACAACTAATACTAAAATAAATGAACATTTAAAAAAATCAAACATAACAAATTCCCCGGAGTCACTTGTGGAGAAAGCCCACAAAAAGCCAATCACCCTGACCGCTAGGGCAAGCCCCAGTTGCCCTCCAATCTATAGGCGTATACTCAAAGCAAGTCCACTGCCACTCTCACCCACTTTTCAACAAACTGGTTAGAAGGTCGATTTTGTTCTTTAAGTGAAACATGAAAAAGATATCAGGGCTTCACTGAAGAGGAAAGTGCTTGTCTTTAACTCTTTCAAATACGTCAACCACATGACCTCTTTCGCCATGGCCACAAGGCAGATAAAAACTGCCTGTACTTCCTCTCTAGAGGAAGATGGTGGGGGTGATTTTCATAATGGAGTCAGTTGCTAGTCAGACCCCCCTCCTACACGTGACAGTGGGTGTTCACCATAAACCCACAAGTCAGCAATACTTGGACACCTGAGTGCATAGAGGATGGTTTCGTTCCCCTGTGCGCAACTTGGACAGACTAGGTTGATGGCACTTCTATGCCTGTAGAGTTTATCTCGAACTGGCAAAGCTTCTCAGTAGCTATCCATGGGCCCTGGACCAAAAGACTTCTGGAAAAAGAGTGGTTAGTTGATTTTTGTTGATGCCCATAGTCTTCCCAAGAATGTTGGTGTTTTTTCCCTGCCACTAACCCTCTATAGAACACCAAGGTGGAGATTCCACTTATTGCACTGCCAAATTGCCTGAGGCCTGTGAGAGTTTAAAGACATTACAGTCTACAAGCGCTCCATCTTGGTCTTTGTTTGATCTAGGGCTGCACATCCGTCAAATAGACAAGATGGGGGAAAAAATTGTCTAGCGAACAAGGACCACACCTGTTCCCCCATCAAGGAAAAGTTGGAAACGTAGCCTCATTGCATGTTTGTGCATCATCAGCCATGGTAAACCTAATCCTCCATGCAGTGGGTATTGACAGCAAATGGACTTCCTGACAAGTGGAACCTGTCCCTTGCACAAAAAGCAAAAAAGTAAACACTTCATTACAGTCAGGTGTAGACCAGGACAAAGCACAACGGTCAGGCAGTAGTAGATGATGGATGTGATGTACGTATTCACCACTTCTGCTCAACCTTTCAAGGATAGCTTCCTTTTGATTCATTTCTGGACGAGAGAGGCCACCCTGCTTATTACCTCACCCCCGTTTTTGTCCATTAACCATACATGGCTCACATTAAGAAAACATGAAGGACAGCACAGGACAGTACAGTGTGGGGTTTAGCATGTAAAAAATGTTTAATAAACACAAGGAATCAAAGAAAAACGTTAAAAAAAAAAAAATTCCCCAATAAGAGAGACTTCCGCATGTTATTCATGGAGAAAGCCCACAAAAAGCCACAGTCACCCCGACTGTTAGGGTAAGTGTCTCCTCTCAGTTGTCCTTCTCCAATCTACAAGCGAACACTCAAAACAGGTCCATTCACTTGGACCATGCTTGCTGCACTCACTCACCTTTCAACAAACTGGTTGAAAGGTAGCACTTCCCTTATCACTTTGATTTTCCTCTTCAAGTGAAACCTGAAAAAAAATTAATCAGAGCTTCGCAGAAGAAGAAAGTGCTTGTCTTTAACCCATTTAAATGTGTCCACCACATTACTGCTTTCGCCATAGCCACCAAGCAGATAAAAACTGTCTGCCCTTCCCAGCTAAAGGAAAGTGGCAGAGCAATCTTCATTATAGATTCAGCTGATACCCAGATCCATGCTACATGTATGTTACAGCAGGTGTTTGACAGAAACCCACAAGACGGTTTCGTTGCCCTGCACACATCTTGGACAGGCCCGGCTGACAGCACTTCCATGTATAATAATGCTTTAAATTGTTTTAGGAAAGCCACTACAATACAAATTAGAACAGGAGTAACGTAAGACAAAACAAAACAACAATTTATACTTTTGCCTTATATTTCATGGTTAACACCCTCTTTTTTTAAAGAAATAAAAAATGGAGTGTGGTGATGGTGGAAACTCCCACTTTTACTCCTTTATCTCTAACTTGTATTGTGCTGGCTTCTGTAAAATAATTTTAACATCATAATATTTTATCTAAACTATACTGATTAATAATAATAATGGGTCATAATTTAGCTACAAGGCCAGCAAATAGGGGGAGAAAGTCGATTATATCGACTCGAGTACTTGACTGGTACTTTTATTTTATCAATATCAGAAGGTTGAAGGGCAAAGTGGACTTTGATGGGATTTAACCATAAATGATATCAAAATCTCATAGATTTGATATTATGTGAGATAAAGTGTTTACCGTGAAAATTACAATAGTAAATATAGAGTAATGTAAATACTAAATGGTTAAACTCAGAATGCGAAGCAAGGATAAATGCCTTAAAACTTTTTGTTCAATGCTCTAAGTCTGCCAATTAACCACCCTCATATTAATAACATATAATACACACCAGATCCATCCATGTGAGCTCGTCGAATGAGGTGTATATTATCATCAGTCCAGTAAACATAGTCCTCAACAGGGTCATAGTCTATAGCAATTGTATGTCGGATATCATTTAACTGAAGAATCACATCAGTGTAATCGGGAGTATCCAGTGATATTCGGCGTAAATCTGATCTTCGAGCCAGAAGAAGAATTTCCTTAGGACCTAAATATCAAATAGAAAATAACACATTTACATTTTTGAATGTTTTCCATTTAATTTCACCTTTTAACATTTAAACCATATCTGACCAGAATTCTCTTACCTCTTTCTGTTCAAACAACGGTAACTGCCCACTCATAACGAAGTTACGGTATTGTTCTCAAAATAAATAACATCAAAATCTCATAGATTCAATATTATGTGAGATAAGCTTTTACCGTGAAAATACAATACTATATATAGAGTAATGTAAATACAATTTACTGATGTTTATCAATGATCTAATAAATAAATAAAATATTTTAGAAATCTGGGCACTACTGCCCTTAACCTCACTTGACTGACAGCTTCCTTTTTGGGTCTCTAAACTGCCATTTTCCTCCAAGGAATTAGGAGGAGTGCATCTCACTTGGGGAAGATGGGGCCCCATGAGGTGGTGTGATAGATGCAACAGGTGTCACTGGTTATCTACAGCATGCCTCTGTCATTTTACCCACATGAAGTAGCTGAGATATACCACATAGTCTGTGGTGTAGAGGTTGCTATTCCCTCCATTCCATTTTTTCCTTTAGTTTCACTATTTGATTATATTTTCTTTTTTGTTTATTGCAAACAATTCTATTATTTTGCTTCTTCTGTAAATCATATTCATTATATATATATATATATATATATACACACACATAATAAATATATATATATATATATAGATAGATATACACACACATATATTATTACAAACATAAACATACATATATACAAAAACACACACATCATCATCATCAGGTTTAGCGTCCGTGTTCCACGCTTGCATGGGTTTGGACGGGGGTTTTCCCACTTGAGGCAAGAGTGGTTGTCTTGCTCGCATAGGACTGTTTGGCGGGTTTTCTACAGTTGGATGCCCTTCCTAACACCAACCACATTTACAGTGTGGGGCTGGGAGGTTTTTACCGTGTTGCCTACACGGCCACATTACAGCGTGGACTGTCTGGCGGGTTTTCTACAGCTGGATGCCCTTCCTAACACCAACCACATTTACAGTGTGGGGCTGGGAGGTTTTTACCGTGTTGCCTACACGGCCACATTTACAGCGTGGACTGTGTGTTTTTTGTCGTGACACCTACACGATCTCATTTGTTTCGGCCTGGATGTTGTGGGACCAACATAACTGTACATTGAAAGGGGCGGTGTGGATGGGGTGGAGGTGGTGGGACGGGGGGGTGTTTTGATAGAGATGCCTACTGACTGTAGTAGGTTTTTACTTTGTATTTAGGTAAGGCGGGTCTTCTCTATTACTGAGTACCGCCAAAGGTCTCGGTCCAGTGACATTGTCTTGGAGAGGTGTAAGCGTGTGAGGTCGGAATTTATCAGCTCGTCCCATGTTTTTCTGGGTCTGCCTACTCCGTGGCTACCGTCTATCTTTATTGCCCTGCACTTTGTTATACAGCTGTCGTCTTTCATGCGCATCACGTGACCGTACCAACGTAGCCTTCTCTCGAGTAAACAACATCTGATCCCTCTTATTTCTAATTTTTTCCTTAGTTCGTTTATGCTTTGCCGTTCACGTATATTACTATTGCACATCCAGCGGAGCATGCAAGCTTCGTTCCTCTCTAGTCTGCGTATATCCTCTGCACACAATGCCCAGGTCTCACTGCCATGCAGCATTGCTGTTCGTATGCAGGCATCGTATAACCTGCCTTTCATTTTTAGGGAGAACCCTCTAGCGGCTAATAGTGGTATAAGCTCTCTGAACTTTTTCCATCCAGTTCTGACTCTAGCTACTGTACTTTCAGAGCACCCTCCCCCACTGCTGATTTTGTCACCCAGGTAATGGAAGCTGTCCACTATTTCTATAGAACCCTCTGCGCAGTTGAAGGAGCTAGTATTTTGTGGGCACTTGCTGCTACTTATTGCACCAGAGCACCGGCCACATGTAAAATCTATGTTCTTAGTTAGCTTACCTGTGATCCCACTACATCTTTTATGCACCCATACTTTGCATTTGGGACATAAAATGGAGTTTCTACCTACGCCTTTCCTACACACTGAGCATGGCCATTTCCCAGATGGGACTGCCGCCATATTTTCTTTCCTACAAACTAGAACTTTAGTCTTAGCCAGGTTAATTTTAAGGCCTTTTGATTCTAGGCCGTGCTTCCATGTTTGGAATTTCTTCTCTAGTTCGGTCATTGATTCAGCTATGAGCGTTAGATCATCTGCGTATAGGAGTTCCCATGGGCAGCCGGTCTTGAACTCCTCTGTTATAGCCTGAAGGGCAATAATAAATAGTAGGGGGCTAAGAACAGAGCCCTGATGGACACCAACTTTTACGCTAAACTCTTCACTATATTCGTTGTTAATTCTAACCTTACTGACTGTTTCTTTATACATGGCTTGTATAGCTCTCACAAGCCATTCGTCAACACCTAGTTTTCTAAGAGACCACCAGATAATGGAACGGGGGACTCTGTCGAAGGCTTTCTCCAAGTCGACGAAGGCTAAGTATAGGGGTTTACTTTTAGCTAGGTACTTCTCCTGTAGTTGTCGTACAATGAAAAGAGCGTCTGTGGTACTTTTGCCTGACACAAATCCGAACTGCATTTCATCTAGATCAATTCTCTCTCTGATTAGTTGCGCTATTACTTTTTCCGTGACCTTCATGACCTGGTCGATTAATTTAATGCCTCTATAGTTACTCCTATCTAGGGCATCTCCTTTTCCCTTATAGCAGTTAACGATGATGCTGCTACGCCAGTCCTTCGGAACAACCCCATTCTGTACGACTTGGTTAACTATCCGGGTGACCATGGTGTGTCCCACCGAACCAGATGCCTTCAGCATCTCAGCAACTATTTCCGAAGGACCAGCCGCCTTACCCGTCTTCATATCTTTGATTGCCTTGCTTATTGTACTACCCTGGACTAACACTGCTGGTCCCTCTATTGGGTCGATGTGGGGGAGACTGTCTTTCTCCCATTTGTTCTCCTCATTTAGAAGCCTTTCGTAGTGACACTTCCAAGCTACCTTCTTATCAGCGTCGGTGATGGCAAGTATGCCATCATCGTTAAGCACACACTTCTCCCCGACAATATCACGGTTTTCCTTGACACATTGCCTGGCAATACACATATTTTCCTATTATTAGATATACTAAGGAATGAATAATTAGCTAAGTTAAGCCTACGCTATTTGCAAATGAGACCTTACCAAGAATAGTTTGTTTACAAAACTTATAATATTGTCTTACATATTTCGGTATATGGAAGTATGTGTGTACTAACAAACTCCAACAACAGTCAGATATATCCATTGTTCTTACTGAGGTAGATGACATAATCACAACTTAAAATACTCACAGCAAGACTAAACCTATGTTTATTATACATAAACATATTGCATGTGAGTCCATATATGCTTTTACAAAGGAATAATTCAGTAAATAAATAATTAAGAAAGTGTGTATGTTCATTAAACAAATAATAATAATTATGACAGACTATGACAATATAAAATTAGAATGTAGATTATGAAAACAAAACTCACTGCTTGGACAAGTTCGACCATTTTCATGAATACGAATCCCTGTTGGACATGCACAAGAATAAAAAGGAGCCTGGGGAGACATTAAACACAAGTGAGAACATCCACCATTGTTGTCACCACAAGGATTTATTTCTGGTTGATTAAAAAGAAAAGAGAAAAAAACATTACTTATGATTAATTAAATTGAATAATATACATGTCAAACAAGTATTTTAACCCTTTAGCATTTAAACTGACTGTATCTGCCTAGTATTCTCTCACCTCTTTCTGTTCAAACTGGCTGCTCATACTGATGTTAAAGTATTGTCCTCAAAATAAACAATATCAAAATCTCATAGATTCGATATTATGTGAAATAAAGTGTTTACCATGAAAATACAATAGTAAATCTAGAGTAGTGCACAAGCTAAAAGGTTAAGGCCATTTTCCCTTCTAAAGCAGAGGTTAGCCTTGCAGGCCTCATGGCAATATTCATACTCACGACAGGGTCCTTCTTGATGCTAACCATTTTATTGTCTCTTACAATACATGTCATAAGGGGTTAAACATATATACTGTAAAAAAAACTGTTCATGCAGTGAAGGGATTATGCCTCATGAAAATACCACATTTATTTATGTGATGGCATAAGGCCTAATAGTTGAGACGTGGACTCACTATCATAAGGTTGTGGGTTCTATTCCATGACTGGGTGGTGCTTTGTGTACTTGGGCAAGATGCTTCATTTGCTGTTGCCCCAGTCCACTCAGCTGAAAAAAAATGGGTACTAGCTCCTGCAGAGGAAAGGGTCCCTTTAATGGGACAAACTTTAATTTTTAATATGCACCTTTATATTTAATTCTAAAAATTAGTTGCAAGAACTAAATGTTGCCCATTTTTTTCAGTCTGCAAGTGTGTGACCATATTTGGGATGGCAAGTAGTCCATGCTAACTGCTGTATAACAAAGACTTTAAATCACTATCATAATGTTACAATTTCCCATGATATTAACCCTTACATGACTGTACACTCTATTTCATATAATTAATGCAGAATTTTGAAGGATTTACTAAAATTATTATTTATGTCATTACTAAGATAGTAACTTAACATATGGTTCCTATATATGTTGGAAGACTTTAATTTAAATAGGAACCCTTTAAAACAGGTGTTTTGGGTTTCTTAAAATTAGAGCTGGTTTTAGGGGTAAAGGTTCAATCTAGTCCAAAAGTTTGCATTTTTAAGATTTAAATTTTATGCATTTACTGTGTACAATAGTCATCACACATGGCTATATAATAATAAACATTCTATCCATCAATATCCAACTAAATACAGCAAACATTTACTCATAATTAATGATATGAAACCATTAGAAAATGAAATTGACATTTGTAGCAATGAAACACTGCTATATTTTTGTTTGTTTTCATCTAGAGAGAAATTTATAAAATACATTGATACTATGTATATCAACATAATTTGTACTATAGATATTTTCTATGTAGCATGTCAACACATGTACTATAGATATCATAGCATGTCGACATATTGTACTATAAATAGATACTATCTGAACATGTCAACATAATTTGCACCCCCACCAAATTACATGAAATACTGGTTGGAGAGTGGTTTAAAGTGGTTTTTCCCTTTTGGAAAATTTAAAACACATTTCAATACATTAAGATTCTAAATGTTTTTGAATGTTTTTTGAATGTTCAAAAGCATAAAATTCCAAAGACCATTTAAAAAAATGCATAATGAAAAAAAGGGCTTTTTAAATTCCATGTTTAACAATAAACATTGAACGAACTGAATAGTAAAATTGAGTATAAATTATATTTAGGTACACTGTCATGAAAATCAAATTAATTTTCTAGAAAAATCATGATCGTACGATTTCCACAATACTGACTTTACAACAAGTGCACTTTTACGGCCTATACCAGTAAAGTTCAAATGTCATTTTTTAATTGTTTTTTTATTTTGTTTAGGATGTGTGAACTTTTCAATGTATTTTATACAGCAATTATAATAAATCTGACTAGACATTCCTTTTTCCACAAACCATAATACTAAAGAAAAGTTAGGGCATATTTTACATGAGATTTTGTTTTTCCCAGGATTTCATTGCCCACAATTAAGGGAACACATTATACACAAGTAAATAGGGTGTACCTCATAGCAGATATCTTTCAGCATGACATTTGACATTGCCCTCACTAATGGAGCCAGTACCTGTGTATATTATTGTGCTTACTGATGAAAATTACACTAACAAGGATAATAACTTTCTTGGTCAAAGACAACCAACACCCATTTTTATTACAGTAATATTATATACTACAGAGCATGAGTCATTGTTAAACACTTGACAACATTAAAATGGCCACAAAAATACTTTTGATAATGGAAGGCACATTGTAAACTAACATTTTCAACACTACCAAACATTAAATGAACAAGAAAGTTTATTGGTCATAGCCTAATATTCAACTTATGTACTATATATAGGCCTGCTTAACTAGATTGATAAGGTCTACACAGTGTATGTATGGTCTTGAAACTTCTGATGGAATCGTAGGGGTGCCATAGTGACATACAGTGTGTCTTGGACATCTTAAACCTGGCAGAGCCCATCCCATTTTAGATCTGAGAAGGAGAGAAAGGAAGTGAGAAAGTGTTATAGAGCAAGGATTAATCCCTGGATTGTACTCGACTTGTATTTTATCGACCTCAAAAGAATGAAAGACAAAGTTGACCATAGCAGGATTTGAGCACAGAGAGCTGAAATGAATACCACAAAGCATTCCACAGAGTATACTCATAAGTTATTTGGGTGATAAATACAGTAGTTACAGTTGGCTGGCATCTTACACAATCAATTGGCTCTCCAATCAGAAATTGTGTTTATTGAAGACCTTTACTTGAAAGTGACCTTGTACATCAATGTTTTGGGAATGGCATAGTGCCAGGTTCTCTGGAGGTTGAGAAAAGTCAGGAAAAAAATTATAGAAGAAGGGGTTTAAAGTTTTCTCAATGATATGGTTTTATGAAAAAAGAACTTTACAACATTCTTTGATATTTTAAAAATATTTTCTGACTGTATATGCCCAAAACCATACTGTATATCTCTCTCTCCAAATCTTTATCATCTTCGGTGCCAAGATATCACATTTAAAACCTTAAATTTTTTATATTTAAATAGTCATACACAGCTAGAAGGTCAAACTGAACAAGTTATGCCAAGCAAGTTTAGTTCACGAATCAACACTGACATTTCCCATATTGCTGATTTAGGACTCTTTGAGAAGTTTAAAAGAAACTTTCTCAGCTCTCTTAAAACCTTTTAGGTTTATATCAAAACACATTGATTGCAAACATACTGGGCAGGATAACACAGATACAGGTTTTTTAATGTCATTTTTCTCATTAAGTAGGGGTTAGCTTTTCAGGCCTCATGCCAGACTTCATAGTGATCATGGGGTCCTTTTTGAAGTAATGTTTTACAGATGTTTACCCTTCCTGGCACCAACTCAATTACTCACCTGTCACATCTTGCATGGATTTGGTGTACCTATTATGTGAAATTTACACCTCACAACTCTGCATTCCATAGGAGGTTTCCTGGGTGTTTCAATGATAGAGGCCCCAATCTTATCATGAGAAACCACATGAAATGAAGTGTCTTGCTGAAGAACAATGTGCCACTCAGTTGAGGAACTGAATTTATGATGTTATGACAGTGAGTTCAACACTCTCCTCACTAGTAGAAATTGCAGTTAAACTGCATGCCAAGTTAACAGCTGAGAGTAACAATATTCCATGTATTAAGGTGTAATGGATATCTATTTGATACAAATGCACAAACAAATATATATACATTAGGCATAAATTGAAAAGCCATGTGATAGTCTGAACAGCAGGGTAGAATAAATGATATTATATTAGAATTCCCTGCATATCTTAATATAGACAAGCGAGGAAAATAAGCATCTTTGGCATGAGAAGTGATTATTGAACAGAAATTAACTAACTGTTCTATGTTTTTATTAACATTAAAAGTTAATATACATAGAAGTAAGGGGACCCTTTGGTTTTGTCAAAGACTTGACAACCTCTCTGGTGTTGCTGCCACGCAGGGCTTAGTGGTTAGAGTGTTAGGCTTGCAATCAGGAGATTATGAGTTCATTTCTTGTTGAGAAAGACACTTTATTTCATGCTGCTCCAGTTTACTCAGCAGTAGAAATTAATTGCAATGTCACTGGTACCAAGCAGTATCAGCCATTGTGTTTCACTTGGACAACATCAGTGACATGGAGAGGGGAGACTGGTATGCATAGGTGACTGCTGGTCTTCTACAAACAACTTTGCCCAGACTTGTGCCTTGGAGGGGAAGCTTCATTCATGACCAAAGGGGTTTTTTACCCTTTTACACGCTGTAAAGTGGTTGGCGATCAAGCAGGGATAATATAGGAGAGAGAGAGGACTTTTCAATCTTGCTGAGTACATGACAACCTTTCTAGTGCTGATGCCATGATAAAATGCACTTAATACATGTTGTAAAGTGGTTGGCATGCAGCTGTAAAACCATGCCCAAATATGGAATGTACAAGCATGACATATTTCTCCAACCCATCTAGTCTAAGATCAGGATGACCAATCCAACGCATACCATGAGGGAAAAAAAAGACGTAGAAAATGAAAGTAAATCTAATAAAAATAAATCTAGTAAACCTATGATAATAACAATGGAATCAAAATGATTAACAAACAATCACACTCTAAGAAAAAATAAATTGCTACTTACTGCTAGGCTGTCTCTTTGCTGTGTAGACATGAATATCCATAGGTGAGAAGATATCACTGTGTACTACCTCTTTATTACCTCCAGTTCTTTTATGACAAGAATAAATGGCACGGGTGTGCCAGTCTGTCCAAAATAGTGTTTCTTCAAAGAGTGTTAATGCAAAAGGATGAGGTAAAGAACCTTGAATAACTGCCCTTCGGTCAGATCCATCAAAATTACAGCTGTGGATAAAGTTGAGCTTTGCATCAGCCCAATAAATTTTTGAATCATCATAGTCTAAAGTTAAGCCATTCGGCCAGTGGATTTCTTCACTTATTATCACAGAACGATTTATTTTATTTCCATCCATTCCAGCACGTTCAATTTTAGGCCGTTCACCCCAGTCTGTCCAGTAAATATAGCTGTAAAATATGTAAATTGCATACAAGTTAAAACTGAAAAACATTTATATGAAATTAAATTTAAAAAATAATTTCTATACAACTCTATTAGAGATTTGTATAAAGATGTCCATGATAAACAGCACTCAATCTGCACATTGAGGTGGAAGTGCCAGTGTCATGACAAGAAACACCCTGTCAACCCTCTAAGATGGTAACCAGTCATAATAAAATGCTTCCAGTTCACACTGTAAAGGAGTTGGGATACAAGTAAAACATGGAGTGTTCAAGCATAGTATTGTCCCCAAGCAGTTTCACCTCAGTACATGCAGGTATGGAAAATAGATGTTAAATAGTGATGATGATGTTATGATTATCATTTTAGTTAATCATTTTTACAAATGTTATATGAGTTGCTAATTAAAGCCTGTCTTAAGCTCCTGAGGCTCACTAGGCCAGAGCTTATCCTTGCAAATAAAGTACAAGGTCCCCCTCATGATGGGATACCAACGCATTGTTGAGTTAACCCCCAGCTACAGCTGGTTCTCATTTCTTTTCAACTGAGGGGACTGGAGTAATGTGAAACCAAGTGTCATGCTCAAGAACACAATGTCTTGCCTGGTCCATGAATTGAACCAACAACCTCATGATCATCTACCAAATATCTTCACATAAAGATGGGATTAAAATAGAAGGAAACAAAGTGAAATACAAAATTAACCCTTTCAATACCAACTACTCAAGACTTTATAATTCTATGATATAAAACTTCTCATTTTACACCGTCTATATTCAAATTAAAATATTACTTTATAATTTTATGTAAGAAATCTTTGTTAAAGTGTTCAAAATACAAGTTTGATAAAGGGAAAGTTAATTATATTACTAAATCCATCTAAATTTTTGTTATTTTCAAAATTATTTGATACTGTTTTTCATTAGAAATATGGTAACAAAAAGTTTAAGGTCTTGTATAAAGCACATACCACTATATCTTGGCATGAAACCAGTACAGCAGTTTTGACATCTGATAACAATTATTTTGAATTAACTTTTGCCCAGAGCTTAGTTTTCATAAGGAAATTATGCAGCTTTATTCTCTTAGATAAAATGGCCATTCTAACTCTAGTCCAGAAAATATTTTGTCTATGTTTTAGGTTTCAAACATTTATGCTAGAATTTATAAAATCATTTCATCTATCATATGGTTTTTATGTTCAGGCTGTAATAACATTTAACTATTCATGTCTAGTCTTAATATTATTTCACTTTCTGTAATGGAGAGAGAGAAAATTTATATAACAGCCTCCATATGATGTTTGTAACATATGACCTGACCCATCCCCCATATTTTTGTGTACATTTGAGTTAGTAAATGTATATAAACAGGGTTGAATGTGTTTGCATCTAAGTTTCTAGGAGCAAATGTAAAAGAGGATGTGAATCTGTATGTCTGTGCGAGTGTCACCATAGTATTTATAAACAGTCTTGATATAACGTTTGCAACAAATATCACCTGACCCCTCCCCTTCACACTTCCAATAGCACTCCCTAGTAACTATCCTCGCCATCACTGCATACACCCTCTCCATTCATGCATCCTCCACTATCACTCCTTAGCTGTTTTCCAAACCATCCATGTCTCTACCATTATCGCAGCTAAAGTAATCTCACCATCACATCACCCTTCCCTTACACTATCAGAAATCACTGCTTCTCTCCCACGCATCATCCTATCAAATCCCACCACACTTGCCCTACATCTATAACATCATACTTACCTTTCCCTGCAGAATAGAGAGGACTCTGCAGTTGGGACAATAACCCACAACTACTCTAGTGTTGGTGCCACAAAAATGTACCCAGTACACCCTGTAAGGTGGATGGCAATAGGGAGGGCACCCCACTGAAGAAACCATGTCTGAAAGGGTTGGGTGGCTCCTTCAGTTATGTCCAGGACATGGCAACCTCCCTAGTGTTGGTAATCTAGATGATAAACATACCCAGTTCATGCTGTAAAGTGGTTGGTGATAGGAAAGGCATCCAAGCATAGAATGCTTGCTAAACAAAGGGTTTGGAATACACTTCAGTTGTGTCCAATATGACAACCTCTCTAGTAGTAATGTCTTGATAAAATGCACTTGGTAGAGCATGAGACTGTATGTAACTGAATGCGGACCTTAAACCCGTCAAGGAGGTCAGTAGCCCACTTGGAGTACTGGCTCAGTCTGTGAAGACCCGTCCAACCATTGCTAGAAGGCAAAATGGATGTTAAATGATAATGATGGCAAACACATGTGTGAGTGAACGCGCACATATGCTTCAATACAGTTTCCCTCTTCCAGATCGAGTCCCAAAGCACTGGTTGGAACAGGGCATTTTATATATATATATATATATATATATATATATATATATACATATACATATATAATGAAGGCACATGGTTTAGTGGTTAGAGCATTGGGCTTGCAATCGGGTGATATGTTGTTTCCTTGAGCAAGACACTTTATTTCACATTGCTCCAGTTTACTCAGTTGTAGAAATGAGATGATAGGACTGGGGTCCCCATCATTCCACTGCAAAGTGGTCGTGGAGGTGCCACGGCAAAAAAGCACCCAGCACTCACTGTAAATGAGGTTGGTGTTAGGAAGGGCATCCAGCTGTAGAAATCAAGCCAGAATCAGTTCCTGTCTCACCCTTGCAAGCAGGGAAAAGTGGACGTATGATGATGATGATGATGATGATGATATAGGACATTACTGTGAAGGTTTTTAGATAAATATAAACATTTTAAAACAAACAATCCTGTATCATGGAGCCAGATACAGTTTCAAGATTCTGGCTTGATTTCTACAGCTGGATGCAAGGGTGTAAAATAATAATTGCTTCTACTATTGGCACAAGGCCAGCAATTACCCAGTACATTACTGGTACTTTATTTTATCGACCCCGTAAGGATGAAAAGCAAAGTTAACCTCGGCGGGATTTGAACTCGGAATGGCAAGGGCCGTCACACACATATCCTTTTCTTATTCTAACTTCTATGCTCCTAGAGCATCCATCTCCACTGCTAATTTGGTCACCTTGACAGCAGAAGTTAGGGATCCTACTTGAGATTGAAAAAGGTGGATATCACCTTTCCTGTTAAGTCTACTTGCTATCTCACTAACCCCTAGTATCCAAAGAGGGCTCGATAAGGATAAATATATAAATATATATATATATATATATATATATATATATATATATATATATAGGAAAAGAGTCAGGACCCTAGTGGCTGAGTTCCAGCCGTTTCGACAGCTAGATTCGAACTAACCCACCGGAGCTCAGCCGTCAAAACGACTGTAGCAGTCATCAGGGTCCTGACTCTTTTCCTATTACCCACTCTACTACCCTAAGTATTGAGTACTTTGGTGCATTATGGTTGTCCTGGTATCTTACCACACCCTCTTTGTTTTATATATATATATATATAGATATATATGTGTGTGTGATTGTATATATCATCATCATCACATCACGGTTTTATGTCCATTTTCCACACTAGCATGGGTTAAACAAGGTGTCTTGTGGGCAATGCTAGGTCAGGTGACTGTCTTGATCATGCAGAACTGATTTTAGCTTGGTTTCTACAGCTGGATATCCTTCCTAATGCCAATCTCATTTACAGTGATATATATATACATACATTATATATATATATAATCATCATCATCACCGTTTTACGTCCGTTCTTCCACGCTAGCATGGGTTAGACGGGTTGTCCTGTTGTGGGCAGTGTCCGGTCGGCTGACCTTGTCTTGCTCATACGGTTATCCTGCTGTAGAAATCAAACCAGAATCGTAGGAAAAGTAGTAGGTAGAAACTCTATACTAGGGGTTAGTGAGATAGCAGGTAGACTAACAGGAAAGGTGATATACACCTTTTTCAATCTCAAGTAGGATCCCTAACTTCTGCTGTCAAGGTGACCAAATTAGCAGTGGAGGTGGATGCTCTAGGAGCATAGAAGTTAGAATAAGAAAAGGATATGTGTGTGTATTTTACTCCCTTGCAAGCGGGGAAAAGCGGATGTAAAAAGATGATGATGATCATCATCATCTGCTTTCCCATGCTTTCTCCTCCACATGTTACATTCTTGTGTAATCTGAGAAGTCCAGTGTCATGAGATCAGCTCTCATCACCTCTGTCCATACAACAAACTTTTGCATAGTTTGTCAAGACACTGATCAAACACGAGTAAACGATAGATTATGTTTACTCAAATTGTTATGCGAGATTGAACTTGGAATCATGTAGTTGCGACGCAAACTTCTTAACCTTTCTATTACCATATTTTTCATGAAAGACACCGACTACAATTTTCAAATAATTTTGAAAACAATCAAACATTTGGAGGGACTTAGTAATATAATTAATTTTCTTATTAAGAGCATAACTAAACAAGAGTTCTTATATGAATTAGAAAGGAAGATTTTTTAGATAAATATATAACACTTCAAAACAAACAATATTGTAACACAGAACCATGGAAGAGTCCAGATGGTTTGGTAATGAAAGTGTTAACTACACAGCCATTTGTATGTTAATATTGAGATCACATCAACAAAGTAAGCTTCAAATCCAAGTAAAAATCTTTTAGCAATTGAGTACCCTTCCAAAATACATTTACTATTTCATATTTAGTAATACTAAAAATTTTAGCTTATAAATTATATAATTTTCTGAAGATAACAATAGTAATGTGTTAGTATAGCTGATACACAGAAATAGTTAGCAGTAAGAACAAATGACACTTGAAAGCTCAATCAAAATTATTGATAGCTTTTGTTACCTAGGTGACCTAAACAATGCTGGAAGTAAGTGTTGTAAAAACATGGTAACTAAAGAACAGGAATTAGTTGGGAGAGCTATTACTTCTGTTGTTAACAATGGGATTCTCTTTCAGAGTGCATGGCAGATTGTATGATATAAGTCATTTTATGATGTCTGCATTCATTGCCTATATTTGGTGGGAAAGAGCAGTCTATACCATGTAATGGTGGGAAAGAGCAGTCTATACCATGTAATGGTGGGAAAGAGCAGTCTATACCATGTAATGGTGGGAAAGAGCAGTCTATACCATGTAATGATGGGAAAGAGCAGTCTATACCATGTAATGGTGGGAAAGAGCTGTGTCTACCATGCAATGGTGAAAAAGAACTGCTCATTCCAAACAATGGTCGGAAAGAGCAGTCTATACCATGTAATGGTGGGAAAGAGCTGTGTCTACCATTCAATGGTGAAAAAGAACTGCTCATTCCAAACAATGGTCGGAAAGAGCTGTGTCTACCATGCAATGGTGAAAAAGAACTGCTCATTCCAAACAATGGTCGGAAAGAGCTGTGTCTACCATGCAATGGTGAAAAAGAACTGCTCATTCCAAACAATGGTCGGAAAGAGAAGTCTATACCATGTAATGGTGGGAAAGAGCAGTCTATACCATGTAATGGTGGGAAAGAGCAGTCTATACCATGTAATGGTGGGAAAGAGCAGTCTATACCATGTAATGGTGGGAAAGAGCAGTCTATACCATGTAATGGTAGGAAAGAGCTGTGTCTACCATGCAATGGTGAAAAAGAACTGCTCATTCCAAACAATGGTCGGAAAGAGCAGTCTATACCATGCAATGGTGGGAAAGAGCAGTCTATACCATGTAATGGTGGGAAAGAGCAGTCTATACCATGCAATGGTGGGAAAGAGCAGTCTATACCATGTAATGGTGGGAAAGAGCAGTCTATACCATGTAATGGTGGGAAAGAGCAGTCTATACCATGTAATGGTAGGAAAGAGCTGTGTCTACCATGCAATGGTGAAAAAGAACTGCTCATTCCAAACAATGGTCGGAAAGAGCAGTCTATACCATGTAATGGTGGGAAAGAGCAGTCTATACCATGCAATGGTGGGAAAGAGCAGTTTATACCATGTAATGGTAGGAAAGAGCTGTGTCTACCATGCAATGGTGAAAAAGAACTGCTCATTCCAAACAATGGTCAGAAAGAGCAGTCTATACCATGTAATGGTGGGAAAGAGCTGTGTCTACCATGTAATGGTGGGAAAGAGCAGTCTATACCATGCAATGGTGGGAAAGAGCTGTCTATACCATGTAATGGTGGGAAAGAGCTGTGTCTACCATGTAATGGTGGGAAAGAGCAGTCTATACCATGTAATGGTGGGAAAGAGCTGTGTCTACCATGTAATGGTGGGAAAGAGCAGTCTATACCATGTAATGGTGGGAAAGAGCAGTCTATACCATGTAATGGTGGGAAAGAGCTGTGTCTACCATGCAATGGTGGGAAAGAGCAGTCTATACCATGTAATGGTGGGAAAGAGCTGTGTCTACCATGCAATGGTGAAAAAGAACTGTTCATTCCAAACAATGGTCGGAAAGAGCAGTCTATACCATGTAATGGTGGGAAAGAGCAGTCTATACCATGTAATGGTAGGAAAGAGCTGTGTCTACCATGTAATGGTGGGAAAGAGCAGTCTATACCATGTAATGGTGGGAAAGAGCTGTGTCTACCATGTAATGGTGGGAAAGAGCAGTCTATACCATGTGATGGTGGGAAAAAGCAGTCTATACCATGTAATGGTGGGAAAGAGCAGTCTATACCCTGTAATGGTGGGAAAGAGCAGTCTATACCATGTAATGGTGGGAAAGAGCAGTCTATACCCTGTAATGGTGGGAAAGAGAAGTCTGTACCATGTAATGGTGGGAAAGAGCTGTGTCTACCATGCAATGGTGAAAAAGAACTGCTCATTCCAAACAATGGTGGGAAAGAGCAGTCTATACCATGTAATGGTGGGAAAGAGCAGTCTATACCAAGCAATGGTGGGAAAGAGCAGTCTATACCATGTAATGGTGGGAAAGAGCAGTCTATACCATGTAATGGTGGGAAAGAGCAGTCTATACCATGTAATGGTGGGAAAGAGCAGTCTATACCATGTAATGGTGGGAAAGAGCAGTCTATACCATGTAATGGTGGGAAAGAGCAGTCTATACCATGTTATGGTGGGAAAGAGCAGTCTATACCATGTAATGGTGGGAAAGAGCAGTCTATACCATGTAATGGTGGGAAAGAGCAGTCTATACCATGTAATGGTGGGAAAGAGCAGTCTATACCATGTAATGGTGGGAAAGAGCAGTCTATACCATGTAATGGTGGGAAAGAGCTGTCTATACCATGTAATGGTGGGAAAGAGCTGTCTATACCATGTAATGGTGGGAAAGAGCTGTCTATACCATGTAATGGTGGGAAAGAGCAGTCTATACCATGTAATGGTGGGAAAGAGCAGTCTATACCATGTAATGGTGGGAAAGAGCAGTCTATACCATGTAATGGTGGGAAAGAGCTGTTTATGCCATGTAATGGTGGGAAAGAGCAGTCTATACCAAGTAATGGTGGGAAAGAGCAGTCTATACCATGTGATGGTGGGAAAGAGCAGTCTATACCATGTAATGGTGGGAAAGAGCAGTCTATACCATGTAATGGTGGGAAAGAGCTGTCTATACCATGTAATGGTGGGAAAGAGCAGTCTATACCATGTAATGGCGGGAAAGAGCAGTCTATACCCTGTAATGGTGGGAAAGAGCAGTCTATACCCTGTAATGGTGGGAAAGAGCAGTCTATACCAAGCAATGGTGGGAAAGAGCAGTCTATACCCTGTAATGGTGGGAAAGAGCAGTCTATACCATGTAATGGTGGGAAAGAGCAGTCTATACCCTGTAATGGTGGGAAAGAGCAGTCTATACCATGTAATGGTGGGAAAGAGCTGTGTCTACCATGCAATGGTGAAAAAGAACTGCTCATTCCTAACAATGGTCGGAAAGAGCAGTCTATACCATGTAATGGTGGGAAAGAGCAGTCTATACCATGTAATGGTGGGAAAGAGCAGTCTATACCCTGTAATGGTGGGAAAGAGCAGTCTGTACCATGTAATGGTGGGAAAGAGCTGTGTCTACCATGCAATGGTGAAAAAGAACTGCTCATTCCTAACAATGGTCGGAAAGAGCAGTCTATACCATGTAATGGTGGGAAAGAGCAGTCTATACCATGTAATGGTGGGAAAGAGCAGTCTATACCCTGTAATGGTGGGAAAGAGCAGTCTGTACCATGTAATGGTGGGAAAGAGCTGTGTCTACCATGCAATGGTGAAAAAGAACTGCTCATTCCTAACAATGGTCGGAAAGAGCAGTCTATACCATGTAATGGTGGAAAAGAGCAGTCTATACCATGTAATGGTTGGAAAGAGCTGTGTCTACCATGCAATGGTGAAAGAGAACTGCTCATTCCAAACAATGGTCGGAAAGAGCAGTCTATACCATGTAATGGTGGGAAAGAGCAGTCTATACCATGTGATGGTGGGAAAGAGCAGTCTATACCATGTAACGGTGGGAAAGAGCAGTCTATACCATGTAATGGTGGGAAAGAGCAGTCTATACCATGTAATGGTGGGAAAGAGCTGTTTATGCCATGTAATGGTGGGAAAGAGCAGTCTATACCAAGCAATGGTGGGAAAGAGCAGTCTATACCATGTGATGGTGGGAAAGAGCAGTCTATACCATGTAATGGTGGGAAAGAGCAGTCTATACCATGTAATGGTGGGAAAGAGCAGTCTATACCATGTAATGGCGGGAAAGAGCAGTCTATACCAAGCAATGGTGGGAAAGAGCAGTCTATACCATGTAATGGTGGGAAAGAGCAGTCTATACCATGTAATGGTGGGAAAGAGCAGTCTATACCATGTAATGGTGGGAAAGAGCTGTGTCTACCATGCAATGGTGAAAAAGAACTGCTCATTCCTAACAATGGTCGGAAAGAGCAGTCTATACCATGTAATGGTGGGAAAGAGCAGTCTATACCATGTAATGGTGGGAAAGAGCAGTCTATACCCTGTAATGGTGGGAAAGAGCAGTCTGTACCATGTAATGGTGGGAAAGAGCTGTGTCTACCATGCAATGGTGAAAAAGAACTGCTCATTCCTAACAATGGTCGGAAAGAGCAGTCTATACCATGTAATGGTGGGAAAGAGCAGTCTATACCATGTAATGGTGGGAAAGAGCAGTCTATACCCTGTAATGGTGGGAAAGAGCAGTCTGTACCATGTAATGGTGGGAAAGAGCTGTGTCTACCATGCAATGGTGAAAAAGAACTGCTCATTCCTAACAATGGTCGGAAAGAGCAGTCTATACCATGTAATGGTGGAAAAGAGCAGTCTATACCATGTAATGGTTGGAAAGAGCTGTGTCTACCATGCAATGGTGAAAGAGAACTGCTCATTCCAAACAATGGTCGGAAAGAGCAGTCTATACCATGTAATGGTGGGAAAGAGCAGTCTATACCATGTGATGGTGGGAAAGAGCAGTCTATACCATGTAACGGTGGGAAAGAGCAGTCTATACCATGTAATGGTGGGAAAGAGCAGTCTATACCATGTAATGGTGGGAAAGAGCTGTTTATGCCATGTAATGGTGGGAAAGAGCAGTCTATACCAAGCAATGGTGGGAAAGAGCAGTCTATACCATGTGATGGTGGGAAAGAGCAGTCTATACCATGTAATGGTGGGAAAGAGCAGTCTATACCATGTAATGGTGGGAAAGAGCAGTCTATACCATGTAATGGCGGGAAAGAGCAGTCTATACCAAGCAATGGTGGGAAAGAGCAGTCTATACCATGTAATGGTGGGAAAGAGCAGTCTATACCATGTAATGGTGGGAAAGAGCAGTCTGTACCATGTAATGGTGGGAAAGAGCTGTGTCTACCATGCAATGGTGAAAAAGAACTGCTCATTCCAAACAATGGTGGGAAAGAGCAGTCTATACCATGTAATGGTGGGAAAGAGCAGTCTATACCAAGCAATGGTGGGAAAGAGCAGTCTATACCATGTAATGGTGGGAAAGAGCAGTCTATACCATGTAATGGTGGGAAAGAGCAGTCTATACCATGTAATGGTGGGAAAGAGCAGTCTATACCATGTAATGGTGGGAAAGAGCAGTCTATAACATGTAATGGTGGGAAAGAGCAGTCTATACCATGTAATGGTGGGAAAGAGCAGTCTATACCATGTAATGGTAGGAAAGAGCAGTCTATACCATGTAATGGTGGGAAAGAGCAGTCTATAACAAGCAATGATGGGAAAGAACTGTCTACACCATGTAATGGTGGGAAAGAGCAGTCTATACCATGTAATGGTGGGAAAGAGCAGTCTATACCATGTAATGGTGGGAAAGAGCAGTCTATACCCTGTAATGGTGGGAAAGAGCAGTCTATACCCTGTAATGGTGGGAAAGAGCAGTCTATACCATGTAATGGTGGGAAAGAGCAGTCTATACCCTGTAATAGTGGGAAAGAGCAGTCTATACCATGTAATGGTGGGAAAGAGCAGTCTATACCATGTAATGGTGGGAAAGAGCAGTCTATACCCTGTAATGGTGGGAAAGAGCAGTCTATACCATGTAATGGTGGGAAAGAGCAGTCTATACCCTGTAATGGTGGGAAAGAGCAGTCTGTACCATGTAATGGTGGGAAAGAGCTGTGTCTACCATGCAATGGTGAAAAAGAACTGCTCATTCCAAACAATGGTGGGAAAGAGCAGTCTATACCATGTAATGGTGGGAAAGAGCAGTCTATACCATGTAATGGTGGGAAAGAGCAGTCAATACCATGTAATGGTGGGAAAGAGCAGTCTATACCATGTAATGGTGGGAAAGAGCAGTCTGTACCATGTAATGGTGGGAAAGAGCTGTGTCTACCATGCAATGGTGAAAAAGAACTGCTCATTCCAAACAATGGTGGGAAAGAGCAGTCTATACCATGTAATAGTGGGAAAGAGCAGTCTATACCAAGCAATGGTGGGAAAGAGCAGTCTATACCATGTAATGGTGGGAAAGAGCAGTCTATACCATGTAATGGTGGGAAAGAGCAGTCTATACCATGTAATGGTGGGAAAGAGCAGTCTATACCATGTAATGGTGGGAAAGAGCAGTCTATAACATGTAATGGTGGGAAAGAGCAGTCTATACCATGTAATGGTGGGAAAGAGCAGTCTATACCATGTAATGGTAGGAAAGAGCAGTCTATACCATGTAATGGTGGGAAAGAGCAGTCTATAACAAGCAATGATGGGAAAGAACTGTCTACACCATGTAATGGTGGGAAAGAGCAGTCTATACCAAGTAATGGTGGGAAAGAGCAGTCTATACCATGTAATGGTGGGAAAGAGCAGTCTATACCCTGTAATGGTGGGAAAGAGCAGTCTATACCCTGTAATGGTGGGAAAGAGCAGTCTATACCATGTAATGGTGGGAAAGAGCAGTCTATACCCTGTAATAGTGGGAAAGAGCAGTCTATACCATGTAATGGTGGGAAAGAGCAGTCTATACCATGTAATGGTGGGAAAGAGCAGTCTATACCCTGTAATGGTGGGAAAGAGCAGTCTATACCATGTAATGGTGGGAAAGAGCAGTCTATACCCTGTAATGGTGGGAAAGAGCAGTCTGTACCATGTAATGGTGGGAAAGAGCTGTGTCTACCATGCAATGGTGAAAAAGAACTGCTCATTCCAAACAATGGTGGGAAAGAGCAGTCTATACCATGTAATGGTGGGAAAGAGCAGTCTATACCATGTAATGGTGGGAAAGAGCAGTCTATACCAAGCAATGGTGGGAAAGAGCAGTCTATACCATGTAATGGTGGGAAAGAGCAGTCTATACCATGTAATGGTGGGAAAGAGCAGTCTATACCATGTAATGGTGGGAAAGAGCAGTCTATACCATGTAATGGTGGGAAAGAGCAGTCTATACCATGTTATGGTGGGAAAGAGCAGTCTATACCATGTAATGGTAGGAAAGAGCTGTCTATACCATGTAATGGTGGGAAAGAGCTGTCTATACCATGTAATGGTGGGAAAGAGCAGTCTATACCATGTAATGGTGGGAAAGAGCAGTCTATACCATGTAATGGTGGGAAAGAGCAGTCTATACCATGTAATGGTGGGAAAGAGCAGTCTATACCATGTAATGGTGGGAAAGAGCTGTCTATACCATGTAATGGTGGGAAAGAGCTGTCTATACCATGTAATGGTGGGAAAGAGCTGTCTATACCATGTAATGGTGGGAAAGAGCAGTCTATACCATGTAATGGTGGGAAAGAGCAGTCTATACCATGTAATGGTGGGAAAGAGCAGTCTATACCATGTAATGGTGGGAAAGAGCAGTCTATACCATGTAATGGTGGGAAAGAGCTGTTTATGCCATGTAATGGTGGGAAAGAGCAGTCTATACCAAGCAATGGTGGGAAAGAGCAGTCTATACCATGTGATGGTGGGAAAGAGCAGTCTATACCATGTAATGGTGGGAAAGAGCAGTCTATACCATGTAATGGTGGGAAAGAGCTGTCTATACCATGTAATGGTGGGAAAGAGCAGTCTATACCATGTAATGGCGGGAAAGAGCAGTCTATACCCTGTAATGGTGGGAAAGAGCAGTCTATACCCTGTAATGGTGGGAAAGAGCAGTCTATACCAAGCAATGGTGGGAAAGAGCAGTCTATACCCTGTAATGGTGGGAAAGAGCAGTCTATACCATGTAATGGTGGGAAAGAGCAGTCTATACCCTGTAATGGTGGGAAAGAGCAGTCTATACCATGTAATGGTGGGAAAGAGCTGTGTCTACCATGCAATGGTGAAAAAGAACTGCTCATTCCTAACAATGGTCGGAAAGAGCAGTCTATACCATGTAATGGTGGGAAAGAGCAGTCTATACCATGTAATGGTGGGAAAGAGCAGTCTATACCCTGTAATGGTGGGAAAGAGCAGTCTGTACCATGTAATGGTGGGAAAGAGCTGTGTCTACCATGCAATGGTGAAAAAGAACTGCTCATTCCTAACAATGGTCGGAAAGAGCAGTCTATACCATGTAATGGTGGGAAAGAGCAGTCTATACCATGTAATGGTGGGAAAGAGCAGTCTATACCCTGTAATGGTGGGAAAGAGCAGTCTGTACCATGTAATGGTGGGAAAGAGCTGTGTCTACCATGCAATGGTGAAAAAGAACTGCTCATTCCTAACAATGGTCGGAAAGAGCAGTCTATACCATGTAATGGTGGAAAAGAGCAGTCTATACCATGTAATGGTTGGAAAGAGCTGTGTCTACCATGCAATGGTGAAAGAGAACTGCTCATTCCAAACAATGGTCGGAAAGAGCAGTCTATACCATGTAATGGTGGGAAAGAGCAGTCTATACCATGTAATGGTGGGAAAGAGCAGTCTATACCAAGCAATGGTGGGAAAGAGCAGTCTATACTATGTAATGGTGGGAAAGAGCTGTGTCTACCATGCAATGGTGAAAAAGAACTGCTCATTCCAAACAATGGTCGGAAAGAGCAGTCTATACCATGTAATGGGGGGAAAGAGCAGTCTATACCATGTAATGGTGGGAAAGAGCAGTCTATACCATGTAATGGTGGGAAAGCAGTCTATACCATGTGATGGTGGGAAGAGCAGTCTATACCATGTGATGGTGGGAAGAGCAGTCTATGCCATGTGATGGTGGGAAAGAGCAGTCTATGCCATGTGATGGTGGGAAAGAGCAGTCTATGCCATGTGATGGTGGGAAAGAGCAGTCTATACCATGTGATGGTGGGAAAGAGCAGTCTATACCAAGCAATGGTGGGAAAGAGCAGTCTATACCATGTGATGGTGGGAAAGAGCAGTCTATACCATGTAACGGTGGGAAAGAGCAGTCTATACCATGTAATGGTGGGAAAGAGCAGTCTATACCATGTAATGGTGGGAAAGAGCTGTTTATGCCATGTAATGGTGGGAAAGAGCAGTCTATACCAAGCAATGGTGGGAAAGAGCAGTCTATACCATGTGATGGTGGGAAAGAGCAGTCTATACCATGTAATGGTGGGAAAGAGCAGTCTATACCATGTAATGGTGGGAAAGAGCAGTCTATACCATGTAATGGCGGGAAAGAGCAGTCTATACCAAGCAATGGTGGGAAAGAGCAGTCTATACCATGTAATGGTGGGAAAGAGCAGTCTATACCATGTAATGGTGGGAAAGAGCAGTCTGTACCATGTAATGGTGGGAAAGAGCAGTCTATACCATGTAATGGTGGGAAAGAGCAGTCTATACCATGTAATGGTGGGAAAGAGCTGTCTATACCATGTAATGGTGGGAAAGAGCTGTCTATACCATGTAATGGTGGGAAAGAGCTGTCTATACCATGTAATGGTGGGAAAGAGCAGTCTATACCATGTAATGGTGGGAAAGAGCAGTCTATACCATGTAATGGTGGGAAAGAGCAGTCTATACCATGTAATGGTGGGAAAGAGCTGTTTATGCCATGTAATGGTGGGAAAGAGCAGTCTATACCAAGCAATGGTGGGAAAGAGCAGTCTATACCATGTGATGGTGGGAAAGAGCAGTCTATACCATGTAATGGTGGGAAAGAGCAGTCTATACCATGTAATGGTGGGAAAGCGCTGTGTATACCATGTAATGGTGGGAAAGAGCAGTCTATACCATGTAATGGCGGGAAAGAGCAGTCTATACCCTGTAATGGTGGGAAAGATCAGTCTATACCCTGTAATGGTGGGAAAGAGCAGTCTATACCAAGCAATGGTGGGAAAGAGCAGTCTATACCCTGTAATGGTGGGAAAGAGCAGTCTATACCATGTAATGGTGGGAAAGAGCAGTCTATACCCTGTAATGGTGGGAAAGAGCAGTCTATACCATGTAATGGTGGGAAAGAGCTGGGTCTACCATGCAATGGTGAAAAAGAACTGCTCATTCCTAACAATGGTCGGAAAGAGCAGTCTATACCATGTAATGGTGGGAAAGAGCAGTCTATACCATGTAATGGTGGGAAAGAGCAGTCTATACCCTCTAATGGTGGGAAAGAGCAGTCTGTACCATGTAATGGTGGGAAAGAGCTGTGTCTACCATGCAATGGTGAAAAAGAACTGCTCATTCCTAACAATGGTCGGAAAGAGCAGTCTATACCATGTAATGGTGGGAAAGAGCAGTCTATACCATGTAATGGTGGGAAAGAGCAGTCTATACCCTGTAATGGTGGGAAAGAGCAGTCTGTACCATGTAATGGTGGGAAAGAGCTGTGTCTACCATGCAATGGTGAAAAAGAACTGCTCATTCCTAACAATGGTCGGAAAGAGCAGTCTATACCATGTAATGGTGGAAAAGAGCAGTCTATACCATGTAATGGTTGGAAAGAGCTGTGTCTACCATGCAATGGTGAAAGAGAACTGCTCATTCCAAACAATGGTCGGAAAGAGCAGTCTATACCATGTAATGGTGGGAAAGAGCAGTCTATACCATGTAATGGTGGGAAAGAGCAGTCTATACCAAGCAATGGTGGGAAAGAGCAGTCTATACTATGTAATGGTGGGAAAGAGCTGTGTCTACCATGCAATGGTGAAAAAGAACTGCTCATTCCAAACAATGGTCGGAAAGAGCAGTCTATACCATGTAATGGTGGGAAAGAGCAGTCTATACCATGTAATGGTGGGAAAGAGCAGTCTATACCATGTAATGGTGGGAAAGCAGTCTATACCATGTGATGGTGGGAAGAGCAGTCTATACCATGTAATGGTGGGAAAGAGCTGTCTATGCCATGTGATGGTGGGAAAGAGCAGTCTATACCATGTGATGGTGGGAAAGAGCAGTCTATACCAAGCAATGGTGGGAAAGAGCAGTCTATACCATGTGATGGTGGGAAAGAGCAGTCTATACCATGTAACGGTGGGAAAGAGCAGTCTATACCATGTAATGGTGGGAAAGAGCAGTCTATACCATGTAATGGCGGGAAAGAGCAGTCTATACCAAGCAATGGTGGGAAAGAGCAGTCTATACCATGTAATGGTGGGAAAGAGCAGTCTATACCATGTAATGGTGGGAAAGAGCAGTCTGTACCATGTAATGGTGGGAAAGAGCTGTGTCTACCATGCAATGGTGAAAAAGAACTGCTCATTCCAAACAATGGTGGGAAAGAGCAGTCTATACCATGTGATGGTGGGAAAGAGCAGTCTATACCATGTAATGGTGGGAAAGAGCAGTCTATACCATGTAATGGTGGGAAAGAGCAGTCTATACCATGTAATGGCGGGAAAGAGCAGTCTATACCAAGCAATGGTGGGAAAGAGCAGTCTATACCATGTAATGGTGGGAAAGAGCAGTCTATACCATGTGATGGTGGGAAAGAGCAGTCTATACCATGTAATGGTGGGAAAGAGCAGTCTATACCATGTAATGGTGGGAAAGAGCAGTCTATACCATGTGATGGCGGGAAAGAGCAGTCTATACCAAGCAATGGTGGGAAAGAGCAGTCTATACCATGTAATGGTGGGAAAGAGCAGTCTATACCATGTGATGGTGGGAAAGAGCAGTCTATACCATGTAATGGTGGGAAAGAGCAGTCTATACCATGTAATGGTGGGAAAGAGCAGTCTATACCATGTAATGGTGGGAAAGAGCAGTCTATAACATGTAATGGTGGGAAAGAGCAGTCTATACCATGTAATGGTGGGAAAGAGCAGTCTATACCATGTAATGGTAGGAAAGAGCAGTCTATACCATGTAATGGTGGGAAAGAGCAGTCTATAACATGTAATGGTGGGAAAGAGCAGTCTATACCATGTGATGGTGGGAAAGAGCAGTCTATACCATGTAATGGTAGGAAAGAGCAGTCTATACCATGTAATGGTGGGAAAGAGCAGTCTATACCATGTAATGGTGGGAAAGAGCAGTCTATACCATGTGATGGTGGGAAAGAGCAGTCTATACCAAGCAATGGTGGGAAAGAGCAGTCTATACCCTGTAATGGTGGGAAAGAGCAGTCTATACCATGTAATGGTGGGAAAGAGCAGTCTATACCATGTAATGGTGGGAAAGAGCAGTCTATACCCTGTAATGGTGGGAAAGAGCAGTCTATACCCTGTAATGGTGGGAAAGAGCAGTCTATACCATGTAATGGTGGGAAAGAGCAGTCTATACCCTGTAATAGTGGGAAAGAGCAGTCTATACCATGTAATGGTGGGAAAGAGCAGTCTATACCATGTAATGGTGGGAAAGAGCAGTCTATACCATGTAATGGTGGGAAAGAGCAGTCTATACCCTGTAATGGTGGGAAAGAGCAGTCTATACCATGTAATGGTGGGAAAGAGCAGTCTATACCCTGTAATGGTGGGAAAGAGCAGTCTGTACCATGTAATGGTGGGAAAGAGCTGTGTCTACCATGCAATGGTGAAAAAGAACTGCTCATTCCAAACAATGGTGGGAAAGAGCAGTCTATACCATGTAATGGTGGGAAAGAGCAGTCTATACCAAGCAATGGTGGGAAAGAGCAGTCTATACCATGTAATGGTGGGAAAGAGCAGTCTATACCATGTAATGGTGGGAAAGAGCAGTCTATACCATGTAATGGTGGGAAAGAGCAGTCTATACCATGTAATGGTGGGAAAGAGCAGTCTATACCATGTTATGGTGGGAAAGAGCAGTCTATACCATGTAATGGTAGGAAAGAGCAGTCTATACCATGTAATGGTGGGAAAGAGCAGTCTATAACAAGCAATGATGGGAAAGAACTGTCTACACCATGCAATGGTGAGAAAGAGATGTCTATACTATAAAATGGTGGGAAAGAGCTGTCTATACCATGTAATGGTGGGAAAGAGCAGTCTATACCATGTAATGGTGGGAAAGAGCTGTCTATACCATGTAATGGTGGGAAAGAGCTGTCTATACCATGTAATGGTGGGAAAGAGCTGTCTATACCATGTAATGGTGGGAAAGAGCAGTCTATACCATGTAATGGTGGGAAAGAGCAGTCTATACCATGTAATGGTGGGAAAGAGCAGTCTATACCATGTAATGGTGGGAAAGAGCAGTCTATACCATGTAATGGTGGGAAAGAGCTGTCTATACCATGTAATGGTGGGAAAGAGCTGTCTATACCATGTAATGGTGGGAAAGAGCTGTCTATACCATGTAATGGTGGGAAAGAGCAGTCTATACCATGTAATGGTGGGAAAGAGCAGTCTATACCATGTAATGGTGGGAAAGAGCAGTCTATACCATGTAATGCTGGGAAAGAGCAGTCTATACCATGTAATGGTGGGAAAGAGCTGTTTATGCCATGTAATGGTGGGAAAGAGCAGTCTATACCAAGCAATGGTGGGAAAGAGCAGTCTATACCATGTGATGGTGGGAAAGAGCAGTCTATACCATGTAATGGTGGGAAAGAGCAGTCTATACCATGTAATGGTGGGAAAGAGCTGTCTATACCATGTAATGGTGGGAAAGAGCAGTCTATACCATGTAATGGCGGGAAAGAGCAGTCTATACCCTGTAATGGTGGGAAAGAGCAGTCTATACCCTGTAATGGTGGGAAAGAGCAGTCTATACCAAGCAATGGTGGGAAAGAGCAGTCTATACCCTGTAATGGTGGGAAAGAGCAGTCTATACCATGTAATGGTGGGAAAGAGCAGTCTATACCCTGTAATGGTGGGAAAGAGCAGTCTATACCATGTAATGGTGGGAAAGAGCTGTGTCTACCATGCAATGGTGAAAAAGAACTGCTCATTCCTAACAATGGTCGGAAAGAGCAGTCTATACCATGTAATGGTGGGAAAGAGCAGTCTATACCATGTAATGGTGGGAAAGAGCAGTCTGTACTCTGTAATGGTGGGAAAGAGCAGTCTGTACCATGTAATGGTGGGAAAGAGCTGTGTCTACCATGCAATGGTGAAAAAGAACTGCTCATTCCTAACAATGGTCGGAAAGAGCAGTCTATACCATGTAATGGTGGGAAAGAGCAGTCTATACCCTGTAATGGTGGGAAAGAGCAGTCTGTACCATGTAATGGTGGGAAAGAGCTGTGTCTACCATGCAATGGTGAAAAAGAACTGCTCATTCCTAACAATGGTCGGAAAGAGCAGTCTATACCATGTAATGGTGGAAAAGAGCAGTCTATACCATGTAATGGTGGGAAAGAGCAGTCTGTACTCTGTAATGGTGGGAAAGAGCTGTGTCTACCATGCAATGGTGAAAAAGAACTGCTCATTCCAAACAATGGTCGGAAAGAGCAGTCTATACCATGTAATGGGGGGAAAGAGCAGTCTATACCATGTAATGGTGGGAAAGAGCAGTCTATACCATGTAATGGTGGGAAAGCAGTCTATACCATGTGATGGTGGGAAGAGCAGTCTATACCATGTAATGGTGGGAAAGAGCTGTCTATGCCATGTGATGGTGGGAAAGAGCAGTCTATACCATGTGATGGTGGGAAAGAGCAGTCTATACCAAGCAATGGTGGGAAAGAGCAGTCTATACCATGTGATGGTGGGAAAGAGCAGTCTATACCATGTAACGGTGGGAAAGAGCAGCTATACCATGTAATGGTGGGAAAGAGCAGTCTATACCATGTAATGGTGGGAAAGAGCTGTTTATGCCATGTAATGGTGGGAAAGAGCAGTCTATACCATGTGATGGTGGGAAAGAGCAGTCTATACCAAGCAATGGTGGGAAAGAGCAGTCTATACCATGTGATGGTGGGAAAGAGCAGTCTATACCATGTAATGGTGGGAAAGAGCAGTCTATACCATGTAATGGTGGGAAAGAGCAGTCTATACCATGTAATGGCGGGAAAGAGCAGTCTATACCAAGCAATGGTGGGAAAGAGCAGTCTATACCATGTAATGGTGGGAAAGAGCAGTCTATACCATGTAATGGTGGGAAAGAGCAGTCTATACCATGTAATGGTGGGAAAGGGCAGTCTATACCATGTAATGGTGGGAAAGAGCTGTCTATACCATGTATTGGTGGGAAAGAGCAGTCAGTACCAAGCAATGGTGGGAAAGAGCAGTCTATACCATGTAATGGTGGGAAAGAGCAGTCTATACCATGTAATGGTGGGAAAGAGCAGTCTATACCATGTAATGGTGGGAAAGAGCAGTCTATACCATGTAATGGTGGGAAAGAGCAGTCTATAACATGTAATGGTGGGAAAGAGCAGTCTATACCATGTAATGGTGGGAAAGAGCAGTCTATACCATGTAATGGTAGGAAAGAGCAGTCTATACCATGTAATGGTGGGAAAGAGCAGTCTATACCATGTGATGGTGGGAAAGAGCAGTCTATACCCTGTAATGGTGGGAAAGAGCAGTCTATACCATGTAATGGTGGGAAAGAGCAGTCTATACCCTGTAATAGTGGGAAAGAGCAGTCTATACCATGTGATGGTGGGAAAGAGCAGTCTATACCATGTAATGGTGGGAAAGAGCAGTCTATACCCTGTAATGGTGGGAAAGAGCAGTCTATACCATGTAATGGTGGGAAAGAGCAGTCTATACCAAGCAATGGTGGGAAAGAGCAGTCTATACCATGTAATGGTGGGAAAGAGCAGTCTGTACCATGTAATGGTGGGAAAGAGCTGTGTCTACCATGCAATGGTGAAAAAGAACTGCTCATTCCAAACAATGGTGGGAAAGAGCAGTCTATACCATGTAATGGTGGGAAAGAGCAGTCTATACCATGTAATGGTGGGAAAGAGCAGTCTATACCAAGCAATGGTGGGAAAGAGCAGTCTATACCATGTAATGGTGGGAAAGAGCAGTCTATACCATGTAATGGTGGGAAAGAGCAGTCTATACCATGTAATGGTGGGAAAGAGCAGTCTATACCATGTAATGGTGGGAAAGAGCAGTCTATACCATGTTATGGTGGGAAAGAGCAGTCTATACCATGTAATGGTAGGAAAGAGCTGTCTATACCATGTAATGGTGGGAAAGAGCTGTCTATACCATGTAATGGTGGGAAAGAGCTGTCTATACCATGTAATGGTGGGAAAGAGCAGTCTATACCATGTAATGGTGGGAAAGAGCAGTCTATACCATGTAATGGTGGGAAAGAGCAGTCTATACCATGTAATGGTGGGAAAGAGCAGTCTATACCATGTAATGGTGGGAAAGAGCTGTCTATACCATGTAATGGTGGGAAAGAGCTGTCTATACCATGTAATGGTGGGAAAGAGCAGTCTATACCATGTAATGGTGGGAAAGAGCAGTCTATACCATGTAATGGTGGGAAAGAGCAGTCTATACCATGTAATGGTGGGAAAGAGCAGCCTATACCATGTAATGGTGGGAAAGAGCAGTCTATACCATGTAATGGTGGGAAAGAGCTGTTTATGCCATGTAATGGTGGGAAAGAGCAGTCTATACCAAGCAATGGTGGGAAAGAGCAGTCTATACCATGTGATGGTGGGAAAGAGCAGTCTATACCATGTGATGGTGGGAAAGAGCAGTCTATACCATGTGATGGTGGGAAAGAGCAGTCTATACCATGTAATGGTGGGAAAGAGCAGTCTATACCATGTAATGGTGGGAAAGCGCTGTCTATACCATGTAATGGTGGGAAAGAGCAGTCTATACCATGTAATGGCGGGAAAGAGCAGTCTATACCCTGTAATGGTGGGAAAGAGCAGTCTATACCCTGTAATGGTGGGAAAGAGCAGTCTATACCAAGCAATGGTGGGAAAGAGCAGTCTATACCCTGTAATGGTGGGAAAGAGCAGTCTATACCATGTAATGGTGGGAAAGAGCAGTCTATACCATGTAATGGTGGGAAAGAGCAGTCTATACCATGTAATGGTGGGAAAGAGCTGTGTCTACCATGCAATGGTGAAAAAGAACTGCTCATTCCTAACAATGGTCGGAAAGAGCAGTCTATACCATGTAATGGTGGGAAAGAGCAGTCTATACCATGTAATGGTGGGAAAGAGCAGTCTATACCCTGTAATGGTGGGAAAGAGCAGTCTGTACCATGTAATGGTGGGAAAGAGCTGTGTCTACCATGCAATGGTGAAAAAGAACTGCTCATTCCTAACAATGGTCGGAAAGAGCAGTCTATACCATGTAATGGTGGGAAAGAGCAGTCTATACCATGTAATGGTGGGAAAGAGCAGTCTATACCCTGTAATGGTGGGAAAGAGCAGTCTGTACCATGTAATGGTGGGAAAGAGCTGTGTCTACCATGCAATGGTGAAAAAGAACTGCTCATTCCTAACAATGGTCGGAAAGAGCAGTCTATACCATGTAATGGTGGAAAAGAGCAGTCTATACCATGTAATGGTTGGAAAGAGCTGTGTCTACCATGCAATGGTGAAAGAGAACTGCTCATTCCAAACAATGGTCGGAAAGAGCAGTCTATACCATGTAATGGTGGGAAAGAGCAGTCTATACCATGTAATGGTGGGAAAGAGCAGTCTATACCAAGCAATGGTGGGAAAGAGCAGTCTATACTATGTAATGGTGGGAAAGAGCTGTGTCTACCATGCAATGGTGAAAAAGAACTGCTCATTCCAAACAATGGTCGGAAAGAGCAGTCTATACCATGTAATGGGGGGAAAGAGCAGTCTATACCATGTAATGGTGGGAAAGAGCAGTCTATACCATGTAATGGTGGGAAAGCAGTCTATACCATGTGATGGTGGGAAGAGCAGTCTATACCATGTAATGGTGGGAAAGAGCTGTCTATGCCATGTGATGGTGGGAAAGAGCAGTCTATACCATGTGATGGTGGGAAAGAGCAGTCTATACCAAGCAATGGTGGGAAAGAGCAGTCTATACCATGTGATGGTGGGAAAGAGCAGTCTATACCATGTAACGGTGGGAAAGAGCAGTCTATACCATGTAATGGTGGGAAAGAGCAGTCTATACCATGTAATGGTGGGAAAGAGCTGTTTATGCCATGTAATGGTGGGAAAGAGCAGTCTATACCCTGTAATAGTGGGAAAGCAGTCTATACCATGTGATGGTGGGAAGAGCAGTCTATACCATGTAATGGTGGGAAAGAGCAGTCTATACCATGTAATGGTGGGAAAGAGCAGTCTATACCATGTAATGGCGGGAAAGAGCAGTCTATACCAAGCAATGGTGGGAAAGAGCAGTCTATACCATGTGATGGTGGGAAAGAGCAGTCTATACCATGTAATGGTGGGAAAGAGCAGTCTATACCATGTAATGGTGGGAAAGAGCAGTCTGTACCATGTAATGGTGGGAAAGAGCAGTCTATACCCTGTAATGGTGGGAAAGAGCAGTCTATACCCTGTAATGGTGGGAAAGAGCAGTCTGTACCATGTAATGGTGGGAAAGAGCTGTGTCTACCATGCAATGGTGAAAAAGAACTGCTCATTCCAAACAATGGTGGGAAAGAGCAGTCTATACCATGTAATGGTGGGAAAGAGCAGTCTATACCAAGCAATGGTGGGAAAGAGCAGTCTATACCATGTAATGGTGGGAAAGAGCAGTCTATACCATGTAATGGTGGGAAAGAGCAGTCTATACCATGTAATGGTGGGAAAGAGCAGTCTATACCATGTAATGGTGGGAAAGAGCAGTCTATAACATGTAATGGTGGGAAAGAGCAGTCTATACCATGTAATGGTGGGAAAGAGCAGTCTATACCATGTAATGGTAGGAAAGAGCAGTCTATACCATGTAATGGTGGGAAAGAGCAGTCTATAACAAGCAATGATGGGAAAGAACTGTCTACACCATGTAATGGTGGGAAAGAGCAGTCTATACCATGTAATGGTGGGAAAGAGCAGTCTATACCATGTAATGGTGGGAAAGAGCAGTCTATACCCTGTAATGGTGGGAAAGAGCAGTCTATACCCTGTAATGGTGGGAAAGAGCAGTCTATACCATGTAATGGTGGGAAAGAGCAGTCTATACCCTGTAATAGTGGGAAAGAGCAGTCTATACCATGTAATGGTGGGAAAGAGCAGTCTATACCATGTAATGGTGGGAAAGAGCAGTCTATACCCTGTAATGGTGGGAAAGAGCAGTCTATACCATGTAATGGTGGGAAAGAGCAGTCTATACCCTGTAATGGTGGGAAAGAGCAGTCTGTACCATGTAATGGTGGGAAAGAGCTGTGTCTACCATGCAATGGTGAAAAAGAACTGCTCATTCCAAACAATGGTGGGAAAGAGCAGTCTATACCATGTAATGGTGGGAAAGAGCAGTCTATACCATGTAATGGTGGGAAAGAGCAGTCTATACCAAGCAATGGTGGGAAAGAGCAGTCTATACCATGTAATGGTGGGAAAGAGCAGTCTATACCATGTAATGGTGGGAAAGAGCAGTCTATACCATGTAATGGTGGGAAAGAGCAGTCTATACCATGTAATGGTGGGAAAGAGCAGTCTATACCATGTTATGGTGGGAAAGAGCAGTCTATACCATGTTATGGTGGGAAAGAGCAGTCTATACCATGTAATGGTAGGAAAGAGCAGTCTATACCATGTAATGGTGGGAAAGAGCAGTCTATAACAAGCAATGATGGGAAAGAACTGTCTACACCATGCAATGGTGAGAAAGAGATGTCTATACCATGTAATGGTGGGAAAGAGCAGTCTATACCATGTAATGGTGGGAAAGAGCAGTCTATACCATGTAATGGTGGGAAAGAGCAGTCTATACCATGTAATGGTGGGAAAGAGCTGTCTATACCATGTAATGGTGGGAAAGAGCTGTCTATACCATGTAATGGTGGGAAAGAGCTGTCTATACCATGTAATGGTGGGAAAGAGCAGTCTATACCATGTAATGGTGGGAAAGAGCTGTTTATGCCATGTAATGGTGGGAAAGAGCAGTCTATACCAAGCAATGGTGGGAAAGAGCAGTCTATACCATGTGATGGTGGGAAAGAGCAGTCTATACCATGTAATGGTGGGAAAGAGCAGTCTATACCATGTAATGGTGGGAAAGAGCAGTCTATACCATGTAATGGCGGGAAAGAGCAGTCTATACCAAGCAATGGTGGGAAAGAGCAGTCTATACCATGTGATGGTGGGAAAGAGCAGTCTATACCATGTAATGGTGGGAAAGAGCAGTCTATACCATGTAATGGTGGGAAAGAGCAGTCTGTACCATGTAATGGTGGGAAAGAGCTGTGTCTACCATGCAATGGTGAAAAAGAACTGCTCATTCCAAACAATGGTGGGAAAGAGCAGTCTATACCATGTAATGGTGGGAAAGAGCAGTCTATACCAAGCAATGGTGGGAAAGAGCAGTCTATACCATGTAATGGTGGGAAAGAGCAGTCTATACCATGTAATGGTGGGAAAGAGCAGTCTATACCATGTAATGGTGGGAAAGAGCAGTCTATACCATGTAATGGTGGGAAAGAGCAGTCTATAACATGTAATGGTGGGAAAGAGCAGTCTATACCATGTAATGGTGGGAAAGAGCAGTCTATACCATGTAATGGTAGGAAAGAGCAGTCTATACCATGTAATGGTGGGAAAGAGCAGTCTATAACAAGCAATGATGGGAAAGAACTGTCTACACCATGTAATGGTGGGAAAGAGCAGTCTATACCATGTAATGGTGGGAAAGAGCAGTCTATACCATGTAATGGTGGGAAAGAGCAGTCTATACCCTGTAATGGTGGGAAAGAGCAGTCTATACCCTGTAATGGTGGGAAAGAGCAGTCTATACCATGTAATGGTGGGAAAGAGCAGTCTATACCCTGTAATAGTGGGAAAGAGCAGTCTATACCATGTAATGGTGGGAAAGAGCAGTCTATACCATGTAATGGTGGGAAAGAGCAGTCTATACCCTGTAATGGTGGGAAAGAGCAGTCTATACCATGTAATGGTGGGAAAGAGCAGTCTATACCCTGTAATGGTGGGAAAGAGCAGTCTGTACCATGTAATGGTGGGAAAGAGCTGTGTCTACCATGCAATGGTGAAAAAGAACTGCTCATTCCAAACAATGGTGGGAAAGAGCAGTCTATACCATGTAATGGTGGGAAAGAGCAGTCTATACCATGTAATGGTGGGAAAGAGCAGTCTATACCAAGCAATGGTGGGAAAGAGCAGTCTATACCATGTAATGGTGGGAAAGAGCAGTCTATACCATGTAATGGTGGGAAAGAGCAGTCTATACCATGTAATGGTGGGAAAGAGCAGTCTATACCATGTAATGGTGGGAAAGAGCTGTCTATACCATGTAATGGTGGGAAAGAGCTGTCTATACCATGTAATGGTGGGAAAGAGCTGTCTATACCATGTAATGGTGGGAAAGAGCAGTCTATACCATGTAATGGTGGGAAAGAGCAGTCTATACCATGTAATGGTGGGAAAGAGCAGTCTATACCATGTAATGGTGGGAAAGAGCAGTCTATACCATGTAATGGTGGGAAAGAGCTGTTTATGCCATGTAATGGTGGGAAAGAGCAGTCTATACCAAGAAATGGTGGGAAAGAGCAGTCTATACCATGTGATGGTGGGAAAGAGCAGTCTATACCATGTAATGGTGGGAAAGAGCAGTCTATACCATGTAATGGTGGGAAAGAGCTGTCTATACCATGTAATGGTGGGAAAGAGCAGTCTATACCATGTAATGGCGGGAAAGAGCAGTCTATACCCTGTAATGGTGGGAAAGAGCAGTCTATACCCTGTAATGGTGGGAAAGAGCAGTCTATACCAAGCAATGGTGGGAAAGAGCAGTCTATACCCTGTAATGGTGGGAAAGAGCAGTCTATACCATGTAATGGTGGGAAAGAGCAGTCTATACCCTGTAATGGTGGGAAAGAGCAGTCTATACCATGTAATGGTGGGAAAGAGCTGTGTCTACCATGCAATGGTGAAAAAGAACTGCTCATTCCTAACAATGGTCGGAAAGAGCAGTCTATACCATGTAATGGTGGGAAAGAGCAGTCTATACCATGTAATGGTGGGAAAGAGCAGTCTATACCCTGTAATGGTGGGAAAGAGCAGTCTGTACCATGTAATGGTGGGAAAGAGCTGTGTCTACCATGCAATGGTGAAAAAGAACTGCTCATTCCTAACAATGGTCGGAAAGAGCAGTCTATACCATGTAATGGTGGGAAAGAGCAGTCTATACCATGTAATGGTGGGAAAGAGCAGTCTATACCCTGTAATGGTGGGAAAGAGCAGTCTGTACCATGTAATGGTGGGAAAGAGCTGTGTCTACCATGCAATGGTGAAAAAGAACTGCTCATTCCTAACAATGGTCGGAAAGAGCAGTCTATACCATGTAATGGTGGAAAAGAGCAGTCTATACCATGTAATGGTTGGAAAGAGCTGTGTCTACCATGCAATGGTGAAAGAGAACTGCTCATTCCAAACAATGGTCGGAAAGAGCAGTCTATACCATGTAATGGTGGGAAAGAGCAGTCTATACCATGTAATGGTGGGAAAGAGCAGTCTATACCAAGCAATGGTGGGAAAGAGCAGTCTATACTATGTAATGGTGGGAAAGAGCTGTGTCTACCATGCAATGGTGAAAAAGAACTGCTCATTCCAAACAATGGTCGGAAAGAGCAGTCTATACCATGTAATGGGGGGAAAGAGCAGTCTATACCATGTAATGGTGGGAAAGAGCAGTCTATACCATGTAATGGTGGGAAAGCAGTCTATACCATGTGATGGTGGGAAGAGCAGTCTATACCATGTAATGGTGGGAAAGAGCTGTCTATGCCATGTGATGGTGGGAAAGAGCAGTCTATACCATGTGATGGTGGGAAAGAGCAGTCTATACCAAGCAATGGTGGGAAAGAGCAGTCTATACCATGTGATGGTGGGAAAGAGCAGTCTATACCATGTAACGGTGGGAAAGAGCAGCTATACCATGTAATGGTGGGAAAGAGCAGTCTATACCATGTAATGGTGGGAAAGAGCTGTTTATGCCATGTAATGGTGGGAAAGAGCAGTCTATACCAAGCAATGGTGGGAAAGAGCAGTCTATACCATGTGATGGTGGGAAAGAGCAGTCTATACCATGTAATGGTGGGAAAGAGCAGTCTATACCATGTAATGGTGGGAAAGAGCTGTCTATACCATGTAATGGTGGGAAAGAGCAGTCTATACCATGTAATGGCGGGAAAGAGCAGTCTATACCAAGCAATGGTGGGAAAGAGCAGTCTATACCATGTAATGGTGGGAAAGAGCAGTCTATACCATGTAATGGTGGGAAAGAGCAGTCTATACCATGTAATGGTGGGAAAGAGCAGTCTATACCATGTAATGGTGGGAAAGAGCTGTCTATACCATGTATTGGTGGGAAAGAGCAGTCAGTACCAAGCAATGGTGGGAAAGAGCAGTCTATACCATGTAATGGTGGGAAAGAGCAGTCTATACCATGTAATGGTGGGAAAGAGCAGTCTATACCATGTAATGGTGGGAAAGAGCAGTCTATACCATGTAATGGTGGGAAAGAGCAGTCTATAACATGTAATGGTGGGAAAGAGCAGTCTATACCATGTAATGGTGGGAAAGAGCAGTCTATACCATGTAATGGTAGGAAAGAGCAGTCTATACCATGTAATGGTGGGAAAGAGCAGTCTATAACAAGCAATGATGGGAAAGAACTGTCTACACCATGTAATGGTGGGAAAGAGCAGTCTATACCATGTAATGGTGGGAAAGAGCAGTCTATACCATGTAATGGTGGGAAAGAGCAGTCTATACCCTGTAATGGTGGGAAAGAGCAGTCTATACCCTGTAATGGTGGGAAAGAGCAGTCTATACCATGTAATGGTGGGAAAGAGCAGTCTATACCCTGTAATAGTGGGAAAGAGCAGTCTATACCATGTAATGGTGGGAAAGAGCAGTCTATACCATGTAATGGTGGGAAAGAGCAGTCTATACCCTGTAATGGTGGGAAAGAGCAGTCTATACCATGTAATGGTGGGAAAGAGCAGTCTATACCCTGTAATGGTGGGAAAGAGCAGTCTGTACCATGTAATGGTGGGAAAGAGCTGTGTCTACCATGCAATGGTGAAAAAGAACTGCTCATTCCAAACAATGGTGGGAAAGAGCAGTCTATACCATGTAATGGTGGGAAAGAGCAGTCTATACCATGTAATGGTGGGAAAGAGCAGTCTATACCAAGCAATGGTGGGAAAGAGCAGTCTATACCATGTAATGGTGGGAAAGAGCAGTCTATACCATGTAATGGTGGGAAAGAGCAGTCTATACCATGTAATGGTGGGAAAGAGCAGTCTATACCATGTAATGGTGGGAAAGAGCAGTCTATACCATGTTATGGTGGGAAAGAGCAGTCTATAAGATGTAATGGTAGGAAAGAGCTGTCTATACCATGTAATGGTGGGAAAGAGCTGTCTATACCATGTAATGGTGGGAAAGAGCAGTCTATACCATGTAATGGTGGGAAAGAGCAGTCTATACCATGTAATGGTGGGAAAGAGCAGTCTATACCATGTAATGGTGGGAAAGAGCAGTCTATACCATGTAATGGTGGGAAAGAGCTGTCTATACCATGTAATGGTGGGAAAGAGCTGTCTATACCATGTAATGGTGGGAAAGAGCAGTCTATACCATGTAATGGTGGGAAAGAGCAGTCTATACCATGTAATGGTGGGAAAGAGCAGTCTATACCATGTAATGGTGGGAAAGAGCAGTCTATACCATGTAATGGTGGGAAAGAGCTGTTTATGCCATGTAATGGTGGGAAAGAGCAGTCTATACCAAGCAATGGTGGGAAAGAGCAGTCTATACCATGTGATGGTGGGAAAGAGCAGTCTATACCATGTAATGGTGGGAAAGAGCAGTCTATACCATGTAATGGTGGGAAAGCGCTGTCTATACCATGTAATGGTGGGAAAGAGCAGTCTATACCATGTAATGGCGGGAAAGAGCAGTCTATACCCTGTAATGGTGGGAAAGAGCAGTCTATACCCTGTAATGGTGGGAAAGAGCAGTCTATACCAAGCAATGGTGGGAAAGAGCAGTCTATACCCTGTAATGGTGGGAAAGAGCAGTCTATACCATGTAATGGTGGGAAAGAGCAGTCTATACCCTGTAATGGTGGGAAAGAGCAGTCTATACCATGTAATGGTGGGAAAGAGCTGTGTCTACCATGCAATGGTGAAAAAGAACTGCTCATTCCTAACAATGGTCGGAAAGAGCAGTCTATACCATGTAATGGTGGGAAAGAGCAGTCTATACCATGTAATGGTGGGAAAGAGCAGTCTATACCATGTAATGGTGGGAAAGAGCAGTCTATACCCTGTAATGGTGGGAAAGAGCAGTCTGTACCATGTAATGGTGGGAAAGAGCTGTGTCTACCATGCAATGGTGAAAAAGAACTGCTCATTCCTAACAATGGTCGGAAAGAGCAGTCTATACCATGTAATGGTGGGAAAGAGCAGTCTATACCATGTAATGGTGGGAAAGAGCAGTCTATACCCTGTAATGGTGGGAAAGAGCAGTCTGTACCATGTAATGGTGGGAAAGAGCTGTGTCTACCATGCAATGGTGAAAAAGAACTGCTCATTCCTAACAATGGTCGGAAAGAGCAGTCTATACCATGTAATGGTGGAAAAGAGCAGTCTATACCATGTAATGGTTGGAAAGAGCTGTGTCTACCATGCAATGGTGAAAGAGAACTGCTCATTCCAAACAATGGTCGGAAAGAGCAGTCTATACCATGTAATGGTGGGAAAGAGCAGTCTATACCATGTAATGGTGGGAAAGAGCAGTCTATACCAAGCAATGGTGGGAAAGAGCAGTCTATACTATGTAATGGTGGGAAAGAGCTGTGTCTACCATGCAATAGTGAAAAAGAACTGCTCATTCCAAACAATGGTCAGAAAGAGCAGTCTATACCATGTAATGGGGGGAAAGAGCAGTCTATACCATGTAATGGTGGGAAAGAGCAGTCTATACCATGTAATGGTGGGAAAGCAGTCTATACCATGTGATGGTGGGAAGAGCAGTCTATACCATGTAATGGTGGGAAAGAGCTGTCTATGCCATGTGATGGTGGGAAAGAGCAGTCTATACCATGTGATGGTGGGAAAGAGCAGTCTATACCAAGCAATGGTGGGAAAGAGCAGTCTATACCATGTGATGGTGGGAAAGAGCAGTCTATACCATGTAACGGTGGGAAAGAGCAGTCTATACCATGTAATGGTGGGAAAGAGCAGTCTATACCATGTAATGGTGGGAAAGAGCTGTTTATGCCATGTAATGGTGGGAAAGAGCAGTCTATACCAAGCAATGGTGGGAAAGAGCAGTCTATACCATGTGATGGTGGGAAAGAGCAGTCTATACCATGTAATGGTGGGAAAGAGCAGTCTATACCATGTAATGGTGGGAAAGAGCAGTCTATACCATGTAATGGTGGGAAAGAGCAGTCTATACCATGTAATGGCGGGAAAGAGCAGTCTATACCAAGCAATGGTGGGAAAGAGCAGTCTATACCATGTAATGGTGGGAAAGAGCAGTCTATACCATGTAATGGTGGGAAAGAGCAGTCTGTACCATGTAATGGTGGGAAAGAGCTGTGTCTACCATGCAATGGTGAAAAAGAACTGCTCATTCCAAACAATGGTGGGAAAGAGCAGTCTATACCATGTAATGGTGGGAAAGAGCAGTCTATACCAAGCAATGGTGGGAAAGAGCAGTCTATACCATGTAATGGTGGGAAAGAGCAGTCTATACCATGTAATGGTGGGAAAGAGCAGTCTATACCATGTAATGGTGGGAAAGAGCAGTCTATACCATGTAATGGTGGGAAAGAGCAGTCTATAACATGTAATGGTGGGAAAGAGCAGTCTATACCATGTAATGGTGGGAAAGAGCAGTCTATACCATGTAATGGTAGGAAAGAGCAGTCTATACCATGTAATGGTGGGAAAGAGCAGTCTATAACAAGCAATGATGGGAAAGAACTGTCTACACCATGCAATGGTGAGAAAGAGATGTCTATACTATAAAATGGTGGGAAAGAGCTGTCTATACCATGTAATGGTGGGAAAGAGCAGTCTATACCATGTAATGGTGGGAAAGAGCTGTCTATACCATGTAATGGTGGGAAAGAGCTGTCTATACCATGTAATGGTGGGAAAGAGCTGTCTATACCATGTAATGGTGGGAAAGAGCTGTCTATACCATGTAATGGTGGGAAAGAGCTGTCTATACCATGTAATGGTGGGAAAGAGCAGTCTATACCATGTAATGGTGGGAAAGAGCAGTCTATACCATGTAATGGTGGGAAAGAGCAGTCTATACCATGTAATGGTGGGAAAGAGCAGTCTATACCATGTAATGGTGGGAAAGAGCAGTCTATACCATGTAATGGTGGGAAAGAGCAGTCTATACCATGTAATGGTGGGAAAGAGCAGTCTATACCATGTAATGGTGGGAAAGAGCTGTCTATACCATGTAATGGTGGGAAAGAGCTGTCTATACCATGTAATGGTGGGAAAGAGCTGTCTATACCATGTAATGGTGGGAAAGAGCAGTCTATACCATGTAATGGTGGGAAAGAGCAGTCTATACCATGTAATGGTGGGAAAGAGCAGTCTATACCATGTAATGGTGGGAAAGAGCAGTCTATACCATGTAATGGTGGGAAAGAGCTGTTTATGCCATGTAATGGTGGGAAAGAGCAGTCTATACCAAGCAATGGTGGGAAAGAGCAGTCTATACCATGTGATGGTGGGAAAGAGCAGTCTATACCATGTAATGGTGGGAAAGAGCAGTCTATACCATGTAATGGTGGGAAAGAGCTGTCTATACCATGTAATGGTGGGAAAGAGCAGTCTATACCATGTAATGGCGGGAAAGAGCAGTCTATACCCTGTAATGGTGGGAAAGAGCAGTCTATACCCTGTAATGGTGGGAAAGAGCAGTCTATACCAAGCAATGGTGGGAAAGAGCAGTCTATACCCTGTAATGGTGGGAAAGAGCAGTCTATACCATGTAATGGTGGGAAAGAGCAGTCTATACCCTGTAATGGTGGGAAAGAGCAGTCTATACCATGTAATGGTGGGAAAGAGCAGTCTATACCATGTAATGGTGGGAAAGAGCTGTGTCTACCATGCAATGGTGAAAAAGAACTGCTCATTCCTAACAATGGTCGGAAAGAGCAGTCTATACCATGTAATGGTGGGAAAGAGCAGTCTATACCATGTAATGGTGGGAAAGAGCAGTCTATACCCTGTAATGGTGGGAAAGAGCAGTCTGTACCATGTAATGGTGGGAAAGAGCTGTGTCTACCATGCAATGGTGAAAAAGAACTGCTCATTCCTAACAATGGTCGGAAAGAGCAGTCTATACCATGTAATGGTGGGAAAGAGCAGTCTATACCATGTAATGGTGGGAAAGAGCAGTCTGTACCATGTAATGGTGGGAAAGAGCTGTGTCTACCATGCAATGGTGAAAAAGAACTGCTCATTCCTAACAATGGTCGGAAAGAGCAGTCTATACCATGTAATGGTGGAAAAGAGCAGTCTATACCATGTAATGGTTGGAAAGAGCTGTGTCTACCATGCAATGGTGAAAGAGAACTGCTCATTCCAAACAATGGTCGGAAAGAGCAGTCTATACCATGTAATGGTGGGAAAGAGCAGTCTATACCATGTAATGGTGGGAAAGAGCAGTCTATACCAAGCAATGGTGGGAAAGAGCAGTCTATACTATGTAATGGTGGGAAAGAGCTGTGTCTACCATGCAATGGTGAAAAAGAACTGCTCATTCCAAACAATGGTCGGAAAGAGCAGTCTATACCATGTAATGGGGGGAAAGAGCAGTCTATACCATGTAATGGTGGGAAAGAGCAGTCTATACCATGTAATGGTGGGAAAGCAGTCTATACCATGTGATGGTGGGAAGAGCAGTCTATACCATGTAATGGTGGGAAAGAGCTGTCTATGCCATGTGATGGTGGGAAAGAGCAGTCTATACCATGTGATGGTGGGAAAGAGCAGTCTATACCAAGCAATGGTGGGAAAGAGCAGTCTATACCATGTGATGGTGGGAAAGTGCAGTCTATACCATGTAACGGTGGGAAAGAGCAGCTATACCATGTAATGGTGGGAAAGAGCAGTCTATACCATGTAATGGTGGGAAAGAGCTGTTTATGCCATGTAATGGTGGGAAAGAGCAGTCTATACCAAGCAATGGTGGGAAAGAGCAGTCTATACCATGTGATGGTGGGAAAGAGCAGTCTATACCATGTAATGGTGGGAAAGAGCAGTCTATACCATGTAATGGTGGGAAAGAGCAGTCTATACCATGTAATGGCGGGAAAGAGCAGTCTATACCAAGCAATGGTGGGAAAGAGCAGTCTATACCATGTAATGGTGGGAAAGAGCAGTCTATACCATGTAATGGTGGGAAAGAGCAGTCTATACCATGTAATGGTGGGAAAGAGCAGTCTATACCATGTAATGGTGGGAAAGAGCTGTCTATACCATGTAATGGTGGGAAAGAGCAGTCAGTACCATGTAATGGTGGGAAAGAGCAGTCTATACCAAGCAATGGTGGGAAAGAGCAGTCTATACCAAGCAATGGTGGGAAAGAGCAGTCTATACCATGTAATGGTGGGAAAGAGCAGTCTATACCATGTAATGGTGGGAAAGAGCAGTCTATACCATGTAATGGTGGGAAAGAGCAGTCTATACCATGTAATGGTGGGAAAGAGCAGTCTGTACCATGTAATGGTGGGAAAGAGCTGTGTCTACCATGCAATGGTGAAAAAGAACTGCTCATTCCAAACAATGGTGGGAGAGAGCAGTCTATACCATGTAATGGTGGGAAAGAGCAGTCTATACCAAGCAATGGTGGGAAAGAGCAGTCTATACAATGTAATGGTGGGAAAGAGCAGTCTATACCATGTAATGGTGGGAAAGAGCAGTCTATACCATGTAATGGTGGGAAAGAGCAGTCTATACCATGTAATGGTGGGAAAGAGCAGTCTATAACATGTAATGGTGGGAAAGAGCAGTCTATACCATGTCATGGTGGGAAAGAGCAGTCTATACCATGTAATGGTAGGAAAGAGCAGTCTATACCATGTAATGGTGGGAAAGAGCAGTCTATAACAAGCAATGATGGGAAAGAACTGTCTACACCATGTAATGGTGGGAAAGAGCAGTCTATACCATGTAATGGTGGGAAAGAGCAGTCTATACCATGTAATGGTGGGAAAGAGCAGTCTATACCCTGTAATGGTGGGAAAGAGCAGTCTATACCATGTAATGGTGGGAAAGAGCAGTCTATACCCTGTAATAGTGGGAAAGAGCAGTCTATACCATGTAATAGTGGGAAAGAGCAGTCTATACCATGTAATGGTGGGAAAGAGCAGTCTATACCATGTAATGGTGGGAAAGAGCAGTCTATACCCTGTAATGGTGGGAAAGAGCAGTCTATACCATGTAATGGTGGGAAAGAGCTGTGTCTACCATGCAATGGTGAAAAAGAACTGCTCATTCCAAACAATGGTGGGAAAGAGCAGTCTATACCATGTAATGGTGGGAAAGAGCAGTCTATACCAAGCAATGGTGGGAAAGAGCAGTCTATACCATGTAATGGTGGGAAAGAGCAGTCTATACCATGTAATGGTGGGAAAGAGCAGTCTATACCATGTAATGGTGGGAAAGAGCAGTCTATACCATGTTATGGTGGGAAAGAGCAGTCTATACCATGTTATGGTGGGAAAGAGCAGTCTATACCATGTAATGGTAGGAAAGAGCAGTCTATACCATGTAATGGTGGGAAAGAGCAGTCTATAACAAGCAATGATGGGAAAGAACCGTCTACACCATGCGATGGTGAGAAAGAGATGTCTATACTATAAAATGGTGGGAAAGAGCTGTCTATACCATGTAATGGTGGGAAAGAGCAGTCTATACCATGTAATGGTGGGAAAGAGCTGTCTATACCATGTAATGGTGGGAAAGAGCTGTCTATACGATGTAATGGTGGGAAAGAGCTGTCTATACCATGTAATGGTGGGAAAGAGCTGTCTATACCATGTAATGGTGGGAAAGAGCAGTCTATACCATGTAATGGTGGGAAAGAGCAGTCTATACCAAGCAATGGTGGGAAAGAACTGTCTACACCATGCAATGGTGAGAAAGAGATGTCTATACTATAAAATGGTGGGAAAGAGCAGTCTATACCATGTAATGGTGGGAAAGAGCTGTCTATACCATGTAATGGTGGGAAAGAGCTGTCTATACCATGTAATGGTGGGAAAGAGTTGTCTATACCATGTAATGGTGGGAAAGAGCAGTCTATACCATGTAATGGTGGGAAAGAGCAGTCTATACCATGTAATGGTGGGAAAGAGCAGTCTATACCATGTAATGGTGGGAAAGAGCTGTCTATACCATGTAATGGTGGGAAAGAGCTGTCTATACCATGTAATGGTGGGAAAGAGCTGTCTATACCATGTAATGGTGGGAAAGAGCAGTCTATACCATGTAATGGTGGGAAAGAGCAGTCTATACCATGTAATGGTGGGAAAGAGCAGTCTATACCATGTAATGGTGGGAAAGAGCTGTTTATGCCATGTAATGGTGGGAAAGAGCAGTCTATACCATGTGATGGTGGGAACGAGCAGTCTATACCATGTAATGGTGGGAAAGAGCTGTCTATACCATGTAATGGTGGGAAAGAGCAGTCTATACCATGTAATGGTGGAAAGAGCAGTCTATACCATGTGATGGTGGGAAAGAGCAGTCTATACCATGTAATGGTGGGAAAGAGCAGTCTATACCATGTAATGGTGGGAAAGAGCAGTCTATACCATGTAATGGTGGGAAAGAGCAGTCTATACCCTGTAATGGTGGGAAAGAGCAGTCTATACCATGTGATGGTGGGAAAGAGCAGTCTATACCATGTAATGGTGGGAAAGAGCAGTCTATACCCTGTAATGGTGGGAAAGAGCAGTCTATACCATGTAATGGTGGGAAAGAGCAGTCTATACCATGTAATGGTGGGAAAGAGCAGTCTATACCCTGTAATGGTGGGAAAGAGCAGTCTATACCCTGTAATGGTGGGAAAGAGCAGTCTATACCATGTAATGGTGGGAAAGAGCAGTCTATACCCTGTAATAGTGGGAAAGAGCAGTCTATACCATGTAATGGTGGGAAAGAGCAGTCTATACCCTGTAATGGTGGGAAAGAGCAGTCTATACCATGTAATGGTGGGAAAGAGCAGTCTATACCCTGTAATGGTGGGAAAGAGCAGTCTGTACCATGTAATGGTGGGAAAGAGCTGTGTCTACCATGCAATGGTGAAAAAGAACTGCTCATTCCAAACAATGGTGGGAAAGAGCAGTCTATACCATGTAATGGTGGGAAAGAGCAGTCTATACCAAGCAATGGTGGGAAAGAGCAGTCTATACCATGTAATGGTGGGAAAGAGCAGTCTATACCATGTAATGGTGGGAAAGAGCAGTCTATACCATGTAATGGTGGGAAAGAGCAGTCTATACCATGTAATGGTGGGAAAGAGCAGTCTATACCATGTAATGGTAGGAAAGAGCAGTCTATACCATGTAATGGTGGGAAAGAGCAGTCTATACCAAGCAATGGTGGGAAAGAACAGTCTACACCATGCAATGGTGAGAAAGAGATGTCTATACTATAAAATGGTGGGAAAGAGCTGTCTATACCATGTAATGGTGGGAAAGAGCAGTCTATACCATGTAATGGTGGGAAAGAGCTGTCTATACCATGTAATGGTGGGAAAGAGCTGTCTATACCATGTAATGGTGGGAAAGAGCAGTCTATACCATGTAATGGTGGGAAAGAGCAGTCTATACCAAGCAATGGTGGGAAAGAACTGTCTACACCATGCAATGGTGAGAAAGAGATGTCTATACTATAAAATGGTGGGAAAGAGCTGTCTATACCATGTAATGGTGGGAAAGAGCAGTCTATACCATGTAATGGTGGGAAAGAGCTGTCTATACCATGTAATGGTGGGAAAGAGCTGTCTATACCATGTAATGGTGGGAAAGAGCTGTCTATACCATGTAATGGTGGGAAAGAGCTGTCTATACCATGTAATGGTGGGAAAGAGCTCTCTATACCATGTAATGGTGGGAAAGAGCTGTCTATACCATGTAATGGTGGGAAAGAGCTGTCTATACCATGTAATGGTGGGAAAGAGCTGTCTATACCATGTAATGGTGGGAAAGAGCAGTCTATACCATGTAATGGTGGGAAAGAGCAGTCTATACCATGTAATGGTGGGAAAGAGCAGACTATACCATGTAATGGTGGGAAAGAGCAGTCTATACCATGTAATGGTGGGAAAGAGCTGTCTATACCATGTAATGGTGGGAAAGAGCTGTCTTTACCATGTAATGGTGGGAAAGAGCTGTCTATACCATGTAATGGTGGGAAAGAGCAGTCTATACCATGTAATGGTGGGAAAGAGCAGTCTATACCATGTAATGGTGGGAAAGAGCAGTCTATACCATGTAATGGTGGGAAAGAGCAGTCTATACCATGTAATGGTGGGAAAGAGCAGTCTATACCATGTAATGGTGGGAAAGAGCAGTCTATACCATGTAATGGTGGGAAAGAGCTGTTTATGCCATGTAATGGTGGGAAAGAGCAGTCTATACCATGTGATGGTGGGAAAGAGCAGTCTATACCATGTAATGGTGGGAAAGAGCTGTCTATACCATGTAATGGTGGGAAAGAGCAGTCTATACCATGTAATGGTGGGAAAGAGCGGTCTATACCATGTGATGGTGGGAAAGAGCAGTCTATACCATGTAATGGTGGGAAAGAGCAGTCTATACCATGTAATGGTGGGAAAGAGCAGTCTATACCATGTAATGGTGGGAAAGAGCAGTCTATACCCTGTAATGGTGGGAAAGAGCAGTCCATACCATGTGATGGTGGGAAAGAGCAGTCTATACCATGTAATGGTGGGAAAGAGCAGTCTATACCCTGTAATGGTGGGAAAGAGCAGTCTATACCATGTAATGGTGGGAAAGAGCAGTCTATACCATGTAATGGTGGGAAAGAGCAGTCTATACCAAGCAATGGTGGGAAAGAGATGTCTATACTATAAAATAGTGGGAAAGAGATGTGTATACTATAAAATGGTGGGAAAGAGCTGTCTATACCATGCAATGGTGAGAAAGAGATGTCTATACTATAAAATAGTGGGAAAGAGATGTGTATACTATAAAATGGTGGGAAAGAGCTGTCTATACCATGCAATGGTGAGAAAGAGATGTCTATACTATAAAATAGTGAGAAAGAGATGTCTATACCATGCAATGGTGGGAAAGAGCAGTTTATACCATGTAATGGTGGGAAAGAGCAGTCTATACCATGTAATGGTGGGAAAGAGCAGTCTATACCATGTAATGGTGGGAAAGAGCTGTGTCTACCATGTAATGGTGGGAAAGAGCTGTCTATGCCATGTAATGGTGGGAAAGAGCAGTCTATACCATGTGATGGTGGGAAAGAGCAGTCTATACCATGTGATGGTGGGAAAGAGCAGTCTATACCATGTGATGGTGGGAAAGAGCAGTCTATACCATGTGATGGTGGGAAAGAGCAGTCTATACCATGTGATGGTGGGAAAGAGCAGTCTATACCATGTAACGGTAGGAAAGAGCAGTCTATACCATGTAATGGTGGGAAAGAGCTGTCTATACTAAGCAATGGTGGGAAAGAGCAGTCTATACCATGTAATGGTGGGAAAGAGCAGTCTATACCATGTAATGGTGGGAAAGAGCAGTCTATACCAAGCAATGGTGGGAAAGAACTGTCTACACCATGCAATGGTGAGAAAGAGATGTCTATACTATAAAATGGTGGGAAAGAGCTGTCTATACCATGTAATGGTGGGAAAGAGCAGTCTATACCATGTAATGGTGGGAAAGAGCTGTCTATACCATGTAATGGTGGGAAAGAGCTGTCTATACCATGTAATGGTGGGAAAGAGCTGTCTATACCATGTAATGGTGGGAAAGAGCTGTCTATACCATGTAATGGTGGGAAAGAGCTCTCTATACCATGTAATGGTGGGAAAGAGCTGTCTATACCATGTAATGGTGGGAAAGAGCTGTCTATACCATGTAATGGTGGGAAAGAGCAGTCTATACCATGTAATGGTGGGAAAGAGCAGTCTATACCATGTAATGGTGGGAAAGAGCAGACTATACCATGTAATGGTGGGAAAGAGCAGTCTATACCATGTAATGGTGGGAAAGAGCTGTCTATACCATGTAATGGTGGGAAAGAGCTGTCTTTACCATGTAATGGTGGGAAAGAGCTGTCTATACCATGTAATGGTGGGAAAGAGCAGTCTATACCATGTAATGGTGGGAAAGAGCAGTCTATACCATGTAATGGTGGGAAAGAGCAGTCTATACCATGTAATGGTGGGAAAGAGCAGTCTATACCATGTAATGGTGGGAAAGAGCAGTCTATACCATGTAATGGTGGGAAAGAGCAGTCTATACCATGTAATGGTGGGAAAGAGCTGTTTATGCCATGTAATGGTGGGAAAGAGCAGTCTATACCATGTGATGGTGGGAAAGAGCAGTCTATACCATGTAATGGTGGGAAAGAGCTGTCTATACCATGTAATGGTGGGAAAGAGCAGTCTATACCATGTAATGGTGGGAAAGAGCGGTCTATACCATGTGATGGTGGGAAAGAGCAGTCTATACCATGTAATGGTGGGAAAGAGCAGTCTATACCATGTAATGGTGGGAAAGAGCAGTCTATACCATGTAATGGTGGGAAAGAGCAGTCTATACCCTGTAATGGTGGGAAAGAGCAGTCCATACCATGTGATGGTGGGAAAGAGCAGTCTATACCATGTAATGGTGGGAAAGAGCAGTCTATACCATGTAATGGTGGGAAAGAGCAGTCTATACCATGTAATGGTGGGAAAGAGCAGTCTATACCATGTAATGGTGGGAAAGAGCAGTCTATACCAAGCAATGGTGGGAAAGAGATGTCTATACTATAAAATAGTGGGAAAGAGATGTGTATACTATAAAATGGTGGGAAAGAGCTGTCTATACCATGCAATGGTGAGAAAGAGATGTCTATACTATAAAATAGTGAGAAAGAGATGTCTATACCATGCAATGGTGGGAAAGAGCAGTTTATACCATGTAATGGTGGGAAAGAGCAGTCTATACCATGTAATGGTGGGAAAGAGCAGTCTATACCATGTAATGGTGGGAAAGAGCTGTGTCTACCATGTAATGGTGGGAAAGAGCTGTCTATGCCATGTAATGGTGGGAAAGAGCAGTCTATACCATGTGATGGTGGGAAAGAGCAGTCTATACCATGTGATGGTGGGAAAGAGCAGTCTATACCATGTGATGGTGGGAAAGAGCAGTCTATACCATGTGATGGTGGGAAAGAGCAGTCTATACCATGTGATGGTGGGAAAGAGCAGTCTATACCATGTAACGGTAGGAAAGAGCAGTCTATACCATGTAATGGTGGGAAAGAGCAGTGAATACCATGCAATGGTGGGAAAGAGCAGTCTATACCATGTAATGGTGTGAAAGAGCAGTCTATACCATGTAATGGTGGGAAAGAGCTGTCTATACTAAGCAATGGTGGGAAAGAGCAGTCTATACCATGTAATGGTGGGAAAGAGCAGTCTATACCATGTAATGGTGGGAAAGAGCAGTCTATACCATGTGATGGTGGGAAAGAGCAGTCTATACCATGTAATGGTGGGAAAGAGCAGTCTATACCAAGCAATGGTGGGAAAGAGCAGTCTATACCATGTAATGGTGGGAAAGAGCAGTCTATACCATGTAATGGTGGGAAAGAGCAGTCTATACCATGTAATGGTGGGAAAGAGCTGTCTATACCATGTAATGGTGGGAAAGAGCTGTCTATACCATGTAATGGTGGGAAAGAGCTGTCTATACCATGTAATGGTGGGAAAGAGCAGTCTATACCATGTAATGGTGGGAAAGAGCAGTCTATACCATGTAATGGTGGGAAAGAGCAGTCTATACCATGTAATGGTGGGAAAGAGCAGTCTATACCATGTAATGGTGGGAAAGAGCTGTTTATGCCATGTAATGGTGGGAAAGAGCAGTCTATACCAAGCAATGGTGGGAAAGAGCAGTCTATACCATGTGATGGTGGGAAAGAGCAGTCTATACCATGTAATGGTGGGAAAGAGCAGTCTATACCATGTAATGGTGGGAAAGAGCTGTCTATACCATGTAATGGTGGGAAAGAGCAGTCTATACCATGTAATGGCGGGAAAGAGCAGTCTATACCCTGTAATGGTGGGAAAGAGCAGTCTATACCCTGTAATGGTGGGAAAGAGCAGTCTATACCAAGCAATGGTGGGAAAGAGCAGTCTATACCCTGTAATGGTGGGAAAGAGCAGTCTATACCATGTAATGGTGGGAAAGAGCAGTCTATACCCTGTAATGGTGGGAAAGAGCAGTCTATACCATGTAATGGTGGGAAAGAGCAGTCTATACCATGTAATGGTGGGAAAGAGCTGTGTCTACCATGCAATGGTGAAAAAGAACTGCTCATTCCTAACAATGGTCGGAAAGAGCAGTCTATACCATGTAATGGTGGGAAAGAGCAGTCTATACCATGTAATGGTGGGAAAGAGCAGTCTATACCCTGTAATGGTGGGAAAGAGCAGTCTGTACCATGTAATGGTGGGAAAGAGCTGTGTCTACCATGCAATGGTGAAAAAGAACTGCTCATTCCTAACAATGGTCGGAAAGAGCAGTCTATACCATGTAATGGTGGGAAAGAGCAGTCTATACCATGTAATGGTGGGAAAGAGCAGTCTGTACCATGTAATGGTGGGAAAGAGCTGTGTCTACCATGCAATGGTGAAAAAGAACTGCTCATTCCTAACAATGGTCGGAAAGAGCAGTCTATACCATGTAATGGTGGAAAAGAGCAGTCTATACCATGTAATGGTTGGAAAGAGCTGTGTCTACCATGCAATGGTGAAAGAGAACTGCTCATTCCAAACAATGGTCGGAAAGAGCAGTCTATACCATGTAATGGTGGGAAAGAGCAGTCTATACCATGTAATGGTGGGAAAGAGCAGTCTATACCAAGCAATGGTGGGAAAGAGCAGTCTATACTATGTAATGGTGGGAAAGAGCTGTGTCTACCATGCAATGGTGAAAAAGAACTGCTCATTCCAAACAATGGTCGGAAAGAGCAGTCTATACCATGTAATGGGGGGAAAGAGCAGTCTATACCATGTAATGGTGGGAAAGAGCAGTCTATACCATGTAATGGTGGGAAAGCAGTCTATACCATGTGATGGTGGGAAGAGCAGTCTATACCATGTAATGGTGGGAAAGAGCTGTCTATGCCATGTGATGGTGGGAAAGAGCAGTCTATACCATGTGATGGTGGGAAAGAGCAGTCTATACCAAGCAATGGTGGGAAAGAGCAGTCTATACCATGTGATGGTGGGAAAGTGCAGTCTATACCATGTAACGGTGGGAAAGAGCAGCTATACCATGTAATGGTGGGAAAGAGCAGTCTATACCATGTAATGGTGGGAAAGAGCTGTTTATGCCATGTAATGGTGGGAAAGAGCAGTCTATACCAAGCAATGGTGGGAAAGAGCAGTCTATACCATGTGATGGTGGGAAAGAGCAGTCTATACCATGTAATGGTGGGAAAGAGCAGTCTATACCATGTAATGGTGGGAAAGAGCAGTCTATACCATGTAATGGCGGGAAAGAGCAGTCTATACCAAGCAATGGTGGGAAAGAGCAGTCTATACCATGTAATGGTGGGAAAGAGCAGTCTATACCATGTAATGGTGGGAAAGAGCAGTCTATACCATGTAATGGTGGGAAAGAGCAGTCTATACCATGTAATGGTGGGAAAGAGCTGTCTATACCATGTAATGGTGGGAAAGAGCAGTCAGTACCATGTAATGGTGGGAAAGAGCAGTCTATACCAAGCAATGGTGGGAAAGAGCAGTCTATACCAAGCAATGGTGGGAAAGAGCAGTCTATACCATGTAATGGTGGGAAAGAGCAGTCTATACCATGTAATGGTGGGAAAGAGCAGTCTATACCATGTAATGGTGGGAAAGAGCAGTCTATACCATGTAATGGTGGGAAAGAGCAGTCTGTACCATGTAATGGTGGGAAAGAGCTGTGTCTACCATGCAATGGTGAAAAAGAACTGCTCATTCCAAACAATGGTGGGAGAGAGCAGTCTATACCATGTAATGGTGGGAAAGAGCAGTCTATACCAAGCAATGGTGGGAAAGAGCAGTCTATACAATGTAATGGTGGGAAAGAGCAGTCTATACCATGTAATGGTGGGAAAGAGCAGTCTATACCATGTAATGGTGGGAAAGAGCAGTCTATACCATGTAATGGTGGGAAAGAGCAGTCTATAACATGTAATGGTGGGAAAGAGCAGTCTATACCATGTCATGGTGGGAAAGAGCAGTCTATACCATGTAATGGTAGGAAAGAGCAGTCTATACCATGTAATGGTGGGAAAGAGCAGTCTATAACAAGCAATGATGGGAAAGAACTGTCTACACCATGTAATGGTGGGAAAGAGCAGTCTATACCATGTAATGGTGGGAAAGAGCAGTCTATACCATGTAATGGTGGGAAAGAGCAGTCTATACCCTGTAATGGTGGGAAAGAGCAGTCTATACCATGTAATGGTGGGAAAGAGCAGTCTATACCCTGTAATAGTGGGAAAGAGCAGTCTATACCATGTAATAGTGGGAAAGAGCAGTCTATACCATGTAATGGTGGGAAAGAGCAGTCTATACCATGTAATGGTGGGAAAGAGCAGTCTATACCCTGTAATGGTGGGAAAGAGCAGTCTATACCATGTAATGGTGGGAAAGAGCTGTGTCTACCATGCAATGGTGAAAAAGAACTGCTCATTCCAAACAATGGTGGGAAAGAGCAGTCTATACCATGTAATGGTGGGAAAGAGCAGTCTATACCAAGCAATGGTGGGAAAGAGCAGTCTATACCATGTAATGGTGGGAAAGAGCAGTCTATACCATGTAATGGTGGGAAAGAGCAGTCTATACCATGTAATGGTGGGAAAGAGCAGTCTATACCATGTTATGGTGGGAAAGAGCAGTCTATACCATGTTATGGTGGGAAAGAGCAGTCTATACCATGTAATGGTAGGAAAGAGCAGTCTATACCATGTAATGGTGGGAAAGAGCAGTCTATAACAAGCAATGATGGGAAAGAACCGTCTACACCATGCGATGGTGAGAAAGAGATGTCTATACTATAAAATGGTGGGAAAGAGCTGTCTATACCATGTAATGGTGGGAAAGAGCAGTCTATACCATGTAATGGTGGGAAAGAGCTGTCTATACCATGTAATGGTGGGAAAGAGCTGTCTATACGATGTAATGGTGGGAAAGAGCTGTCTATACCATGTAATGGTGGGAAAGAGCTGTCTATACCATGTAATGGTGGGAAAGAGCAGTCTATACCATGTAATGGTGGGAAAGAGCAGTCTATACCAAGCAATGGTGGGAAAGAACTGTCTACACCATGCAATGGTGAGAAAGAGATGTCTATACTATAAAATGGTGGGAAAGAGCAGTCTATACCATGTAATGGTGGGAAAGAGCTGTCTATACCATGTAATGGTGGGAAAGAGCTGTCTATACCATGTAATGGTGGGAAAGAGTTGTCTATACCATGTAATGGTGGGAAAGAGCAGTCTATACCATGTAATGGTGGGAAAGAGCAGTCTATACCATGTAATGGTGGGAAAGAGCAGTCTATACCATGTAATGGTGGGAAAGAGCTGTCTATACCATGTAATGGTGGGAAAGAGCTGTCTATACCATGTAATGGTGGGAAAGAGCTGTCTATACCATGTAATGGTGGGAAAGAGCAGTCTATACCATGTAATGGTGGGAAAGAGCAGTCTATACCATGTAATGGTGGGAAAGAGCAGTCTATACCATGTAATGGTGGGAAAGAGCTGTTTATGCCATGTAATGGTGGGAAAGAGCAGTCTATACCATGTGATGGTGGGAACGAGCAGTCTATACCATGTAATGGTGGGAAAGAGCTGTCTATACCATGTAATGGTGGGAAAGAGCAGTCTATACCATGTAATGGTGGAAAGAGCAGTCTATACCATGTGATGGTGGGAAAGAGCAGTCTATACCATGTAATGGTGGGAAAGAGCAGTCTATACCATGTAATGGTGGGAAAGAGCAGTCTATACCATGTAATGGTGGGAAAGAGCAGTCTATACCCTGTAATGGTGGGAAAGAGCAGTCTATACCATGTGATGGTGGGAAAGAGCAGTCTATACCATGTAATGGTGGGAAAGAGCAGTCTATACCCTGTAATGGTGGGAAAGAGCAGTCTATACCATGTAATGGTGGGAAAGAGCAGTCTATACCATGTAATGGTGGGAAAGAGCAGTCTATACCCTGTAATGGTGGGAAAGAGCAGTCTATACCCTGTAATGGTGGGAAAGAGCAGTCTATACCATGTAATGGTGGGAAAGAGCAGTCTATACCCTGTAATAGTGGGAAAGAGCAGTCTATACCATGTAATGGTGGGAAAGAGCAGTCTATACCCTGTAATGGTGGGAAAGAGCAGTCTATACCATGTAATGGTGGGAAAGAGCAGTCTATACCCTGTAATGGTGGGAAAGAGCAGTCTGTACCATGTAATGGTGGGAAAGAGCTGTGTCTACCATGCAATGGTGAAAAAGAACTGCTCATTCCAAACAATGGTGGGAAAGAGCAGTCTATACCATGTAATGGTGGGAAAGAGCAGTCTATACCAAGCAATGGTGGGAAAGAGCAGTCTATACCATGTAATGGTGGGAAAGAGCAGTCTATACCATGTAATGGTGGGAAAGAGCAGTCTATACCATGTAATGGTGGGAAAGAGCAGTCTATACCATGTAATGGTGGGAAAGAGCAGTCTATACCATGTAATGGTAGGAAAGAGCAGTCTATACCATGTAATGGTGGGAAAGAGCAGTCTATACCAAGCAATGGTGGGAAAGAACAGTCTACACCATGCAATGGTGAGAAAGAGATGTCTATACTATAAAATGGTGGGAAAGAGCTGTCTATACCATGTAATGGTGGGAAAGAGCAGTCTATACCATGTAATGGTGGGAAAGAGCTGTCTATACCATGTAATGGTGGGAAAGAGCTGTCTATACCATGTAATGGTGGGAAAGAGCAGTCTATACCATGTAATGGTGGGAAAGAGCAGTCTATACCAAGCAATGGTGGGAAAGAACTGTCTACACCATGCAATGGTGAGAAAGAGATGTCTATACTATAAAATGGTGGGAAAGAGCTGTCTATACCATGTAATGGTGGGAAAGAGCAGTCTATACCATGTAATGGTGGGAAAGAGCTGTCTATACCATGTAATGGTGGGAAAGAGCTGTCTATACCATGTAATGGTGGGAAAGAGCTGTCTATACCATGTAATGGTGGGAAAGAGCTGTCTATACCATGTAATGGTGGGAAAGAGCTCTCTATACCATGTAATGGTGGGAAAGAGCTGTCTATACCATGTAATGGTGGGAAAGAGCTGTCTATACCATGTAATGGTGGGAAAGAGCTGTCTATACCATGTAATGGTGGGAAAGAGCAGTCTATACCATGTAATGGTGGGAAAGAGCAGTCTATACCATGTAATGGTGGGAAAGAGCAGACTATACCATGTAATGGTGGGAAAGAGCAGTCTATACCATGTAATGGTGGGAAAGAGCTGTCTATACCATGTAATGGTGGGAAAGAGCTGTCTTTACCATGTAATGGTGGGAAAGAGCTGTCTATACCATGTAATGGTGGGAAAGAGCAGTCTATACCATGTAATGGTGGGAAAGAGCAGTCTATACCATGTAATGGTGGGAAAGAGCAGTCTATACCATGTAATGGTGGGAAAGAGCAGTCTATACCATGTAATGGTGGGAAAGAGCAGTCTATACCATGTAATGGTGGGAAAGAGCAGTCTATACCATGTAATGGTGGGAAAGAGCTGTTTATGCCATGTAATGGTGGGAAAGAGCAGTCTATACCATGTGATGGTGGGAAAGAGCAGTCTATACCATGTAATGGTGGGAAAGAGCTGTCTATACCATGTAATGGTGGGAAAGAGCAGTCTATACCATGTAATGGTGGGAAAGAGCGGTCTATACCATGTGATGGTGGGAAAGAGCAGTCTATACCATGTAATGGTGGGAAAGAGCAGTCTATACCATGTAATGGTGGGAAAGAGCAGTCTATACCATGTAATGGTGGGAAAGAGCAGTCTATACCCTGTAATGGTGGGAAAGAGCAGTCCATACCATGTGATGGTGGGAAAGAGCAGTCTATACCATGTAATGGTGGGAAAGAGCAGTCTATACCCTGTAATGGTGGGAAAGAGCAGTCTATACCATGTAATGGTGGGAAAGAGCAGTCTATACCATGTAATGGTGGGAAAGAGCAGTCTATACCAAGCAATGGTGGGAAAGAGATGTCTATACTATAAAATAGTGGGAAAGAGATGTGTATACTATAAAATGGTGGGAAAGAGCTGTCTATACCATGCAATGGTGAGAAAGAGATGTCTATACTATAAAATAGTGGGAAAGAGATGTGTATACTATAAAATGGTGGGAAAGAGCTGTCTATACCATGCAATGGTGAGAAAGAGATGTCTATACTATAAAATAGTGAGAAAGAGATGTCTATACCATGCAATGGTGGGAAAGAGCAGTTTATACCATGTAATGGTGGGAAAGAGCAGTCTATACCATGTAATGGTGGGAAAGAGCAGTCTATACCATGTAATGGTGGGAAAGAGCTGTGTCTACCATGTAATGGTGGGAAAGAGCTGTCTATGCCATGTAATGGTGGGAAAGAGCAGTCTATACCATGTGATGGTGGGAAAGAGCAGTCTATACCATGTGATGGTGGGAAAGAGCAGTCTATACCATGTGATGGTGGGAAAGAGCAGTCTATACCATGTGATGGTGGGAAAGAGCAGTCTATACCATGTGATGGTGGGAAAGAGCAGTCTATACCATGTAACGGTAGGAAAGAGCAGTCTATACCATGTAATGGTGGGAAAGAGCTGTCTATACTAAGCAATGGTGGGAAAGAGCAGTCTATACCATGTAATGGTGGGAAAGAGCAGTCTATACCATGTAATGGTGGGAAAGAGCAGTCTATACCAAGCAATGGTGGGAAAGAACTGTCTACACCATGCAATGGTGAGAAAGAGATGTCTATACTATAAAATGGTGGGAAAGAGCTGTCTATACCATGTAATGGTGGGAAAGAGCAGTCTATACCATGTAATGGTGGGAAAGAGCTGTCTATACCATGTAATGGTGGGAAAGAGCTGTCTATACCATGTAATGGTGGGAAAGAGCTGTCTATACCATGTAATGGTGGGAAAGAGCTGTCTATACCATGTAATGGTGGGAAAGAGCTCTCTATACCATGTAATGGTGGGAAAGAGCTGTCTATACCATGTAATGGTGGGAAAGAGCTGTCTATACCATGTAATGGTGGGAAAGAGCAGTCTATACCATGTAATGGTGGGAAAGAGCAGTCTATACCATGTAATGGTGGGAAAGAGCAGACTATACCATGTAATGGTGGGAAAGAGCAGTCTATACCATGTAATGGTGGGAAAGAGCTGTCTATACCATGTAATGGTGGGAAAGAGCTGTCTTTACCATGTAATGGTGGGAAAGAGCTGTCTATACCATGTAATGGTGGGAAAGAGCAGTCTATACCATGTAATGGTGGGAAAGAGCAGTCTATACCATGTAATGGTGGGAAAGAGCAGTCTATACCATGTAATGGTGGGAAAGAGCAGTCTATACCATGTAATGGTGGGAAAGAGCAGTCTATACCATGTAATGGTGGGAAAGAGCAGTCTATACCATGTAATGGTGGGAAAGAGCTGTTTATGCCATGTAATGGTGGGAAAGAGCAGTCTATACCATGTGATGGTGGGAAAGAGCAGTCTATACCATGTAATGGTGGGAAAGAGCTGTCTATACCATGTAATGGTGGGAAAGAGCAGTCTATACCATGTAATGGTGGGAAAGAGCGGTCTATACCATGTGATGGTGGGAAAGAGCAGTCTATACCATGTAATGGTGGGAAAGAGCAGTCTATACCATGTAATGGTGGGAAAGAGCAGTCTATACCATGTAATGGTGGGAAAGAGCAGTCTATACCCTGTAATGGTGGGAAAGAGCAGTCCATACCATGTGATGGTGGGAAAGAGCAGTCTATACCATGTAATGGTGGGAAAGAGCAGTCTATACCATGTAATGGTGGGAAAGAGCAGTCTATACCATGTAATGGTGGGAAAGAGCAGTCTATACCATGTAATGGTGGGAAAGAGCAGTCTATACCAAGCAATGGTGGGAAAGAGATGTCTATACTATAAAATAGTGGGAAAGAGATGTGTATACTATAAAATGGTGGGAAAGAGCTGTCTATACCATGCAATGGTGAGAAAGAGATGTCTATACTATAAAATAGTGAGAAAGAGATGTCTATACCATGCAATGGTGGGAAAGAGCAGTTTATACCATGTAATGGTGGGAAAGAGCAGTCTATACCATGTAATGGTGGGAAAGAGCAGTCTATACCATGTAATGGTGGGAAAGAGCTGTGTCTACCATGTAATGGTGGGAAAGAGCTGTCTATGCCATGTAATGGTGGGAAAGAGCAGTCTATACCATGTGATGGTGGGAAAGAGCAGTCTATACCATGTGATGGTGGGAAAGAGCAGTCTATACCATGTGATGGTGGGAAAGAGCAGTCTATACCATGTGATGGTGGGAAAGAGCAGTCTATACCATGTGATGGTGGGAAAGAGCAGTCTATACCATGTAACGGTAGGAAAGAGCAGTCTATACCATGTAATGGTGGGAAAGAGCAGTGAATACCATGCAATGGTGGGAAAGAGCAGTCTATACCATGTAATGGTGTGAAAGAGCAGTCTATACCATGTAATGGTGGGAAAGAGCTGTCTATACTAAGCAATGGTGGGAAAGAGCAGTCTATACCATGTAATGGTGGGAAAGAGCAGTCTATACCATGTAATGGTGGGAAAGAGCAGTCTATACCATGTGATGGTGGGAAAGAGCAGTCTATACCATGTAATGGTGGGAAAGAGCAGTCTATACCAAGCAATGGTGGGAAAGAGCAGTCTATACCATGTAATGGTGGGAAAGAGCAGTCTATACCATGTAATGGTGGGAAAGAGCAGTCTATACCAAGCAATGGTGGGAAAGAGCAGTCTATACCATGTAATGGTGGGAAAGAGCAGTCTATACCATGTAATGGTGGGAAAGAGCAGTCTATACCAAGCAATGGTGGGAAAGAGCAGTCTATACCATGTAATGGTGGGAAAGAGCAGTCTATACCAAGCAATGGTGGGAAAGAACTGTCTACACCATGCAATGGTGAGAAAAAGATGTCTATACTATAAAATAGTGGGAAAGAGATGTGTATACTATAAAATGGTGGGAAAGAGATGTCTATACTATAAAATGGTGGGAAAGACATGTCCATACCAAACAATGGTGAGAAAGAGATATGCCTACCATGCAATGGTGGGAAAGAGCTGTGTCTACTATGCAATGATTGAGAAAGAGCTGTGTCTACCATGCAATGATTGAGAAAGAGCTGTCTAAATCATGCAATGGTGAGAAAAAGCTGTCTATACCATAAAATGCAATCCTGAATACATTATCTGAAAATAATAATAGACCACAGCTGCAATACTCTGTTCATAGGTCTACTTGATTAGAAAGCTTGTACATATACTCTGCCAGCTTATCTCTCAATATGAACTGAAGTACTAACCATTTCATTACCATATTTATAACGAATGACACTGATTATGGTTTTGAAATCAAGATTTTGGAAGGATTTAGTAATATAACTAAACTGTCTCATTATTAAGCTGATGTTTGGGGCATAATTTAAAGGTTTTTATATAAAATTATGATGGAAAGTTTTTAGGTAAATATATACATTTTAAAACAAACAGCTTGCTATCATATAATGAGGTAATTTGATATTCTTAATTCCACATACAGTAATAAATTGTCCATAGATTATCTGCAAATATTACCTTTTGCTGTTATTTTTTTTTTTTTTTTGTCTGTTTATAATACTTAATATATACGGTGGTGGAATTGGTAGTGAAAAGGGCTGCCTGAGAAAATAAATGTTCAGTGTGGCACAGGGGTAGTTAGCAGTAGTGAAATAAACCCTTTCTTATCTAAAGATAGCTCTACAGAAGTAGTTGATGACTTCTGTTACGTAGCTGGTCAAATTAGCAGTGGAGAGTGGTGCCCTGACAGCAAAGTGGCTAGAATAAGAACACAGTGGAAAAAGTTAAGGGAGCTCTGTCAGCAATGAAGAAATTCTCTCTTCAAGCAAAGAGAAGACTGTATAATGCCTGTGTATGAAATATGGTGTTACATAGCAGTGAACTGAATGCAGAGGATGTGCAAAGGCTAAAAAGAAATGAAGCAAGCTCCAATGGATGTGTAATGTTAGTGTTCACAAACAACAAGTCACAGATAAACTTAAGAAAAACTAGGAGTAAAAGTGATCAGGTGTAGTGTGCAAAAGAGAAGTTTGTGCTGCTACAGACACATGATTTATATGGATGCTGGTCATTGAATAGAGAAATGCCTGAAGTTCCAAGTGGAAGCAGTGGAAATGGATCTTGGATTGCTGAATATCACAAAAGAGATCACAAAGGAACTCAAGTGGAGGAATGGTGTGTTAGAGAAGACATGTCTGAAATTATGATGATCATGAATGTTTTTCAAGCATCTGTCCAATTTAGTTTTTATTTTATGAATAACACAACAGCCAATAAACGTTATATTTGAGCAAGACATGATCACCTGATCTGTCTACTTTCATAAAGTGATAGTTTGTAACCCATGCAAGCATGGAAAATAGATTTTAAATGATGATGATGATGATGATATAAAATGGGACATTTTTCACATGATTTTTAATATGATTATATAGTTACCACGATGTGGAAGTTCTAATTTATGTAATTAGGATTGCATATATATATATATATATCCTCATTAGTTATTGGCATATAAATTAAAACTGGCTGCTAGATTAATTAATTATTTTTCTTATAAAGCATGTTACTCAATATGAAAAGAATATAATCTTAGTTAATAAGGTAGTGGGGTTGGCAGAATAATTACAACTTTAGTACAGATTAGTTTATGATACTTAGCTGTGGCTTTATAGTTAAGTCAGCAGATCAAGGGTTGTTGCTTAGGAAGGGAGAATATAGTATGTATTAGTGATATACCAGGACTGAGTTAATTAGATTCTCCCTCCATCCTACCCCGAAACTGAATATACATACTCAAAAAGACGCACACACATGTACATGCGCACACACATGTACATGCACACACACATGTACATACAGTCACACACACACACACACATATATATATATATATATATATATATATATATATGCAAAAACCAAAAGAAATCACACACACTAGCAGAATACTCAGCATTGCCCAAGTTGAGAAGAAGCTATAAACAGACCATAATACATATCTTTGACAGAGTTACACTAACTAAGAATAGTATATCATAATTTAAATGAATATGTCATATAGCTAATTTATACTTATTTAATAAGAAACACATGACTAACCCTTTCGCTATCATATTTCCCATGAAAGATTCTTCCTATAATTTTTTTAAAAAATTAAATAAAAAAATTTGGAGTGATTTAGTAATATAAGTAACTTTCTCATTATTAAACCTTTTGATACAAAACCGCATATAATTTTTTCTAAGAACCTTTCTTAACCCTTTAACATTTAAACTGGCCATATCCAGCCAGAATTCTCTTACCTCTTTCTGTTCAAACTGGTCATAACCAGCCACTCATACTGACATTAAAGTATTGTTCTTAAAATAAATAATATTAAAATCTCGTAGATTCGATATTATGTGAGATAATAATTGTTTCTACTTTAGGCACAAGGCCAGCAAATTACCCAGTGCATTACTGGTACTTTATTTTATCAACCCCATAAGGATGAAAGGCAAAGTCAACCTCGGCGGGATTTGAACTCAGATCGTAAAGGGACGTAACTATGCTGGAAAGCATGGCGTCCGACCCTCTATCGATACTGCCAATCCACCAATAATGTGAGGTAAAGCCTTTTCTGTGAAAATTCAATAGTAAATATAGAGTAATGTAAATGCTAAAGGGTTAAGTGATATTCCAAGCACCAACTAAGCTATCATCAATAACAAATAAAAGATAAGACTTGGTCAGTTAAAATGTACAATGGTCTGGTGAATAGCAAACTCATCATCACCGTTTTACGTCTGTTCTTCCATGCTAGCATAGGTTAGACGGGTTGTCCTGTTGTGGGCAGTGTCTGGTCGGCTGACCATGCCTTCCTCATACAGGAACTGATTTTAGCTTGATTTCTACAGCTGGATGCCCTTCCTAAACACCAACCTCATTTACAGTGAGTGCTGGGTGCTTTTTCCGTGGCGCCTACACGTCCATTTTACAGTGTGGTCTGGGTGCTTTTTTGCTGTGGCACCTCCACAACCCCTTTGCAGTGGGAGGGTGTGGGGCATATTGTCTATATGCTTCAGCTTGTACCCATGGGAGGTCGGGTACTCTGTATTACTGCGTGACGCCAGAGGTCACGGGCGTGTGTCATCACCTTTGAGGGATGTAATTGGGTAAGGTCGGCTTTTATCACCTCATCCCAGGTCGCCCCACTCCACGGTTTCTATTGACTTCTAGTGCTCTGCACCTTTTTATGCAGCTGTCATCCTTCATACGCATCACATGTCCATACCAACGCAACCGCCTCTCCTGCACACAGCATTTGATTCCTCTTATGCTCAGTCTCTCTCTCAATCCATTTATGCTTTGTCGTTCGCGTATATGACTATAACACATCCATCAGAGCATGCAGGCTTCGTTTCTTTCTAATCTACGTAAGTCTTCCACCTTCAGCGCCCAGGTCTCACTACCATGTAACATTGCTGTTCGGATACACGCATCATACAGTCTGCTGTTCATTTTGAGGGAGAAGCTTTTGCAGCTAGCAGTGACAGTAGTTCCCTGAACTTCTTCCATCCCGTTCTTACCCTAGTTATTGTACTTTCTGAACACCCACCTCCGCTGTTAATTCGGTCATCTAGGTAGCAGAAGCTGTCTACTGTCTCCCAGAGATTGGTGGTACTTGTTTCCTGTGGCTGTTTGCTGCTTGCTGTCCCAGCACAGCTGCTGCATGTGAAGCCTACATTCTTAATTAAGCTTCCTGAGATCCCGCTACATTTCTTGTGTACCCATTGTTTGCATTTGGGGCAGAGAATGGAGTTCCTACCTACACCTTTCCTACATACTGAGGGGATCTGGGTTCTGTTTTCTCGTCTACTTACAAGGACCTTAGTCTTTGTCATGTTGACTTTGAAACCCTTTCTTTCTAGTCCCTGCTTCCAAGTTTGGAATTTCTTCTCTAGTTCTACCATAGATTCAGCTATAAGTGCGAGGTCATCAGCATACAGGAGTTCCCATGGGCATCCGGTCTTAAACTCGTCCGTTATTGCCTGCAGGACTATGATGAACAGGAGAGGGCTAAGAACAGAGCCCTGGTGGACACCAACCTGTATGCTAAATTCCTCGCCATACTCATTGCTAATCCTAACTTTGCTGACTGCTCCCCTATACATGGCTTGTACAGCTTTCACAAGCCATTCATCTACTCCTAGTTTTCTAAGAGCCCACCAGATTACAGCACGTGGAACTCTGTCAAAGGCTTTCTCGAGATCGACGAATGCCAGGTAGAGTGGCTTACTTTTAGCTAGGTACTTTTCCTGTAACTGCCTCACAAGGAAGAGGGCATCAGTAGTGGCTCTTCCTGGTACAAACCCAAATTGCATCTCATCTATTTTCACCCGGTCCCTAATCAACTATGCTATAACTCTTTCTGTTACTTTCATGACCTGGTCCATCAGCTTTATACCTCTTTAGATTCCTCTACCTAGTGCATCACCTTTACCTTTGTAGCAGTTGACAATGATGCTACTGCACCAATCTTTTGGTATGACACCTTCTAGTATTACCTAGTATTACCTTCTAGTATCAAACTGACCAATTTTATTGTTTCATTTCTACTCTACTAATTAAAAACCATTAATCTGGATACCTAAATATGGAATGTTACGCGCTGGGGCTCCCCCACAGCCCCGGCGGACAGGATGGAGAAACTGACCAATTTTATTGGTCCATTTCTACTCTACTAATTAAAAACCATTAATTGGATACCTAAATATGGAATGTTACGCGATGCCTAGGGCCAAGGACACCAGAAGTCTCCACCGCAAACCTGTGAGAGTGACCGGTATTTGAGGAGCTTTAGTGACACAAATTCTTGATAGTTTTCAAAATTATTTGAAAATAATAGCATCTTTCATTAGAAATATAACAAAATGGTTAAGCTGTTGTTTTAAGCATAACTTAACGAAGGTCCTTACATAAAATTATGCCAGGAAATTTTTAGATAAATATAAACACTTTAAAACAGTTTTGTATCAAAGAATCAAAAGGGTTAAGTGAAACTGAATAAATAGTTTTAATTAATTTGAAAGTATTATTGAACAGAATATAACCTTTGAAATAAAATGTTTATTGATTATTCAGAGAAAGAAGAGCAGTAACTATGATCCTTTCTTAGGAATTCATGAGGGAAGAGGAGGAAAGGTATCCACAAACTGGAAGTCCAGTCAGACTGCTTGTAATAGAGTGGACTTTGCTAAAGGCACCCATTGACTAAGTGGTAGTTTAAAGCAGGTGAGGGATTAAGTCTACTACCCAAGCAAGCCATAGTGTGATTTAAGAGCTGGAACAAATACCATAAATCATCTCATTTAATGCTCTAACGTTTATGCCAATTCACTGATCTAGACTGGTTTTTAGGTGGCAAAATAAAGCACCAAAGTGCTGGGAAGCAAACCATACATGAAAATATATCTTTCTAAAAAATATAGAGAAATCCATGTCCAGGAGTAAATCATATATCTAAATATTGGAAAAATGTCAACAATATTCACTGAAATATTTCAAATTTAATTTTATTCCTTTGATCACTAATTCAATATTCTAAGGTTTCTATCTAGCTGGATGATCAATGTTTAGAGGTTTTTATATTTACATGTCTATTTAAATTACTTCAATCACAATGAAAAGAAAAAGCATTGTTGGTGAACATCACTTCAAAATATAGTTTAACCCTTTAGCATTTAAACTGGCCATATCCGAGCAGAATTCTCTAACTCTTTCTATTTAAACTGGCCATAACCAGCCACTCATACTGATGTTAGGTATTGTTCTCAAAATGAATAATATCAAAATCTCATAGATTCGATATTATGTGAGGTAAAGCCTTTATCATCAAAATACAACAGTAACTATAGAGTAATGTAAATGCTAAAGGGTCAAATCTCAAATAATTGGATTTTGTGTCAAACTCTGAAATTCCTCGTTGTTACTAGATTGATTCCCTCTAACAGCTACTTCTCAAAAGGTGCCTCCTTTGATTTGGTCAAGTATTCTATGCACCCAACTGCAATAAAGTTGCACTAGGTTTCTTCTGGAATGGAGTAGACAGCAAGGTGGACATCTGAATATATGAACTGGCACAATCAATCTAGATATTGAGCTTATGTCTGGTCCTTACATATATGGTATCTGTTGTTGGAATTGTGACTGACAATATCCATGACAGACATCCGTAATTAAAGTGCATGGCCAGCCTCAGTTTACAATACTGTGGATTCACTGGTTGGAGCCAACTCAACCCATCCTGGGTGAATGCTGACACATGTATCAGTACAAAGTAGGTCTACTTTGTGTTGGCTTGAATCCAAGAAGGTAAAAAATGAAGTGGTACAAACTAAATGCATTATTTATCAGTTGTCAATATTATTTATCATTATTACCAAAACTAGAAAAAATTCCCAACACTACCACAAATGCTTTTTGTAATCATTATCTCTGATGGGGCTAGGATTAGCAATTATAGGCAATGTCTTCCATTAGAAATATAACAAAATGGTTAAGCTGTTGTTTTAAACATAACTTAACTAAGGTCCTTATATAAAATTATGCCAGGAGATTTTTCGATAAATATATTTTGTATCGTCTCAAGTGATTTGATATCAAAAGGGTTAAGTGATACTAAAAAATAGTTTCAATTAATTTGAAAGTATTATTGAACAGAATATAATCTTCGAAAAAAATGATCTACTGATTATTCAGAGAAGGAAGAGCAGTGCTCATGGGAATTTATGACTGAGGAGAAAGAGGAAAGGTATCCATGACAAGCTTCTCTACTTTGTCTTATCCTCTGCAATCTCTTCTTCAACATCTTACTTTTCATTTCCTCCTCTATCATCTTTAGCCATGTCTTTCTTAGTCTTCCCCTTCTTCTACTCCCTTCCACTTTCATTTCTAGTGCTCCTCTCACATTCACCCAAGACTCCTTCAACTCTATGTAAAGCGAAACATTGAATTCACTGAAAACATTGTTTATAAAGAAGCATTAAAGCTGTTTAACCTCAAGTCAGCTAAGCAGACCTCTGGTCAAAATTCAAATTTCTAACCATCAATCTATTTATGTCCATTTTTCTATGCTGGCATGGGTTGGATGAGACTTCTATGCACATCTCACTCTAACCACTGTCACAGAGTTCAATCCACCATCTCCATTCAACATGTCTCTTAGGTTGACAAAACGTTTGCATACCTTATATATACATCATAATGTTTATGGAAAAACTAATGCAAATTTTGCATGTTTAAAAAGAATTATGCATAAATAAAATTACTCTAAAAATTATGTATCCACATCTGCATTATTAGAATAAGTTGCTTTTTGCAGCTAATTAACATCAATTGCACAATTGTGAAGCAGTATCTACTTTTACAATTAGACCAACTGAATCAAGCACAATGGACCTTGTCAAGATGAACAACAAAATGGTTCTAACATAAGACTTGAACTCAATGCTTTATAAGCATCTTCATCTTATAGACTGATTAGAGTAGGGTTTCTCAAACTGGGTTCCATGAGATAATATATCTTTTAATAGAATTCATCATCATCATCATCACTATTTAGTGTCTATTCACCATGCCTGCATGGGTTGAACAGGCTGTTACATTACAAGGTCAGGTATATAAAAAAAACACTAAATTTTTTTTAAAGATTTTCTCTAAAATAATTTTTATTTCCTTTAATGTATAAACAAAATAAAAACAGCTGATAGGAATTATCCATTAAAAATATAGGCATGGAGTCCACAATTTTTGGAAAATCATAAAAGGGTTTCATGTCAAAATAAGTTAGGGAAACTCTAGACTAACACAATATTAAAAAAAAATTTGAAATTAGATATTAGGCTAGACTGAAGTGGTTTACAATTTGGTAAAGACTAAAATGTATGTGTGCTAAATTATTTTATTAACCTAAGCATAATGTTCTTGTTAAAGAAGTATTGTCAATTGACCCGATTTCAACATATTACTTTGCCAAATGTCAAATTAAGTGCTGAGTTATTAGAGCATTGAATTAAATGTGTTAGTATTTGTTCCAGCTCTCTGTGTTCTAAGTTCAAATCCAATGCTTCATCCTTTGAGTCAAAGTACCAGTCCAGGAGATTGGCAGAATTGCTAAAGCATCAGACAAGAAACCAAACTAGATATAAAGTACCTGGTCCAGTTTTCTGTTGCTCTCTAAATTGAATTCATAAAACATATTTACTTACCCATTCAAAGGATCCAGAGCAATAGCTCGTGGTTGATCTAAATTTTCCCAAAATAATATTTTACGAAATGATCCATTCAAATTACTGACTTCAATTCGATTAGTTTCAGAATCGGTCCAATAAAGCTTTTTTCCTAGCCAATCAAGGGCTAAACCATCTGGTGATAACAAACCAAATGTAATCACATTGGTGCTGGTTTGGGAACCATTTATATAGGTTCTTTTAATCATTTCCAAGCTGACATCAGTCCAAAAGACTGAGTTTTCAGCATAGAAAAAATCCACTGCAGCAGCATCTTCAAGGCCACTGATTATCACGGAGGAATTCTGGGAGTCTGCTGCATCAACAAGACGCACATCTTTGCGATTAGCAAACAACAACAGTGGTGAACCTGAAATAGAAATATGACAGAAACATTAATTTCATCTAAATATTTAAGATTCATCTATCCTTTACATTACCATATTTCTAATGAAATCCACTACCTATGATTTTCAAATAATTTTGAAAATAATCAAGAATTTACAGGGATTTAAAAATATAACATTCTTGTTATTAAAACAGTTGTTTGGAACATAAAGGTTTTTTCATAAAATTATGATAGAAAGTTTTTAGATAAATATAAATACTTTAAAAAACAGTTTTGAATCATAGAATCGTGGCAGTTTCAGAGGGTTTGGTATCAAAAGGGTTAAATGGCAGATAGAATTAAATAAATTAGTTACACTCATATCCACAACTCTCTGGGCCAAGACTTTCCTACCTCAAGACCACTTTACAACAAACAGGAAATGCATGCATATAGCAGAAACCCTAAGCCAATAATATTCGTATTTATATCCTTCTCTTAAACACCTCAGAGGAACAGTATCAAACTACCATATTTCAGTACAGAAAAAAATTACCCAACTCGCTCACTGGCTGTCCATCAATTTGATTATTAAGTTGCCTCTCTCCATCGAATATAGTGATCATGTCCCTGATGAGCACACAAATATAATCGATATACAATGCCAATATGTGAAACAGATCCAGGGAGAAGCCAAACATGGATGAAAAAAAAACCCCACTGTTACTGTTGGCTGACCAAATTTGAGAATGGTGATGGGCTACCTTTCAATCATTCAATTGCCTGGCTCATTCAGTTTCAAACTGTTGCACACTATTCCAAAAAAGATGTTACTTCAGTTGGTTTTTTCAACCTTCCTAAGACAACGCCATTGACAAGAATCCTCTTCTTAAGGACCACTTATATTCCACAAAGTTATTGTACTAGTCACACATGAAAAAATAGATAATCCTATGGACAAGCTTTAATTTGCACAAATATTAGACATTTTCTGCTAAACATGATATCCTATTTATATATTTTCTGAACTGATACTCTAAAGGCATATGTAAGAGGAGTAGCATAACATACATCTATCTACACATATCTAAAATATATGGAGCAGTGTACCATATCTATATATATGAAAAAATGTTTTCTATTAATAACTTTAAAAACTTGTTGGCTATTTCAATTAACCGATAATCACTTAGCTCTAACTGGAACTTTGTAATATTATGCAAATATGTTATTTTCTTTTCTGGTTCAAGAAGCAAAAAAAAAAAAATAAAAAGAAAGAAATTTGATCAAATATCTTTGATAACCTCCGGTATCACTGAGGATCTCTTCTGGGTAACATACATAGTTAACAGATTTCATCTCAATGACTGGACTTTCTCTTCAGAGACAGAAAATACTTCACTCCCCAACAACTACTAACCCTCTCCAACGCTCAGGTAAGACTCATAATGGAATACAACACTCACATCTAGGGACATATTGGACAACGTAGTCATAGATATTAAAAAATACAGGATGACCATGGCGAGAACATTTTTTATCATAAGTCTGCTACATTAATGAGGCTAAACAACAATATAAGTCTAAAAACATCTGCCTGTAAAATTCTGTCTCAGAAAGAAGTCTTACCCAACCCATGCCAGCCTGGAAAAATAGACATAAATAGAATGATGGTCATACATGAGCACCTTTAACTTTAACCAGAGGTCTGCTTGAGCTGACTTGAGGCTAAACAACTTTAATGCTTCTTTATACACAATGTTTTCAGTGAATTCAATGTTTCACTTTTACATAGAGTTCAAGGAGTTTTGGGATGAAAGTGACAGAGTGAGAGGACTGAGAGAGATGAAAGTGGAAGGAGAAGACCAAAAAAGACATGGCTAAAGATGATAGAGGAGGAAATGAAAGCCAAGATGTTGAAGAGGGGGTTTGCAAAACATAAGACAAAATAGAGAAGCTTGTCATGGGGCCTACATGGTTAACCCCTGTCCTAGCAGGGAAAATAAGCATTAAAAAGCTTTAGTGGTAGTGTTTTACCGTTTTTCCCTTTTTATTTATACATTAGAATTACACTATTGCACATCAGGTGTTGGTTTGGAACTTTGTCAGTGGGAAAGAGAAAATGACAGCCAGGGATTTGATGTGGTATGGTGCAGATTACATTAACAGTGTGTGTGTGTGTGTGTGTGTGTGTGTGTGTGTGTGTGTGTGTGTGTGTGTGTGTGTGTGTGTGTGTTACTTCAACTAAAAAGCCCAGCAGTTTTATTGATTTATATCTATTTTTATGGAGCTGTGGATGCAGACCAGGTAGTGCAGGGTGGGGCAGGTTGGGTAATTTATCAAAATGAATACAAGAATTTCACTTATTTTGCCTAAAGTTTGATCTTTCCTGCTAGATGATATGTTAAAGTGATTTAGAAGGCTCATAATGTAGTGAATTTGAAATTGTGGCCTATTCCTCTATAGAGCATGATTTAAACCAAACCAGATACTACATTACAAGAATTCTCTACTACATGTATGTACCTAATGTTACCTAAGCAACTAAGATGCAGAAGTTTAATATTCTCTCTTCATGCACAACTCTAATATAATGTAACTTTGGTTTTGCTATCTAACATTGAATTTAAAATTGTTATTTGGGTTGATTTGATTCATGGCATAAAGTTAGCAAAGAAACTGTATACAATAAAATGTTTCTTATCTGTTTAAAATCTCAATTAGATTGAATGGTGGTGGTTAGAATTATAGTGTTTATAGTGTATTACTAATAAACTAATTGTTCAACCAGTTTTATTTACAAGTAATTTGAAGTAAATTAAGCTCAATTGTTGTATGACAAGTTTAATGCGTCAAAATAAAATGCTACCTGACAGAGTAAATAAACCTAACCATTTACTAATGTCATTCAATTCTATTACTGTAATTTGCTTAATCTAACTCTTTTGTGACTGTATTTCTAATGTAATACACTTCATTTCAATATTTCACTACTAAGACAGCAATTTAACATATGGTTCTTATATAAAATTATATTGAAAGATTTTAATTTAAATTAGGTGTCACCAACCTCTATTGCACATTTTCTTTGAGAGCATCCAAAAAGAAATATTCTAATACATCATTTGAGAAATTTGGATGAATATTTTAGGAAATATGTCAATTTAAATGGTCAACAAATTGATCGAAATCATGCCTAATTAGGCCTAAATGAATAATTAGCCATATTAGTGATCTCATATCGTTGAAACTGAGGTGATAATTATCTTCAAATTACAAATTAATAGTGTCCATGAGAGAACAGTGGCCTATTTCTTTTTTAGGTTCTTGAAAATGAAACTTTTTTTGGCAATTTTTAAAATATTTATATAAAACCTATTTTATTGCAAGTAACGATCAATTTTGTGACACACGCGCGTAAGCTTTTCATATTTTCAGACTTAGCTAAATCTAAAAGTACAAGCCACAGGAACACGAGTTTTGGCACATTTATAGTAGGTATAAAATTAAATAAATTGTGAGATATTGAGACATTTCAATAAAATTTTAATGGACTATCAATAATGGCTATAAACAATTAAATTATAGTGATTAAAGGTTGTCGTGACATTTTCAGACATGATTATATTGCAAACTGTAAGGGGCTCAGTTTTGATACACTGATACGGGGTATAAAAATGAATCCTCTCTGTAAGTTTGGAGTTTTGCAATACATTTAATAGGTATCCCTGTAGAACTCTATGGAAGGAGCAACACGCACAGTTTGCTTGATCATTTCCATGTCAAATACATTTTTTCTGTAGACAATTATATATATCATTTGAAAATTTTGGATGTGAACTTGCTTCTCTCATACTTTTGAGCAAAATCTGACACATATTATGCCAGGTTGCGAATTCAATATGGCCATTGCCAAGGTTTAAAAGTTAACAAAAATATTACTAACATTCCTGTGATATTTATCAGTAAAATTATTCAATTTTATATAATTATTAATGAAACTTTCTCAGAATCGTATGTAGACCTAGATTAAAAAAACAAACAAACAAAATCTGAAAACTAATTCTTGTAAGCAAACTTGTTAGTAGGAGAGAGAAAAAGACAAATTGGCACTACTTCTGAAAATGTAAACACTACCACAAATTGTTCAACTGTATTCAAAATTGGAAAGAAAACCAAAAGAAAAAATAATATTCACTGCACAATGTAATTTTTATTGGTGAAATTTGAACAATATTTCTCAATGAAAACGAAAAACCTCGCTCGCCAGATGTTAAAACATTCTCAATAAGATGATTCCATGCTAATTTGGGGCTCTAGAACACTTATATAGCTCAATGTAGTGCATTTTTTCATAGAAATATATGCTTACTTAACAATTAATTTGTTCATTACTTGAAATTCTGACTCCAATTCAATATTTGAAGCCTTGGATTTGTGTTCAGTTTCAGCTCTCACTGCTCGAGAATGCACCATTTTCAACAAGTAGTGTCAATATGCATTACGAACATGCATGGTATTCCCACTTTTATTGACTTTGCGCTTTTGTGCAATCTAGTGGCCGGACTCAACAATGGCTGTATTGAATTTGCAAGAAAACGGGGCAAACGTTGTAAAAGGGTGGAAATACGAAGGTGATTGAGGGGATCTGGCATGATATGTATGTAAGTATCAGTTTTTGATCAAAAGTATATGAGGAGAAAGTTCACATCCAGAACTTTCAAATATATAATTGTCCACAGAAAAAAATGTATATTGACATGAAATTGATCAAGCAAAAAGTGGATTTTTGCATGATGAAACTGTTACTATCGCCCCCCCCCCCTTTTGTAGCTCTGTGATACCTATTTAAATAGAAACCCTTTAAAATGAGTAGCTTTGTTTAAAAAAAACAGCACGTTTTGAGTGGGTTGGTGGGTGGGTTGGTATCAAGAAGGTTAATATACTGAACCTCAGAAGTACTCTTAATATTATGGGTCTTCAGCCTGAGGTAAATTTGTTAATTCTTGATTTGTAAATACTTTTTACTATTATAATTAAAAACTGTTTTCTTCAGTTGTGAAGAAAATTTAAAATAGACCTGTTTTTTTTACTAAAATATGTTTTGTATACGTAGCTGATCTCTTGAACAAAGTGCTGAGAAGATAAAGTTAATAAAAATAATGATGTGCTCATGCTCTGAGATGCTATAAAATAGCTTATAAAATAGGGTGAAGACCCTTTAAAGATGGGAAAAGGAAGTTGCCATCGGCCACTATGAATAATTGAATCCCATATCTGCCAGATACCGGCTAAGTGCTTTAGACCATACCATCTTAATTTAGATAGCTGAATCACAGTTTTCAGATATCAACAAAATCCTAGTAAACAAAGATTGTGTATACATAACTGATCTCCTTTTCACAAAGTACTGAGAAGCTATAAAATAGCTTATGAAATAATGTGAAGACTCTTTAAAGAAGGGAAAAGTTGCCATTAGCCCCTATGAACCCCATATTTCCCAGATACTGGTTATCTGGGAGGTATAAGGTTCGATTCCTCATAGCAGCAGATGACAACTTTTTCTATCTTTAAAGGGTCCTCACCCTATTTTATAAGCTATTTTATAGCATCTCTGTGCATGAGCATTCCATTCTATGTTCATTAATTTGTTTTCTTTGTACTATTTTGGACTTAACAATCTGTATTATATACTTCTTAATTACTGTGTTGCCAATATAATAGTCAATTTCAGAGAAGAATAGTTCTTTCAGGAAATGAAAGACAAAGTAGAAAGAAAACATCAACATGGCTGAACACTTGTCACTCATTGCCTCTATTCACCTGTATTTTAAAATTTTGCCCTTTGCCAAATGCTGCATTATGGTAAAGTTATTTTAAAATTTGTAAGCTTAACCATTTTGTTTTCTATAATGACCAAATAAAAAGATTTCCTATATATGGACTCGTAACTCCTAGTGGAATCAGAGGGGTGCCGAAGTGACAAATGCATTTATTGGACATTTTAAAGCTGGCAGGGCACATCCCCTCTCCAGGTCTGATCACAGCCAATTTCTTCCAGAGAAGGAGAGAGCGAATGACAGCGAGGAAGAGATATAGAGGAGGAATTCTCCCCAGTACTAGACTGGTACTCTTTTTTATCAACTTTGAAATTATGAAAGGCAAAGCTGATCTCAGTGGGATTTGAACTCACAACACAGAGAGCTGGAATATACACTGCAAAGCACTCTATCCAATGCTCTAATGATTCTACAAATTTGCCACCTATATATATAAATATAAGTATACAGAGGAACCTTGGTTTATGAACTTAATTTGTTCCTGAAGGCCGTTTGTCACCTGAAATGCTCGTAAACCGAAACTATTTTCCCATACAAAATGTTGAGTGAGAAATAGTGAGAGAGAGACTGAGTATGAAAGACAGATAGATATCACCATAGAAACTAACTACACAGCAAGTGATGTTTTCCTGCCATTACTCCCAGCTTGTCATCAACCGTTGTTGCCAGCTTGCATATTCGTTACTCAAGATACCATTCGTGAACCGAGGTTGCACTGTATATGAAAATTGAATTAGAAGATTCTGCCATAGCTTTGACTAAATAAAATAGTCTGATAATTATGGGGTGTATAAACCTACTGAATGGAAAAAGTTGGGTACTGATGCCCATCTTTTCCTGTTAAGTGAATTTATACTCCCCATTATTATTAGACAATTTTATTAGTCAGTTACAGCCAATACTTCTAATTTAATTTTCAAATTCCACTTGCCGTTTTCTTTGTGTGTGTGTTTAAGAGAGAGAGAGAGAGAAAGAGAGAAAGAGAGTCATAAAATAATAAAAAATAGTTAGAGTTGGGCTTTAGAGAACCAACAATAGAAATATTAAAAACATGATAAACAACTTATGGGCAGTTTACATCCAAGTTGAACAAATTTCAGTTTTAATTTTAATTCTAGTTCGCAAGAATATAATCCCATGATTGAATGTTAAATTACTTTAACTTGACCTTGATGTTAAATTGCACATTTGATTTTCAAAATCTGCTTTGTCATCTAGTTGAATTCAATTGACACAGCAATAAAATAGGAAAGAAAAAGTTTGTCAGCAAAACTTGTTGCTACAAGTTTACTAAAAAGCTTTTCTTCTAAATAGTACACATGTATAACATCCTCAAATCTCAAAATTAATCTATGCTTGTGGTGTATTGTAATATAATTGCATTCATTCATTATGTAAGTCATTGTGTAATCATTCTTAACATTTTATGTATGTTTTTCCATGTTGGCATGGGTTGGATGGGTCAGTACAGACAAAGTCAGTATTTTATTTGAGCTACTGTATTCCTAGATAGGTTGGGTGACCATATCTTATTGTAATACATTCCATTTTGGTACAATTTCAATAGCTGGATATCCTTCCTAATGCCAGCCACTTTGCAGAGAGGGTAGTGTACATTTGTCCTTTGTCTTCTCAACTCAAATTTGGCATGGTTTCTACAGCTGGATGCCCTTTACACCAAGCACTTTACTGTGTGTTTATATGTATCTAAAGCCTTCCATCATAATTTTATATAGGAATCTTTGTTAAGCTATGTTCCAAGCACCAGCTTAATAATGGATACATGAGGCTTCAGCTGCCAAGAGAGGGGTAAGAGAAAGAAAACAATAACAGAAGGATTACATGGATGCCTATGATTTTCAAATAATTTTTTTAATAATCAAGAATTTGAAGGTATTTATTAAATAATATAATTAACTTTCCCATTATTAACCTTTTAGCATTTACATTACTCTATACTTACTATGAGATTTTGATATTTATTTTGAGAACAATACCTTAACGTCGATATGAGTGGCTGGTTATGGCCAGTTTAAATGCTAAAGGGTTAAGCTGGTGTTTAACACAGGTTTTTACATAAAATTATGATGGGGGGGGGGGGGGGAATAATTTTGGATGCCATTGATAAATGGTATTAACATCATACAATCTGTTCTCTATAAACCTGGTCTTGTGCGCTCATATAAATCATCTCCCTGAGTCAACAAAAGCTTTGAATTCCTATAATCAGTTAAGGGCATCAAATCACATAACAGGGTGATTGTATACATGCACACACACAAAATCAGACATATAAACATACAGAAGTACAGGCACGTAGACACCACTAAATTTGATAATTTTCGTGCCAATCTATTTTAACGATAGAGCAAACAGTTTACAGAGACAAATCTACAGTGTGAAAGAAGAAAACAAAAAGAAAGATAGAAAACTGAGAGGGAGAAACAACATTCCCTCAACCCTAATGGCACCCATGTAATTCTGTTATTTCTTTCTCTCTCTCACTCAGGCAGGCAACTGAAACCTCATGTAATCAATCTGTCATTTAAGCAGCAGAAATTATCTACTACATGAGTCGAGAGGGGTGAAACCTGTGACTCCAAAGCTGCTTGCAGCTCTTAGGGGCTCTGAAATTATTATTATTATTACTATTATTATTTATATTTTATTAAATCTGCAATCTTGCAGCAAAATAAAAACAAAACTTATGACTCAGCCATTGAAGTAATTTCAGTTGAGATTCCAAGTCAAAAATCTGCATTGAGTAAGAAAAAGGTTAACTAAATTCATGTACGTATTTGTTTATAAATAAATTATGCAACTCAAATATTCTCAATTATTATTATTAGTAGTATTATTTAGCTAAAAATGGTTCTTCAGACTGAAAATGTTCCCGCCACCCTGATGTTACTTGGGTTGTATCAGAACATGTTTTGAATTGCAAACCATAATGACTTTTTAAAAAATCTTACAACCACTGTCACCACCACAACCACTACCACTAACACTGCCATCAACAACAAAAACAACAACTTCCTCTCCCCCAGTCTGATACATTCTGTGAACACAATGTAATTAACACTGTAGACAAAACACAAAGGTCCCCAATTTAGATAGAATTTCTGTTTCGAGAAATAACATGAATTTGTTACTTAATAGCTGCCATATTTATTTGCTTTGTTTCTTGTCTTTACAAATAAACCAAACAATCAAATAAAAATCATATACATTGTCATAAATTTAGGCAGATATCCTTTCTGTCGCCTCCCCGCAAACTTTTTCCCCTTTTATTTTATAGGAAGAATATTTTTGTAGTGGGTGGGGGTGGGGTCACTACAGATATCTTAGTAGATTTAAAACATAAGTTTATATAAAAAATAAAACTAGACAAAATAGTTTTACAAGAAAAAACTTTCTAAACCCTTTACCATACAAACTAAACAATTATTTCACTTAATTCAATTCAAGAGGATAATTATTTTAATATTTATTTTATATTTTGCAAGCAAATATACTATGTACCCCTTTTAATTCCAAAGTAAGCAAAACAAAAAATAAATAAATAAATAAGAGAAAGAAGGGGAGAGCAAAAGAGATAGGGGGAAAAAGAAAAGAGAGAAAAAGAAAAAAAAGAAAATAGAGTAAAAGGAGAATAAAAAATATCCAGTCTGCCTTTAGCATTCATGTCAAGACCCTCTTATCTGATCTCCAGCTGAATACCTCTGCATATTACTTCCTCCTGCCAAGTGTCAAAAGAACTGCCATAAACTTCTGTTTCAAAGCCCACTGCTCAAAATCTGTCATAGATAAGGCTGGCAGCCAATTGAATGGTAGTCACATTAGCAACTTACCATTAATAGGCAGCCAGCCACAATGCTCTCTCTCTCAGGGGGAGGGAGTAAACTTTTCATCAACAAAACAATATTGTTTTATAGTGTATGTTGTGTGTTTGTATGTATTCCTGTGTGTGGTGTATGTGTGTGCACATATGTGTTCTTAAAGGTTTTTAAAACTTAACACAATAATAATAGTTTTTAATTGTATGTTGGTCTTAAATTACTCTAGATAGGGGAAAACTATATATATATATATATATATATATATATATATATATATATATATATATTATGTATATCAAGTTTAATCAATAAAGAAATTATATGTGTGTATGTGTGTCAAGTTTAATCTATCTATAATATATATATATATATATATTTTTTTTAGGAACGATCGACTTTCGTCAAATCGGACCGAGGAAACAATGTTTCCGTTGGTCTTTCCAATTGCTAATACTATCTATCGGTCGCAACTCCAGGTAGAAGGAGCGACGTGAAATAAAGTGTCTTGCTCAAGGACATAACACATCGCCTGGTCCAGGAATCGAACTCACAACCTTTCGATTGCGAATCCAATTCTCTAACCGCTCAGCCACACGCCTATATATATATAGCATAGAAAAAACTTACATTAGATGCTTGATATATCACAAACTGATTTTACTATTTATAAAGAGGATTTAACAATAAACGGATATTTCTTTTCACTCCACCAGCAAGAGAATGAGTTAGATTTATCGTTTTACATCTGTTTTTCCATGCTTGTACAAGTTGGACAAAGTTTGAACTTTATTCTGGTTTCACGAGGCACTGAGAATACAAGAATAACTTGCTGGAAAGGACAGGATGCTATTGATATTCATTTTCAGCTAGGTTAGCTGGAGCAGTGTGAAATGAATGCATTGCTCAAAGACACGATGTGTCTCCCAGTCTGGAAACCAAACCCACAACCTTGTGATCATGAGTTTAACATCCTAATCTTAAAGCTCTAAAAGACCAAATGATGGTTTTTACATTGAATTAAAGGCCAGCAATTACCCAGTGTATTACTGGTACTTTATTTTATCGACCTCGTAAGGATGAAAGGCAAAGTTAACTAAGTTATTGATAGATAAGCAACATATTTTATTAAAAACACAATAAAATAGTACACCTATTTGTGGTATTTGTTCTGGCTTTCTGTGCTCTGAGTTCAGATCCCACCAACGTCAAAATTACATTACATTCCTTCAAGGTTAATAAATAAATGTTGGTGAATTAACTGAATTGTTTGAGGGCCAAGAGATGTTTTGCAGTATCTGTTCCAATAGTTGGATTTCTTAATTGCCAAATATATTGGATGACAACTGATTATGAAAGCTACAATGGGTGGAGGAAGCTTGTGGCCATCTGGTACTGTATTTAAGCAATAATGATTATTTAGGTATGTATTGATAGCGACAACAAAAAGCACCCAGCCCACACTGAGAAGTGGTCGTGTAGTTGTCACAGCAAAGCACATTCCCCACTGTAAAGCGGTCGTGTACAGCAAAAGCACCCAGCCCACACTGTAAAGTGGTCATGTACGTGACACAGCAAAAAGCACCCAGTCCACACTGTAAAGTGGTTGTGTAGGCATCACAACAAAAAGCACCCAGTACTCACTGTAAATGAGGTTGGTGCTAGGAAGGGTATCAAGCTGTAGAAACCAAGCCAAAATCGGTTTTGTGTGAGCATGATATGGTCACCTGACCTAGCATTGTTCACAACAGGATAACTCATCTAACCCATGCCAGCGTGGAAAAATGGACATTAAATGGTGATGATGATGTAGCCATGTGTATGTTTGCTGTGTATATCGCAGTTCTTAGAATAGGTACAATGTATCCCTGTGTGTTTTGTAGTCACCACAAAAGGTTTTCAACAGGAAGGGCATTCCAGCTGCAAAACATTGCCTCATTCCAACGAATGCCAATATGGAAAATGGATTTTAAAACGCCAACGATAATGATTATTATAATAATTATGAACGGAGCAATTAAATATTAATAATCAAGCTCATATAATTACTTTTTGGTAAAAAACATTTTTTATTAACCTAAATCATTTATCCCAAGTATTAACATCAATACAAACTTTGCTTTTCATCCTTACGGGGTCGATAAAATAAAGTACCAGTAATGCACTGGCTATTTGCTGGCCTTGTGCCTAAAGTAGAAACAATTATCATCAATACAAACTAAAAAAAATGTTTCCAAAACAGTTAAGAGGTCATCAATGTGGGGCAGGAGGAGATGGCTGTCACTACTACTTTAACAACTACTGACTTTAAACTTATGGTACAATTGTTTCATTAAACCTAGTTTGATAAATGTGTCTGAACATGGAAGAACCAAACTCCCACTGTCATCGCCTCCATCTCTCTCACCCTCCCTATCTCTCTGTATTATGAACAAAAGGGGTCCATGTGCTGGCCGCCCCAGCCCCAGCGGACAGAATGGAGAAGGCGTCTCTCCCAGAGGATGGTAAGAGAGATGCGCTGGAAGAGCCATTCCATCTCACGAGGCTCACATCTGCGGCTGACCAGCTTAGCACATGTGGTAGTAAGTAGGGAGGTAGCCCTAGGGCCAAGAGGTCTGAAAACAGTGGCTAGAATGAGATACACCAGAAAGAAGTTCCAGGAGCTGAGATGTTACTAATGAAGTAGGGAGTGTCACTGAAACTGAAGGAAAAGGTGTATGCTAGCTAGTGTATGAGAATTGCCAAGATTTATGGGGGCAAGCTGGATATAGAACTTGGTTTGGGGGGGAAGCCTCATACACAAAAAATGAAAATACACAACAAACACCTAGGTTTACATTCCAAAGTCAACCTGGCACATGTAATTGGAATTGTCAAGTTATACATACAAATGTTAAATGAACAAATCTGACCACCTTCATTTTAAGTGCACTTTCCACACTTAAAAACACACTCACATATATATACATTTATAAATACACCCATACACACCATATTCTTGCATAAAACTGGACGATCACATCACCTTGCCTTCTACAACAACCATCTCATGTTGCTAAATAAATTTTGATGAAGTATCTGGTAACGATTTGATGTCTCTAAAGAAGAGAAATTTCGATGAATTGACCACAGGAGTACTTTTTGTTAAAAGTATTGTTCTGGTGAGTTTAAAATAAAAAAGTCCATTGGGGGCATGCCTTTTGCAGACCCAGGCATCTATCTTACTTGGCACCACCCCCAGCTGATGAAGGGCCTGAGGCAAATGCCCCGTCCACCCCACTATAAATCTGACCCTGCATGGGTGATGAATGTGGTGCAGGAGAGAAGGCTTGGAGGAACAAAAATCAGCATAGTTGGTGGATAAGAAAAGTGTTGTCCAGAGAGAAGAAAACAACAATGAAATGCAGAAGTTGATAGAAGGAAATAGAGCCAGTGATGAATGTTGTGAAGTGAAATGGCAGGAAGGATGAAAGGCAAAGTTCACCTCAACGAAATTTGAATTCAGAATGCAGAGAGCCCAAACAAACACTGCAAAGCATTCTATCTGACATTCTAACAGATCTGCCAATTTGCTGCCTACTTTGATTAATGTTAATGTCTGTCCCAAGCCCGGAGGTTCATTGGTTGGTGCTTTTATTGGTTTCACTGGCAGTAAGTAACTAAGAGTACAAAATTCCTCCTGGACAGAATGCTAGTCTATTGCAGGGTTAACCTGCAACTATTGCTAGTAGTCATTTTCACCTGAGTTGACTGGAGCAATATGAAATAAAATGCTTTGTTCAAAAACAAAAATAAACAAAAAAACTGCCACCTTAAAAGGACAGATTTGAACTCAGAACATAATTGGAAGAGATACCGAAAAGCATCCCATCCAATGCTTTAACAATTCTTTCAATCCACTGCCCCAACTGAAAAGCAAAGTTGGCCATGACAGGATTTGAAGTCAGAGTCCAGAGAGCTTGTATTTAATCCAACATTTTAACGAAAGACAATTTGAGGACTACAATTGGGGTAGCTCCAATTTCACTAAAGGTAACAGAATACAAGTAAAGGATACTCTTAATTTAATTTAATTTTAGATGTCAATTCTTTCAAAACAAAAATAGCTTTCACCTTGAAAAGTTATAGCAGCCTAACTCTAAAGAGGTTTTAATTGCTTTTAAAACTTGAATAAAGATTCAATACAATGTATTGAATCAACAAAGTCTTATATAGTTGCAGAATAAGTCATCCACATGAACTACATAAAACCATATATGAAAATATAGTCGTGTTATCATTTGAAACTATTACTGTTTACAGCAAAAAGAATTCATGTATAACTGATAAAGATTTGTAGAGCATCATGACCTCAAGATAAATGATTGAGCAATTTAGTGAGACTAGCTGTTACACAGTGTGCTAAAAACACCAAGCTGATAATCACCATATTATGCACTCTGCTGTGACTATTTACTATAAAGGTTTCAATCTAACAATATTCTCATTACATTTTTGGCTCACTTTACTTTTTACTGGTTTGTGTTAACCAGCAGTCATGCTGGGCAACAACTTTCAGGAGTTCGTTGATTATATCAACCCTAGTACTTATGTTTTTAAAATCTTAAAGTATTTATTTTATAAATATCTTTCTGTCACAAACACTTACACATATGTATATACATTTGACAGGCTTCCACACAGTTTCCATCTACTAAATTTCACTCACAACACTTCAACTGAGGGTTATAGTGAAAGACACTTGCCTAAGATGCCATACGGACTAAACCAGAATCCATGTTGCTGTGAAGTTAATTCCTTAACCATACAGTCATGCCTGCTCTTAGATCATTAAAACAATATATTTCTTACCATTCTTGTTACAATTAAACACCAAAACATTATTCTACTCAAGAATATCCTTTTGTTTTTCTAACAATTTGCATTATTTCTGAGGGCAGTAGAGTGGCAGAGTCATTAGAGTGTCAGACAAATGCTTAGCAGTATTTGTTTTAGCTCTTTATGCTCTAAGTTCAAATCCCGTTGGGATCAACTTTTCTTTAAATCCTTCAGGGGTCAATAAATAAAGTACCAGTTAAGTACTGGGGTCAAAATCAACCTCTCCCGTCCCTAAAATGCTAGCCTTGCAATGTGTAGTGATAATGGATTCACCATCAGTTTCATGTACAATTAATGAATTAGCATGTCAGTGGATGAGTATTCCAGAGACACATGAACCCATAACATGATTCCCAAGCTGAATCAGCATGACACAGTAACAAGATTGGACCTTTAAATTACAAGTAAAATACACCTGATTGACTTCTACAGTTTCTGTCACACCAATTTTACTCACATGGTTTAGGTCAACCTGATGCTCCTGGTAAAGACATGTCCAAGATTCCAAGCAGTGGAATTGAATATGATTGCAGAGCAAAATTCTTTGCAACAAGTTTTTGTTTTTTTTACATCCAATTACAAAAGATCAAGTGAATACAGAAAAGATTGTCTAATACTTTGCCAGTTAATAAATTCAGTGCAATAATGCCTATGGTGAACATTTAGCTCAACTCAATTTAGCTTTCATCTCTTTGGGACCCATCACAGGGTCCTTTTTAAGGCAATATTTTATGGCCAGATGCCCTTTCCGGCACCAACCTTTTGTCCCCTCTTACAACACACAGTAATACAATGTACCTATTCTAAACCAGATATACTAAAAGAAATGGAATGAGATGGCTGGATACCCTGTTGAGCAAGAATGAAAGTGATTGGGCAAGAAGGCTAGAGGAATGAGAAGACTGGGTCATGTCTTGAGGAAGGATGAAAGTAATTGGGTGAGGAGTGACGGAAATGAATGTGGAAAGAAGCAGAGGAAGGGGCAGACCAAGACAGACCTAGCAAAAGATGATAAAGAAAGAAAGGAAAGTCATGAGGGACACAGAGGATACAACCAAATGGAGAAGCCTACTATGGAGCTAGTAAGGCTAACTGACTTTAACAAGGAAAATGACATTATAACACGTTCTCTCTTTGTGACCCAAAATACAAAATACCAACAAAGTAAAAAAATAGTTCAGCTTGTGCCTTATGAACTTCAATTTAAGTCCTGGCAGAGAAATCTCAAGAAACTGACTTGGTTATTAATTAAAAATAATGCCAACCTGATAAGCACCATACAAAGTTGTGGGATAAGCTCCAGCTCTATATATTTATAAATTATTGTCAAAGGAAAGAGCCAATCCTCAGATAGGAATAAAGAAACTGTTTGCATGGAGGCACATGGCTTAGTGATTAGAGCATTGGCCTTGCAATCGAAAGGTTGTGAGTTCAATTCTCAGACCGGGTGATGTGTTGTTTCCTTGAGCAAGACACTTTATTTCACATTGCTCCAGTTTACTCAGCTGTAGAAATGAGACGATAGGGACTGGGGTCAATATCATTCCACTGCAAAGTGGTCGTGGAGGTGCCACGGCAAAAAAGCACCCAGCACTCACTGTAAATGAGGTTGGTGTTAGGAAGGGCATCTAGCTGTAGAAATCAAGCCAGAATCAGTTCCTGTCCCACCCTTGCAAGCAGGGAAAAAAAAGCGGACATAAAATGAAATGATGATGAAATGATGATACTATCTGTCTGTCCTAAAACCTGGCAGAAGTGTCACTCAGAATTGGAACAGATACCACAAAGTATACTATTCGATGCTTTAAAAATACTGCCAATGCACCATCTCTTGACTGGCACTTTTATCAAACCTGAAAGGATAAAAGCAATGTTGATCTCTGCAGGGTTTGAACTAAGAGCAGAGAGAGAGAGCTATAACAAATACTGCAACCAATTTTGATAAGTTTTCCTTTCATCCTTTCAAGGTTGATATGTAATGGGAGTAATTTCATGTGTATGCACACATTTACGACCTAGACAAATATGAAAAAATAGTCAAAAGTAGGAATTTTTAAGAGCAATGATTATAGACTATGTATGTCACCTGTAATATCAAGTAAAGGGAAGATGGTATAGTTGAGTGTCTCGAAAATCACTAAACTACTGACTCTAGAAAGATAAAGCAAAGCCATGTCTAGTGAGATGTGAAGATAGAAACACAAGGCACAAAACTAGATACCAGAAAAGTCTCAAACCTAACTACCATATACATAGAGTAAGTACCAACAGAAGAGGCAGACAAAATAAACTTAAATTAAACTCTGAGTGGAAAAAAAATGACCATTATAATTTCAAGTAATTATGTTTAACCATTTTGATACTAAACCACCTACCTCTGGTTTTATGATTACAAAGTTGTTTATTTTAAATTGTTTATATCTATCTACCTTCCAACATAAATTTATGTTCCAAATGCAAACTTTATTTTACTAAATACTTCCAAATTCTTTACTCTATTACATGTTCCAGCCAACAGGCTGAGGCCATGCTGGGGCACCGCCATTAAAATTAAACCCCATATCTCCCAGATACCGGCTAGACGCTTTAACCATTAAGCTAAGGTGTCTTTTATTAGAAATATGATAACAAAAGGGTTTAACCCTTTAGCATTTAAATCAGCCAGAATTCTCTTACCGCTTTCTTTTCAAACCGTCTGTAACCAGCCACTCATACATATGTTAAGGTATTGCTCTCAAAACAAATAACATCAAAATCTCATAGATTCGATATTATGTAAGATATAAGAGATAAAACATTTATTATAAAAATACAATAGTATATATAGAATAATGTAAATGCTAAAGGGTTAAGTGCTTAAATTAAGCTTAAAAGCTTCCATCATAATTTTATGTCTGAACCTTTCTTAAGTTATGTTCTAAGCACCAACTTAATAATGAAAAGTTACTTATTTTAATAAATCACTCCAAATTTTTGAGGATTTTCAAAATTATTTGAAGTTGGTATGAATTTCCACAAAATTGTTTAAAAAGAACATTTTTTTTTCTTTTTGTATTGGTTTGTCATTGGGCAGCAGCTATGCTGAGGTTTTGTTGCCATTAAAAAAAAATCTAATCTATATATCTAAAACAGAGAATGTTTGTGTCTGTCCAATCACTAAAACTCGAGAACCACCCAACCGATTGTTTTCAAACTTTACACATGTAATACTTATGGTCCTGTGAGTGTTTTGAGCAGAAAATATTTCAAATTTTCAATGCTCTACGCACCGCATTAAGCGATCTCTCTCTCTCTTTTTAGATAGATACATAGATATAACGTTGCACCCTTATAATATGTCTGTATGCCTGGCTATCTGCATTACGACATTATGACGTAGCTGTGTGTGTGTGTGTGTGTGTGTGTGTGTGTGTGTATATATATACATATATATATATATATATATATATATATTTAGAAAACTAGGTGTTGATGAATGGCTTCATCATCATCATCATTTTACGTCCACTTTTCCCTGCTTGCAAGGGTGGGACGGGAACTGATTTTGGCTTGCTTTCTACAGCTGGATGCCCTTCCTAACACCAACCTCATTTACAGTGAGTGCTGGGTGCTTTTTTGCCGTGGCACCTCCACGACCACTTTGCAGTGGAATGATAGGGACCCCAGTCCCTATCATCTCATTTCTACAGCTGAGTAAACTGGAGCAATGTGAAATAAAGTGTCTTGCTCAAGGAAACAACATCACCCGGTCTGAGAATTGAACTCACAACCTTTCGATTGCAAGGCCAATGCTCTAACCACTAAGCCATGTGCCTTCATGTGAGAGCTATACAAGCCATGTATAAAGAAACAGTCAGCAAGGTTAGAATTAACAACGAATATAGTGAAGAGTTTAGCGTAAAAGTTGGTGTTCATCAGGGCTCCATTCTTAGCCCCCTACTATTTATTATTGCCCTTCAGGCTATAACAGAGGAGTTCAAGACCGGCTGCCCATGGGAACTCCTATATGCAAATGATCTAACGCTCATAGCTGAATCAATGGCTGAACTAGAGAAGAAATTCCAAACATGGAAGCATGGCCTAGAATCAAAAGGCCTTAAAGTTAACTTGTCTAAGACTAAAGTTCTAGTTTGTAGGAAGGAAAATAGGGCACTGGTCCCATCTGGGAAATGGCCATGCTCAGTGTGTAGGAAAGGAGTAGGCAGAAACTCCATTTTATGTCCCAAATGCAAAGTATGGGTGCATAAAAGATGTAGTGGGATCACAGGTAAGCTAACTAAGAATATAGATTTTATATGTGGCTGGTGCTCTGGTGCAATAAGTAGCAGCAAGTGCCCACAGAATACTAGCTCATTCCATTGCACAGATGGTTCTATAGAAATAGTGGACACCTTCCGTTACCTGGGTGACAAAATCAGTAGTGGGGGAGAGTGCTCTGAAAGTACAGTAGCTAGAGTCAGAACGGGATGGAAAAAGTTCAGAGAGCTTATACCACTATTAGCCGCTAAAGGGTTCTGTCTAAACATGAAAGGCAGGCTGTATGATGCCTGCATACGAACAGCAATGTTACATGGCAGTGAGACCTGGGCATTGTGTGCAGAGGATATACGCAGACTGGAGAGAAATGAAGCTTGCATGCTCCGCTGGATGTGTAATAGTAATATACGTGAACGGAAAAGCATAAACGAACTAAGTGAGAAATTAGGAATAAGAGGGATCAGATGTTTACTCGAGAGAAGACTATGTTGGTACGGTCACGTGATGCGCATGAAAGATGACAGCTGTATAAAAAAGTGCAGGGCGATAAAAATAGACGGTAGCCACGGAGTAGGCAGACCCAGAAAAACCTGGGTCGACTTGATAAATTCTGACCTCACACACTTACACCTCTCCAAGACAATGTCACTGGACTGAGATCTTTGGCGCTACACAGTCATACAGAAGACCCGCCTTGCCTAAGTACAAAGCGAAACCTACAGTCAGTAGGCACCTCTAACAAAATACAACCCCCACCCCCTTAAATGTGAAGTTATGTTGGTACCACAACATCCAGTCCGAAACAAATGAGGTCGTGTAGGTGTCACGACAAAAAAAAAAACAGTCCACGCTGTAATGTAGCCGTGTAGGTAACACGGTAAAAACCTCCCAGTCCACACTGTAAACGTGGTTGGTGTTAGGAAGTGCATCCAGCCGTAGAAAACCCGCCAGACAGTCCTATACGAGCAGGACAACAAATCTTGCCTCAAGTGGGAAAACTCCCGTCCAAACCCATGCAAGCGTGGAAGATGGACGTTAAACGATGATGATGATGATGATATATATTATATAATATTAATTCAAAATATTAAGAAAATAGATATTCTTGTGATCAAGTATATTTTATTATACATATTTCAGAGGTACTGAGTTAACTTCAACAGTACGTCCTCATCAGATAAAATAAGATGATGTATGACATACCTCGACATAGTAGATGGTTAAGATTCAGTCATGGTAGTGAGTAATATATGACAAAACACAATATTTATATACCTTAATATCGAAACATGAAAAAAACCTACATATAATACATATAATAGAGAGGGTGCGTGTGAGAAAGTTTAAAAAATACATAGCAGCAATATAACTGTTAGAGATTCAAATACTTTAAATTACTGAAGAAAGAGGATAGAAAAGAAAGGCATAGAGAAAGAAACAGATGAGGGGATAATATAGCTAGTAAGAGCATAGAAAGCAAAATCTATTGTAAAACTCCTTCTTTGATTTATCCTTTGAACCTTGTTTAACCTTTAAATATATATTATATATATTATATATATATATATATAATTATATATTCGTGTACAGATATTTTTGCATACACAATAACAAAATATAAATAAACGTATTTATTTCACGAGGCTCAATAAGGATAAATATATATCAAATATATAAGAACCCTAGAGCAAATCCCAAGCAACGCCATTCTGCTAGTTATCACTATTTTAGACAACACATTATATAGTGAAGGCGTGTGGCTGAGTGGTTAGAAAATTGGATTCACAATTGTGAGGTTGTGAGTTCGATTCCTGGACCGGGCGATGTGTTATGTCCTTGAGCAAGACACTTTATTTCATGTTCCTTCTTCTACCTGGAGTTGCGATCGACAGATAGCATTAGCAATTGGAAAGACCAACGGAAACATTGTTTCCTCAGTCCAATTTGACAAAATTCAATTGACTTGACATTATATACACAGTAACATCTGACTTCTCAAATGAAATGTTCTGATATTTCACCAGTCTACTTCAGTCTGTATTATCTTTTGCTATCTCCATATATTGTACACAGAACATACTATACTGGCAATATTACAGTCACATTTTCTAATATTAACTTGAACCCTTTTGATACCAACCCACCCAAAACTACCTCGGATGAGGGGGCACTAAAATATACTAGTACCCAATTAAAAAACAAAACAAAAAACAATAAAATAATCTATATCTTTATTCATGGATACAAGCACCAGTGCACTTTACATTCTATGAAAAAAACCACCTATTTATTATCTATAGTATTATGTTGACATAAATAGTATCTATTTATAGTATAAAATTCTATCTAGATGAAAACAAACAAAAATATAACAGTGTTTCATGGCTACCAATTTCTTTCCATCTTGAAATAAAGATGCTCTTTAAATTTCAGCATTGTAAATTGGAAAGAAAAGTGCCAGCTAGCAATTGGGTTTTGGATCTATCTCTGAAATTCATCCTTGCTGGATCAATTCCACTTAACTCTTACTTAAAAAGCACCTCCTGTTCATTTGGTCATACACTTTGCCACTCATGGCTGCAATGCAGTCATACCTGAGCACCCCTCCTGGGATGGTGTAAAAGCCAAGATGGACAATTGAAAACATTGGCATGACCAAATTGGAGTTTGCGCTAATATCTGGGCCTCACATATATGATGTTAGAATCAAGACTGACTGGCAATACTTGTGAGAGATGTCTGTGAGCCAGCTCAACCCAACCTGGGTGAATGCCGAAACAAGTAAGCAAGCTAGCAATTATTAGCAATTGATTAATAACTCCTAAAACTCTGATTCAGCAAAAATTATCTAAAACAATTTTGTTAATTCAAATGTTTATAGTAAATTTACTAATGTGAACAGATTGTTGTGAAAATTTATAATATAAGTGAAAAGACAATTTTTAATGTGATACCATCATAATGCTATTTTGTACTTTTCAAAAATGTCTTGCTCATGTGGTTTCATGCAGTACAGGATGGTAAGAGTTAAAGAAATAAAATGAGAATGTGAGCTGTCACCAAAAAGAATCAAGATTTATTGGAAGGATAAAGCTGGCTGGAGAGAGAGTGTTGCAGATGTATCCAACTCATAGGAAAACATGTCAAGCTGCGAATGATTTATAAGTAGTAAAATAACAATGTATGGTGTATACATTTCAATTATGGTTATACCCTGTTAGCTAAATGAGAAAAATAATAAAAGTTTAAGCAATGACAGTTAAAAACTAATATCTAGTTTACCATGGGGGGGGGGGGGGGGGTGACATTATCTCTATGCAAACAGGCATTAACTGTCTGAGGAACTTGTAACATGCAGGGAATCTCCAAAGCAACAAGTCACTGAATCAGATTTAATAAACAATTAATTTCTACTACTCATTCTCATTTAGTCCAATACTAATGACTATATATATATATATATATATATATATATATATATATAATCATCATCATCATCATCATCCACGTTTAACGTCCACTTTCCATGCTAGCATGGGTATATATATATATATATATATATATATATATATATACACACACATTTGTTATTAATAGTGACTATTTACTTTCGAGTTCCACTGATACTACTAGCTTTAAAATAAACAGTCACTATTAAACAGCAAATATTATTTTGACTATCAGTACGAGTTCTTAATTCAGGGAATATTTAGTGTATTTATTACACAAACCTATAAAACAAGCACTTCCTAACTGTAACAACACAATCTTCTCTCTTGCACACTGCATCTGATTCCTCTTCTATCCAGTTTTTTTCCTCATTCATGTACACCAAAATTACTTATCCAATGGAGCATGCTAGCCTCATTTCTTTCAAACCTTTGTACTACTAGGCAAGATCATACACTAAAAAAAATTATATTTCCAGATTTATGATACAACAGACTCAGTTTCAATGTTTTACAAATATTTTTTTAAAAACATTTTGATACCAACCAACTTAAAACCACCTATGAAACAAAATTTTTAAGGGTTCTTATTTAAAATATTCCAATATAATTCGTCATAAGTAACTTTTCATAAGTTATGTATGTTACAAATACCACCTTAATAATGAAATAAGTTAGATCAATCCATCCAAATACTTCATTCATTACAGCAATGAATTGACAGTTGTTAGGGCATCAGGTTAAAAATGCCTTGAATTTGCTTCAGCTCACTGTGCTCTGAGTGTAAATCCCTTTGAGGTCAACTTTGCCCTTCATCCTTTTGAGATAGCCCCATTAGAGATACAACAAAATGCAACAAACAAGAAAGAGCATTAACAACAGATTACAGATCAAAAACATCCTATCTTTGGCCATGTACCAGCCAAAAGCCGCCTTAAATCCAGGAAAAGTTTCCTAAAGAGCATCACGCATGCCCCTTGGAACATCAAGCATAAGTAGTGAAAGAGTCACTCGTTGGGAAGAAAAACTTAACTACCTCCCATCTGTAACAACAATGGAGCTAAAGGCAAGTGAGGCACTGCTCCCTGGAGCAAATACAAACTATGCAGTGTAGAAATGCTAAACAGAGTAAGATCTGGTGTTGGACGTGCAAATGTCAATCTTGCAAATTGGAGATATTTAAAGGATGGGGACATTGTGTGTGACTGCGGCATCGAACCAGACTACGCAACACTTCATGATATGTCCCCTGCTGGAACACCCCTGTGCAGCATTGGACTTGGCAGAGTTTAATGAGAAAGGACAGCAATCTGTTCGGCTGTGGCTGAACCACATCTAGCCAAGCTTTGTAACTGACCACGCTTGTAACTGACAAGGAGATCCTTTCGAGATCAATGAATAAGGTACCAGTCCAGTACAGAGTTTGAGTCTTCCTGTCTCCCTCTCTAGACGCATTTTAATTTGGAGAGGGGTGGGCTCCGCCAGGTTTAAGATGTCTATGACATGCAGTATATCAGGATAGCATCCTTTCAACTCCATCAACCCTTCACCTTTACTTGCTTAAATAATTAATTGAAATACAGTGCAATTCATTAGAAATGGTCATGAAAAAAACCCAGAACCCTAACCTTTCTTATTTGTAGTCAATTTATCATTTCTTAAGCAAAATCCCCAAGTGTAAATCTTAGGTCACATGTAGTCAATAGTCAATGGAGGTTTACCAATATATAGCAAAATAAATCTATTCAAAAACCTTTGATGTTCAAATAAAAAGCCAGGTATATAGTTTCAAATAAAAGTTAAATATTATTAATCAGGCTTCATTTTTTTTACATCTGTTTAGATATATATACACACACACATACATACATTAGTTAGTTCATTAGTAGTTATCCTGCCATGAAAAGAAAGAAAGAAAGAAAAAAGTGAAAAAAGTGTAAGCTGGGGTAATGATATTTGAGGATCTAATGCCTGGGGCAATGAGATGCCAGTGTCAAACCAGATGTGAAGATACACATGCTTTTAAATGAAAGGTCGGGTATGGGGAGCGTGTTAATGGCAAGAAGTGTGTGTGTTTGTGTAAAAAGAATATGAAAAAAAAGTTATTTGGCCTACTACTGTTAGTGAATACAAGCAAGCTAGCTGGGTCAACATCAGCAGCGAGTAAATAGAGAAATGGACTCGAGGTTGGTGGCGGTGCTTGTAGCTCGTTATAGTTAGTTGGGTGGCATCAATATTCGGGTCACTTGACAACATGGCAGCAGTTAGCAGCTTTAAAGTCTCCACAACATGCCAACGAAATAAAACAACAATATTAATAATAAAAAAAATAAAAAATGACGCGTACATCAATCGAACCATTGTTTTCGCTTGCAAACAAATCGTTTTATATAAAGTAAAAGAAATAAGAAAAAACACCCATGAAAGTTCAAGATGTTGTTTAACCCTAGGTTGACTCTGATCGAGCAAAGCTATGACCAAAAGCGTTCCAGCCATAATCATGTCAATCTCGTTATTTGGTTTCCATGCATCGTGTACTTAATATATCAAGTGTAGTCATTTTATTTTAAGGTAAATTTGGCTATTATACCTAACAATTTGAACAACCACAATGTAGAGACACCTTTGTTGATTTGTGTGTGCTAAGATATAATATACAGTAGTAGTGTGTATATAAGTAACCTGGCTTAAATATATATTGGGGGTGGGGAAGTATTGAATGAATTGCCGCCGATAACTTAACATTTAACAAGAAAACAATTAATTGAGAAACAGATTACGAAAACCACTTTAATTACTGAGCGCATATAACTCCAATATATACTCGCGTATAGGGCGAGGTCGCATTATACACAGGTATTTGTTTGGAAGGGTCGGCAATCGTGCATTTTCAGTGGCTATAACCTACCTGGTATGCTTACTAGTCTCACAGTACCGATTGCTAACTTTAATAGTATTGGTTAAGTGTGTTTTCTCAATAGTTTTACATTGTGATGTACAAAAAACGTGGAAAGTTGGGAAAGTGTATGGCACAGCTGAAAATATTTTGCCATCTAATCTGGTTAATTACCGATATTGTGTATAAAAATGCGTCGAAAATTTTACCCATTGTTTATTGATAGACCTGGTATTGTTAAAAAGCTGGAGTCGCGTTACATAAGAGCTCTTACAAGGGGGGGGGAAATCATTATTTTTACCCAAACAACCAGGAGTCACTTCTGAACTAAATAATTATACACGAGTATAAACGATAAATAATAACTAAAAAAATATTAAGTAGCGTGCAATTGAAGGCATAATTACAATTCAGTGTCACCCACCGCTCGACTTTGCTTGCCCATACTTTCTTAATGCATATTTTTAAATTTGAAATTTTGCAGATACATTTTTGAAGGTGTAGATTACGATCATGGGAGTCCCCACCACCATCACCACCACCACCACAATTGGTAGTTAGTTGTAAAGATGATATTAGTTTCCAATACAAAATCTAGTCCTGATTGATATCATCATTATCGACATGAAATTGGAAAACACGACGAAAAAATGTCCGAGTTCACGTTTAGCCTTAATACAAACACACATTGAAAGTATCCAGGAAATGAAAGCATTAAAGGGACTATAAAATAATTGTTTCTAATTTAGTGGGGATGGGAAGTCAATTGACAGTACATGACTCCGCTGAAGAATGAAAGTATCTTAAATAATTTTCATCAATATTTTCATCCAAATCATGGAAAATGTATCTGTAATATTAAGAAAGTGATAAAGAGGAAAAAGTCAGACGAGGGGCACTAAAATATACTAGTACCAAATTAAAACAAAACAATAAAATAACCTATATCTTTATTCATGGACACATATAGACGATTGATAAGATACTAACATAGTACATGATTGATACTTATTTTGTTGACCCAGGTCGAATGAATAGCACGTTGATATAAGGAGATATATCTAAACTCAGAAACGTGAGTCACTAAACTAAATGCCGTTAAGGCTACGACCATATTTATATGTCACAGCGATTTTTTTGTTTTGTTTTGTTTTGTTTTGTTTTGTTTTAAATACGTAAATAAAATGAAAGATCGTCCAGTGTTAGACAGTTTATGACTTAAGTTTATATATATATATATATTAGAAAGTGAACAATTAAAAATTAAATAGCTCTGTTCTATACATAGAGCACTCTTTTTTTCTTTCGGAATTACCTAACACACACACACATATATATATATATATATATATATATATATATATATATATATATATATATATAAGGAAGGAAGTGTGGTAAGGAACCAGGTGGACCATAACGCACCAGAGTACTCAATACTTAGGATAGTAGAGTGGGTAATAGAAAAATGTTCGAGTTTTCCTATATATATATAGATAGAGAGAGAGATTTCAATAAAAAAAATATTAACGTTTTCTTTAATCAGAGCACACACAGCTTCATTTGACTAATAATATTTTTCAAAAGCATGCTAAAGTTTCTCAATGCAACAAAGGAACTAAGCACATAGACTAATTTTTTTGAATTTCTGAAATTTTCTATAAATGTGACTTATTAGCATATAGGCTTTTGACCGAAATAATTTACGTACCTAAAACGAAAGATTATTTCAGACTACATGGCTCTTATTAAATATGGATTCTTTAATACTTATATGAAAGAGAAGGGGCTGGAATACTGTCTGTGACAATGATTCACCCACGCACTGTTATTTGTTTTATTTTCTAAAAATGCTTGTACAGTTTCTAAATACCTTTTGTGACATTTATAAGGCATTTAAGTCCACGACCCCGTGGCAATCACCGACAGGAGCTTGTCACAATCGCCATCGCCTAGTATCACCGAGAACGACATGAGTGTCACAACCTCCCACTTCTCTCTTCTCCGGTAACTTCATAAAAGAGAATCAACAGGGGGTAGGTAGACAGCAGCCACAAAATAGAGAGTAGCAACAGTAGGAGAGTTAATGCGTTAAGGAAAGGGGAACGAAAGCTGTTAAAGTGGAGTCCACTACAACAGCAACAGAAGGTGGAATGAGTGTCAGCAATAACAATAAGTAGTTGTTTATCCCCAAGTCTGATCAGAGATCAAAATCATTCATTCCATTCGTGACCATTCCGTATTATTTTCAGACAGCATATCCAATGAGCTTTGGCTTGTTTAAAATGATAGATTTTGCTGCTATTTCTAGGAAGACGAAAAACTACATATACCTCTCCGTTAGCTAATAGAGCAAACAAAGGGAAGCAGCTTTTAGAAGTGATAAAAACAACAATTAGTAAGAACATCAGCAGCAACCACAGCCGGCAATAATAATTAACTAATGGAAATGAGCAAAAATATTAGGTAAAATCCAGAAAAAGGGCGATCCCAGCAACACTAAAAAGGGAAAGGGTAATTTCGACACAAATAAGGGAGAGAGAGCGAGAAATGGCTCGCAAGCAAGAGAGAGGGGGGGGGGGGTTGAGTGCCCTCATTAACAGAAGGCACGCGGGAAGCCTAAATAAAACTAGTAGCATCTCAGAAGTGCAGTAGTTTTGTAATAGTAAACAGAAATAAGTTAATACAACTGTCGATGCATGTTTTGAAGGATATATGTAAAGAACCTGTGTAGAAATATATAAAAACCCATAGTATAGTTAATTCCTGCGTTGAATGTAAATAATTAGTGGGGAAGAATGGTAGTATATACTATGAGTATACACAGATAAATACACAAGTACATTTCAAGTGTATGTATAACAAATACTATAGTTATCAATTGTATTTATTTTATCATTGTTGCTTCATACTCCCGGCGGATAGAATGGCAAATGCGCTAACGCGGACTCATGGGGACGTTGTGCTGAAAGAACCAGCCCAAATTACGGGTGGCCATCTCCTTCCCGATAGTATTTAGTAGGGACGTGGTTTGGGGACCCAGTACGCCAGATGTTTCCACTGCAACAGAAATAATAACAATAATAGACTTATGACTGGATACAGTAAGTATGGTAGTTACGAAGAAATGGTAGAGCGAATGAAGTTGGTGGTCAACAGAATTCCATTTGAGGTAATTCTAGGAATGAGAAATATCAGATTGTTAACATGTGGACAACTTAATTCTGGACGCAGACATGATTGAGTGGTTAAGACATTCGCTTCGCAATCATGATGTCCGGGATTGAATCTTGGGCAAATGTCTTTAAAATAGCTTCGGGATGGACTGTACCGGTCACGCTGACTCGGCTTGTGAATTATGTTAAACGTGCCTGTGGTATACTGAGCCATTTACACATTAGTTACTTCACGAGTTGAGCGTTCAATGAAAGGAACAACGGGGAGCTTACTGAAAACGATCTATTATCATTATTTAATTTTGTCGGTTGATTGGCAGTATCGGTAGAGGGTCGGACGCCATGCTTTCCAGCATAGTTCTGTCCCTTTACGATCTGAGTTCAAATCCTGCCGAGGTTGACTTTGCCTTTCATCCTTACGGGGTCGATAAAATAAAGTACCAGTAATGCACTGAGTAATTGCTGGCCTTGTGCCTAAAGTAGAAACAATTATTTAATTTTGTCTTTCTTCCTTACGGGGTCGATAAAATAAAGCACCAGTAATGCACTGGGATAATTGCTGCCAAAAGTAGAAACAATTATTAAAGAAGTCAATTAAGGTCTGTGTTGGTAAGAATCGGATTAGAAAAACCAAAATGCATGTGCAATGTGCTGGATTCTTCACCATCGTAAAACTGGCGATTTCAGTTGCATTAATGATTTTTTCTCTAAAATATCAAATTCTAATACAAGAGGTCATTTTTTCTCGTTTTGCATTTTTTTTTATTTAGGTCATAAATACAATTTATATAGTGAATAATGACAAACTAATATCTGATTTGAAAAAGAAAGAAATCAAAAAGAAGATAAAAAGGAGAGCACATACACACTACAACGGAATGCTGCCCCCCCCCACCCCCCAAAAAAAAATGTTTTAGGCTGGCCAAAACACTCATGATTGATAGCGAAACTAAGGCTCTGGAATAGCCAAGAACCCTCACCGGCATCATCTGATACTTCAGTAAGGTGAGCCGAGCCGCCAACGATGACCAAAACTTCTAAAAAGATTTTTATTGAACGCCCCAGGTTATATGCTTGTTTTCTTTAAACAAATACAGTAGCCCCAATATAAAATAAACTTCCATAACACCTTGTAATGACAAATATTTAAAGCATTTTCCGTAAGAGTTGAAATAATGTAAATAATTCTGTAAAGTGGTAAGCATTAGAAAGAGCATCCAGCCGTGGAAACCATGCCAAAATTTGGAACATTCAAGCGTAACGTGGTTCGTGGACCAGTCCACGAGGACAGTAAATCCGTATAAGAATTGATTTGGAGTGATGACCCGTCCAATCCATACCAACATGGAAAGCGATGATGATGAAATCTTGGGAATTTTTCAGGGGTAGAGTTCTCTAGATCAAATATTGGCTGTCTTTTCTTTTGGTGTGTAATATATCTTGTTATACGTATGGTCAATTTAAATGCAATGTTCCTTCGTATTGAATATTCATTATTATCTACCTTGTGTTATTCAGGCTTTTTTATGTTCTGAGCCCAACTTTACCTTCCTTTCAGAGTTGACAAAATCATGTACCTGTCAAACACTGAGATCGATATAATCCACTGTTCTCTTTTCTCCTAAATTGCTATCCTTGTGCCTAATTTAGAAACAATCATAGTTACATTATGTGAACATGTTTATTGTGTATGGCAGTAGTTCCCAATATTTTTACTTAAAACAAAGAACCCTCTTTTATTTAAATCACCACCTCCCGTGCCTACAATTACTCCCCTGCCAAATTGTTATACAGCAGCGAGAATAACAATCCAAAGAGAAAATGTTTATACTTAGAAAAAAGAATGGATACCCACTAGCGTGTGCATACTGCTTTTAACAAACTACTTGAGATTTTTTGAGAACCGTTGCTGCGTAGAATTTCTTTTATTTATCTATTCGTTATGTATAATCTTCTGAATGTAAAATAAAAATTATTAGTATTATTAAGGTGTGGGAAATGAAGGTAACGGTAGTATCACGAGGATCAGTAAATAGGTCGATTTTTTCAACACAGCTAACGAAAATAATATTAACTAAGACTTAAAAAGAAAAGGGCGCTTGTCCGAAACCTAAGTACAACGACAACATGATAATGTTGTTTATTAATCGCGAAAATAGTGTGTATTAAATTATGTTATGATTTGCAATAGGAACAGACAAAAAAAGAAAGCCAGAAAGAAGTATAAAACTAGAAGACATACACACTCAATTACACAAAACGACAGAGAATACTGGTGTTGTCTTCTAAAAAAAAATTAGGCAAGCCAAGGCATTCACGGTATTACCGCGGGTGATAACGAGGCCAAGGTGCTTGAATAGCCAAGCACCCTCACGAGCATCACCTGATACATCATCAGTAAGGTGAGTTGTCAAAAACGATAAAAACCTCGCTATCAGCGGCCCAGCTCCCCCATGAATGTCTCAAATGTCACAAGCTGAAAAATGTAGTTTACCGATAAATCACGGTATTTTAAGTAGTTTGTTTTAAATTCTTTTCAAGCAGCTCTGACAAGAGTCAACTCAAAAGAACTGATCACTTACAGCTAGCTTAGTTTATTACATGTGAAACAATTTCTTCTTTTTTTTTAAATGTCGACTAGTCCAGTCGATAAATTGTTGGCTAGAACTCATCCATCCCTTAATCCATTTAGATTATAGCGAACTCCATTAAAGAAATCTGCATATAACTCCAGACGATAGATTGTAAGAACAATTTTGGGTACAAGGATTAAAAGCTCTCATAGCAAATAGAGCACTGGACTTATATCTCACCCCTATAAATGTGTGGCCTTTGCCAATGTAAGAAATCAAGGACAGTGGACTAAATGCCTAACGTTTGTTTTACATCCTTTTCTTTATATTCTGCATAAATAAACACTAGTGATATACTGAAATCGATTTAATTGAATATATTCTTTTCAATTCATTTGTATTTTTTTGTCAACGTTAGAAATTAATATTTGCAGTAGAGCGCGAATACTCCATCTAGTCAATAGGATATCGTACAAGCAGCCCGAGAGGTCAGCAGTTCACATCATATCACTGAGTCGTGTTTGTCCGTATCCATATTTAACTCGGGTAGTTCTGTCCACATCACGGTCATGGAGTGAAAGAATCGGTAGGGAGAAACTAAATACCTTGTGGTATTTAGTAACATCCGGAGCTCAAATTCCTCCTTGATGGACGACTTTGCTTTCCATTCCCTTGGGGTCAATTCGATAAAAATAAGTAACAATGTAATGAGTCGATTTTATTCCTCCTTGATAGACGACTTTGCTTTCCATTCCCTTAGGGTCAATTCGATAAAAATAAGTAACAATGTAATGAGTCGATTTGATCGACTATTCATACTTACTCTGATAAAAATGTGTGGGAAATCATTATTAGAAATTCTAGATATTTATATTCGCTTCTATCACAATCTCAGCAATAACGACGTCTGTTAGTTAATTCCCCTCTAAAACTGTCTTTAACAGGCATAATATGAAGAAGACTTTTGGAATAGGAAATACCAACAACCACGACCAAATAGCATTTAGCTCAATCTATATTTGATAGGGGGATAATGGCGAAATAAAATAGTAATGTAGTTGAGAATGTACAGAACAGATAAATGGGCAACAGTAGTATAGTATTATAAATGATGAGGAGATAATAATAGTTCCGAAATCAAGATGGAACAACTGTACAGAAAAATAATAGATAAGTATAGGGACAGACGACGATGGTGATATTGTTGATAGTCAACCAGAACAGATAGTACTTCCTATATATATATATATATATATATATATATATATATATATATATATAGGAAGTACTATCTGCTCTGGTTGACTATCAACAATATCACCATATATATATATATATATATATATAATTTAAAAAAAAAAACATTAGACAATGCAAGTTGTTGCTGTTTAGCCAAATATTAAGTCAGCCCTGATCATGAGGTATCCCACTCATGACCATCCCCATGATGACACTATCAAACACAGTAGAGTGTGATTTGCGGGAGATTTGGCTACTATTTTAGCAAACAGAGCGATCGCGTAGATGCCCTCTCCCTTCGTTGGCTCTGCCAAAATAGTAAGTTTATGTAGTACACTAGTAATAGTGGAAAGGAAGTTGGTGAGTATAGAATCTCTGCCAACACATGGATAAAAATGTAAATAACAGATAGAGAAAGAAAGAACGAAAAAGAAAATCACCGCAAAAACAAATTATAACATTTATTATAAACTATGTGAATTCTTAGACTCAATAGATTGTCGAAGAAAAATAAGTGGTGGTGAAGGTGGAGAAAAGGACCCCCGCCTCATGTTATTTCAGTGTAAACGGAGAAATATACAATATTAGCATATCTTATATATTCTTCAATGAAAATAGAAATATAACTGACTATAGAGCTGTTATGTATGTATGTGTATAATATATATATATATAAGACATACACACACGAACATTTTAGACACTACAAAGATACTGATCTATTGATAGAGAATTATAGTACTGTTCTATCGATATAGTGTATAGCATGGTTGGTATATTTATTGTACATTAAGTCTAATAGGTTTGTTGTTAGTGCTGTAGTAAACTATTGACAAACATGATAACTCAATTAACTAATAGTTTGTGTAGTAAAGAACTAAGGCATAGGAAGACCGACTACTGAACTTAATTGTATGGAGTGTGATATGAAAAAAAGAGTAAGGTAGTCAATTACGACGTTAAACTATCACTAAACAGCATAAAATAGTTATCTTTTTAGCCCTAGGTCAGTCCTAATAAAGATATGATCAAACGAGGTCCAGTCATGACTTCCCCGATTTATTGTGTATATGTGTGTGTATATATATATATATAGATATATATATAGGACTACCTTGCACAATGTGTCTTTCATTGTGTGATTTGAGGAAATTTGACTGCTATTTCTCGCCGACCGTGCGACCGCGTAGAGACAAGAAAAATGTCATAGTATAGTAACAGAAGATATATAGTATGATATTAAACTATTTATAAACAATTTAGAAAGGTAACAAAATGTTATAGCACGATAAGGTGCTAAAAATAGAGCCAATAAATGGAAAGATAGAGATATCAATCAATATTTTTTATCTACATATAGCAAAGAAGTTAGACATCGATAAACGGTGAAAGGTGACATAAGGTAGAAACGGAAAGCCAAAAGGGGAAGATGGAGCAGTAACTAAATCCATGCTACATGCATATATGGAAAAAGAGCACAATATGGCGGATCATGTCTCTCAATGTCTACAACACACACATTATATACATGTGTGTGTGTATATGTATGTGTGTGTGTATATATATATATATATATATATATATAATATATATATATATGCACGCGCACACATGTAATATTACATACACATTAAAACTCGCAAGTCCGATACATGTAATATACTAATGTACACATTGTAATTTCTTGAGCAAAGCATACACCATTACAATAAAACCAATCATGAGTTAAAGGCCCTGTTAAATAAAAAGAAAACTGGAAGATAAATGATAAACAGACATAAAATTCCTCAACAGTGAATATACCGCGATTTGTGAAAAAATGTAGTATCAAATTAACCAGCCATTACACCCGCACATAGTCACACACATACACACTCATAAAGAAGAAATGTGTAAACAGTGTATAAACAATTAGTATTAGACACTCACCTAAACAACTCCAAAACAGCGTGTTGAGCAGGTAAAAGTTAAAGAAGGTATCCATTATACAGAATGCCGATCTGCAGCATGCAGTACGGTGATGGTAGAGCCTTGCAGATCATTCAGCTTTTTACCTCATATCCGAGCGATCATTTTTTTTAACTTTCACCCATCCCGTCTCTCAATAAACACAAGCTGGGCATGTTCAATTTCTTTTAACTAGTAAATGTTATAAACCACTCCTCTTCGCTGAATCTGTGAGGGTATGACAAAATGTTGTTTTGATTTCAAGTACGTTAATTACTTTTCTTTTTGGTATTTAGAAGTGGTGCCCAAAGTTTTGGCAGTGTGGAGAGCAGCATCATGTTCAGTGTGCAGTGTCATTGCTGCCATAAACATCTTTCTCTCTCACTCTCACTCACTCATTCGCTTTCTTTCTCTCTCTCTCACTCTCCTACCCACAGTGACCTCCCGTCTTCAACAACAGATTCCCTCCCCCTGCTGTCTCTCACTGCTTCCCCTTCCTACAACCTTACTTTCTTTCAGTTTACCTTAAAAGCCTAGGTTGTTTCTGTTTTCTCTATTTCAGTTTATAGTAAATCGCCCCTTTTTTTTCGGCCAACTAATTTCTTAATAGTGACATTATTTGGAATGTTGTTGCTTCTAGCAGAAGTCGGGTGATTGGGTCGGCCACGTTTCCATTGTATGGCAGCTCTCAGCCACTTTCAATGTAGACTTAAATACTAATACAACACCTCCAAAGGAGCACTACTTCAACTGAAGACTTATTCATGTAAAACGTGACAAGCTATCGAATCCTCATGTTTCTATATATATGCGTCAGTGTGCAAAAGGTGATTTATAAACAATATATAAAAACCTTGCTACTATCACATTTCAACGTCGTCGAGTAATTGGACAGCTTTTTTATAGCAATTCCTGGGAGATTCAAACTGAAGCGAACAAGGGGGATAATCATTAGTTTCCTTGATTCTACTCAGACTAAAACATTTTTTTCTCGTGTTAACTTTGTGAAAAGTAGTAGTATACTGCAAAACTACGATCCATTTCTTTCTTCGTTAATTCGATCGTTATCGTCTTGCCCGTTTCTTACATAAGTATTAGCTCTCACGTCACAGAAGATAAGATGTGCGACATGCATGCCTTTCTCAAGGACACTCCCGATTATGTGGCATGAAATAGTTTCAACTGGTATTCGATACCAGATCAAAGACTTTTTTCTACTTTGACCACCATGGGATGAAATGCTTCATTTGTCTTTAAACAAAAAACCATTTCAGCGAGCTCCTTAAAATAAAAAGTATGAAGCCGATGAGAAGGTCCGTGGGCTTATTTCGATTTCAGGTTGAATGTAACTATTGTCGTTAATGCCCTTGGTAAGGCCATGCATGTCGCAACTTCTCTCGCGCAAATATCTAACCTTTGTATTCAAGAATTATTGGTATTTTCATATATGCTCTATTTAATAACTAATGCAGTATGTTGTAATTCATTCCTATTAATTACGCAAACTAATTTCTTTTTAAACATTGCTTAATTTTTTGTCAACTCCTATACTATTCTCATTGATTGTCATGCATACAATATTTCGTAAACCTTTTATTAGTCCATGACTAAATTCTGTTTTTATATTGCTATTTATTTTATTAATGTCTGCTTTATGGATATATATCATACCATTCAACAGTTTTTCATTAAGCCAACACCCACCCGCCCCTAATGATACTATAATCCATTAAAAAAGACATGTTTCTCTACCTGTATCAAATATAAAGAACCCTGTGTCTTCTTTCTCCTAACCTACCTCTAATTCAACCACTCTCTTGCAACAATCCACAGGGTGGAAGAAAGGCAACATTTCACTCAGAACATGAGACAAATGGTAAAATAGGTAAAACATGCATGAAAATTCTGTACCCTGAAACCTGACTCAATATCCCTGTATTTATTATTGGTACCATAATAAGATGCACCCAATACATACTCTAAAGTAGTTGCCATTAGGAAGGGCAACAATACCAAAGAAAAAAAGAGTTGAGAGGATTCTTTAATTGCGTCAAGGATATCATAACCTCCCTGGTATGGTACCAATGTAAAATGTACCCAATACATTCTGCAAAATGTTTGGCATCAAGAAGGGCATCCAGCTGTAGAAACTGAGCAGCATATGTGAGTGAAAAATTGTTTCCTGATCTGTCTAGGAGGACATTAGCTCTGATTAAGTACTGACGTGCTCTGCAACAACCTGTGCATAACATGAAAGTATAGAAAAACAGACATTAGATGATGAGTATTATGATGATATAAACAGACCTGTCAACTCTCCCCATTGGACTAGGAGATCTCCCACCCACTTTGGGGTGGGTGAGAGATGTCTTCTCTTGTGAAAATGGGTATAGCTTTGATTATGTAAAATCTCCCATTTCTCCCCGTTTTGGGGTACTTATTCTTTTTGGTTGGCAGGTCTGTGAAGATGATGATTAATTGTTTTTTTTAATTAACCCAACATTTGTAGGAGGTATGTGCAGTTAATTAATTAGTCCTTTATTACAACTAGTACTTATTCTATTGTACCCAGAACAATGAAAGGTAAAGCTAACACTTGCAGCATTTGAACTCAGAACATAGAGAAGAAGACACAGTTATGGATGTGTAGTTAAGAGGTTTAATCCCACTGCATAGCACTTAAAGCAAGTGTCTACTACCAAAGGCTTGTGAATGGACTTGGTAGGCAGAAACTATATGGAAGCGCATCAGAGGAGTTATTACGGTTTTGGGATGGTGCACATAATCTAGTGTCCAGTTTAGCACCACCATCTGTCCCTTAGGTGTCTTTAGTGGAGTCTTAGAGGACCTAAAGAAATTAGTCATGAGACATGCCCTTCCACCTCTGACTAAGCATTTAAACCAGTGCTTTACTGCCACACCACTGCTTCATTAAATAATGGTTTCTACTTTAGGCACAAGGCCAACAATTTGGGGGGAGTGGAAAGTCAATTAAATCGACCCAGTACATTACTGGTACTTTATTTTAATTGACCCCATAAGGATGAAAGGCAAAGCTAACCTTGGCGGGATTTTAAATCATAGCGTAAAGGACCATAACTCTATGCTGCAAAGCATGTCTGACGCTCCACTGATACTTCCAATCCACTGCCCTTGCTTTATTAAATGATATATGTATATCTGAAAAGAAGGAAAGGAAGCCACTAAGTGGTTACTTGTCCTATTAGAAATAGCAATTGAATTCCTGGAAGCTGATGTTCAGGGGGGTAGGATAGCTAGGTAGCATATTGGTTAGTGTAGTGCCTGGAAGGCGAAGACTGTGGGGGGGACTGAATAAAGGTGACATGAGACAAGCCATCTCTGAAGAGCAGATATGCCACTAGTAATGGTAGAGATGACAGAGAGAGGAGATAGCACATCTGTGGACTAGGGGCTAGAGCATGTGAATAAGCAGCTGCATGCTAATCAGACAAGTGGCCTTTCTTTGTATGCCATTGTGCAGCAGCAACACCCTCCCAGGTGTGGGAGCAGTACTCCATTGTGGGTATCAGTCAGGGCTGGATTAACTATTAAACAAAATAAACATGTGTAGGACATCAAAACAAGAGGGACACCATTTTATTCAAATTAAATGTATTTTTCATTCCAAACAAATTTTTATGCAGACTTTATATATGGGTGGCACCATAAACCTTTAAGTGCTTATCGCCTCAAAAGGATTTAATCTGGCCCTAGACACACTTGAGCTTTGTAGTTGATGTTGTAGCTGAAATATTTTCTGTCTCTGAAGAAGACCAGTCTTTGTGATGTAGTTTTGTCCCAGTTGAAGATATCAGGGGAGATCCTCAGTGATAATTATTTACTGTTGATATTAATGGTGGTGGGGAAATAATGTTTCTTGATAGGTGTAGCGATTGTGTTACCTTTTTACTGTTGAGACAAAATTGACATAGCCCCATTGAAGAATGTCACTGCTTATGGAGTCTGTGTAAATTTAGTGTAACCCTTGCTGCCAAAGAAAATGGATGTTAAATGAGGATTATGATGATGATACCTTGGATGATGTTTGGGTGTGGAAAGTTAGAGAGGAATTAAGGGGGATATCTGATGGGCATTGTTGGTAACGAGGAGTGGTATGTATATTGGGTATTGTTAGAGGTAACAGCAAATAAGTCATTGATGTACACACACTTTTCTGCACATACACACATACATGCACACATATGCTCACACCATACACATACACACATGCACATATAAATTCGTGCACACAACACACATACAGACCACATACATGCACACTCACATACATTCACACTCTCCTACATATACATTCACTCACATACACATATGTGCACATATTGCACCCCCCACACACTCACATACACGTGTGCACACACACACTACACCCACCACACATACACACCCATGCTGCTGGTAGTGATGGTGGTGGTGGTGATGAAAGAGAAAGCTGAGGAGTATGAGAGAAGCTTGTTAAAGAGAAAAATAATAAATTATAATTGCTATGTAAAAACATCTGTTATGGCTATTCTGACTAATCACTGCGCAGTAAACTAAATATTATTTACGCAAGCATGAAAAAATGGATGTAAAAGTATGATGTTGAACCTTTTAACTTTGAGGCAAGTTAAAATATAGAAAATGTCATGAATTTCAGAAGTCTATACCAACGGACTTCAAATCAAATTTCTGTACAATCAGGTGTCTGGCATGGTTGTGTGGTTAAAATGTTTGCTTCCAACTACGTGGTTTGCGGTTCAGTCCTACTGTGGGGTCTCAAGTTGACCAATGCTTCGTGAGTGAAAATGTGAGACATTTGCTATGCCATAACTGATAAGACTCCAATCAAATCAATATAGCTTTTTCTCTTTATTTTTCCACTAAGGAATTTGTGTATATGTGTATTACATTGGAAGGATATATACCTCAGAGACTATTTTAATGACAGACTGGAATGGACCTCCATCAGTTTGGACAATATATTACTGTTGATCAATCAATAGAACTGCCTGCTTAAGAAATTAAGGAGCAAAAGACTGAGCATTCTACAAACATGTTTACCCTTAATGTAATATGCTAGCATAGAAGATGGACGTTATATGATGATGATGACTAGTATAAGACAAGACAGATAAATAAAATGTTGGAAAATCATCTGATGGTTTTCCAAACAGTTTCTGGTTAGTTTGTTCCACACACAAAGCATAGGTTAACCTGAGGCTATGTTAAATAATATTTGCCCAAGATGCCACACAGTGGGAATGAACCCAGGACTTTATGATTGCAAAGCAAACTTTTTAACCATTCAGCCATACTGCACTCACCTTCTTCTTCATCTTCTTCACCCACTTATTCCTGAGAGGGTCGTGGGCAGAATCCAGCAGGTCTTGTCAGAAACAACCATCTCCAACTGATCCAGCTAGATCCCCAAGCGAGACTAGCCAAGCTCATGTATGTTATCCAACCAACTTGCTCTGGATCTCCCACCGGTTGGTTTTGCCCGTAAAATCTGTCCAGCGATTCTTTCCTGAGACATTCTAACCACATGCTCATAGTATCGGAGCTGTGATCTCTCAATTTGGAGAAGTAGCAGCTCTACCTGGAGTGACTCTCTGAACTCTGAACTATGCACTCTATCGAGTAACATTACTCCAAAGACCCTTCAGAGGAATCCCATTTTGGCCACTTGTATTTGCAATCGTATCTTTTGGTCACTACCCAAGTGTAAGGGTTGGTATGAATACCAAATTGAAGATAGTGAGTTTGGCTTTTATGCCTACCTCACTTCTGAATGCTGAAGCTGGCGTATTATTGCACCAACTCCTGCAATTCTTGCACTGAATTCAGCCTCCTGCCTTCCATCACTCGTGAACATAGCCCCAAGATACTTGAACTTCTCTACCTGCTTCAGTAGAACTCCATTCACTGCGCAGGTTTCCTTGAGAGGATGAGTATCTCAGTTTTCGGAGCACTGATTTTCATTCCAGCCATGCAGCACTTGGCATCAAACCTATCGAGTGCAAGTCAGCGATCATCTGTTGAGTTAAGTAACACCATGTCATCTGCAAATTCCAGCCGACTGATTTTAAACCCACCAATCATGATACCGCTTCCAACACAGCTGTGCATGTCAATCCTGTTCATGTAAATAATGAACAGGAGAGGTGATAGTATGCACCCTTGGTGGAGTCCAACCCTCACATTGAATGGTTTCGATTTAGCACCATTTATCCGAACACAAATACAGAGATTAAAATATACTTAAATGACTTCATCATCATCATCACCACCAACATCATTTAACTGTCATTTTTTATGTTTGCATGGGTTAAACAGGTTATGAATCCTGAGGTTAGACAGGTTAGGTGAATACATCTTACTCATATGTTCTGTTTTGGGCTTGGTTTCTATGGCAGGATGCCCTTCTTAATGCCAACCACATTACAGTGTGTACTAGGAGCATTATATCACAACTCCAGCACTAATGCCTTACAGGGTGGACTGGGTGCTTTTTTATTGTGGCACCAATTCTACCACTTTACAGAGTAGTCTAAATGTATATATATGTAAATCTTAGGTACACAAGTGAGGTAGTGGGATAACAGGTAGACTAACAGGAAAGGGAGACTTTGTATGTAGATGTTCAGGGTTAATTGACAGCGACAATGATATATTTTTTTCCAGGAAAGATCCATAGAAGTGGTTGATAGCTTCTACTATCTAGGTGATTTAATTAACAGTGGAGAAGGATGTTCTGAGAGCATAGTATTATAGCTAGAATGAGGATAGGATGGAAGAAGTTTAGGGTACCACTACCTCTGTTGACAAAAAGGGGTTTTTCCCTCTAAATGAAAAGCCGGCTGTATGTTGCCTGTGTGTGAAGTGTTATGCTGCATGGCTCTGCAACATGAACAGTGACTGCAGAAAGTATGCTGAAGCTGGAGAAAAATGAAGCATGCTTCGATGGGTGTGCAATATTAATGTAAGAGAACAACAGAGCTTGAATGAACTGAGTATAAGAGGAACCAGAAGTAGTGTGCAAAAGAAGACTGTGTTGGTATGGAGCTGTGATGCGCATGGATGGTGATCGATGTATGACGAAGTGCAAAAAGTCCCAGTAAAAGGAAGCCACAGTAAAGAAAGACCAAGGAAGATCTAGGCAGAGGTGGTGAGAGAATTGCTGCAACACAGTGGAGATGACGAAGGATTGCAACGCATGGAGAGATGCTGTGCTAAAAAAAAAAACCCATCCAACCCATGCAAGTATGAAAAAACAAATGTAAAAACAAGAACAATGATGATGATATATATATATATATATATATATATATATACATATATATATACAAATATAACTAGGTTTCCAAGATTGGTGGGAGGTAGAAAGAAAGGTAGAGAGCATTTTTAATCTAGTGACTGGCTAGGATGTTTGCAGCAGAGTAGATTCCACTAATGTCATCCAAGAACCAGGTAGTGATGGTAAACCAGATGATGGTTTATGTCTGTCATCCAAACAGGCTACAGCAGGATTTAATCTCAGAATGCTTAGATCTGGGACAAATATTGCAAGATATATCATTGAATGCTATCAATTCTGTTAATCCACAGGTCAAGGAATATGAGGGAAGTAACTAAAAATAATAAATGCAGTGAGAAAAAAAAACAATATTTGTCAATGACTTATATAATTTTAATTATTTTGGCAATTATGAGACATGTTTCAGTTTTATTTTGACCTCATCAGTAAGGGGCAGACTTCCCCATACTTGCTGAAGTAGTGATGGAAGAATTTACTATAATTATTGAGCTGATATTTATGGGATATGTCACACAATACACCACATATTTTAATATTAAACTTTAATAAATAAAATGACTAAAATAACTTGACTAATTGTTAATCACTGTAATTACTAGGGTATAAATATTTTTAATTAATTTTTCTTGTAAAATATCTTGTAAAACAACCAATTCATTTTTTTCTTTGAAAAAATAAAAATAAAAGCTTTTTGCTTTCAAGAAATTTGCTTCTTCTATTTATTCCTTTTAATCATCTTTAAATGCTTTAAAAAATTATTGTTATTATTATTATTTTTTTTTTTATAGTTCATTGCTTAAGATGCACCAATGGAATGCAGAAAAGAGTTTGTTTTGTTTTTCTTCATTTATTTCTATTTTTAAAAAAAAGAAGGAATTCAGTTCATTTGGCATATTCATTAGTGTTTCAATAAATTTTACACAAATGCCAAACACTTGCAATTCTCATTGAAAGTTCCCCCCATATCAGCTGCTGGATTTGTTAATGCTGTCATGAGATATAACATAACATTATAATAGCAATGCTGTGTTACTATTTATCCAGCAGCTGATCAACTGTGAACATGTCTTTCTTGTTCTATGAAGTGAGTCAGCTAATTAATTGTTCCCTTTTGAATACTGCATTCTGATAAATGCACATTTTTTTTTCTGTTGCATTCCTCACTTTATGGTGCATATGAAGTGATGACATATGCACATTGTCATCATTTACAACGGGAGCTCTTTATAAGGTTTTTGAATTACAGGCTTCTCTCTCAGGTTACCAGCTTGAAAATATTTCTACCTTGGTATTTCTTTTGTGATTATTTTACTACATCAAGTGGTGAATTAGTAGAGTATTAGGATGGCAGATAGAAGGCGTTGCTGTTTTCATTCTGGCTCGGCACTCCAAGTTCAAAATACACTGAGACCATCTTTGCTTTTCATTATTTGAGTCAGGGTCAATAAATAAAATACCAATCCTGTACTGAATTCTATTCTTATCCACCCACTCTTTCTCAAAATTCAGCTCTGGTTAAACCTAGAGAGAGAGATAAATACTACCAAGAGATGCCATATAACAGTACCCCTACAACTCTATTAGGGATTATGGGATTACTGATGTTATATTCTTGTGCTCTGAAATCCTAATGGGGCTGTAGGGAGCACGATTGACATATGGCATACTTGGAGCATTTAACTCTAGCATTTAAACTGGCCATATCTGGCCCGAATTGTCTCACCTCTTTCTTTTCAAACCGGCCATAACAGGCTGCTCATACTTATGTTAAGGTTTTGTTCTCAAAATAAATAATATCAAAACCTCATAAATTTGATATTATGTGAGGTAAAGCTTTTACCATGAAAATATAATAGTAAATATAGAGTAATGTAAATGCCAAAGGGGTAAACCTGGTGGAGCCCATCTTACTCTGGGTCTGAATAAAACTGATTTTTTTCCAGAGAAAGCGAGGAAAAATTAACCTCAATACTGGACTGTACTGTATTTATTAATCTTAAAAGTATGAAGAGCATAGTTCACTTCAGGATTTGAACTGAGAGATCAGATAAAAAGGATGAAATGAGTACCACACAGCATTTTATCTAATATTTTAACCACTCTGCCTTAGTATATCTATATGATGTGCTGAATTTGAAACTGATAAATCTTACATATTTTAATATGTAAAATTGAGCATTTTTGAAATCTTAGATATTTTAATATGTAGGATTTCAAAAATGTGTTTGTTTCACTATTTATATTTTCAACATTTATTCTAGATTGGACGCTTGAATATATATATTTTTAAAGCATCAACTTGGTTTATTCCTCCTCTTTATTCCCTCCCCCACCAGATTTACAAAAACCAAGCAACTTTAAAATGTTCAAAACAAAAGTTGTTTAAAAAAAATATCTATCTAGAGCACAGGGATGGCTGTCTGGTTAAGAAATTCACCTTGTAAACACATGGTTCTGTGTTTGATCCTATTTTCGCAATTGTCATCATAGCATGAGGTCAAACAAACCCTTTTGAATGAAGTGTGGAAGGCTGTCAGATGAGTATGTTTGTTTGTATGTGTGTGGGGAATGCAACCATAAGGTTTCAAGTTCAATCTCACTGCATGGCATTTACCATAGACTTGTGTTGACTGAAGCCTTGAGTGGAATTGGATCTACAGAAACTGCATGGAACCAGATTCATTTCACTGTTGTTACAGATCAAACCTGGATTATCTGTGGATATTCAGCCTCTCCATACATGCAAGCACACACACACACACACAACTTTTTCTATGTAACCTCTTTATATATTTTCATATGCTGTCTCCCTCACCTCCATTCAAAACCCAGCACTAACCACTTATCCCAGTCATCCTACCCAGAATGTCAGTCCTCTGGAATTCCCTCTCTATCAATGTTTTTTTCTGGTAACTGTTAACAGCAGCCCCTTCCTCCAGACTAAATCTTTTCAAAAAATGAAAGTAGGTGTGTGTGTGGGGGGGGGGTGAGTGAAAACATCCTCAGATAACACATACAAAAAATAAATTTCTCATAACAAAGATTTTTTCTTGGAGCAATGAACTACCTGAAAAGCAGAAAGTCTTAATAATGTTAATGACGCTTCAGTTGACTTTGTCCGGAATATTTAAATCCAAATTCATATTTTCTATATGCATTTAATAATAATAATGAAATTATTGTGTACAGTGCTCAGGTGCACTACAACTCATCAAAGGTGCATGTATAGTACATAGAATAATATACAAATGTCAGGGAAGTGAATAGTGTATGGAGGGGGAATATTAGGTGTAATATTGTTGGCGAATCTCAGGAAGCATGGGGGTTGTAAAGGATGCAATGTCTCAACAGCTAACAACTGATGTAGGCAGTTTGTTCCATGTTTCAGCAACTCTGAGCGTGAAAAAATGTTTCCGAAAGTCATGGGAGCTGTGCTGTTTTCTGACTTTGTGGCCACGCCCACGTGTGTTAGGCACATGGAAATCAAAAAGGTACTCAGGGTTGTTGTTGGCAAGATGGTTAATAATTTTGTGGGTGTTTACCAAGTCAGTTGCCCAGGGAAGCAAGGCATTCAGAGTATGGTAGATGCTATTTTAAGAACAATACCTTAAAGTCAGTAGGAGGGGCCAGTTTGAACAGAAAGAGGTGAGAGAATTCTGGCCGTATATGGCCGGTTTAAATGCTAAAGGGTTTATATTTGTCTTAACACTTTCCAACATAATTTTATATTAGAACTTTTGTTAATTTATGTTACAAACACCAACTTATTAATGAGAAAGTTGGTTATATTACTAAAATCATTCAAATTCTTGATTATTTCCAAAATTCTTTGAAAATTATAAGGAGTGTCTTTTATTAGAAATATGGTAATAAAAGGGTTAAATGAGAAAGTATTTACATTAAGATAAAAGAAAATGTGAATTTTATGTACAAAACATGGCAATGACTCTTAATATATTTGTAGATAGTTTCTGTTATTTACATTACATAATCAGTGCTGGGATGGTTGTAATGAAAGTATATAGTAACTTGCATAAATAAATAGAAAATATTCAAGGACATGTCAACAATGTCAACAGAAATAGCAACAGCTATATTGCGTTGTTTAGAAATACTGAATGTAAAAGAGCTTGTGTTATTTGTTAGATGTGTCATATCAACATGCTTCAGAGGCTGTTACTTCTGTTGAAAACTAATGTAGACTTGCATAAAGTATGTGTAATAATTGAGTTACTGTGTAGTAATGAGATATGGGTATTGAATGAGGAGGGTCTATGGAGTCTGGAGTGAAAGGAGCTGAGTGTTATCTGTTGAATGTATAGTGTTAACTTGTCTGAAAGCAATTTAACAATTCTATTAACTTCCTAGCAACTATTTTGTGTCACTTTACCAAAATCTTTCACAAGAAAGCTCAAACTTTATTTATGTTTTTTTTAATCATTTTGTTACCATATTTCTAAGGAAAAATACTTTCTATTATTTTCTAATGATTATGAAAATATCTTGGAGGGATTTAGTAATATAATAATACTATTCTCATTATCAAGTTAGTGTTTGGAACATAACTTCAAGGTTTTTACATGAAATTATGAAAATTTTTAGACAAACATAGTCCCTTTAAAACAGTTAGCTTTATAATGTAGAACAAGAGGCAGTTACAGGTGGCTTGATATCAAAAGGATTACTAATAACTACTGTTATTGTAGTTGTTGGCATCAACAATTACTTTTAATGGAGCACAAGTGGTCTGTGAGAGTGGCTAGGTATTAGGTACACTAATCAATATATTCAGCAGAGATGACTGCATTGGTGTGGACATGTGATATAAATAGATGAGGGGATGAGAGAAAAATTGCTGCCATTTACTGAAAATTCAGTAAGTGGCAGAAAAAATTCACAGAAAACATAGAAAGAATTGGTGAGGTCAAATTTCAGGATAGTGCGTAATGTGAACAAAATAAAGATTTCTAATTTAGGCACAAGGCCAGCAAATTCAAGGGAAGTACAAAGTTGATTAAATCAATTCCATTACTAATGATTCTGCCAATCCACTGCCCTGAATAGTTTCTAATTCAGGCAGAAGATCAGCAACTTGGGGAGGGAAAAGTCAATTATATCAATTCCAGTGTTTGACTGGTACTTTATTTTATGAAGCTCAGAAGGGTGAAAGGCAAAGTTTACCTCAGTGTGATTTGAATTCAGAACACAAAGAGCTATAACTGAATACTGCACTGCAGGGTACTTTATCTGACACTAACAATTCTGCCAATCCACAGTCCTCATATGAACAAGATAATAAAGGATCATGATGAATGATGATCTGTAGTACAACAAATGTATACAACCCATGTCAGCATAAAAAGACAGATGCCAAAACTATAATGGTGAATATGATGATGCTTCAAAATAATTAAAGGTAATGAAGGCACATGGCTTAGTGGTTAGAGCATTGGCCTTGCAATCGAAAGGTTGTGAGTTCAATTCTCAGACCGGGTGATGTGTTGTTTCCTTGAGCAAGACACTTTATTTCACATTGCTCCAGTTTACTCAGCTGTCCCTATCATTCCACTGCAAAGTGGTCGTGGAGGTGCCACGGCAAAAAAGCACCCAGCACTCACTGTAAATGAGGTTGGTGTTAGGAAGGGCATCCAGCTGTAGAAATCAAGCCAGAATCAGTTCCCATCCCACCCTTGCAAGCAGGGAAAAGTGGATGTAAAATGAAATGAATGAAATGAATGAAAAAACCTGTATTTCCAACAACAGATTTTTACACATCTACACATTATAAGAAGGATTTTATTTCCATAAGTGGTTTATCTCTCGACACTCTGGTTTCTACTGATTTTTAGATAGGAGTGTTAGGTGGTGAACTGGCAGAATCATTAGAGCACAGGACAATATTTGTTCCAGTTCTGTGCTCAATTTACTGAGGTCAATTTACCCTTTTATCCTTTCTGGTGTTGATAAAATAAAGTACCAGTCCAGAGCAGTGGATTGGTGGAATTATTCAAGCATTGAGATGCTTCCAGTATTTGTTCTGGTTATTTGTATTTTGAGTTCATGAATCTTCGGTAATGACCGAAAGAATACGATTGCGAATATAAGCGACCAAAATGGAATTCGTTCGAAGGGTCTTTGGAGTAACATTACTCGATGGAGTGCGTAGCTTGGAGATCAGAGAGTCACTCCAAGTAGAGCTGCTACTTCTCCGAATTGAGAGATCACAGCTCCGAAAATTATGGCCATGTGGCTAGAATGTCTCAGGAAAGAATTGCTAGACAGATTTTACGGGCAAAACCAACCGGCAGGAGATCCAGGGGTAGACCCTGAGCAAGATGGCTGGATAACATCCATGAAGTTGGGGATCCAGCTGGATCATTTGGAGACAGTTGCTTCTGACAGGACCCGCTGGAAGGCTTAATCTGTCAACTAGTTTAAGACTATCATTTAGACCTTGGGTGCTTTTAGCGAAGTTCACTATGTTGTAAACATTCCAGCCAGGTCCCTGGTTTGATGATAGTTTTCTCATTCTCTCTCACTGGTTTCAGCGATCCTTCCCTTCCTCCTTATTAAACACTATTATACACTGCATGTGCTTGTATATTTATATATAACCCGGTCTGTAACTCTTTAAAATTTACACACACAATGTATTTCCTATATCAGCCATGTTGCTACAATAAGAAGTACCCAGGTTACTCATACATTTAATCTTGTATGTCATTAGTATACACATGCTGAACATTTATGATTAAAATATTATTTTTTATCTTTAATCACTTCCACATGTCAATAATCAACATAAACTATAGGGATTCTCTTATGCAAACTACTATTTTATAAAATGTAAATTTCCCAATTTGTATGCTTGTTCATATATCCAGTAATTCCATTTATCATGATCTCCAAAAACTAAATACGTTCATCACTATTACCATCATTATTGTTATCTAGGTGATCTGATTAGTAGTGAAATGAAGGAGGTTGCTCTGAGAGCACAGTTTCTAGATAGAAAATGTTCAGAGAGCTACAATCCCTGTTGACAGCAAAAGGTTTCTTTCTGGCAGTATGATGTCTGCATGTGATGTTGCATGGTAGTGAGAAATGGATGTGCATGAACAATGAAGCATGTATGAGCTGAGAGAAACACTGGGTATAAGAAGAATCAGGTGTAATGTGCAAGAGAGAAAAAAAAAGCTGTGTTGGTATGGACATGTGATGTATATGGATGATGACCATTGGGTAAAGAAGTGCCAAGAAATCTCAGTGGAAGGAAGCTGCACTAGAGGGAGATTGAAGTGGAGGTAGTGAGAGCTGATACAAAAATCACTGAATCTCATGAAGGAATGCAATAAATGGAGATACCATGCTGGAAAAGAACCATCCAACCTAGGTAAGCATGGAAAAATAGTAGTAAAATGATGATGATGAAGATGAATTTCTTTTTTTTTGCAAGTAATAGCTAGATATGTGTTACTTAAGCAATCATTTTCACATCGTTTTTTCCTTGTCTTCATGAGTAAGACAAGTATCTCTGTAGTTGTTTCCTTCTCTTGTGACTTTCAGCATCCTGAGATCAGCTTTTACTCCAGCCTCTGCCCATATTTTTCTAGGCCTTCCTCTTCCACTCAATGATCACCATCCATACACATTACGCGTTTGTATCAACACAATCTTAATAGCTGGAGGGATTGAGTTATGGCTCTTTACATTCTGAATTCAAGTCCCGCAACAGTTAACTTTGCCTTTCAGTTGATAAAATAAAGTACCAGTCACACACGGGTCAATTTAATCGACTTTCCCCTCCCCACAAAAATGCTGGCGTTGTGCCTAAATCAGAAACCATTATTTGGAGGGATTTAGTAACAGTAACTTTCTCATTATTAAGGTGGTGTTTAGAACATAAAGGCTCTTGCATAAAATTATGATGGAGGTTTTTAGATAAATCGAAACAGCTTTATATTGTGGAACTAGGGGCAGCTACAGGCTGTTTGATATCCAAAGAGTTAACAACTCTAAGCTCTAATATTGCTGGTATTATGGTAAGGAATTTTCCATTTATTGCTTCCAGCACAATAAACATAATAAATGCAGTTGAGTCATCATTTTTATGATTGCTTTTCCATGTTTGCTTGCATTTAAGTAGTCTTCTCCAGCATAGCTTTTCTGTACTTATGTTTTTTGTCATCTACTCTGTGAGTTTCAACGTTCTGAGATCACCACTTCTACCTAGACTTTCTTCAGTCTTCCTCCTCTGCTGTTTCCTTCCATCTGGGACTCCTGGCGCTTTTTCACCTAATGATCATCCATATGTATCATGTGCCCATGCAAACACAATCTTCTTTTTCACACTGCACTTGATTCCCTTTACACCCAGTTTTTCCTTCAACTTACCTATGTTGTTCACGTACATAAACATTGCATATCCAGCAGAGCATGGTAGAATCAAATTTTTCTAAACTTCGTACATTCTCTGCATTGAATGTCCATGTCTCACAACAAAGCAACTGATTATATAAATCATTTTCTTACAACAACAAAATGAAGAGGCGGAGAAGGATCTTGAACTTGGCAGAAAAAAAGTTTCCTTTGTTCCTTCAATAAATGCTTCAAACACAATATACTAAACAATTCAACCAATAGAACTAATAGATCTTTATTCATTATTGATGTCAGATTCTGTTTTTTGCGAAGGAATAAGAATTTGTTTCATTGTATGAGAATATACATACACACATATATATATTTATTTAGAACTGTGTGTCTCCAGTTTAGAATAGGTACACTGCATCCTTGTATGTCATAAGAGCTGATTAAAGGAGTTGGTACCAGGAAAGGCATCCAGTCATAAAACATTGCCTCAAAAAAGAGACCCTGATGAATACATCATGGGATCCCTGCAAGGCTAATCATTCCTTTAGCAAGGAAAATGGCTTTAAAATGTATGTTGTTATGTATATATATAACACCAACAACACCATGTGATCTGAACCAACCTAAAGTACATTCTCAATTTTGTTGTCATTTATTTAAAAGCATTACATGCCTATGAAACCACTGGTAATGCATAAATCAGTCAAACTGTTAATATAAATATATAGAAAAACAGACATTAAATGAGATGATAATGACAATGGTATATATGTATGTGTACATTATATATATATGTATATATATATTTTTTATTTTTATTTATTTTTATATATATATATATATATACAGACCTCTTTTAACTATTGGGTGCAGCAGCCTAGACAGCCTTATGAATAATATGGCCCAGCTCTTTGCCAGTATTTTCAATAGGCCATGTTAACTTTCGTTGGTCCTCTTTTCATCAGAAGAACTGTTTTTACTGATTTTTAGTTATATTTGGACTGCCCTTTACAGATTGATTTTTTATATTTTCACTTTTATTCACTGAATCTGATGATTTATTCACATTATTTTTGAGTTCTGGATTCAATTCTTTAAGCGGGCTGCTTGTACCCAATTTTTTTAGATCTTTATGGAATTTGTTTGCCTAGAAATAGTGTGAAAATAAAATTAAGACTTTAATAATAATAATTGTTTCTACTTTAGACACAAGGCCAGCAATTATCCAGTACATTACTGGTACTTTATTTTATCGACCCCGTAAGGATGAAAGGCAAAGTTAACCTCAACGGAATTTGAACTCAAACCATAAAGGGACGTAACTATGCTAGAAAGCATGGTGTCCAACCCTCTACTGATATGGCCAATTCACCGCCCTTTAATAATAATAATAATAATGAAAATATTGTGTACAGTGCTCAGGTGCACTACAACTCATCAAAAGTGTACGTATAGTACATAGGGTAATATACAAACATCAGGAAAATGAACAGTGCATGAGTCATGATATACACGTGTGCATGTGTATGGAAGGGGTACATCAGGTGTAGTTTTGGCGAATTTCGGGAAGCATGAGGGTTTTAAAGGATGCAGTATCTCGGCAGCTAATAACTGATGCAGGTAGTTTGTTCCATGCTTCAGCAACTCTAAGCGTGAAAAAATGTTTCCGAAAGTCATGGGAGCTGTGCTGTTTTCTGATTTTGTTGGCATGTCCACGTGTGTTAGACACATGGAGATCAAAAAGGTGCTCAGGGTTGTTGTTGGCAAGATGGTTAATAACTTTGTGGGTGTTTACCAAGTCAGTTGCTAGACGTTGGAGCTTCAATGAATCCATGCCCAGGGAAGCAAGGCGTTCAGAGTATGGTAGGTGTCTGATGGAGGGTATGCGCTTCGTTGCACGTCTCTGAACAGTTTCCAGGCGGTCAATGTTCTGAGCAAGATAGGGGTTCCAGACTGGTGATGCGAATTCCAAGTGTGGTCGTACCATAGCTGTATACAGCTTTAAATAAATGGCTGGAGAGCGGCTAACAAAGGTCTTGCTGAGTGATACCAAGACACCCTTGGCCCTCTTGACAATCTTAGAGACGTGCTTTGTCCAACGCAAATCGCTGCTGACAGTAATGCCCAGGTCACGTTCACAAGAGGACTTCTTGATATCAGTGTTGTGGAGGGAGTATGTGGATGCTGGATTTTTCCTTCCAAAATGCATGGTGGTACACTTGTCCACAGCCAGCTTCAGTTGCCAGTCTGTGATCCATTGCTGCATTGAGTCCAGGTCTGATTGTAGGAAAGAGTTGTAGATTTCAGGATCAGTCATTTTGATTTCAAGGTACAGCTTGATGTCATCTGCATATTTCAGTACCGTGGCATTCTTTAAGTTTGCATCTATGTCATTAATATATGCCACAAACAAAAGGGGACCAACAACAGATCCCTGTGGTACACCAGATGACATCTCATATGGTGAAGAATGCTGTCCTAGAACCGTGACTACCTCTTTTCGGCTGAGAATGAAGGATTTCAACCAGTTAAAAAGATCATCCCTCACACCCATTGCAGAGAGTTTCGCCATAAATCTTTTGTGTGGCACAGAATTAAAAGCCTTAGTGAAGTCAAAGTAAACAACATCGACCCATGAGCCGCTGTCAGTGATCCGGGTAATGTCTTCAAGGAACTCGATAAGCTGATCACAGCAGCTGGAGTTAGGGATAAATCCAAATTGCGAGGGCCGGATGAGGCTGTGATAGCTTCAGAAGTTCCAAAGTGTTTCTCTGACACAAGATTTCATCAGTTTGGCAATACAGCTAGTAAGACTGACTGAACGATAGTTGACAGGTGACGTGCGGTTGCCCTTTTAGAACAGGAGAATGACACTGGCAGTTTTCCACTGCTCCGGAGTAGCACCATTGTTGAGACAGTATTGAAAGAAGAAAGAAAGCTGGTGCAAAAGGAAGTACCTGCCACGTTTGAGAAGCAGGTATGTAACATCATCAAGACCAGGGAGGCATAGTTGCGGCTATTCTTAAGGTGACATCGCAGCATTGCAGGTGTAAATTCCATAGTTGTTATGGAATTTGATGGTGGAGATGATACATTCTGGTTTTCAACAGTAAAAATGCTTGCATAGCACTCAGCAATGAGTTCTGCACATTCTTTGGGATCGTCAGTGATCTGGCTTGTGTGGGGATTGTGAAGAGGACCAACTGGAGAGTGAGGTCTCTGCTTTGAATGTACATATTTCCAGAACACCTTACTGTCAGGATTGGTTGCTATGCACTGTTTAAATTCAAGCACTGCCTTTTTTGTCGCTTGCTTGAGATGGTTAGAAGATTTATTCCACTTTTTTCTGTTGGCATCTGATTTATGCAGTTTATATTCCCGTTGAAAATAATATTAATGCTTTATTACACGGAAATAAAATTGATAGTGCAAAGGAAATATTTTGTATTTAACTCAGGATTAGGTTGTTGGGCTCACACTGTGTATATTTGGTTTATAATAGGTACACCACGTGACAGCCATCTTATACTCGCAATGGCTTAATGCCTATGAAACTCGGATAAGCTCCAAGTTTCATCAGACCAATGCAAGCAAGGGAACATGGACATAAAACGATAATTCTAACTCCAAGTCTATTTGTATATTTCATTTATTCATTCATTGATCCCTTAACTCTTGATCGAGTTGTAGGGTCGTTGTCATCATGGTGATATACAGTACTCCTTGGTCAATTATATCTGGTAGAACATGTCCCTTTCTATGATTGACGATAGCCAATTTCTTCCAGAGAAGAACTGACCTCAGTAATGGACTGATATTTTATTTATCATCCTTGAAATGATGAAAGGCAAAGTCGATTTCAGAGGAATTTGAACACAGTTTGCAGAGAGCCAGAAAGAACACCACAAAGCATTGTATCTGATGTGACAACGGTAGAGAGGACACTTTAGTCATGATGAGCACATGGTAACTTCTCTAGTGTTACTACCATGAAAAATGTTCCTAGTACATTCTGTAAAGTGGATGGTGTTAGGAAGTGGAAGAGCATGCAACCTCTGAAATCACATCAAAACGAGTAGGACATGGTCTCCTAATCCATCTAGGAGGACAGTAACTTTGAATGTAAACTGACCTGGACCATGACAACCTGTTTAATCCATGCCAGTACATCAATAAAAAGAGCATGCACTGGGAAAGTAATCAACTCAGTATTATAAATGCCTATCATCATTATCATTTTACATGTGTTAGATCATTATAGACCAAGACTCAACTGAAGTTACTGTTATCCTAGACAGTCCAGAGGCTGCACCTTGCTTACATACATTTTGGTTTTGGTATGGTTTCAACAGTTGGCTGCCCTTCCTAACACCAACTACTTTATAGAGTGTAGTGAGTGCATTTAGCATTCACACCAGCACTAGGGAGGTTGTCATATCCTTGCTGCGAGGTGACTGAAGAGACCTCTCAACCCTTTTGGCATGGTTTCTACAGCTGAATACCCTTTGTAACACCAATCACTTTACAGAGTGTAGAGGGTACATTTTTATCATGACACCTGCACTAGGGAAATTGTTATGTTCTTTATATGACTTTGAAAAGGACTTCTCAGGCCTTTTCAAAAACAGCAATCATTCAATAATGGGAAATTGGAAGTAAATCAGTGAAAAATAAATAAAAATGTGACAATGTATACTTACATATTTCTCGCTTTCAGCTTCTTCTAACAATTTTAATATCTCAGTTTGCCAGTTGAGCTGAGTAACTAACTTTTCTAAAGACTCAGTGAGATCACCTAAAAATAATCAAGAATTTTTAGAAGTGGCATTAACATAGCATGGTTCAACATTGGGTGTATAAGAAAGCATATACGATATGTTTATGTATAATGAACAAGCAAGAGTCTCACTACATAAAAAAAAAAAGATGCATCCATTACACTGTACAAAGTGGTTGACAGTAGGTAGAACATTCAGCTAAAGGAAACATGCTAAAATATGAAATGTATGTACAAGACATGGCTTTCCAAACCATCTAGTCTGAAAGCATGACGGCATGGAATGCCGACATAAAATGATGATGAAATCATACATAACTCAACATGAAAATTGTAATTTCAAGTAAGGCTATAAAAAACACTAAAGTCTAAATAGCTTTATTTTTTTTTAAGAAAGAAAATATTTCACAGAAAATGCCATGTAAAGTACCATGTGCAAATACTTGCAGAAAGTTTTTCTTGGAAGAACAGCAAATGCTGGAAATTTGAAAAAAAAAATTAAATCAAAGGCACTGGATGAATATTTGGTCTTTGACTAAGGTTTTATTTAGGGATCAACATTTGCAACTGAAAACAAAAAAGATTTATAATGTTTCTTTAACTGGTTTCAGCCATTAGACTGCGGCTATGCTTGGGTACAGCTCTAGCATCACACCCTCATAGTGAGCCTATAAACTTTTGAGCCAACCCTCTAATATATATATATATATATATATATATATATCATCATCATTGTTGTTTTAATGTCAGCTTTCCCTGCCAGCAAAGGTTGGACAGGTCTACATAGACCGAGTCAATACTGAAGCAGGGCTACTTATCTTCCAGAGAGGCCAGGGATCTGCATCTCGCTTATGTACAATCTCACATTCTATCGAGTGCACAGGAGAGATTGTCATGTCTTTGATACAACTGAAGGAAACCCCAACCCTTTGTTTGGTAAGCTTTCTATGGCTGGATGCCCTTCCTATCACCAATCACTTTACAGCATGTACTGGGTGTGTTTATCGTGTAGATCACCAACATTATGGAGGTTGTCATGACCTTGACATGAATGAAGGGTCCTCCTAACCCTTTGTATGGCAAGCTTTCTCTGGCTGGATGCCCTTCCTATTACCAATCACTTTACAGTGTATACTGGGTGTGTTTATCATGTAGATCACCAAACACTAGGGAGGCTCTCATGTCCTTGACATGACTGAAGAGTTACCCAATCCTTTGTTTCGCAAACCCTCCGTGGCTGGATGCCTTTCCCATCACCAACCACTTCACAAGGGAGTATTGGCTAAGAATGTGTGTATGCGTGGGGGATATGAGTGTGGTGAGTAATGTTGAGAATTGCTGTTAGTGAGTGATAGTGGAAAAATGGGACAGGCCACATTGTATGCTGCAGGTCAGGTCTTCTTCAGCAACGCATAGCACCAGCCCTCATAATCTTTAGTCATTTCTGTTGTGAGGTTTAGTTTTTTAAGGTCCAGTCTTCACAACCTCATTCTATGTCTTCCTGGGTTTGCTATTTCTACAGGTCTCAGTCACTGGGGTTTCTCTGCATTTCTTTATGCAGCTGTAATATTCCATGCACATCACCTGGCCATACATTGCAGTCTTCTCTCTTGCTTATGCTACGTTTCTCATGCACACTAATATTACACATCCATCAGAGCACACTCGACTCATTCTTTCTAGCCTCCACAGGTCTTCTGTAGCCAAGGCCCATGTTTCACTGTTATGTAGCATTGCAGTTTGCACAGAGGCATCATACAATCTACCCTTCATTCTGCGAGAAAAGCATTTTGTTGTTAGATATATATACATATTGCATGTCTATACCAACACAAACTTCTCTCCTGCACACTACACCTAATTCCCTTTACACTCAGTTTTTCCTTCAACACATCTGTACTTTGCTGTTCATGCACACTAACATTACACGTCCAATGGAGCATGCTTGATTCATTTATTTCTAACCTTTGCATATCCTCTGCATTCAAAGCCTATGTTTCACTACCTTACAGTATAGCACTTTGTATTAACCCTTTAACATTTAAACCGGCCGTATTCGGTGCAGGGCAATAAAGATAGACGGTAGCCACGGAGTAGGCAGACCCAGAAAAACATGGGACGAGCTGATAAATTCCGACCTCACACGCTTACACCTCTCCAAGACAATGTCACTGGACCGAGACCTTTGGCGGTACTCAGTAATAGAGAAGACCCGCCTTACCTAAATACAAAGTAAAAACCTACTACAGTCAGTAGGCATCTCTATCAAAACACACCCCCGTCCCACCACCTCCACCCCACCCACACCGCCCCTTTCAATGTAAAGTTATGTTGGTCCCACAACATCCAGGCCGAAACAAATGAGATCGTGTAGGTGTCACGACAAAAAACACACAGTCCACGCTGTAAATGTGGCCGTGTAGGCAACACGGTAAAAACCTCCCAGCCCCACACTGTAAATGTGGTTGGTGTTAGGAAGGGCATCCAGCTGTAGAAAACCCGCCAGACAGTCCACGCTGTAATGTGGCCGTGTAGGCAACACGGTAAAAACCTCCCAGCCCCACACTGTAAATGTGGTTGGTGTTAGGAAGGGCATCCAGCTGTAGAAAACCCGCCAGACAGTCCACGCTGTAATGTGGCCGTGTAGGTAACACGGTAAAAACCTCCCAGTTCCACACTGTAAATGTGGTTGGTGTTAGGAAGGGCATCCAACTGTAGAAAACCCGCCAGACAGTCCTATGCGAGCAAGACAACCACTCTTGCCTCAAGTGGGAAAACCCCCGTCCAAACCCATGCAAGCGTGGAACACGGACGCTAAACCTGATGATGATGATGATGATTCGGCCAGAATTCTCTCACCTCTTTCTATTCAAACCAGCCACAACCTGATGCTCATACTTATGTTAAGGTATTGCTTTTAACATAAATAATATCAAAATCTTGAGATAAAGTGTTTACCGTGAAAATACAAGAGTAATGTAAATGCTAAAGGGTTAATGTCAAAATCAAATAATAAAAAAAAAAAAGGAAATGCATTCCATCAAAGAGGCTTAGTTTGTACCTTTTACTGTGAAGTCATTTGGACGAGAAGTTTGTTTGAATGGTCCAACAGCTTCCATATTGAATAGTATTCGAGGAATAGCTGATGGTACGCAGTCAATAATGCCAGCAAATGGATGAACCTAGCAAATACAAACACATTATAAAATTCATTATTATTAGTAATACATAGAATTTAATGTATTTAGTAACTATTGCAAAACATATTTTTCTTACTTCAAGTGAGGTACCCATAATGAGTATAAGCTCAGCTCTAGACATATCTTTGCGATAATGATAGAAAGTTTTGGGCAGATCTTCTCCAAAGAATACAATATCTGGTTTTATAATTCCCTAAGAATAAAAAAAATATAAATGAAAATTGTGAAAGAATCATAACAGAAAGAAACAGTTATGTTGACTTTATAAAGACACACCTAGTTTAGTTTGGCAGCTATTATAATTAGTGCAATAAACACAAATAAACAATTATATTGAGCTTGTAAAAGTACAATTAGTTTAGTTCAGTTGCTATTAAGGTTTCTATGAGTTTAGTATGAAGAAAAAACATATAAAGAATTTTCCAATGAAATTTTGAGCAACATTTTTAATAGTGGTAAAGTAAATGCATCTCCATTGGTGTTGACAATGAGTGTTCGCGTTGTTTGAATAATGGAACAGCCTGCTCGTGAAATTAGTGTGCAAGTGAGTGAGTATTCAACAGATATATGTATCCTTACTATAATTCTCAGAAAGATTCAGTATGTGACAAATATATTTAAATTACAGGTACAGTCCATCTTGCATTATAGTGTAAGTGTCTGAGTATCCCACAGACAAGTGTACTTTTGATATAATTCTTAGAGTAACACCTTGTGACAGAGCCGGCACTTTGAATTACTGGTACAGTCCATTCAACAGCCTTCCAAATAGTTTCCATCTACTCAATTTCACTTAAAGTCTTGGGTCAGCCCAAAGCTATGGTAAAAAACACTTGCTTATGATACGATATAGTTGGATTGAACCTAGAATCATGATTCCAAATTGCATGAACATTACTGTGGAGCAAAATCCATCAAAATATTTACTGCAGTTTCAGAGGAATGAAATGCAGAAACAAATAATCTCATATATCATCGTAGTTTAACATCTCTTTTCCATGCTTGTGTTGGTTAGACAGCTGTGACATGCTGAGGCTGGACTGGTCAGGTGACAAGATCTTGATTGTAAACTTTATTTTGGCTTAGTATCTACAGCTGGAGGCCCTTCCTAATTCCAAGCACTTTACAGTGTCTACTGGGAACATGGGTTCTATGCCTGATGCCCTGCCTATCACCAACTACTTTACAGCATGTACTAGGAGCATTTTATCATGACTCCAGCACTATCACCTTATAGGATGGACTGGGTGTTTTTTGTCATGGAAATAAACATCATCAGCAGTATATATTCTATTTTCCATGCTGGCATGGGTTGGATGAGAATACTTTAAGGCAGAATTCTATAGATGGATGCCTTTCTTATACCAACTTTCACTTGTTTTTTAAGCAAGCTACGAATCTTCGCACCTCTAACTGCTGAATAGTGGAATAACTGTTTACGCAGAATAGGTATCATTGCCTTCCTTAATGGCAAATGTGAAGAGAAGAGAAAAACAAATGCAATAAGACACATGTATAAAATAAAGTACAAGTCACATACTGGAGTTGATATAAATGACTTTCCCCTTCCCATAAATTGTTGGTCTTGTGCCTAAATTAGAAATCATACATTAAATATAAATATATAGAACAACCTGTTTAGGGTGAAAGCCAAAATTTATTGCTTAAACTTTTAATCTGTACTGATGATGATGATATATATATATCAATTTTATTAAGGCTAAATAGTGAGTCTTGTTCAAGACTCACTATTTGGCTTTAATAAAATGAATATTTAAACTATACTTTGTTATTGAGTACTCTGGTGCATTATGGTCCACATGGTATCTTACCACACCCTCTTTGTTATATATATATATATATATATATATGTATATATATATATATATACACACACACCCATATATTGAGGTCATCTTTGCCTTTCATCCTCTTGAGGTCGATAAAAAAGGTACCAGTCTAGTACTGGTGTCGATTCTTCCTCTATATCTCTTTCCCTCTCTCTCACTTTCTTTCTCTGGAAGAAATCTGTACTCAAGCCTGGAGAGGAATGGGCTCCGCCAGGCTCAAAATACCCAAGAAACACCGAATGTCTATACGGCACCTCTGTGACTATCAGGAATTACCATACATACATACATATATACAAGCTCTTCACAGTTTCCATCTATCAAAATTCAAAAATTCACTCACAAAGAATTAGCTGGCCTGACACTATAGTTGAACACACTTGCTCAACATGTCACTGAGAGATAGAGTCCACTATAACCACATATTTGCAGAGCAAATTTCTTGATATATAATTAAAACATAAATAAACTGAAGCTCAAAAGAATTTAGTTTTCAGTAGATTTTAAAGAAATAAATACATTGCTGAATGAGATACAATGAATGAAGTTATATAAAGTAAATCTTACCTCACATTGTTTACATTTAGGAATATCTTCATTAAAAATAGCATTCTGGAAAAAAAAACAGCAATTACAGATTTTATTCTCTTTATATCAAATGAAGAAGTTGAATGAAGAAGCCTGGACAGTTATCATCATTTCATATCTGTTTTTCCTGCTAGCAAGGGTTTGATGGGCCATCACAGACTAAGTCAATGCTTAATTGGAGCCTCTGATCTTTCAGATGGGCCTTTTGTTTGGCAGGTTTTCTATGGTTGGATTGCCTATCACTAATCACTTTACAGAATGTACTGGGTGCATTTTATTGTGTCACCAACACTAGAGAGGTTGTGTCCTTGACAACTGAAGAGTCCTCTCATAACTTTTTTGGTATGGTTTCTACAGCTGGCTGTCCTTCCTATCACCAACCATCTTACAGGGTGTACTGGGTATATTATTTTGTGGCACCAGCACTAGGGAGATAGTATAAAATATCTATCTCTACTTTATACATATATATATATAAAATAGAAATAAATATTTTATACTAAATATATATATATTATGCAGGTGTTAGAAAGGGCATCCAGCTGTAGAAAAACAGCCCCAAAACACTCAGCCCACACTGTAATGTGGACATGTAAAAGACATGGCAAAAAGCACCCAGCACACACTGTCTATGTCGTTGGCGTTAGGAGGGGCATCCAGCCATAAACTCTCCTATATGAGCGAGACACTGTCACCTGACTCAACTTGCCTCTAATTGGGACAAACCTGTCTAACCCATGCTAGTGTGGAAGATAGATGTTAATCGATGATGATGATGATCTTTATTTTTATGACTGCTTTGCCTGGTTTGCATGGGTTGGACCATACCTTTGTGGCAGGTTTTTCTCAGCTAGATATTTAATTCATATATATATATTGCAGATGTTCAACACTGCAGTTTATGGAAGACATAAACAATTGTCACTGATGGTTTATATAAATGGTGTTGTTGTTTGGTGCACAGACATCCATATATATATATATATATATATAAATAAATATACATACATATATATGTTATATATGTCGGTATTTTGATCTCCATTTTACACCCACCCACCCCTATTTACCACCATTCTTCTGGACCAATCAAATGGTGGTAGTGTTAAAATAGCTTAAAACTCATAACTCTAGCATCTGTATTACTATTAATAATCTATATATATAAAACTGTGGTTGTCTGTCTGTCTATCGATTTTTGGCACACATCTCCTCTTAGAATCTCTCACGGAATTGCACCGAAATTGCTAGACTTGTACATTGAGCCCTAGCGAAGACATCGGAAAAAAAAATATTTCAAATTGACCCACCCTATGTGACGAAATCGAATATAATGTATCGATTTTTGAGCGTAAGTTATCAGTTATTTCCCTTTGTTCTGTTTACATTGAGCGTCTTACGTAAAAAATTACGCTGGCTTTCTCAGCGTTTAAAATGACATATTGACCTGCAAAATTCATCAGTTTGAACACTAAGCTTCCGTTTTGCTTCATTTCCATTTAAAAGCATTTTAAAACAATATTTTTACTTGAAAACAAGTCTATTTAAAGACTACGTAAAACAAGCAAATATTTCGTCGTTAGGCGTGCAGACAGACAGTCGTGCAGAGAGGTGATATACGCATGCAGACAGATAGTCGTGCAGAGAGGTGATATAGGCGTGCAGACAGACAGTCGTGCAGAGAGGTGATATAGGTGTGCAGACAGACAGTCGTGCAGAGAGGTGATATAGGCGTGCAGACAGACATAACTGATAATTTGGTTACGCTAATGTTTTTCTCTGCGTTGCAGTGTTTACATTTTCGATCTTTGTTAATAAATAACCAGTGCAGTTTCTATCCCCAGCATCCTCTTTTGTTATAACATTCGGGTTATCGTTATGTTTTCTTAACTTCATAAGGCATATTGTTGGTTGAGGGAATATTAATCAAAAACACCACATGCAAGTCTGCACAGTAGACACTACAGTTTTTAAGCCAAAAAAGAAACTTAACATTGTAACTTTAACACAGCTACTGAGCGACCCCGAGCAACGCCGGGCTTTACTGCTAGTATAAAATATAAGTACTGTGTGTTTTACTGGACTGAGAGCCAGTGAACCTTCTTCATTTTATGTATGGAAAGCTGGCACCAACTCCAATACAGATTCCACCTCCCTTCTCAAATACCCATCCCACTCTTCAAGTAAATTTCATAACTTCAGAGCTACAACCAATAATGTAAGCACAATGAGAGGAAGGTCAGTTGAGATTGTAGAAATGTTAGAGCAAAAGAGAGTGAACATGTGTTGTGTACAAGAGACGAGTTGGAGAAGAAGATCAGCTAGACTCTTTGTTGGTAAAGAATGATACTACAAATTTTTGGGGTGGGTAATGATTAAGGGCTAAGATATTCCTATTAGCAGAAATATGGGTAGATAATGTTATAGCAGTAAACAGGGTAAATGACAAAATCATTAAACTTAGGATAGTCCTAGATAGAATGACTATATTACATCAGCATATGCACTGCAATCTGGGCTCCCAGACAGACAAAAAGGATGACTTCTAGGAATCCCTAATACAGACTACTTCTCTAATAAATGACAAGGAACTCTTAATTATAGTAGGACATGTTCAATATCCAGACCCTCTTAAGGAAATGGCCCTGCTCAGTGTGTAGGAAAGGGGTGGGTAGAAATTCCATCCTCAGTCCCAAACACAAAATAAAGGTACACAAGAGATGTAGTGGGATCTAAAGTAAGTTAGCTAAAAATGTAGGTTTTACATGTGGGCATTACACATGAGTGGTAAGCAGAAACCACTCTCAGGAAACAAGTGCTATCAAATTCTTGGAAGGTTCCATGGAAGCAGTTGACAGCTTGTTACCTGGGTGACCAAATTAGCAGTGGAGGTAGTTGTTCCGAAATTACAGTAGCCAGAGTGAGGGTGGAATGGAAAAAGTTCAGGGAGCTACTACTGCTGCTAGCTACAAAAAGTTTTCTCCCCAAAATGAAGAGCATGTATATGAGCAGCAATGTTGCAAGGTTGTGAGACATGGGCGTTGTGTGCAGAGGACCTGCAAAAATTTGAAAAAAATAAAGCTGGTATGTTTTGATGGATGTGTAATAGTAATATACATGAACACCAATAAACTGGGCACAAGAGGAATCAGATGCAGGGTACAGGAGAGGAGATTGCGTTGGTATGGACATGAAGAATGACAGCTGCATAAAAAGATGCAGGGCACTCAAAGTTGATGGTAGCTATGGGGTTGGAAGACTTGGGATGAGGTGATATGGCTGACTTTACACAATTGCACCTCTCAAAAGTGATGACACAGGATTGTGATCTCTGACATTATGCAGTAATATAGAAGACCCGCCTTTCCATGTGCACGGGCTGAAGCATACATCTAGTATGCACCTACCTTCCCCTCCACTGTCCTAACATCTAGATCTACCACTCCAATCCCCATGTACCTGCCCCACCCCAATCCCCAGTCCATATTGTAAAGTGCCCAGTTCACACTGTAAAGTGGTCGTGTAGGTGTCACAACAAAAAGCACCCAGTCTATACTGTAAATGTGGTTGGTGTTAGGAAGGGTATCTAGCTGTAGAAAGCAAGCCAAAATCAGTTCTGTATAAGCAAGACATGGTCATCTGATCTGGCTTGTCTCACAAAGGGACAATTCATCTAACCTATGCTAGTGTGGAAAAATGGATCTTAATCAGTGATGACGATATGTATACGCATACACATGATAGGTAGGTGGGGACTTTGTCTTAATTCCAACTTAGTGAAAGCAATGGATGTTTTGATCATGTTAGATCTCAGCAAAGCATATTCCCTTAGCATGTTAACTTAACTACTCTTTGTTGTCAGACATAATCATTATAGAATTCAAATCTCTTTTCCTATACATTTAATTGACCAGTACACTATGTACAAAAAAATGGAGGCATAGCATCAGTTAGACTCTTCCTGATCAAAGAACATGGGCACAAAATTTTCTGGGTGGGTAACAGTCCTGGGGTTGGGTGAAGTTGACATATTATTGGGAGAGAATGCGGAGATAAAATAATTGTGGTAATCTCAGAATGTGACAGAAAAATTTAGGTTCATCATGGACAACAACAGTTATCTCTGAATTGTCCCCATAATCAAATTGAGAGTTGAACAAAAGACTGTTTTTCTGAGACCCTCAATAAAGAATGAGCAGCCACATAATTCTGACTTGCGACTTTAACTCTTTTGACACCAAACTTCCTGAAACTGCTTCTGTTTCTATAATAAAAAACTGTCAACTTCAAAGTGTATATTTACCGTATTTCCTGGCGTCGAAGACGCTACCTTTCTTCCTAAAATAAGTCTAAAAAATCTACCATGCATCCTGGAGGCCAAAGGTTATTTATTATTTGTTTTCGAATTTTGGTTGTTAAAATTAGGGTGCGTCCTCGAGGATGAAGCGTCTTCGGCGCCGGGAAATACGCTATGTAAAAATCTTCCATCTTAATTTTGCGTAAGACCTTTTTGTTAAGTTATGTTTCAAACATCAGCTTAAAAATGGAGAATTTAGTTATTTTGTTAAACCCCTCTAAATTCTTGATTTTCATAATGAAAGGGTGCACAGAGAGTCTATTTTATTTGAAATAGGGTGACATGTTTATATTTCTCTAAAAACCTATCATAATTTTACGTTATGATATTTAATAAGCTATGCTTCAAATATCAGCTTAATAATGAGAAAGTTAGTTACATTACTAAATCCTTCCAAATTTTTGATTAGTTTCAAAATTATTTGAAAATTGTAGATAGTGCTTTTTATTAGAAATACAGTGGAACCTCAGTTCTTGAACAATTTTCTGAACATAAAGACCTTGGATACACAAGAGGTGTAGTGGGATAGCAGGCAAGCTAACAGGAAAAGAAAACTTGTAGTAGATGTTCATGGAAAATTGATAGTAGAAGTGTCAGTGATAAGCACATTTTTCAAATGCAGGAAGGATCTATAGAGGTCGTTGGTAGCTTCCGATATCTAGGTGATCAGATTAGCAAGGGAGGAAGATGTCCGAGGCCATAGTATCTAGAATAAGGACAGGATGGAAGAAGTTTAGGGAGTTGCTTCCTCTGTTGACAATGAAGGGTTTCCCCTTACGAATGAAAGATCGGTTGTATGATGCCTGTATAAGATGCGTGATGCCGAATGGTAGTGAGACATGGGCAGCAATTGTGAGGATATGCGAAGGGTGGAGAGAAATGAAGCAAGCATGCTCCAATGGATATGCAATGACAATGTGCATGAACGACCAGGCATGGGCAAGTTGAGAGTGAAACTGTGTATAAGAGGAATAAACTATAGTGTGCAGGAAAGAAGACTGCATTGGTATGGCCATATGATATGCATGGAAGATGACTGCTGGGTGAAGAAGTGTCAAGAAATCCCAGTGGAAGGAAGACGCAGTAGAGGAAACCATGAAAAAACATGGGCGGAGGTGGTGAGAGCAGACCTCAGATTGCTGAAGCTCACAGAGGAGATGACGATGGACCATGACAAATGGAGAGATGCTGTGCTGAAGAGGACTTGTCCCACTCTTGCAAGAAAGAAAAAGCGGATGTAAAATGATGACGATGATAAAACGTCTCGGTTCACAAAAGGTAACGAACAGGCAAGCCGGAAACAACAGTTGACAATGAGCTTGGAATATCAGCAGGAAAGTGTCACTTGTTGTGTAGTTAGTTACTATAGTGATATCTGTTTTCTTTCACACAGTCTCTCTCTCTCAACATTTTGTAGGGAAAAATAGTTTCAGTTTACAAACATTTCAGGTGATGAACAGCCTTCAAGAATGAATTAAGTTTGTGTACCGAGGTTCCACTATGGAGGTGATGACAGTAGGAGTTTGGCTCCTCTGTATTCGGACCTAGTGTATATGTGTGTATGTTTACTTCTATTCATTCGGTATGACAGTATCTACACTCCCTACTTCTTTGATCCATCCCTAATTTATGATTCGTTGTGTTAAAAAAAAAAAGGGTTAATAGGCATGTTGGAGAAACATCATAATAGCTACTTGTGAGTACATAGAGACTTTGGATATGGTACAAGACTCAAGAGGGATCAAGTTTTGTGGTTTTCAGATATAAAAATAGAAGATTTTGAGAGATTCAACAGACCTTGACTTCATTTCCTTTGTATTTCTTTCTACAAGCAAGACATGTAGCATGTGCAAATGTTCCATGGCACTCAATTAGTTTGGAGCAAGGTATCCCTGATACTGAAAGATATGAAAACAACAGATACAAAGAAGTGCTGGAACTAAGAAGTAATGTTTTTTTCTTCTATTTTAAAGAAAATGACTGAAATATTTTTAACTGTCTCATAATGACAAAATAAAATGAACCCGAGACTGCCTAATCTTTGTGAATGTATTAGGTTGATGGAACCTGTAAGGAAACTCATAGTGTGTGTGAGTGGGCCGGAGCTCATATATATATATATATATATATGAGCTCCGGCCGTTTCGACAGCTAAATCCGAACTAAGCCACAAGTCCTGACTCTTTTGCACTCTACTACCCTAGGTATTGAGTACTCTGGTGTGTTATGGTCCACCTGGTAACTTATCACACCCTCGTTGTTTATATATATATATATTCAGGTATTTGCTGTTGTCTTTTGTATGAGGTTCACACATTATCTTTGTCCTCCACTCACAGTTGCTTCAAAATCAAATAATTAAATAATTAGCTACACAGAAACAATTTTGTGTGTCATTGAGTGATGATTGGGTAATTCCAGATAAATCAATTTGAGTTGCCCTCCTGTAAATACATCTTTGATAATACATCTTGTGATGTGTGTATATATATATACATACACACATCACACAAAAAGTTATTTGTCAATAATATGGTGAACACCTCAACGAAACGATAGCTAAAATATATACAAATTTTATTGTCCCTCATAGATAGATATTTACTTAGTTGTTTAATCTATGCATGCATGTAATTTATACACCACGCTGGGTTAGTCAGGATAAACTCCATTTACTAACAGGTGGATATTAATTTTTTATACTTCCAAAGAAACCCTCTGATGATAGAATCTTCTTCCAGTATTGCTTGTCTTAATTTATTAAGATGGTCAATATTGTTTCCAGAAACTGCAGTCAGAGAACAGATGTGATTGAAATGCTCTTGTATTAGTTGGCTCTACTAGTATTCTATACATCAGTAACTTTGCATAAGTTATTCTATACATATATATGTATATATATAAATTAAAATTAAAAAGTGATTAACATATATATAAATATATCAAACATTAACAGGAGATAATTTGTAAAGAATGTAAGTGATACTCATTTCCAGTCATGTGAATTGCAGCAATGTGGAATGATGGGCTTTGCTCAAAGACATAGTTCATCACTAGTTTTGGGAACTGAACCCAATATCTTATGATTGTGAACCCAACACCTTGACCATGAAGCCATGCACATTCATTCTTTCAAGTAAATCAGTTTAAAAAGTGAATATTGAAAATTAAAAATATGGCAAATATTTCCAAGTAAAAAGTTTGAAAATTAACATGGAAAAAGATAGTAAAACATCTTAATTTAGTGGGGAAAATGAATCTGTAAAATGGTTTAAATTTTAAAAACTTACATCTTTCAAGGCCATCAATATTTTGAGTGTACAATCGAAGTAATAGTCCTTTCTCATACAAAAGACGGAGAAAGTAATGGTTATAATTTGGACGGTACTTTACAGAGGGATACAGCTCTTTAGCAAGAGTAAAAAATGGCTTTGGATTGAAATTGAAATAGTCTATATCAAAAATTGCTTCTGGGTAAGGAATATTATATTGCTTTAAGTTGTCATACAGACCAGTTCCAGGAGTCCTGTGAAGGAAATATTTAAATACTTGATAAAAAGAATTTAAAAATACAAGATTATAATGATATAAAAATAAGTGTTTCTAACATAGGCACAAGGCCAGCAATTTTGGGGGAGGGGAAAGTCGTTTATATCTACCCCAGTATTTTAATTGTAGTTCATTTTATTGACCTCAGAAAATTGAAAGGCAAAGCTGACCACAACAGGATTTGAACTCATAATGTAAATGGTGGTAATTAAATGCTATAACAAGACTCTACTGATACTGCCAATTTCCCCTGCCCTTAAATTTTTTACATTGGCATAAAGCCCTAAATTTATTGGGGTGGGATCATCATCATCATCACTATTTTATGTTCATTTTCCATGTTGGCATAGGTTGGATAGGTTATTATGGTGTGAGCTGGTTCTTAATTTGAGTCACTGTTTTCCTAGACAGGCCAGGGGGATCCATGTCATGTTCATATATTACAATGGTTTCTATGATTGAATGCATTTCGTAATACCAACCACTTTATGGAGTGCACTGAGTGCAGTTTATTGTGGTACCAGCACTATAGAGGCTGTCATATCCTTAACATGACTAAAGAGTCATTTCTACTCTTGTTTCCATTTGATTATTACCCACTTAACAAGGTTTAAAGGATATAGTACTGAATTGACCTCACTACAAAAGACACAGTATAATTAACTGAATTAGTTCCAGAAATGTACCAGTACTAATTTAATCACAATGAATTGATGCTTTCAGCACTAAAAATTGTAATAAGAAAAAACAAAACCTATTATAAATGATTTAACATCATGGAAATATACTTAGTAATATAGTCTTTTAATCTCGTCCCAACTGTGCCATGAAACTTATTGATAGATGAATTTAGACAGTATTTAATATATTTTGTAAAAATAGAATAACAAAAAGACCCTCTAACAGATGGGTATTTAAAGTAAAATATAATAAAAAGCAAGGGAAATAACTCTAACAAGATCAGCTAAACCAAATTTTTGGAAACTAAAGACAATGCAGATGAGAGTGGATTTTGTTTTTAAAACCAACTGTGAAAAGTAACAAAGATATCTTCATTGTCTTTATTTTTAAGTTTTAAATCAGTTGTGGCCACTGGGTGGGGTGGAATTTGCATTCAAAATGCAAAGTGGTGGAACAGATACTGTAAGGCATCTCATACAACACTAACAATTCCATCAATTTACTGTCATAGACTAGGACCTTATTCTATCAACTCTGAAAGGATGAAAGGCAAAGTTGATCTCATTAAGATTTGAAATCAGATCATAGAAAGCTGGAACAAATACCACAAGATATTCACTACTAGGTCACCAACAACTCCTCTAGCAATAGACTGTACTACATTATTAAAGAAATAATTGTTTCTACTTTTGGCACAAGGCCAGCAATTATCCTAGTGTATTACTGGTACTTTATTTTATCGACCCCCGTAAGGATGAAAGGCAAAGTTAACCTCGGTGGGATTTGAACTCAGACCGTAAAGGGACGTAACTATGCTGGAAAGCATGGCATCCGACCCTCTACCAATACTGCCAAATGATAACAAAGAATCTTTTAAAATACCTGAAATCCATGATGCCACTGTTGGTACTGAGTCCAGCCCCAACTAAAACAACAACCTTTGACAAATCCTTATTTTGAAAGAGTTTTGTTGCTCTGATTAAAGGACTTAATTTAAGATCTGGATTATCTGGTTTAGGTTTGGACAAATTTCGCCTGCAAGTAGAAACATTTGAAAAAAAAAATGGTGTCAAAATATATATGAAATAAAATACAACACAGAAGCCATTTTCCCTGCAAAAGGAGGGGTAAGTTATGTGGGTTCCATGATGGATTTCATATTCATCATGTTTTAGGATTGCATGGCCCTCCTTACACCACCCTTTTAGTCACCTCTTAGAACATACAGGAATATGGATTACCTAATATAAATCAGATACACAAAAGATTCCTCTATATAATGAGGTAAGGCTATAAAAATACAGAGAAATAAATTGAATTACAAATTAGCCCCTTTACCGCTGCGCCCAGTTATCTCCCCCCTCCCATTCTTCTGTGATACTAAAGTCTTAACCATTCCTTCCCTTTCCGTTTTTTTTTCTTTTTTCTTTATATTTCCCTATTTTACATTCCATTCTTTCTCCTCAATCTAAAACTTTTTTTTGTCTATTCAACTGTATTTACATGATATATTCCATAAATAAATTATCTATTTATGAATTATCAATACATATTAAAAGAAAAAATTCCTTATGGAAAGAAATATTTTTAAAAGTTGTATTTCATTTCTTTTTTAACTCACTCTTGAAACTGTCTCTGGCTCCATGATACAGGATTGTTTGTTTAAAATGTTTATATTTAGCTAAAAATCTTAACAGTAATGTCCTATATCATCATCATTTTACGTCCGCTTTTCCCTGCTTGCAAGGGTGGGACAGGAACTGATTCTGGCTTGATTTCTACAGCTGGATGCCCTACCCAACACCAACCTCATTTACAGTGAGTGCTGGGTGCTTTTTTTCCGTGGCGCCTACACGTCCACTTTACAGTGTGGGCTGGGTGCTTTTTTTCCGTGGCGCCTACACGTCCACTTTACAGTGTGGGCTGGGTGCTTTTTTGCCGTGGCACCTCCACAACTACTTTGCCAGTCCCTATCATCTCATTTCTATAGCTGAGTAAACTGGAGCAATGTGAAATAAAGTGTCTTGCTCAAGGAAACAACTCATCACCCGGTCTGAGAATTGAACTCACAACCTTTCGATTGCAAGCCCAAACCACTAAGCCATGCACCTATATATATAAAAAAAATTAAACTGAAGGCAAAAAACTTACTCTTGATTTTTGAGGGAATCTGAGACAGCATCCTGTACACTTAAGTTTTTCAAGTCAGTTAATACATTCGATTCAATTTCAGAGTCAACATTATTTTGATTTGTAGACTGAGTATCACTTGAAGTTAGTATACTGGGTTTTGTCTCAGCTATATAAGAAATAAAACCTTGGATTAATAGTATTTCATCATTAACTGTAAATAAATGAAATATAATATAACCAATTGGATGACAACAATAATAACAGACTTATACAGACTGAAGTATAAGATTATACAGATGCCAAAAGATTAAATGGCAAGAAGACAAAATACCTACATGTGTCAGTGTAAGTATGTAAATAAACGTGTGTATATATATATATAAAGGATAAAGATCCCATAACTCTTTGTGGAGTCGAAGAGGCACTGTCATACGGCGTGTTTAGGGCACATTTAAACCTGGTATAGCCCAACCCTCTCCAGGTTTGAACAAAGCTAATTTTTTCCTATAGAGGAAGAATCAGCCCCAGTACTGGCCTGGTACTTTTTTTATCGACCTCAAAAGGATGTAAGTCAAAGTTGACCTTGGCAGGATTTGAATTCAGCATTCTATCCGACATCTTAACGACTCTGCCAATTCGCTGTCTATATATATATATATATATAGGCATATAACTTAGTGGTTTGGGTGTTAAACTCATGGTCATAAGGTTTGATTCCTGAATCAGACAGTATGATGTCTTCTTGAACAAAATACTTTATTTTCCATTGTTCCTTCTGCCAAAAGTTGTGACTGGCAGATAGTATAAGCAATGGAAACATTGTTTCTTTGTTCTGATCTGATGACTGGCTCCATTCCTTTCCTATGCATGAAATTCAACATGTTAATAAAACACTTGAAATCAATAACACCTGGCAAGTAACTATGCTTCAAATCAGCTGTAGTGGAACTTTGTCAGTCACCAGGTCGCAAACAGAAATAAATGATAAATGTAAAATGAATTTAACAGTTTTTGTGTTTAAAAAATTTTTTTTATGACCCTTCCACAATGTAATTGCTTTAGTTTCAACAATAGTCTCAGATCATGTCACTTGATTTTTCTTAATTGTTTTATATCTATTTTTCACATGGCAGTTTTGTATATTTGCTGCTGCTATTATGCCTCAAACATGCACAGCTTTAGCTGAGCTGTTAGGTGGTTGTTTGTATCTCAGAGGAAGTTTCTAAGGTGTTATAATGATATAGACTCCAGTTCTAATATGTCATCATTTTTCTGGTGACAGGAACTGGAAAAGATATTGCAAGGCATCTCATTTTATGTTCTAACAATGCTACCAATCCACTGCCCTAGACAATTGTTTTATTTATCAACCCTGAAAGGATGAAAGGAAAAGTTGGTCTCAACAGGATTTGAGCTCATAGTGCAGAAATATTGTAAAACAAACGGAGACAAAATACGGTAAAGAGGATCTACTAGCTTGGCAGAGCACATGGCACCCTCTTAAGTACTGATGCCACAATAAAATGCTCCCAGTACATTTTATACAGTGGTTGGCATTAGGAAGGGCATTCAGCTGTAGAAAAGGTAAACAATGAAACATTAAACTGTTCAAGATTTATTCCCCATACTCACACATTACTACGCTCCCTACAACAAAAAGGGAGTAGTAGAAGGGAAAAGGGGAGGGAGACGGGCCACACGGAGCATTGGAGTTTCCCTCTAATATTTGTTTAGATAAACCAACACACTCTCAACATTGATGCAGATGATGGCGAGGCCAAGGTACTAAAAAATAACTTAGTACCCTTGCCTGCATAACCTGATACTGTGGTAAAGCGAGCCGTCAACAATGTCAAGAACTTTGTTGTCAGTGGCCCAGCTTCTCCAAAACTTCTTTAACGCTACAGGCTGGAAACATATGAATGAAATGTAGTCCTTTGATTCATCTGTGAGGGCAGTAACCCCCAAAACGAAATTGAATAAGAACAAACAAAATGATCCTCTGCAGAAAAATGCAAAAATAACACGTCTCACTTAATAACTTACCTGTGTGAAATTGAACCAATAACGTTTTGTATGGTTGTATATATTTTTGTGTGTTCCTTTTACTCGATGCTAACTTATATCTTAAATGTTGATAAGCTTTTCTGTATAAATCGATAGTTGCCATTGTTCTGATATTAAAGGCGTTTGTACCACTTCGTAAAAAGATAATGGTTTCTAATTGAGACACAAGACCATCAATACAGGGGGGGGGGGGTATATATCCCTGTGTAGAAGATAAAATACAAGTTATATATAGTGTTTGATCATTGCTAGATATATATGATTAGTTTCGTATCTACTCAAACAAAAACAACTCCTCTTTCAAGCAATTTTAATGTCTCTCTCTCTCTCTCATTTATCAATCAACCCCCAAATCCGTACACCGAATAATATAAGTCATTAAAATAAGATTAGATAGCAGGTTTATAATACTATCATTTATAATTCGGTATATTGAAATCAAAACGCTATAATAGCGAAGCTGGCCTGTTGTGATGACGCTGATTTCACAACGAACGGCATCAGAAAGTCCCAAACATGAATAAGCAGGTGCCTAAGATACACTCTAAACATTAGATATTCAGAAATTGTGACCTTCAAAGACTTCTGGACTAAAGCGAAGCATGAGTCAATCGGATAAATACGCAAGTGGAGATTGACAAGTTATACGTTGTGATGACCAGGGCGGTGTTTGACACGGTAAGCTATTGAGTGGAACCTAGTAGAGGAGGCGGAGTGTTTGACAAGGTAAGGTTTTGAGTAGAACCCAGAGTAGGGAATGGACGCTCGAAGATTACCTGACAAAGATCGGCAGAAGAAGAATTGAAGATGACATAGAAAACACATGACAGAAAACTTTGGAGGACTGCCGTGGAGAGTGTGTTTCGCCAGGAATCTAAACAGGTCATGATGAAATTTGAAAATAGAAACATTTTTTAAAAAGTTAAATAAAATTTACCTTCTTCTTCACAAGTATTTGAATCCATTTTGCGTGAGATATTTCCCCCCGATATAACTTAAATGAGCAAAAAGAAAACTGATGTATTACGATAATTAGTTTCGTATTATCTAATCTGGGGCGAAGGGTGAATTAACATTCTATAATGCAAGTGTAAAAAGTTGACATTTGTTTAGAGTACATCATGGAAACGTTTGTTTTCCTAAACAGGAGCTACAATGGGAGATAACTGATACCAACCTACATCTGATGACAAGGAGTTAAGTGTTTGACAGCTGTGAAAGTTAGGAATTTCAGCTTACTAAAGTAAAAGGCGTTTATCAAAATTCATTCAATATAAAATTACAAAGGAATATATATTGTGAAGTAAAGAAGAAAAGCGATAGAATCAGGTTTCATCTATTTATAGTACTTTGTACTTCCGGTTATTGCCAGATGATTACATGGTTAATTCCCTTCGTTGACAACAGTTGCTAGACACAATCACATGTGATTTACTCACCAAAAAAGGAGTTTAAATAAATGAAACATTCCCACTAAACAAAGTTCTACTATCAACAAAACAGAGACATAAACTTAAGAGAATAATTATTTGTAATATTATCATTATAATATTTACTGATTGACGCTACCCGCAAGAGTTGAAATAAATCGGACACAATCGATAAAACAGTAATAAATATTGCCAGAAAGAACATGTCAGACAAGAACCAATGAATCCTACCAAAAATATATTTTATGTTTGAACTCTCCATGCCATATAAATTTGATGCATGTAAGTAACATAATTTATTGCGACGAAGCAGAATAATGAAGATTCTACAACTACTTTGGTTGCTGGCAATGGCAATGGTCAATGCAAAATATAAGATTCAGCCAAATGGAATAACTTGGTTAGGGGAAAATACAACTCTTACAGCTGTAATCTCTGATACTAACATACCTATTGTTTGGAAAAGTGGAGTAAAGACATTTGATTGTGAGAAAATATGCATTGAGAATGTTGACTACAAAGTTTCAAGAAAAGGTGTTTTTAGCCATTGGTTAAGACAGGTATCTTGGAACCATTCAACATGGTAATTTTCTGATGATAACGATAACTCTAAAGAAATCACTATGGGTATAAAATGAAAGATTGGGAAGATAACAAATTGTAAATATAAATAAAGTTTACTTTTGTTCATATACTGCTGTAGATGTGTTTACACCTCAGCGTATATAAAACAGGGTAATTACTCATGGAAAAGTTTGATTTGCTAGCTTCAAACCTTAAAACATTTCCCTATATTCAATTAAACTAATCTCAAAACTCATTTAATTCTGTTCTAAATGTTCTTTTACAACCCGTCATCACCATCATTTAATGTCTGTTTTCTCTGCTAGCAGAGGTTGGACAGATCATCACATCGGTACTTAATTCGGAGATGCCCACCTCTCAGGCAGGTCACGGGTCCACATCTCACATTCTTTTCTGCACTCTGAGGCATGTTGCCATGTCTTAAACACAACTGAAGAGCCATACCAACTTTTTGTTGGCAGTTGATGGAAATAGGTTATAGGAACTAAGAGTAAACTAGGGTCAGTGAGGCTGGGCTAGGGAAGGAGGGGCTGCACGTTGAAGACACCTGGAAACTGAAAAGTAGTAGAATGTCGCTCGCTTCTGTAGTTCACCTATATTTCTATTACTGCTTATAACTTGACGCACATGCATAAACCAACTAAGTAAATTGACAATAATATAAAGGGGAAAGAAAGAAAAAAATGCACATTCCTCCATCCCCAAATACACACAACAGCAAGGAACGTTGGTGTTTGTTTCTAAAAAATATTGAGGCAACCCCAAACATGGTATTACTGCAGGTTGTGTAACATTAACATGCATGAATGATGATGTACAGGTGAGCTTAAGGAAAAAATGTGCATAGGGGAATCAGGTGCAGTGTGTATAAGAAATTGCGTTGGTATGGACATGCAGTGTGTGTTGATGGTGATCACTGAATGAAAGAATGCTAACAGTTCCAAGTGAAAGGAAAGACTGCAGAAAACCTAGGCAGAAGTTGTGAGAGCAGGACACTGAACCTTACAAAGGAAATGACAGGTGGAGGAAATCTGTGCTGGAAAAGACTTGTTCAATCGATGCAAGCATGGAAAACTGATGATGATAGTGATGCCAGGTCACTGGAACAGTTAAATATCTTTATGAGCCTTATTGTTCTGAAAATTTGATTCTTAATCAAGCAAAATGACAACAGTTCCTGACGAGTCCAAAGTGTTTTTATTGTAGATGTCTTTGCCACATTTAGAGAGGTAGTAGATGAAAAGTATAGTGTCAATTGTTAAACTAGGAAAATAGATAAAGAAGAAAAAATATATACAGGGAAAAGCGGACGTAAAATGATGATGTTGCTGTTTTGTATATGTAGAATGTTAGTCGATATCAACATCTACAACTAAAGCAAGCCTCAGAGGCTCCATGACAGGTTTTATATACATCATGGCATCCTTTTTGAAGCAATGTTTTTCAAATGGAGGCTCTTCCTGTTGCCAACCATTTTAGTTACCTCTTACAACATGCAGGGATACAATTGTCATAGACAGATGTTACTCGTGTATACTTTGTCACATGAGATGTCCATCAGGATAATATTTTTTGTAGCGTGTATTACTGCACTTTCACCTTCATTGTTTTCTTTAAAGGTGCATTGATGTTAATCATCATCATCATCATTTCATTTTACGTCCGTTTTTCCCTGCTTGCAAGGGTGGGACAGGAACTGATTCTGGCTTGATTTCTACAGCTGGATGCCCTTCCTAACACCAACCACATTTACAGTGAGTGCTGGGTGCTTTTTTGCCGTGGCACCTCCACGATCACTTTGCAGTGGAATGATAGGGACCCCAGTCCCTATCATCTCATTTCTACAGCTGAGTAAACTGGAGCAATGTGAAATAAAGTGTCTTGCTCAAGGAAACAACACATCACCCAGTCTGAGAATTGAACTCACAACCTTTTGATTGCAAGGCCAATGCTCTAACCACTAAGCCATGTGCCTCCATATTAATATTGATACTAACATTGATATAGCTGACTGGTTAAGAAGTTTGCTTCGCAATTATGAAGTCACATTGGATCCTTCTGCATAGTATCTTGGGCAAGTGTCTTTACCATAGTCTTGTATTTTCATAGTGAAATTGTGTTGACAGAAACTGTGTGGAAGCTTGTCTGATGGAGTGTACCTATAATTCAAAGGATCAGTTATATCACATTGTATCGTGCTGATTCTGCCTGAGAATTGTGTTGAGAGTACACACTTCTGTGGAATACTCAGCAGTTCACATGTTAATTCATGTATTGAACAACTGGATGGTCATCATTGAAACTGACAAAGATCCATCACATGGTGGAGAAACAAATATCAAATCTATATAAGTTGAATAACTGAACAAATTAGTTTATTAATGGTTTTAAAAAGTTTTATTTGGATATTTATAATTGTAACAAGTTATATATTATTATATAAAAATATATTTCTCAAAAATATATGGGGAGACAGTGATATAATAATTTAAAATATAAAAAAAATGATACCAAACTGACTGAAACTGCTCATAGTTATACAAAATAGTTTGTTTTGAAATGTTTATATTTATCTAAAAACCTTTCATCATAGTTTTATGTTAAAACATTCATTAATTTAGGCTCCAAACACTAGATAAATAAAATAAAGGTCAATTATATTTGCAAATCCCTCCACATTTTTCATTATTTTCAAAATTATTTGAAAACTACAGGTAGTATCATTAGAAATATAGTAATGAAATGGTTAAGAAGCTAGGTTATGGTTTCAAATCTTGACTCAGACCTGCGTATAGTTTTATTACATAACTTTGTCTTCTTACCTCAGTAAAATCAGTTGAAAATAAGTACTACTTTCAGTTCTCATTTCAACAGTTAATGTTAAAAGAGGTCATTGTGTTCAATTTGTTCTAAATGGCTGACTTAAAAATCACTCAACCTCTGTTACATTTGAACATCTTGACTGTTAAAATTAATTAAATTGCAAAGTTTGTCTTTATGGATATTATTTTAATCTTGTTCATTAAATTTTGATATGACTTCGGCATATGCTGTTGTGAGCTGGGATTGAAATCATTCCTGCAATAGCAACTCCCATTGAATCAGCAACACATGTCACTCCAATACTAAACTCTAAGTATTCAGCACTTATCTACAATAGAACAAAAGAAAATAATTTTTTTCATTATTATATAATTTTGCAAAACAAGAAGTTACACAAGGCAATATTGAAGAATATATATACAGTTGTCCCCCGGTATTCGTGGGGGTTACGTTTCTAGAGCACCTGTGATTTTTGGACATGGTCCATAAATATGCCTATAAATGTCAAAATAGAACATAAAATATAATTTAAAAAAAAAGGGACCATCTTATGCAAAAGGGGTATCCAATAGCTGGCAAATATGGTATATTATTATTATTAATTTAGCGGTGGATTGGCAGTATCGGTAGAGGGTCGGACGCCATGCTTGATGCATAGAGTTACGGCCCTTGCCATTCTGAGTTCAAATCCCGCCGAGGTTAACTTTGCCTTTCATCCTTACGGGTTCGATAAAATAAAGTACCAGTAATACACTTGGTAATTGCTGGCCTTATGCCAAAAGTAGAAACAATTATTAATAATTTAGCATTAAAAAAACCACGGAAGATGTTTACAATTCTGCGAAATAGTTAGGTTCTAAGGAAAATTCCACGATATTGAGTTTTACATCATGGAAGGGTCATTTTAGTCATTAAGATAATACACAAAAACTGTTAAATCCACTTTACATTTATCTCTTGGAGTCAAAATTTTCATCAGACTGTTTGCGACTTAGTCACTGACAGTTTTATTGCAACAACTTTGACACACAAAAAAAAAATGATAAATGTAAAGTGAATTTAACATTTTTAGGTTTTTGAATTGCTAAAATAACTCCTTGACAATGTAATTGCTTTAGTTTGAATACATGACCTCAGATTCAGTCATTTGGTACAACCTCAAAAGAATGATTAGTTATTTTAAATCATTCTCTGTATCTAAAACTTGACTTTGGATCTCCCAAATATCTTGTGCAATAGATGAAAGCTATGTATTTTATTTTTCAGAGTTTAATACTTCTTAATGCCCAACCAAAGACATTTTTAGTATTGGAAATCACTTAAAAATCATCAGCAAATGCTAACAATTTTTATCACAAATCTCTCAACACATGAATCAATTTGCTAGACCCTTTTCTCTCCTCTGCATCAACATCTGTAGATTTGATCCAAACTGAATCCCATCAACTACCAAAATATATATTTGGACCTTTTTGATATAAAATTATGGATCTGCTGCTGGTTCTATGATGTATGTATGGACCTGGTGGAGTCATAGGGGGTGCCTTAGTGATATGCAGCACTTCTTGGGCATTTTGAACCAGGTGGAGCCCATCCTTCTTCATATCTAAGCACAGCTGATTTCTTCCAGAGAAGGAAAGAGGAAGTAAGAAAGAAATACAGAGAAAGAATTTACCTCAGTGCTGGACTTGCAATTTTTTTTATTGACCTCGGCAAGGATGAAAAGCCAAGTTAACCTTGGCAAGGTTTGAACTCTGAGTGCAGAGAGCCAGAATGAACACTTCAAAGCATTCTATCCAATGTTCTAACAACTCTGCTAATTTACTCCCTCAGTTCTATGATACAAAACTTATTAAAGTGTGTATATTTCTATAAAAAAAACTATTATAATTTTATGTAAGAACCTTTGTTAAGTTATTTTTCTAATACCCAATAAATAATAAAGAGAAAATTTAGTTATATTACAAAATCCTTCCAAATTCTTGATTATTTTCAAAATTATTATGAAAATCATAGACAATGTCTTTCATTAGAAATGGTTAAAAATAATGAAATTATAAACAATGAAATGGTTAAAAATAACAAGACATTCAGATATCTTATTCCTTCTGAGAAATAATTCTCTCATTCATCACCGTCATCAACCCATGCAAGCATGGAAAAGCGAACGTAAAAATGATGATAACGATCAATTTTGAAGGTTACACTGTTGTTGCTAGTACAACTGGGGATGTTAGGAATAAAAATACCTTTAAATTACTTACCTCATTTGACATTCGATAATAAGTATTAACATAAGCTAAACCACCCTGTGCTCCTTCAATCAACACAATTGAAATGATGATCCAAAAGTTTCGGATATATTGATAGAAGACTTGTGTCTGTAGAATGGCTAAAATTCCAAACTGGAAATAAAAATAAATAAAATAAGGTATGTTTTAATTTGCAGATCTATTACTCTAAAGGTATGATAGATATTATATTTTGCTTACACAAGACATTAAGGCTCCATTCTTAGCCCTCTCCTGTTTATTATTGTCATACAGGTTATAACAGAAGAGTTTAAGACTGGTTGCTCATGAAAACTTCTGTATGTAGATGATTTAACCCTTATAGCTGAATCTGGCAGAACTAGAGAAAAAATTCCAAATCTGGAAGCAAGGTCTTAAAGTCAATATTGGTAAAGAGCAAAGTCCTAGTATGTAGAAAGAAAAACAGGGCCCAGATTCCCTCTGGTAAATGACCTTGCTCAGTGTGCAGGAAAAGAGTAGGAAGAAATTCCATCCTATGCCTCAAATTCAAATGTGTACACACGAGATGTAGTGGGATTTCAGGTACGCTAGCAGAGAATACAGGTTTTATATGTGGTCATTACAGAGGTGCAGTAAGTAGCAAGAGCCTACAGGAAACTAGCTCCTTTAAATGCCCAATGGGCTCAGTAGAAGTAGTTGATAGTTTCTGTTACCTGGACGACCAAATTAGCTGAGGAGGTGGGTGTTCTGAAAGTACTATAGCTAGAGTGAGAACGGGATGGAGAAAGTTCAGGGAGCTACTGCTGCTGCTAACTACATAAGGTGTTTCCCAGAAAATTAAGGGCAGATTGTATGATGCATGTATACAAACAGCAATGTTACATTGTAGTGAGACCTGGGTGCTGTGTGCAGAGGACCTGCGAAGATTGGAAAGAAATTAAGCTAACATGCTTCGATGGATGTGCAATAGTAATATAAATGAACGGCAAAGCATAAATGAACTATGAGAGAAACTGAGCATAAAAGGGATCAGATGCAGTGTGCAGGAGAGGAGATTGAGGTGGTATGGACATGTGATGCATATGAAGGATGACAACTGTATAAAAAGGTGCATGGCGCTCAAAGTTGATGGAAGCTATGGAGTGGAAAGATTTGGGATGAGCTAATAAAAGCTGACCTTGCACAATTGTACCTCTCAAAGATTGAGATCTCTGGCATTATGCAATAATACCAAAGAACTGCTTTCTTATGTGTATGGGTTGAATCATGCATCTAGTGCGCATTACCTTCCATCCACCTCCCACATCCTAATGCTCCCAATCTTCATCCACGTCCCTACACCACCCTTCACCAGATAAGTGCCCAACCCTAGATCTACCTTTCCAATCCCCATCCACACTGTAAAGTGGTCATGTAGGTGTCATGACAAAAAGCACCCAGTCCACACTGTAAATGTGGTTGGTGAGAAGAAGGGCATCCAGCTGTAGAAATCAAGCCAAAAAGGGCCCAGTCCACAATGTAAAGTGGTCGTGTAAGTGTCACAACAAAAAGCGCCCATACCACACTAAAGTGGTTGTGTAGGTGTTAGGACGAAACGCACCCAGTCCACACTGTAAATGTGGTGGGTGTTAGAAAGGGCATCCAGCCTTAGAAACCAAGTCAGAAACAGTTATGTATTAGCAAGACACGGTCATCTGATCTGGCTTGTTTTACAGCAGGACAACTCGTCTAACCCATGCTAGCATGGAAAAATGCACGTTAAACGGTGATGATAAAGAAGACAACAGATTAAATCATTATCATCATCATTTTATGTCTGCTTTTCCCCGCTTGCAAGGGTGGGACGGGTCCTATTAAGCACGGCATTTCTCCATTCGTCACTGTCCTTTGCAATATTTCTTCCAACTCTATATGCTTTGTGTTCAAATCCCACCAAAGTCAACTTTGCTTTTAATTTTTTTGAGGTGCGATAAACAAAGTAGCAGTTCAGAGTTGGTGGAATTTGACAAGAAGCCTTGTTGTTTCTGTTCTGGTTCTGTACATTCAGAATTCGAATCCTATCTCTTGTCATTAGAGGTGCAGTGATACGTCTGCTAGGAATTGCAACTAACAGATAGTATCAGCAATGAAAAAACTAATGGAAACATACCTTCCTTGGCCCCTTCTTTTCCTTATGCACAAAACCATTTTTTGAAAGGAGAGAAGGTACAGTCGATTGAGCCAACCATATTATTTTACTTGTACATATTTTATCAACTCTAGAGGAATAAAAAACATGGTTTCTGTAGTTAGATGCCCTTTCTAATGCCAGACACTTCACAGGGTGTATTAGGTGCATTGTGGCACCAACATCAGCGAGGTTGTCATATATTCAGCAATATTAAATAGCTCTCTCTTCTCTGCCCTGTCTCTGTTTGTTCGTCAATCACTTTACATAGTGTACTGTGTACATTTTATTATGGCACTAGTGCTAAGGAGATTGTCAAGCCCAGTTTGAAGAAAATAAAAGGCCAAATAATCTTAAGAAAATAAAAGATAGAGTATGAGGAAGGATAAGATAGCAGGAAGGAAAAGAATAAGAAGAAAAAGACAGAGTAGGAGGAGGGGAGGAAGACAAAAGGAAGAAGAGAAACCATAAATATATTTTCTTATTCCTAATGTGAAAAGAAAACGTTACTTGGAAAGAATTACATGAGACATTGAAATGTTGGAGAGAAAAAAACTAGAAAAACAAGAATGAAATTTGTACCTGAAATATTACTGGTATCCAGAGGAATTTTAAATGGAAAAGGTTTACAGAAGATCGAGCAATAAAAACACCAATTTGATAATCAACCTGATACCTGGAGAAAAAAAAAAACAAATAATGAAATTCATTAACCCTTTTGATACTAAACCATCCTTGGTTCTATAATACAAAACCGTTTTAAAATGTTTATATTAATCTAAATACTTTTCATCATATTTTTATGTAAGAATCTTTATTAAGTTATACTTCAAACACCAGCTTCATAATGAGAGTGCTGGTTATATTATTAAATCCCTCGAAATTCTTGATTATTTTCAAAATTGTCTGAAAATTATAGATAGTGTCCTACATTAAAAATATGATAATGAAAGGGTTAACATTGACCTTAACAATTCCTAATGCTTCTACATGACAATTGTCATCACTACATTCAATTCTAAGCTTCTTAACTTGTGTCATTTTTTTTTATTAAAAAAAAAGAAATCTTCAATAAAGTAGTCAGTGGAGAGGGAGATGTAATTGATGTGTATATAGCTTGAACATTTGTAGGTTTGATGTGTAGGAGGGGGGAGATTGGAATTCCCAAGGGTTGCAGCTCTGGGGAAAGACATTGGGAGAAAATGTTTTGTGTGTGTGAGGGGTTGAGAGACTGGATACAGGAGGAATGATAGATGAGTTAAGTGGGGGGGGGGGGGGGGGTATGAATATAGCTAGTTTAGAAGATGAGAGGTCATTACAGTAGAGAGAGAAGGAGAGGGGAAAACAGGTGACAATTAGCTATCGGTTGAACAAAGTCGGTGAGTAAATTATTTCTAATGAGTCGAATTGACAATAAAAAAAATGTGATTTAGGATGCCTGTATGAAACTAAACTGCATCCAGAGGTGAGACTCAGATTTTGGAGTTTTGGAGAGTTTGGAGTCATCCCTTTTTTTTCCATTAAGGTCAAATAGACCTGCAATTGTATTGAGTCCCCAAGTATTTGAGAAGAGAATGGCCTTCATTTATGAAGGGATAGTTGTGAATATGCAGTCTTAGACCAAACACAGGTAAATATTAAGCACCGTACATTAGCCAGTGGCTAAGGCATTAAAAATAATTCTGTCCAGAGTACCCAACATGACACTCAAATTTATAGCAAGATGTGTTTGAAAACAGATGGTGTTATCTAACCCTTTAGATACTAATCTACTTGAGACTACTTTCGTTTTATAACACAGAAATTCTGGTTTGGAAGTGTTCAGATTTAAATTAAAACCTCCAGACACTTTAAAACGAATAGAATCAATTATTTTACTAATCCTCTCAAATGTTTTGATTATTTTAAACATTAAATGAAACATAAAAATGAGAAAACTCATTGCTAGAACAGCTGTTAAAACAGCTAAATGTTGTCAGCAAGGGGCAAACATGCCCCAGAGGACAGAGACCAGCGGCCAGTGGTCAACAGAGAGACAATCCACAAGAAGGGCAATGAAATATAGAATGGCTGCTGGTCTCTGTCCTCTGAAGCATTTTTGCCCATTGCTGCCTTTGACAACATTTAGCTGTTTTAACAGCTGTTCTAGCAATGAGTTTTCTCATTTTTATATGTATTCAAATACACTCTCGTTTCATCTTGATCAGAGACAACATTGTATTTTCATTAAATGAAACATATAAGCAGTGTATTTCATTAAAAATATGGTCACAAAAGAGTAAAAAGATATTTGGATAAAGGAAAATTCTATAAAAATTGCTTACCAACGATATTGTTCAAATGTATTTAGCCATATATTATTGAGATAGAGAAGCTCAAACTACAAAGAAGCAGAAAAAATTTCCATTAGAGGGATTAAAAGAGAGAAAAGGCTTGTTACAATGTAGGTGACATGATGTCCACCACACCTATCTGTTTCTCATTGTCAATAGATTCCAGGCCAGTATCCTGTTGTCAATGTATGACATGAGGTCCACCACATTTTATCATTCCATGGGCCCCATAAGTCCAGCTTTGAAGCAAGTCATACTCGCCTCCAAAACCTAGAAGTATACACACACTGCACATCACAGCATGTATGTCACATCTGAACTGCTTGATAGATCACACTGAAACCTTTAACTAACTGTCTATATATTACAGCTTTACTTAGGTAGGGTTGAATACAGCTGCTGCTGCATTACTGCCTAACTATTTTGCATCTGCTTTTTATGCAGGCATGGGTTGGATAAGTTATTATGGTCTGAGTCTGTTCTTATTCAGAGTTACTGCTCTGCTAGATGGGCCATGGAGAGCATGTCATGTTCATACATTTCCACTTTGATGTAGTTTCTTATGGTTAGATGCCCTTCAGGTGGGTTCTATGGCTGGATGCCCACTTCAGTAGGTGCAGTTTATCAGTTTATTGTGGTATCAGTGATAGAGAGGTTGTCATGTTACCATTGCCATTACAGCAGCAAAAACAGAGACAAAAATAAACCAAACAAGATAAAGATTGTGAGAATGCAGCAGATAAAGAAAATGTGTTTATCTTACCAATGTTTGATTAATATAATATTCTGCAATATATACCAAACACAGTGGGACCATGTACTTTAGAACTGCCTAGAAAATAGAAGGATGAAAACTATTTAAAACCTTTTAAATACCAAAGTATCTGAAACTGTACCTGGTTTAATGGTACAGGCATGATGTGTTTAGTGCTTTTTTCTTTCGTTTGTACCAAAAAATCTCTCTATCTATCTATATATAAGAAAAAATGATTTAAAAAAAAAAAGGTTTGAAAAGTGCACCTGGTATATATATAAAAAGGATCTTTATAACATGTACAAAAAAAATGTTAGTAAAGCTTGCTTTCTCGGTTTTGGATGATCAAAACATTTGTTGTTAGGTTAAATTGTTCTTTCATTAAAACTCCTGCATATATACATTTCTTTCCCCTTTGGTTGTTGTTGCTGTTATCTTTTATAGTAGTAGCATGTATACCGTACAATGTTATTGATGGTGTTTCCCTTTATTAACGTGTGTCCACTCTGATGAAATGAGTCTCTCCTACATCATTCAGTGTATGGTGTACCTCAAATAATTGGGAGTGTGTATCAGGAGCAAGGAAGGTGAGAGTTTGTGGGAAATGAGTATGCAAGTTGGACATGGAAAAGGTGAGTGAGATATTTAGTTGGTGGGAGGCAGCTATTAAGACTAGTGTCTTCTATATGTTTGTTTCATCTTGTGAACATTGGAAAGAAGGTCTTATGCAATACAGCATAATGCTAGAGATCTAAATCCTGTGCCATCTCCTTTCAGAGGTTTATATGTGCAAGATTGGCCTTTTCCTAGGTCTGCCTCTTCCATAATTTCTGTTGACTTTGAGTGCCTTGCATCTTTTTATACAGCTGTCATCCACCATATTCATCACATGTTCATACCACTGCAATCTCCAATCCTGCACACTGCATCTGACTCCTCTTATACCCAGTTTCTCTCTTAGTTCATTGATGCTATTACACATCCATCGAAACATGCCAGCTTCATTTCTTTCCAATCTTCATAGGCTCTCTGCACACAGTGTCCAGGTTTCCCTTTTTAGCAGAATACTGGATTGATGTATATATATATTGTAAAGGAGCTTTTCATGCCTAAATACTCCTGCGTCGAAAGTCACCAGTTTTAACAGGATGGTTTTAAGAGTAGATGTATCACCACTAAGTATTGAGGTTAGGCTGTAAGTCTCAGGTTCTGTTGCTGCCGTGATAATACCTCTGGAAGGAATCCTTCCATATCACATTTAAAGGCATTGCTGTGGTAACAGTTTGGTAGTAAGATGTTAGGAATATTGACAACGACTTTTGCTTGTTTTACATTATTTATTAATAAGGTTGAGCTGAATGGAGCTGAATAGCTGAGTAGCTGGCATGCCAAGAGAGATAAAACAAACAAATTAAGAATTTAGGAGGCATGGTCTACTGGCTGAAGTGTTGCCAGGCCGTGGTTAAGTTGTTGTGTTACATTTTGGCTAGTGATTTCACAACGAAAGAAAGTTAGGTGTTTACCTTTCAACAGTCAGGATGCGAGAGGTAGATTTCTCAAATCCATGCGGGAATTTTTCCCTCAGGGCGCGTAGGGATACATTCTCTTCTACTGGCGCTGATTGGCTGAGCTGAGCCAAATCACGCACAGAGAATGTATGTGAGCCCGCGGAATGTAGGTCACTACAATACTCCCTCTCTAGTCGTAAGACGATACAGATTATTGAATCAGCAGGGAAAAATGCTGAAAGAGCACATCATTGAGAAAATAATTGAACAGAAGAATGCATGCAAGAAGAAAAATGAGACGCTAAGGGCCGTGTTGAGCCGCTGTGTCAAATGACTAGCTGTTTTGTAGTTTATACGTGACCACCAAGGGTCTAACAGAAAACGGATAAAGTCTGACATGAACGAAGTTGCCGTTCTTGCATTAAATGTTAATGGTAAGTGCTGTACCAGTAGCTGTGGGTGAAGCTGTTATGGTAGTTTACCAGTGCTGGCAAGAAGATGGTGCTGTAGCAAGAGTTGCTTCCCTTGTTGTGACGATCACATCACCAATAGATTAACGCTCTCTAGACAGGAAGTAGCTGGAGTTACTTGCCGTTGGGGTGGCAGAACCCTTTTTGTCACTTCCATCTTGAGACCCTATAAAAGGGATACTCAGAGCGATCTCTCTCTCATTTGCCCTTTCGGCTGCTGGCCTTCGGCCAGGCGCGTTCACTGAGTCTCTACTCTCTGGCAACCCTATCATGGTCTCTTGCGAGCTAACTTCAAAACGGTAACAAATAACTTTACTTCATATTTCATCTACTCTTGATATATCAACAATTCTATACTACATAACTTCAACTTGTTAATTAAACTTTATATACACAACCGAGCATCTTTGTTATATTCATACACACCAGTATTTTGTTATAAGTGGTGACCCCGAAAAAAGAAAAAAGTGATAGGATCTGGTGTTGTGTGAATATATATAAAAAAATTAATTAGCAGTGCCCCATTTTCGTTGGAATGTGTCGACCAACATTTCGAATACGCAGCAAACTTTATTAACAAAGACACAGAAACGAACACACGCACATGTGAAATTCTCGTTCAGACAGACTCTTCTTCTCTCACCTAACGTGATATTTTTTTTTTCGGACTAAGAAATCCCTCCGACCTCCTTAGACAAGGATTTCTCTCCGCATACGAACACATCAGAAAAGAAATTTTTTCTCAGCAAGCAAAATAAACAGAAAATTTTGCCTTTCACGCACGTGTCGCACATCAACTATGTGTCGCATTCCACTGGATGTATATATGTTTTTCGTTTCTTCTTACAACGAATATTTAAAAAAAAAAAAGAAATTTGATATTTTTTTTTTACACATTTCAACATGAACATTTACTTTCGCTGAATCTCAACTATTGCTTATTCTTTCCGCCAAGCTTTTTTCATCGTTCACATAAAAGTTGAACTCGCCATATTTGTTATACCAAGTGAAGCCTTTCTTTCTGTTTCATCATATTATCACATTCACACACAAGGTTTTCAAAATGGCTGCCAACAACCTTGTTTCAGCATGTGTGGGCAGTACACATCTCGACTCACTGAGATACCACACGCCATAGAAATATTTTTTTTTCAACTTGACTTTAACCTTGTTTCGGCACGTGTGGGCAGCACACATCTCGACTCACAGAGATACCACACACCATAGATAATGTTTCTTGCCAAGGATTCTCCAGCCTTAAGCTATATTCTCCTATTTGCCGGCTTAAAAATTTACCACGTAAATTTGCCGTTGAAAACTGTGCATTTATTCAGAATGCTTATTTCTTTGGTCGCTGGCCTCTTGACCCTTCCAGGTCAACGCATTCTCAACATCGACCATCAACTTTGGCTGTTATTTCTAGCACTTTGCGTAACTCATTTTTTCTGGGAAAATTTTTACTGTGAATTTAAACATCGAATACTCTCACTCTGCGAGACAACAACATCAACACAGCTTCATCAACAACCAAAACCAGCAGAACAAGCCAGAGGTATTATTTTTGCAGCACTCTTCCTGTGAGAAAATCCCTTCGGAGGTTGGAAATTTCACGTTATACCACTGACCAGAGACCACCTGCATACATTGTCTGGAGGACACACTTTCTTTCCTGCTGTCATGTGATTGCACACCTGTGAACTGTATTTTGAACATTTGAACTTTGACCTCTTCTTTTACTTTGATTACATTGTATCTTTGAGTGATGGATAGATAGATGTCCAGTCGTTCTCTGGCCAAGAGCGGTTGGCTACCTTGATATCTATCATTGATTTTTGCATGCATATATTTTGCTGTTTTCCTTTTATTGCAAACATTATTTTTTTCGTAATTTTCATGCCTGGACTTTGGTGTTACAACATGCTCGCCATCTTACTTCATACATGGTTCATTCGATTTTTATGTTTTAAAAATCTAGCGGGAGATAATGTAGCAAGAGTTGTCTCCCTTGTTGTGACGATCACATCACCAATAGATTAACGCTCTCTAGACAGGAAGTAGCTGGAGTTACTTCCCGTTGGGGTGGCAGAACCCTTTTTGTCACTTCCGTCTTGAGACCCTATAAAAGGGATACTCAGAGCGATCTCTCTCTCATTTGCCCTTTCAGCTGCTGGCCTTCGGCCAGGCGCGTTCGCCAAGTCTCTACTCTCTGGCAACCCTATCATGGTCTCTTGCGAGCTAACTTCAAAACGGTAACAAATAACTTTACTTCATATTTCATCTAATCTTGACATGTCAACAATTCTATACTACATAACTTCAACTTGTTAATTAAACTTAGTCTCCTGTTATATTCATACAATCCAGCATTTTGTTATAGTGCTGTTCATGCTTTACCAGAGCTGTATAGCTGTTATGGTAAGTGTAGCAAAGCTGGCAAGAAGATGATGAGAAAATGTCGGCCTCCCAGATGTATTGCCGAAAGTGCTAGGCTGGTTGCTTTGAAAAGAAAAAATCAAGTTGAATCTGTAGGTGGGTAGTAGTTGAAATGTAAATTCCATAATTCTGACGAATCCATAGAAATGGTGGAAATGCTGACAGGTCCAGTTCCATTTGTTGTTTTCCCAGTGAGTCGGGTAAAGTAACAAGATGGAGGCTGCTATGCTATAGGACGATGAGTGTGCAGCGAGATGCGAACTGTTTGAATCCAGCTGCAATTAGCATTCTCGTGTTGCAGTGCCTGTTTGAGTTCAGGTGAACCAAGCTGCAAAGTATCGACAGCATGTTTGGTGTCTCCACAAAGTGAGAAGGGATCTCACAGAATATTACTACGTTTGAATATCATATACTAAGAACAACATGTTGGTGTGTGTCAAAGAAATGTGTGTGCATATGCAGGCATGTAATACAGCAAATAATGTGTGGGTGCAGTCATATATATAATGATAGAGAGAAAAAAAAATGAATTTTCATATAATACAGTTTTAGCTGAATACTGGGTTGATGTATATATATATTGTAAAGGAGCTTTTCATGCCTAAATACTCCTGCGTCGAAAGTCACCAGTTTTAACAAGATGGTTTTAAGAGTAGATGTATCACCACAAAGTATTGAGGTTAGGCTGTAAGTCTCAGGTTCTGTTGCTGCCGTGATAATACCTCTGGAAGGAATCCTTCCATATCACATTTAAAGGCATTGCTGTGGTAACAGTTTGGTAGTAAGATGTTAGGAATATTGACGACTTTTGCTTGTTTTACATTATTTATTAATAAGGTTGAGCTGAGTAGCTGAATACTGAGTAGCTGGCATGCCAAGAGAGATAAAACAAACGAATTAAGAATTCAGGAGGCATGGTCTACTGGCTGAAGTGTGGCCAGGCCGTGGTTAAGTTTAAACAAAGAATCGCTGCTTTCACCCTTAACGGGATCTTCTGAAACTATCATCATCATCACCACCGTTTTACGTCTATTTTTCCACACTAGCATGGGTTATATGAGTTGTCCTGTTGTGGGCAATGCTAGGTCAGGTGACCATGTCTTGCTCACACAGAACTGATTCTGGCTTGATTTCTACAGCTGGATGCTATTCCTAACACCAATCTCATTTACAGTGAGTACTGGGTGCCTTTTGACGTGACGCCCACACAACCACTTCAAAGTATGGACTGGATGCTTTTGTGGTGACACCTACATGACCACTTTACAGCGGGCTGGGCACTTTTTGCCATGTCACCATCATGACTACTTTGCAGTGTGGGCTGGACGCTTCACTGGATGCATTTACTTCGGCCTGACCTCATGTGGGTGTATGGGAGGGTGGGTTGGGGCATACTGTATATATGCTTCAGCTTGTGCTGGTGGGCATATGGGTCTTCTGTATTACCGTGTATTGTCAGAGATCTCGGTCCTGTGTCATTACCTTTGAGAGATGTGATTGGGGAAGGTTGGCTATTTAGATATATTTCCATTTATAACTCTTTCAAATTTAGACATACAAACATAAACATATACACACAGTGCATTTCCCATCTCAGTCATGTTGCTATAATAAAAAGTTCACTTTCCAATCCTTTGGGTTTTAACCTTATGTTTGTCCTTGCAAATAATCATTTCTATTATTTATGCTGAACATTTATGTAATTATATACTAGAAATGAACTAGTAAAATATTCTTATCTTTACTCACTTCCATGTATCAGGAATCGATATAAACAGTAGGGTTTCTCTTATGCAAGCCATAAACTTATTCAAACACTAATTGCCTACTTTGTATTATTGTTCACATATACAGTAATCCTGATATATATGGTATACTAATCCTGGATGTCAAAGATTTTCAATAATATTGCTGTTATTATTGATAGCATTGGTCTGTTAGAAAAATAAATAAAATATATATAGCAATGAAAAATTTTTACCCGAATTCTGATGAGTTTTTCTCTTGTATCAAGTATAAGTCTGGGTGGTGTTGCTGAAAACAGAAAGGATATTGATTTTTCAAGCAATACAACACCAAAAATTATTCAATATTCTAATATTGAATTATTATTGGTGTTGTGCTGAGTTACTATTAAGACTATTATGGCCATTCTCTAGTATGTATGACTTAGTTTACAAATTGTCAGCAACCCTTGCTAGCAGGGTAAATGAATATTAAATAATAATACTAAGAAAAAGCTAAAAAAAAAGAAACAATACTCCTTGAAGTTATTGTTATTTGTTATTTAACTCTGGCCTAATGGTTAGGGTATTTGACTCATGGCCATGAAGTCATGAGTTCGACTCCAGGAGTCATTCATTTCACATTGCTCCATTCCATTCAGCTGAAAAGAAATGAATACCAGCTACAGCACCAGCTGAGGATTAAATCTGTGAAGGATTGGTGTTCCATCCAGTTGGGAGACATACTCTCAGTCAATAAATGCCAAGGAAATTGGGATAAGCTTGGGAAAGTCTTTAACTTTTTAACCATGTTAGCTCTCATAGAGCAGATTGTGATCAAAGCTGTTCCAGCCATGACCATCCCATCATTTTTTCATTCATTAACCCTGGTTTTATGATACAAAACTATTTATTCTAAAGTGTATATATTTATTATTAAAAAAATATCCTAGCATAATTTTATGTAAGAGCCTTTGATGTGATATATTTCAAACACTAAATGAATAATAAGAAAGTTAGTTATATTACTAATCCATTCAATAAGGGTTAATTATTAGTTACTTACAGTTTACTAGTATCTGTTGAGAAAATTCACTTCCAACTGTTTGTAACACCGGAGGTTTCTTTAATAGGATGAAGTAACTAAAAACAATTATAGAAGAAATACAGACTTAGCTTACAATATTTAGATTATGAATTAATATTCCAGACTAATTATCCTTTAGTATTTAGTTGTGTCATTCTACACATCTATATTTCATACCAGAGTACCCAGTCCACCCTGTAAGGTGAAAGCACTGGTGCCATAACAGATTTTTGTTAAATAATGTTTCAAACATCAGCTTACCAATAAAAAAGTTAGATGTTTTACTAAATTCCTCAAAATTATTTGAAATACATTGGTAGTTTATTTTAATAGATATATGGTAACGAAAGGGTTAAAAATATAATTACATTATTAAATCTTTCCAAATCCTTGATGATTTTCAAAATTAATTAAGAATCATAGGCAGTATCTTTCATTATAAATATGGTAATGAAAAGTTTAAAGCTAACTAAGATTTTAATATTATCTCTATACAGTGACAAAATATGCATGCAAGAAAGTGTAGGGATGCTGTATTGACATTCAGCATTTCTAGGGCATTTTAAAACCTGATAGAGCCCAATCCTCTCCAGGTCTGAATACAGCAGATTTCTTTCAGAGAAGGATAGAAGGTAAAAGAGTGGCTGTGAGAAAGAGATATAGAGAAAGAATCGACCCTCCATCAAGCATCTACCATACTCTGAACGCCTTGCTTCCCTGGGCATGGATACATTGAAGCTCCGACGCCTGGCAACTGACTTGGTAAACACCCACAAAATTGTTAACCCTCTTGCCAACAACAACCCTGAGTACCTTTTTGATTTCCATGTGTCTAACACACGTGGGCATGCCCACAAAGTCAGAAAACAGCACAGTTCCCATGACTTTCGGAAACATTTTTTCACGCTCAGAGTTGCTGAAGCATGGAACAAACTACCTGCATCAGTTGTTAGCTGTCGAGACACTGCATCCTTTAAAACCTCCATGCTTCCCGAGATTCGCCAACATTACACCTAATGTTCCCCTCCATACACATACACACATGTATATCATGACTCATACACAATTCACTTCCCTGACATTTGTATATTATTCTATGTACTATACATGCACCTTTGACGAGTTGTAGTGCACCTGAACACTGTACACAATAATTTCATTATTATTATTATTATTATTATTTGACTGGTACTTTTTAATCAACCTCGAATGGATGAAAGGCAAAGTTGTCTTCAGTGGGATTTGAACGTAGAGAACAGAGAGCCAAAATGAATACCACAAAGCATTCTATCTGATGTTCTAATGATTCTGCCAATTCACCGCCTGATAAAATATACAAGAAGCCAAAAAATAGAAACAAAAAATGAATTTAACCTGAATGTAAAAATTCCAGGAACGATGAGCATAATCAGTATTGTGTTACGAGGAGAGAGATTAAGCATGGTTAGTCCTGCATAAGAAAGAGCACCAAAGACACCAGCACCTCCAGTTCCAGATGACCATGCTGAGACACTATTCCTGGAAAACAAAAGGTATATCAAAAATATTGCACACTATTAAATGTAATAAGTAAAATAATTAAAGCACTCTTAACTCCTGATGGAGTCATAGGTGTGCTGTTCTTAGGCATTTAAAAAACCTGTTGGAGCCCATCCCTCCCTCTCTTTCTCATATATATATGTATAGCAAGAGAGAGAGAGAGAGAGGGGGGGGGGGCAATTGACCCTGGTACTTTATTTATCAACCTTGAAAGGATGAAAGGCAAAGTTAACTTTAGCCAGATTTGAACGCATTGAGCGAGAACAAATACCAAGGTATTTTTAATCTGATGCTCTAACAACTCTGCCAATTCATCACTCCATTAAAATAATAGATATGACAATTAAAAAGTTTTTAAAAGAAACTAAAATGCTATAAAATAGGATTTTTCTTAATGAGATTATTATTTGGGATACAAAAGAAAAGTAGGCAAATGTTTTAGCTATGCCATCATTATTTAATGTCTGCTCTTTCATGGTAAATATTGAAATGAGGTAGTGCTGGTACCACGATAAAATATACCTAGTGCATGCTGTAAAATGGTGTTAGGAAGAGCATCCAGCCATAGAAACCAAGCCAAAATGGAAACTCTGAGTAAGATATGGTCACCTGATTGGTCTAGCCTCAGAACGTGACAAACTGCCTAACCCATACAAGCATGGAGAATAGATGTTAAACAGTGATGATGATGATACATTGAATAGAGTTGTGGCATGATAGATAAGATATAGGTTGAAATCCAGACCCAAAATATGTATATATGTAAATAGAGATAGCAAAGATGAGGTTAGTAGTCTGCAAAATTTAAACTTTAGTGTATGATCTGATTAGTTAAGAGAATCACAGATAATGCCTTTTTTTCTCTCATCCTTATATAGCACAAAATCACTTTTGATGAATACTTACTTGTGGAAAAATGAAGTTAAGCTTAGGAATGTGACTTCTCCCAAACCAGAACTAAAGCTGGCAAAACACACACCTGTCCAAATAGAAACACATAATTAAATAGTATCCATATATATCATCATCAGGTGGCATGGGTTGGATGTATAAGAGGAATCAGGTGTAGTGTGCAAGACTACATCTGAAGATTACATTGGTATGGACATGTGGGTACATAAAAGATGTAGTGGGATCACAGGTAAGCTATCTAAGAACGTAGACTTTATATGTGGCCGATGCTCTGGTGCAATAAGTAGCAAGTGCGCACAGGATATTAGCTCCTTCTATTGCCCAGATGGTTCTATAGAAATAGTGCACACCTTCCGTTACCTGGGTGACAAAATCAGCAGTGGTGGAGGGTGCTCTGAAAGTACAGTAGCTAGAGTCAGAACGGGATGGAAAAAGTTTAGAGAGCTTATACCACTATTGGCCACTAAAGGTTTCTCTCTAAAAATGAAAGGCAGATTGTACAATGCCTGCATACGAACAGCAATGTTACATGGCAGTGAGATATGGGCATTGTGTGCAGAGGACCTGCGTAGACTGGAGAGGAACGAAGCATGCATGCTCCGTTGGATGTGTAATAGTAATATACGCGGACGGCAAAGCATAAACGAACTAAGTGAGAAATTAGGAAAAAGAGGGATCAGATGCTGTTTACTCGAGAGAAGACTACGTTGGTATGGTCACATGCTGCGCATGAAAGACGACAACTGTATAAAAAAGTGCAGGGCGATCAAAATTGATGGAAGTTACGGAGTAGGTAAACCCAGAAAAACCTGGGACGATTTGCTAAATTCCGACCTTACACACTTACACCTCTCTAAGACAATGTCACTGGACTGAGATCTTTGGCGCTACACAGTGACACAGAAGACCCGCCTTGCCTATGTACAAAGCGAAACCTACAGTCAGTAGGCACCTCTTAACAAAATATACCCCCCCCCCACTCCCACCAACACCACCCTTTCTCTGTAAAGTTATGTTGGTACCACAACATCCAGTCCTAAATAAATGAAGTCGTGTAGGTGTCACAACAAAAAACACACACTCCACGCTGTAATGTGGCCATGTAGGTAACACGGTAAAAACCTCCCAGTCCAAACTGTAAACGTGGTTGGTGTTAGGAAGCCGTAGAAAACCTGCCAGACAGTCCTATACGAGCGAGACATGGTCACCCGACCAATCTTGCCTCAAGTGGGACAATTCCTGTCTAAACCCATGCTAGCGTGGAAGATAGACATTAAACGATGATGATGATGATGATGGGATATGCATGAATGGTGATTGTTGGGTGAATAAGTGTCAAGAAATTTCAGTGGAAGGAAGGCCAAGGAAGACCTGAGCAGAGGTGGTAAGAGCTGATCTCAAATCACTGAAACTCACAGTGGAGATGATGAAAGATCGCGACATGTGGCGAGATGATGTGCTGAAAAGGACCCATGCAAACATGGAAAAATGGACGTAAAAACGATGACGAGAACAGATGGATTGGAGTGACCCATCTTGGTCATACATTCTATATTTGGCATGCTTTCAATGGCTTTATGTCCTTCTGAACACCAATGATCTTATAGTGTGTACTGGGTGTGCTTTTTTGTAACACAACCACTATCACTTTAGAGTGTGTACTGGGTGTGTTTTATGATGTCACAAATACTATAAAGAGATACAGTAATGTTGAAGTTGCCTTGAATTATTGAGTATTCTGTCAGAAGGACTTCAGCAATAAAACACAATACATCATATTCTATTACATGGGAGCTAGTTCCACAACTTCCAGTGTTGGTGAGTGAATTAAGTAATTTTTCGGTTTTCTTGCTTTGTTTGCAAGGGCATTGTATGATGTGTATATACGAACAGCAATGTTACATGGTAGTGAGACCTGGGTGTTGTGTGCTACGCAATTTATCTGGCTAGTTTTTAATTTGTCATACTGTCAAACAGTTGTACAAGTATGGCTGTAGTGATCCTAACCTGATTAGTTGTCTCTCACCCATCTGTATATGTTTACAATAATTTATTATTTCATCATTTTCAGTCATAACCTAAAGGTTTTGGTATGGTTTTCTTTGGAACTGACAGTTCTTCAACATGCAAGTAATGATAGCTATGAAATATATCATTATTGAAAGCACTAGGATTCAGAGAGTGGATGATGAGCATTATTGTATATTAATTTGTAACTGTATCTGTTAAATAAAATGTTCATCTTTACTGATCTATGTTTAATTTTCATTCTCTATATAATACATGGTATAGGTATTTTAAGAATTCTAAAATACAGATCAAACAGATTGTGCTTTAGGAGTGTATGAATTTGTATCTGTTAAATAAATATCCTTCTTTACTTTTCATTATGTTATATTTCATTTATATATTTAGCCTGTATCCAAAAATCTGGAAAAACCTCTAATCCCAAGCTTGCTGGATAAATAGTTTGGTAGTTGTAATATGCTGTTGAGAATAGTAAAAATCAATAATTACCAATAATGCTGAACACAACATTAGAAGCTGTTGAAACTACTATGAAACTGATAGTGGTTGCAGTGATGATTATTACCACCTTTAAGCTGAAATATTAAAAAGATTATTTATAACATTAACTACATTCATTAATAATGTTTCATTAAATTTATTAGAGATGGCACCACGCAGTAATACAGAAGACCTGCCTTGCCTATGTACAAAGCAAAACCTACAGTCAGTAGGCACCTCTTAACCAAATGTACAACCAAATCCACTACCCTACTCCATCCTCCCATTCCCACCAACACCACCCTTTCTCTGTAAAGTTGGTACCACAACATGCAGTGCAAATAAATGAGATAATGAGACCGAGATCGTGTAGGTGTCACGACAAAAACACACAGTCCACGCTGTAATGTCGCCGTGTAGGTAACACAGTAAAAAGTTCCCAGTTCCACACTGTAAACGTGGTTGGTGTTAGGAAGGGCATCCAGCCGTAGAAAAACCTGCCAGATAGTCCCTTTATGAGTGAAACATGGTCACCTGACCAACCTTGCCCCAAATTGGGACAACCCCCGTCCATGCTAGCATGGAAGATAGACGTAAGATGATGATGATGATGATAGAGGAATCCAGTTTTATTATATTTACTCCAAATATGCAACATCAATCGCATTTAGTACTTATTTCATGTTGTTAAGCAAGTGAGAGATATCTTTCCCTGGAGAGGATGCTCATCTAAAATGGAGCTGAGCATTAGATAGGATGGAGAAATCTAAGTTTCCATTAGTCTTTCCATTGCTGTTACTCTCTGCCAGTTGTAACTTCTGGCAGAAGCATTTTTTAAAACAATTCTGCCAATCCACTGCTGTGGACTGGTTGTTTATTTTATCGACCTTGAATAGATGAAATGCAAAGTTAATTTGAACACACAGAGAGCCAGAAGAAATATTACAAGATATTCTATCCAATGCCCTAATGACTCTGCTAATTCAACATCTATAAAGAGTAAATATGGTCAATGTGTATCTGAGTAACATTAGGGTGTAGTTATGGTGACAATTCTATGTATGGCAGTGGTTAAGACCAAGGAGGTCTTGTGATTTTACAGAAAAATTTACAAAAAAGCGAAACAAAAAACTAGACATATTTATAAATATTATTTTTTGTTCCAGATTGAAAACGTTTCTTTCACATTTTAATCCTATAAGTTTTGCTCTTTTATCATGTTGTGAAACTACTGTTCAAAAAATACACAATAAAAGAAAATCTAATTCTAACTCATATTTGTATCAATTTTGCAAGACTTTTGATTTGTTAAGTACAACAGATATCGTTGTATTTTGGGTGGGTCATATTGCCAATCAAAAACACACACAAAGGGTGTGTTCCATTTTAGTTTTACTAACCAATTAAATAATTAATTCATAAATTGGATCATCAAAGTTTTTTTATCATACACAACCTGTGATCTTTCATCACACTTTTATACAATGAACTAATTATCTAATTGATTAATAAAACTGAAGGCGCATGGCTTAGTGGATAGAGCATTGTGCTTGCAATCAAAAGGTTGTGAGTTCAATTCTCGGACCGGGTGATGTGTTGTTTCCTTGAGCAAGACACTTTATTTCACATTGCTCCAGTTTACTCAGCTGTAGAAATGAGATGATAGGACTGGGTTCCCTATCATTCCACTACAAAGTGGTCGTGGAGGTGCCACGCCAAAAAAGCACCCAGCACTCACTGTAAATGAAGATGGTGTTAGGAAGGGCATCCAGCTGTAGAAATCAAGCCAGAATCAGTTCCCATATGAGCAAGACAAGGTCAGCCGACCGGACACTGCTCACAACAGGACAACCCATCTAACCTATGATAGCGTGGAAGAACGGACGTAAAAACGGTGATGATGATGATAATGATGAAGTGAAATACCATCAGAACATGTTTTGGATTAGCAGTATTACACTACAAAGTACAACAATATTAATTATAGCTAATTTATTAAATAAATAGAGTATTTAATTTCAGTAATTTTATTTGAGTGATTGAAAAATGTAGTAGTAAATATCTTACTTGTACGATAGTTTTTGGATGTAGGCAGGTGCAAATAATTTTATAAGTAATGACGGGATAACATCAGCAAGCAGAATAGCCTATATTGGTAAAGAAATATATCACTATTAAGATACCGGGAATGAATAAAAATTAATTTCATCTTAGCTCTTTTCAAGTCTGTGCCTGCCAGAACTATGTATACTATGATTCTGATTATTAAAATGATGCTTATACTAGTGATAGAACATATACTATATAGCTATTCTAACTGTTGAGATAACATATACTATATAGAACTATTGTTTTGTCAACATAAACTATATATAACTATTGTTTTGTCAATATATACTATATACAACTATTCTTTCTCAACATATTTTGCTATTCTCAACAATATTTTGCTATTCTAACTGTTGTGTTAATATGAAGGAGTTTCTAACAGTTACTCAACTTGCTAGAAATAGCAGCAGAATCTTAAATCACTCACTGTTGTCTTTAGAAAATAAAAAGAAGAATTTATTTATAATAGAGTCCTAGATACATTCTGTATGAAGAAAAGCTGGTATGATCATAGCTAGAACACCTTTCATCATAGTTGCTTCATCAAGTCTGACCAGGGGTTAAACAACAGCAACAACTATTCTAACTGTTAATACTTATAAATTTTGAAAGCAACTTGCATGAACTTCCTACAATACAATACTATGTTTATTTTTATCTAAAAAATCTTTCATGATAATTTTATGTAAGAATTTTGTTAAATCATGCTCCAAACACCAGCTTAATAATGAGAAAAAGTTAGTTATATTATTGACTACCTAAAAATTATTTACTATTTTCAAAATGTGGCTTTGAATAGAAATATGGTAATGAAAGGGTTAATGTCATTTTTCTAGGGAGGGGGAAGGGGGCATGAGTGTGTGACATATAAGTGGAACTGGTTTTATATTTATCTAACCCTTTTGATACAAAACTGCCTTTAATCTAGAATTCTTTCTGTAAAGTGGTAGAGCTGATTCCACAATAAAATACGCCCAGTACACTCTGTAAAGAGGTTGTGCTGGTGCCATGATAAAATGCACCCAGTACATTCTGTAAAATAGCAGTGCTGATGCCACGATAAAATGCTCCCAGTACATTCTGTAAGTGGTAGTGTTGGTGCTACAGTAAAATGCACCCAATACGCCTTGTTAAGTGATAGTGCTGGTACAACAGTAAAATACACTCAGTACCTGCATGCGACCTGCCTAGTTGCAGACAACCCATCCAATCCATGCCAGCATGGAAAAAGGTTGTAAAATCATAATGATTATAATGATGATGATTTTATTAAGTTATATCCCAAACACTAGCCTAATCCTTTTAATACCAACCTGCTTGAAACTGCCCCTGATTCTAAGATACAAAACTGTTCATTTTTAAACCTTTCTTCATAATTCATATGAGAACCTCTGTTGTTTCAAGCACCAGTTTAATAGTTTATTAAATCCCTCCAAATTTCTGATTATTTAAAACATTTTACACTGTTTTTTTTATTAGAAATGTGGTAACAAATGAGTTATTAACCAACAAATGACAAGGTTAGTTATTTTAGTTATATTAGGCGTAACTCCTTCAAGAGTGTGTATCATTTTAAACAATTAACTGAAACTGTGTAATTGGTAGGAATGTTGGCAGAAAAGAGTTAAACTGAAGAAAACTAAGATAAATTTCTTTCTCAAAAGTGCAGCCTAAAAGCTGTACATTCTGATGTGTGCAATTTAGTACCTTAATCTTATGACTGCTATGATTCAGTCATTCCTTATGGTTATTACCATTATTATCATTATCATCATCATTATAATTTTTGAGGCACTACCTTGGATTACTATTATTTTTTTTTTCTCTTTGTTCAGCATTTTATTGTCTCCCCCTCTGATATTTGGATTGCTATATATTAACCCTTTAACATTTACATTACTCTATATTTACTATTATATTTTCACAGTAAAAGCTTTACTTCACATAATTATCTCCCATAATATCGAATCTATGAGATTTTTATATTTATTTTGAGAACAATTCCTTAACATCAATATGAGTGGCTGGTTACAGCTAGTTTGAACAGAAAGAGGTGAGAGAATTCTGGCCGGATATGGTTGGCTTAAATGCTAAAGGGTTAAGCTGTCTCCCATATCTTTAGGTATCTACCATCTTTTGTATGGTACTTGCTGTGTTAAGCATACAAGCCTTCAGAAGAATCAGGAAATTATAACAATATCCAACATCTTCAACCATTATTATTATCGTTGGATTGGCAGTATCGGTAGAGGGTCGGACGCCATGCTTTGCAGCAAAGAGTTACGGCCCTTTATGGTTTGAGTTCAAATCCCGCCGAGGTTAACTTTGCCTTTCATCCTTACGGGGTCGATAAAATAAAGTACCAGTAATACACTGGGATAATTGCTGGCCTTGTGCCAAAAGTAGAAACAATTATTATTATCTTTTTTTTCTCCTAATAGTATAATGACTTTGGATAACCACATAGGACATTAACCAGTAATTGTGATAAAACTTTGAGAAAATAAAGTAACTTACACCAGTTCCAATTTGATTACATATCAGATATTTGGAGGTAGGTTCATCTGTGGTGTTGTCAGAAATGCTAGACTGGAAAATTAAAAAATAAAATATAAAAAAGATAAGATTATAAAGTAAAGGTAGTTTTATATCAAAAGGGTTAATAATAATAATAATAATAATGAAATTATTGTGTACAGTGCTCAGGTGCATGTATAGTACATAGAATAATGTACAAATGTCAGGAAAATGAACAGTGTATGAGTCATGATATAATAATAATAATAATAATAATAATAATGAAATATTGTGTACAGTGCCCAGGTGCACCACAACTCATCAAAAAGTGCATGTACAGTACATAGGGCAATGCAGAAACATCAGTAAAATGAACAGTGCACGAGTCATGATACACACATGTGTGCATGTGTATGGAAGGGGTATATCAGGTGTAGTTTTGGCGTATTTCGGGAAGCATGAGTGTCTTAAAGGATGCAGTGTCTCAGCAGCTAACAACTGACGCAGGCAGTTTTTTCCATGCTTCAGCAACTCTGAGCGTGAAAAAATGTCTACGAAAGTCATGGGAGCTGTGCTGTTTTCTGATTTTGTAGGCATGTCCACGTGTGTTAGACACATGGAGATCAAAAAGCTGCTCAGGGTTGCAATTGGCGAGATGGTTAATAACTTTGTGGGTATTCACCAAGTCCATTGCCAGACGTCGGAGCTTCAATGAATCCATGCCCAGGGAAGCAAGGCATTCAGAGTATGGTAGGTGTCTGATGGAGGGTATGCGCTTGGTTGCACGTCTCTGAACAGTTTCCAGGAGGTCAATGTTCTGAGCAAGATAGGGGTTCCAGACTGATGATGCGAATTCCAAGTGTGGTCGTACCATAGCTGTATACAGTTTTAAATAGATGGCTGGAGAGCGGCTAACAAAGGTCTTGCTGAGTGATGCCAAGACACCCTCGGCCTTCTTGACAATCTTAGAGACATGCTTTGTCCAACGCAAATCGCTGCTGACAGTAATGCCCAGGTCACGTTCACAAGAGGACTTCTTGATATCAGTGTTGTGGAGGGAGTATGTGGACGCTGGAATTTTCCTTCCAAAATGCATAGTGGTACACTTGTCCACAGCCAGCTTCAGTTGCCAGTCTGTGATCCATTGCTGCATTGTGTCCAGGTCTGATTGTAGGAAAGAGTTGTAAATTTCAGGATCAGTCCTGTTGATTTCAAGGTACAGCTTGATGTCATCTGCATATTTCAGTACCGTGGCATTCTGTAAGTTGGCATCTATGTCATTAATATATGCCACAAACAAAAGGGGACCAAGAACAGATCCCTGTGGTACACCAGATGACATCTCATATGGTGAAGAATGCTGTCCTAGAACCGTGACTACTTCTTTTCGGCTGAGAATGAAGGATTTCAACCAGTCGAAAAGATCATCCCTCACACCCATTGCAGAGAGTTTTGCCATAAGTCTTTTGTGTGGCACAGAATTAAAAGCCTTAGCAAAGTCAAGGTAAACAACATCCACCCATGAGCCGCTGTCAGTGATCCAAGTAATGTCTTCAAGGAACTTGATAAGCTGATCACAGCAGCTGGAGTTAGGGATAAATCCAAACTGTGAGGGCCGGATGAGGCTGTGAGAGCTCCAGAAGTTCCAAAGTGTTTCTCTGATACAGGATTCCATCAGTTTGGCCATACAGCTAGTAAGACTGACTGGACGATAGTTGACAGGTGACATGCGGTTGCCCTTTTTGAACAGGGGAATGACACTGGCAGTTTTCCACTACTCCGGAGTAGCACCATTGTTGAGACAGTATTGAAAGAAGAAAGAAAGCTGGCGCAAAAGGAAATACCCGCCACGTTTGAGAAGCAGGTATGTCACACCATCAAGACCAGGGGAGGCATAGTTGCGCTTATTCTTAAGGTGACGTCGTAACATTGCAGGTGTAAATTCCATAGTTGTTATGGAATTTGATGTTAGAGATGGTGGAGATGGTACATTCTGGTTTTCAACAGTAAAAATACTTGCATAGCACTCAGCAATGAGTTCTGCGCATTCTTTGGGATCGTCAGTGATCTGGCTTGTGTGGGGATTGCGAAGAGGACCAACTGGAGAGTGAGGTCTCTGCTTTGAATGAACATATTTCCAGAACACCTTACTGTCAGGATTGGTTGCGATGCACTGTTCAAATTCAAGCACTGCCTTCTTTGTCACTTGCTTGAGATGGTTAGAAGATTTATTCCGCTTTTTTCTGTTGGCATCTGATTTATGCAGTTTTTATTCCCGTTCAGCGTTCCGACGTTCTTTCCTGGCAAGTCGGACCGCTGAGGTTTCCCAAAAGTGCAATTTGGGAAACCTCAGCGGTCCGACTCAGAGGTTCCTCAGTAGTACAACTGATAACCACTTCAGGAGTAGTGGTGAAGATCAGGTCCAAAGTGTTGTCACCTCTTGTTGGAGAGGTGACTACTTGTGACCAGTTTGAGTCCAGCACTAGTTCAAGGAAATCGTTTGCACCTTGTGGCCAACGAAAGGTTTCCCAATCGATCTCATGATGATTGAAGTCACCTGCAATAAACACATAAGTGGCTGTTTTCTTGGCAGCAACTTTGAGGATATCGCAAAGCTGTGTGTCCTGATGGTAGTTGGGGGGGCGATAAACAACACCAAGCAGAAGTGTTGACATGGTCATACGTATGTCACAGAAAAATACTTCTTCCTGTGATTCGTTCAAATCAACGCAAGGAATTACCGAAAAGTTTGAACGAACGTAGACCATCACACCACCACCACGGCGGTTAATGCGGTCCTTGCGGAAAAGGTTGTACCCAGTAATGCTGAAAGCCCCATCACAGAGTAAGGAATGTGCCCATGTTTCTGTGACTGATGAAGTCAGGGTCGATACTTCTGACGTAGGATTCAAACAGATGTATCTTGTTGCATAAACTGCGAGCATTTAACAACAACAATTTGTACCCTGCTCGCAGTTTATGATGGTGTGTAGAGGGTGGCAGGTTGTTCTGGTTTAGTTTCCCAGAGTTGTAGCAGTTTTTACATTGCCAGTTATTGTGGGTAGATCACACTCAGACCAGCTGGTATCTCTCTTCCACGTTTCACCAGCCTTGACAAACCTCCAGATCTGCCCATCATCACGCAGACTAAAACTTTCATGTTGTGCTGAGTTCCGATTCAAGGAAGCTGCAGCACGGAGCTTTGGACGTACATGGGGTGGTAGGCCTGGGCGTGTTCGGAAGGTAATCCGATCTTCACGCCCAGCTTTAACAGAGGCCAGATGGTATGAGGTTGCCTCAGCGGGGTCGGAAAAAGACAGCCTGATGAGTCTGGGTTTTGGACCAGGTTGACCAAGGCGGAGAGCACCCTTTGGAGGAACACAGCCTAGGTCTTTGGCTGAGCTGGCAGCAAATGCCTGAAGATCAGCCTTGTCCTCTGGTACCCCAATGGCAATCACTTCATGGGTAGCAGATTCCGCAGTCCTTTCAGTGTGGCCAGATACGGCAAGAGGTACAGGGAGATTCTTTAGCAAGGCATTCCGATAAGACCCCTCATTGTGGGGTTCTACCCGAATGCTTGCCTTTATTCCTGTTACTTCCCTTCTTAAAGCAGAAATCATTAGTTGCAATTCTGCAAAATCTGTACTGGTCGGTTGTTGTTGTTGTTGCTGTTGCTGTTGTTGTTGTTGTTGTTGTTGTTGTTGGTGATGATGATGTTCCTCCACGGGAATGGTAGGGGAAGACACAGTCGCAGGTTGTTGGTGTCGAGATGTACTGGGAGCGGAAGACATGGGTTGTTGTTGTTTCTGATGTTCTCCCATAGGAATAGCAGTAGAAGCCAGTGTCATAGGTTTTTAACTAAATATAAAACTGGTTCCACTTTCTATGTCACAGTTGAGTCCTTAACAACTGTAGAGAAAAATTACACCTAATTTCCATAAATATAAACCTGTAGTTTTAACACTTTCATTACTATATTTCTAATGAAAGACACTACTTATTATTTTCAAATCATTTTGAAAATAATGAAAAATTTTGAGGAATTTAGTAATATGACAAGCTTTCTCATTGGTTCAACCCACGCCAGCATGGAAAGTAGACATAAAAACATGATAATCGTTTATTTACCTGATAAAATTGCATTTAGAGATACATAATATATCATCATCATTATTTAATATGTTTTTCCATACAAGCATGGGCTGGATAGGCTGTCACAGACTAAGTCAGTACTTAATTAGAGCTACTGTCATCTAAGACAGGCCAGGGGTCATGTCTTACATACACTCTAGTTTTTGCATCTACATCTAGATGCCTTTCCTATCACCAACCATTTTACAGACTATACTGGGTGGATTTTATCATAGCACCAGCACAGGGGAGGTTGTCTTCTTGACACAATTGAAGATTCCTCTTAACCCCTTGTTTACCATGATTTGCGTAGCTGGATAACCTTCCTAACATATATAACAAAAGTTATATTGTAAGTATCAAGTTTTTAAATAATTATAAATCTTATTAAAATAAATAGTTTCATAACATAGATTCAGGTGCTTTGCTATCAAAAGGGTTAAATATATAAATAAGTTATACTAACATTATTTTGGAATGAGGTAGATATGTTTTCCCCTTTATTTTCCTCTTCTTTGAGAATATCATCAGCAGCACTTAACATTATTACATAGGCAAAATTATTGCACAACCCAAACATCCTGACAAGAAATAAATATGAAATTACATACAGACAATTGACAGAGAAATAATGTAAAGTTAATAAATGGATGAGATAGCAGTAGAAATGAAATCATCTTCAGAGAGATTACTGTTTTATTTGTATCATATTAATGGTTTCTAATTTAGGCACAAGGTCAACAATGTTTTGGGAGAGGAAAGTAGATTATATCTATCTTAGTATTTTACTGGTATTGACTTTGCAAGGATGAAAGGAAAAGCATCATACACTCTACTCTTCAGTCAGAGAGAGACACTCTTTATTGCTGGTAGAGGTAATAGATTCCTGAACATCTTTCAACTGGTTTTTACTCTAGCTACTATACTTTTAGACACCTCTGCCCTCACTAATTAGGTCATCCAGGCAACAAAAGATGTTAACTACTTCTAGGGAGCTGTTGGAGTATTTAAGAAAATCTATTTCTCGTGTGCACTTAATGCTTACTGCTCCTGTGAACCTGCTGCAAACAAAGTTTTGTTAGCTTACTTGTGATCCCACTACATCTCTTGTACATCCATAATTTACACTGGGTATACAGTATGGAATTCCTCCTATTCCTTTTCTGCATACTGAGCACAGTCATTTTCCTGCCTTCTTTCCTACTTACTCAAATTTTAGTTCTTGCAAAGTATACTTTGAGGCTTTTCAAATCTAGGCTTGATATATATTTATATATATGTCAAAAGAAGCAGATATATGTATTTATAGAGAGAAAGAACCATATATCCAGAGATGACACAGTATATTGTACATATACTAAATCCTATTACAGAGAAGAACATGTATTCAAGATGGAATCAAGAGACCTTATGGCGCCATTTCGTAAACTGTGATTTAAAATTGATCTATGTGAACGGATATCGATCACAAACTATCGATTAAGATTAAACCACAGCAGACTCAGAAAACTCGTCAGAGCTATAGTCTTTAGCATTCTAATGGAAAAATAGAAGCAAAAAAAGTAGTATATAGAGCAATATACATGCAGATATCTGGAGTTTAAATCACAGTTTACAGTTAACGAAATGGTGCCATAAGGTCTCTTTTGATTCCATCTTGAATATATGTTCTTCTCTGTAATATGTATTTAATATATGTACAATATACTGTGTCTTCTCTGGATATATGGTTCTTTCTCTCTCTATATATACATATATCTTCTACTTTTGACTTAATATTGCTCTGGATATTGTGTATTGAGCTAATTTATTGAGAAGTACATAATTCTAACATATTTAATATATTGCATTTGTATATATATAGTATATTTGTCAAATCTTATTAATGGTCACACTGCTCGCTTTCCTGTGAAATGTAATGTAAAATGCCATTTCTTTTCTTGTCTCTCCATCTTCCCGGTCCATCTCAATGCTATTCTATAATTCTGTCTGGTTGTTCTAAATATTATTCGCTTATTACTGTTATATGCTTGTCCAATTATGCCCAAAACTCGAGGATTTTATTTAAACCTTCTCGTTTGTTTTTCTAAAACAACAATCTCGTTTGTTTAATTTTGGCCGAAAATTCTAGGGTTTATAAAATGGCCTCCTTGCCTCTCCTAATCTTTACTACCCCCCCCACCCCTATATCGTATACGCACCTGCTGGTTCCCCCCCTCTCTCAATCACTCCCTTCTCTCACCAAATATAAAATAAACCTGTTATGAGGTACGAATCTCAGAATTTGTCAAATCTTATTAATGGTCACACTGCTCGCTTTCCTGTGAAATGTAATGTAAAATGCCATTTCTTTTCTTGTCTCTCCATCTTCCCGGTCCATCTCAATGCTATTCTATAATTCTGTCTGGTTGTTCTAAATATTATTCGCTCATTACTGTTATATGCTTGTCCAATTATGCCCAAAACTCGAGGATTTTATTTAAACCTTCTTGCTAACTACCCCATACCCGCCCCCACTCGCCACCATTATTATTTTGACCAATCATAAGTCAGCAACCTATGCTATCACTTCTTCTGGTTGCCTTTCGATATGATGGATGGACTAGGGAATTCTGGAGTCTGAAAAATCTGGACACTCAGTGACAATGCCAAAGATAAAGACAAATTCACCCCATGCTGCTGGACGAAAAGGCAAGGACTCCCCCTCTTTGTTTCGGCCGCGAATGGCCCACATAACCCCAACCCCCTCCCCACCGTTCCCACCCACCAAACGCAATCCAAAACTTCAGAGTTGGTACCTTAAAAGGTCGCTCTAACGAGGTTGTAGAAATGCTTGAACGTAAGGAGGTTGATGTTTGCTGTATCCAAGAGACCGGGTGGAGGGGTGGGTCTGCTAGATTCATTGTGGGTAAAAAACGATGCTATAAGCTTTTCTGGGTGGGAAATGACAATGGGCTGGGTGGGGTAGGAATCATGTTAGAAGAAAATGGGTAGATAAGATAATAGACGTAAATAGAGTGAACGACAGAATAACTAAAATAAGACTTGTCCTAAATAGAACTACTGTGACAGTAATATCGGTGTACGCACCCCAATCCGGACTGCCTGGCACTATAAAAGACAGATTCTATGAGACATTGATGCTCACTACCTCCCAAATAACCGACAGTGACTACATAATTATTGCTGGCAACCTAAATGGTCACGTTGGACAACATTCTGATGGCTATGACGGAATCCATGGAGGCTATGGGTTTCGTACTAGAAATGAGGAAGGCTCCAGAATCCTGGAATTCTGTGACGCAAATAACTTAACTGTGTGTAACACTAACTTCAAAAAACGAGACAATCACTTGATCACCTATAGATCAGGGGAACACGCCAGTCAGCTAGATTATATACTTACCAGAAGACGTGATAGAGTGTCTGTTGTAAACACTAAATCCCTCCCCCATGAAGAATGCACCTCCCAACATAGACTCATAGTCAGCAACCTCGTAGTCAGGACAAGACGTACTCGACAACAGAGGAGGACTATCCTCAGGAGAAAAATATGGAAGCTAAAGGACCCCACAGCCAGTAATAAATTTAAAAGCATATTACTTGATACTTTTGACAGTAAGGAAGAGCAATTAGAGTCGTACAATATAGAGGAACAGTGGGAATTCCTGAAAGCTAACCTGCTGAAGGCGGCAGATGATGTCTGTGGCTGGAGCAGGCCTATAGGCAGGAGGAGAGTAATGTGGTGGTGGAACAGTAAGGTGGAGGAGTCAATTAAGGCCAAAAAGCAGGCTTGGAAAGTATGGCGGGATGGGGGAAGTAGAGAAGACTATCAAGTGGCCAGGAGGGAAGCTAGGAGACAAGTGTACTTCGCAAGAAGGGAATCAGAGGAAAGAAAGTTCAAGCATGTTCTACAACGCGAGGACCAAAAACGTGAGGTGTTCAGGATTGCTAGGCAATGTGTCAAGGAAAACCGTGATATTGTCGGGGAGAAGTGTGTCCTTAATGATGATGGTGTACTTGCCATCCCTGACGCTGATAAGAAGGTAGCTTGGAAGTGTCAATACGAAAGGCTACTAAATGAGGAGAATAATTGGGAGAAAGACAGTCTCCCCCACATCGATCCAATAGAGGGACCAACAGTGCTAGTTGAAGGTAGTATAATAAGTAAGGCAATCAAAGATATGAAGACGGGTAAGGTGGCTGGGCCTTCGGAAATAGTTGCTGAAATGCTGAAAGCATCTGGAACAGTAGGACACACTATGGTCACCCGGATAGTAAACCAAGTCATACAGAATGGGGTTGTTCCGAAGGACTGGCATAGCACCATCATCATTAACTGCTACAAGGGTAAAGGAGATGCCCTAGATAGGGGTAACTATATAGGCATTAAATTAATCGACCAGGTCTTGAAGGTTACAGAAAAAGTAATAGCGCAACTAATCAGAGAGAGAATTGATCTAGATGAAATGCAGTTCGGGTTTGTGCCAGGTAAAAGTACCACAGACGCTCTTTTCATTGTACGACAACTACAGGAGAAGTACCTAGCTAAAAGTAAACCCCTATACTTAGCTTTTGTTGACTTGGAGAAAGCCTTTGACAGAGTCCCCTGCTCCATTATCTGGTGGGCTCTTAGAAAACTAGGTGTTGATGAATGGCTTGTGAGAGCTATACAAGCCATGTATAAAGAAACAGTCAGCAAGGTTAGAATTAACAACGAATATGGTGAAGAGTTTAGCGTAAAAGTTGGTGTTCATCAGGGCTCCGTCTTTAGCCCCCTCCTATTTATTATTGCCCTTCAGGCTATAATAGAGGAGTTCAAGACCGGCTACCCATGGGAACTCCAATACGCAGATGATCTAACGCTCATAGCTGAATCAATGGCCGAACTAGAGAAGAAATTCCAAACATGGAAGCATGGCCTAGAATCAAAAGGCCTTAAAATTAACCTGTTCTAGTTTGTAGGAAGGAAAATAGGGCACCAGTCCCATCTGGGAAATGGCCATGCTCAGTGTGTAGGAAAGGAGTAGGCAGAAACTCCATTTTATGTCCCAAATGCAAAGTATGGGTGCATAAAAGATGTAGTGGGATCACAGGTAAGCTAACTAAGAATATAGATTTTATATGTGGGCGGTGCTCTGGTGCAATAAGTAGCAGCAAGTGCCAACAGAATACTAGCTCATTCCATTGCACAGATGGTTCTATAGAAATAGTGGACACCTGTTACTTGGGTGACAAAATCAGCAGTGGTGGAGGGTGCTCTGAAAGTACAGTAGCAAGAGCCAGAACGGGACGGAAAAAGTTCAGAGAGCTTATACCACTATTGGCCGCTAAAGGGTTCTCTCTAAAAATGAAAGGCAGGCTGTATGATGCCTGCATACGAACAGCAATGTTACATGGCAGTGAGACCTGGGAATTGTGTGCAGAGGATATACGCAGACTGGAGAAGAACGAAGCTTGCATGCTCCGCTGGATGTGTAATAGTAATATACGTGAACGGCAAAGCATAAACGAACTAAGGAAGAAATTAGGAATAAGAGGGATCAGATGCTGTTTACTCGAGAGAAGACTATGTTGGTACGGTCACGTGATGCGCATGAAAGATGACAACTGTATAAAAAAGTGCAGCGCGATAAAAATAGACGGTAGCCACGGAGTAGGCAGACCCAGAAAAACCTGGGACGACTTGATAAATTCCGACCTTACACACTTACACCTCTCCAAGACAATGTCACTGGACCGAGATTTTTGGCGCTACACAGTAATACAGAAGACCCGCCTTGCCTAAGTACAAAGCAAAACCTACAGTCAGTAGGCACCTCTAACAAAAATACACCCCCGTCCCACTACCTCCACCCCATTCACACCACCCCTTCCTATGTAAAATTATGTTGGTACCACAACATCCAGTCTGAAACAAATGAGGTCGTGTAGGTATCATGACAAAAAAACACACAGTCCACGCTGTAATGTGGCCGTGTAGGTAACACGGTAAAACCCTCCCAGTCCACACTGTAAACGTGGTTGGTGTTAGGAAGGGCATCCAGCCGTAGAAAACCCGCCAGACAGTCCTATACAAGCAAGACAACCAATCTTGCCTCAAGTGGGAAAATTCCCGTCCAAACCCATGCTAGCGTGGAAGATGGACGTTAAACGATTATGATGATGATGATGATATATATTAATATTGGTGGCACACTAAATGCATCCAGTCCACTCAATAACATGGTTGCGCTGATGTCATGATAAAATGTACCTAGTACATGCTGTAGGGTGGTTGACATTAGGAAGGACATCCAGCCATAGAAACCATGCCAAAATATCTAGTCTCAGAATGTGACAACCTGCCAAACTCATGCCAGCATGGAAAACAAACGTAAAATATTGACCATGATTATAATTATATATTACAGCTTCAACTCACTTTCAATAAGATGTACAGCACCCTTAGTGAATAAATAACTCAATTGTGAGGCTTTTGTGTTACTAATTACTATATATATGTGTATGTGATGGTGCATGGCTTAGTGGTTAGAGCATTGGATCCACATTCGTGAGGTTGTGAGTTTGATTCCTGGACAAGGCGATGCATTATATCCTTTATTTCATGTTGCTCCAGTTCACTCAGCTGTAGAAACGAGTTGCAATGTCTCAGGTGGTAAGCTATATTGACCTTTACCTTGGACAGCATTTGCGGCATGGAGAAGGTAGGTGTGTATGCATGGGTGACTGCTGGTCTTCCACAAAAACAACTTGTCCAGACTTGTGCCTTGGAGAACAACTTTCTAGGTACAAAACCCATGGTCATGGTCATATATATATATATCATCATCATCATTTTACGTCCGCTTTTCCCTGCTTGCAAGGGTGGGACGGAACTGATTCTTGCTTGATTTCTACAGCTGGATGCCCTTCCTAACACTAACCTCATTTACAGTGAGTGGTGGGTGCTTTTTTTCCGTGGCGCATCCACAAACTCTTTGCAGTGGAATGATATGGACACCAGTCCAATCATCTCATTTCTACAGCTGAGTAAACTGTAGTTTCACGCTCTTGAGAGTGGGGTGGTGGTGGGGAACGGCGTTTCGAGCATAAGCCCTTCTTCAAGCGAAAAGTGTGTGGGAAGAGAGTTCCAAGGGTGTGTAGGGGAGTGGTGGAGAGACATATAGAAAAAAGGGGGTGAGAGGAAACGGTACAAATGAAATTAAATATAAAAGCATAATAAAAATAAAAATAAACATGAAGTAAAACAAGTGGTGGAAGGGTGTGGGGCGTGTAGGGGTGGTGGCGGTGGAGTGGGGAGAGGGAGGCGGGGTGTCCGAGTGAAGAGGGCTGAAAGTGGTGTGTGTAGGTGTACGTGTGTGTCTGTATGTGAAAGTAAGAGTTGGGGGAAGAACGGGGTTGCATGTTCAGGAAAAGGTGTGTGTGCGTGTGTGGATGGGGAGGGGTCAGAGGATTCCGGAAGCTGAGTGTGTAAATATGTGGTGGTACGCACGTGTGTGTGGTGTTTATACGTGTTGTGGATGTAGGTGGCGTGTGGGAAAAATTTTTTTTTGAGTGTATGTCCTTGGGTGAGTTTCTAATGTAGTTCCGTAGAGGATGTGGTGGGATGCTGGGTAATTTCCTTGTGATGTAGTTGGTTCTTGGGAGCGATGTCCAATGTGTGTAATCCGTGGCTGGGTTGGTCGGAAGAGGGGAGATGTGGGGGTGCGCGCACAACAGGAAGTGGTCAGAGGGTCAAGGCAGGAGGAGGGTTGTGTGTCTGTGTGTGCGGAGAGGTGGTCAGAGATTTAGGGCATAGCAGGAGTCGGGGAGAATGGTAAGTGAAGAAAGTCGGTGTGTCAGGAGGTGCGGTGGACAGGGGAGAGGATGGGTAGGTGTGAAAGTAGGAGTGGGGAGGGGGTGTATTAGTAGAGGTGTTAGTGGGATGTGTGTGTGTGTGAGAAGAGGTGTGGGTGGAGCGGGGAGGGGGAGAGAAAAATGTGGGAGCCGGTAGAGGGAGTGTAGTGTACTGGTGTGTGTGTGGTGAAGTGGGTGTTAGTATACTGGTGGTGGGGAAAGGGTTGAATGCGAGTGTTAGTGGGAGTCAGTGGTGGTAGGGTGTGTAGAGTGGGTGGTGTAAGTGGGTGTGTGTGTTCGTGTGCGTGGGGTCAGGGTGCGGGTGTGAGGGTTAGTGGTGGTAGTAGGGTGTGTGGTTAGTGTGAGCGCGTGTATATATGTACCGGTGGGTGTGTGCGTGTGATAAGGGGAGGGGGGGGGGGAGAAGAAAGGAGGGATGTTAGTATTGTTAGTTGGGGAAGGGTGGTCGGGTGTGGGGTGGGGGTGTTAGTATTGTTAGTTGTGGGGTGGGCGGTGAATATATATATAATATATATATATATATATATATATATATATAGAGAGAGAGAGACAGAGAGAGATAATTGGTTAGCCCAAAATAGACTAAATGCAATGATATGATAAGAATGATAATATTAATAATAAAAATGGTAATTTGCTTACCAAAAAGCTAATAGGTTTCGTTTATTTTCCTTCTCTTCATGCTTCATGGAAGCCACTAAAGCATAAGAAAATATGTAAATAGAAAAATAGTTAAATGAATATACACACTCACACCACATATGGCTTGCTGTATAATTTCAGGGCATGTAAACGTCTTCTTCGAAAACAAAATCTCTGAATTAAGATATCTTCGACAAGCAAAAACTTCATAGTAGAATACCTTTGAATCATCAATTTCAGACTTATTTCAGGTTCGGGTTTTTGCAACAAATCTTTTATACAAAGAAGGTGTATGAAACCAACTTTTCGATGTTTTGATTTTCTGAGTAAAATACTTTTGAAGTGAATGCATGAAGATTTGTTTTAGAAGATAAGTCCGTAAATCAACTTCTATAGATCAAGAAGCTCAAGAAAGAATTTCTTCCTCATGAACCTGTACTTTATCATCATCATCGACTTTTCCATGGTGGCATGGGTTGGACGAGGCTTTTTGAGGCAATGTTTTACACATGGATGCCCCTCCAGACACCAACCCTTTTAGCTACTGCTTAAGACAGACAGAGATATAGAATACCTATTTTAAACTGTATGCACACAACTCCTTATAATAAAAAATTACATCAGCTTCTCTTCCTGGCATAAATCCAAATCACATTTCATTGATTTTCTCTTTCTTCCTTATCTTCTCTAACAGTCTTTCCAATAACAACATTCCATGCAACAACTTAATTGCTCTAAACAGGCCACATCCTGGAGGATCATCTTCCCTTTTGTACAAAGGAATGAGTATAGTCAACTCCCAATCCAGTGGATTATGGTCTGTTTTCATGATTAACACACAGTTCTCTGTCATTTTCTTCACACCCCAACTTTCTGCTGCTTTTAACATACCTCCCACAAATGCTCTTATCCCTCTAGTGCTCTTTCACGCTTAATACTTCATTAACTGCTTTCTTGGTTATCTTCACTGCTGATCCTAGAATTAGCTTGCTCTCTATGCTGCCATTCAAGTAATTCTTCAGATTCAACAATCTCTCTATATATTCCTTAATTCCATTCATGCCAATAAAAATTTAACCAATATTATCCTTTAGATAAAAAATATATTTGTGTGTCCAGTGAACAATGAAAAAATGAGTGAAACTTGTTAAAAACGTGGCTTACAGGAACTCTGTGAATCATTTTTCATTTTACGAGTGGAATTATCTGCTGGTAACAAGGCAGCAGAATCTTCACCATGCAATTGATCTGAAATATACAAATGGAAAAATAAGTGAGTACTATTTCTTGTCAAGAAATACGACTGGTAAGGATATCATCATCCTCATCACTGTTTTATATGTATTCTCCTTGCTTAGATGGGTTAGACAAATTGTTACATTCGGAGACCGGCCAGATAACCATGTCTTGCTCATACATTCCATTTTGGTATCGTTTCTACAGCTGGATACTCTTCCTAATGCCAGCCACTCTATATCTGTTACTGGGTACATTTTAACATGGCATCAGCACTACCAACTTATAAGGTATTAAAAATAGAAGTTACGAAAACGATGCTTTGGAAATTAATCTATTCTGGGGTGTATGCATGTAAAAAATACATGTATACAACATGGCCAAATAACTAAGGAGTTTGCAACCATAAGATCTCAGGTTCAATCCTATTACATGTTTGGGCAAGCAAGTGTCATTTGCCATGGTCTCAGGTTCACCCAGATCTCATGAGTGAAACTGGGTAGATAGAAACTGTCTGGAAGCCTGTCAGATGGACTTACACTTGAAAGTCAAAGGGCCAGCCTTGTCACACAATGTGTCATGCGGAATCTCCCTGAAAATTATATTAAGGGCACATGTTTTTGTAGAATTTTCAACCATGTACATGTTAGTTAATTCATAAGCTGGATGTTCAATTGATTAAACTGAATGCTCATCATGAATAATGGAGGAGGATCAATTATATTGAAAGCTAATTGTAACTCATAGGTATTGTTTTCTATTTAACAATATGATCATGACAGAGTTACTGTATATGCTCATATATAAGACAAGAAATAAAAAAATAAAACAATGAATGGTAAAATATTCGAGGTCAATATTTTGCCGATTTTCACCAACTTCAAAATTCTATGTAAATGAGGTGCTTAAATATTTCCACTTAGAGGTGAATGTTTCACTGGTTTCACTTTGGAAGTGAATATTGAACCGGTTTCAAATTCGTATTTTCTATTGTTTTTGATGTTTTGAATGAATATGGCCTTCAAAACCGTCAGAAATTGGTAAAATACCATTACGTAATGGAGTTGTGAAACAAAAACTATCCTCTAAACCAATGCATCTCAACCTTTTCTTCTTTGTGGCTAATTTTTAGTGTAAAACAATTTCAGGCTCATATAAGCACAAATAGAAATTCGATGTAACAGGAAACACATCTACAAAAGCAATATGTAATAGAAAATATAAATCCTGACATTGCTCCTGGTGTCTATCATCATCATCATCATCATCATCATTTTACGTCTGCTTTTTCCTTGCTTGCAAGGGTGGGACGGGAACTGATTCTGGCTTGATTTCTACAGCTGGATGCCCTTCCTAATACCAACCTCATTTACAGTGAGTGTTGGGTGCTTTTTTGCCGTGGCACCTCCACGACCACTTTGCAGTGGAATGATAGGGACCCCAGTCCCTATCATCTCATTTCTACAGCTGAGTAAACTGGAGCAATGTGAAATAAAGCGTCTTGCTCAAAGAAACAACACATCACCTGGTCTGAGAATTGAACTTTCGATTGCAAGGCCAATGCTCTAACCACTAAGCCAACACAAATTGGAATAAACTGTAGGGGGGACATAAGTTTTTGTTATACTTTTCTTTTTTTAATCCATATTTAATAAACGGTAACCTAGCTTGAAGTAGTATCAAGAAGACAAAATTAAGTAAACTTTGTACTTAACAAAAACGTACAGTCAGGATTATATCAAAAGCCCCAGAGGCTCCCACTCTCAGCCATTAATGCTTATAATAAAATAATAAAATACTAAACATTTATGAGATAAATATGGTTGCTCATTTGAGACTAATGTTCAAAGTCTACATCAAAATGTGTTAAAAAAATTTATAAAAAGGATGGTGCCTCAGCCGGATGGCTGTAACAGGTAAAAAAGAAAAGAATATTCACAAATATTCAAAGCATTCTAGAGCATCATTCAAATATAATAGTTAGGCCATAACAAAATTTAATAAATTCAGTCATTCCTATCATGGACCAATTGTCTGGAATCATTTTGAAATAAATAATAAAATTATTGTGTACAGTGCTCAGGTGCACTACAACTCGTCAAAGGTGCATGTATAGTACATAGAATAATATACAAATGTCAGGGAAGTGAATAGTGTATCATCATCATCATCAACGTTTAACGTCCGTGTTCCACTCTTGCATGGGTTTGGACGGGGGTATTCCCACTTGAGGCAAGAGTGATTGTCTTGCTCGCATAGGACTGTCTGGTAGGTTTTCTACAGTTGGATGCCCTTCCTAACACCAACCACATTTACAGTATGGGTCTGGGAGGTTTTTACCGTGTTGCCTACACGGTCACATTACAGCGTGAACTGTGTGTTTTTTTGTCGTGACACCTACACGATCTCATTTGTTTCGGCCTGGATGGTGTGGCACCAACATAACTTTACATAGGAGGGGGTGGTGTGGATGGGGTGGGGGTGGTGGGACGGGGGTGTATTTTGTTAGAGATGCCTACTGGCTGTAGTAGGTTTTACTATGTATTTAGGTAAGGCGGGTCTTCTCTATTACTGAGTACCGCCAAAGGTCTCGGTCCAGTGACATTGTCTTGGAGAGGTGTAAGTGTGTGAGGTCGGAGTTTATCAGCTCGTCCCAGGTTTTTCTAGGTCTGCCTATTCCGTGGCTACCGTCTATCTTTATTGCCCTGCACTTTGTTATACAGCTATCGACTTTCATGCGCATCACGTGTCCATACCAACGTAGCCTTCTCTCGAGTAAACAACATCTGATCCCTCTTATTTTTAATTTTTTCCTTAGTTTGTTTATGCTTTGCCGTTCACGTATATTACTATTACACATCCAGCGGAGCATGCAAGCTTCGTTCCTCTCTAGTCTGCGTATATCCTCTGCACACAATGCCCAGGTCTCACTGCCATGCAACATTGCTGTTCGTATGCAGGCATCATACAACCTGCCTTTCATTTTTAGGGAGAACCCTTTAGCGGCTAATAGTGGTATAAGCTCTCTGAACTTTTTCCATCCAGTTCTGACTCTAGCTACTGTACTTTCAGAGCACCCTCCCCCACTGCTGATTTTGTCACCCAGGTAACTGAAGCTGTTCACTATTTCTATAGAGCCCTCTGTGCAGTTGTAAGAGCTAGTATTTTGTGGGCACTTGCTGCTACTTATTGCACCAGAGCACCGCCTACATGTAAAATCTATGTTCTTAGTTAGCTTACCTGTGATCCCACTACATCTTTTATGCACCCATACTTTGCATTTGGGACATAAAATGGAGTTTCTACCTACGCCTTTCCTACACACTGAGCATGGCCATTTCCCTGAAGGGACCACCGCCTTATTTTCTTTCCTACAAACTAGAACTTTAGTCTTAGCCAGGTTAATTTTAAGGTTTTTTTGATTCTAGGCCGTGCTTCCATGTTTGGAATTTCTTCTCGAGCTCGGCCATTGATTCAGCTATGAGTGTCAGGTCGTCTGCGTATAGGAGTTCCCATGGGCAGCCGGTCTTGAACTCCTCTGTTATAGCCTGAAGGGCAATAATAATTAAGTAGGGGGCTGAGAACAGAGCCCTGATGGACGCCAACTTTTACGCTAAACTCTTCACTATATTCGTTGTTAATTCTAACCTTGCTGACTGTTTCTTTATACATGGCTTGTATAGCTCTCACAAGCCATTCATCGACACCTAGTTTTCTAAGGGCCCACCAGATAATGGAACGGGGGACTCTGTCGAAGGCTTTCTCCAAGTCGACAAAAGCTAAGTAGAGGGGTTTACCTTTAGCTAGGTACTTCTCCTGTAGTTGACGTACAATGAAAAGAGCGTCTGTGGTACTTTTGCCTGACACAAACCCGAACTGCATTTCATCTAGGTCAATTCTCTCTCTGATTAGTTGCGCTATTACTTTTTCCGTGACCTTCATGACCTGGTCGATTAATTTAATGCCTATATAGTTACCCCTATCTAGGGCATCTCCTTTACCCTTGTAGCAGTTAATGATGATGGTGCTATGCCAGTCCTTCGGAACAACCCCATTCTGTATGACTTGGTTTACTATCCGGGTGACCATAGTGTGTCCTACTGTTCCAGATGCTTTCAGCATTTCAGCAACTATTTCCGAAGGCCCAGCCACCTTACCCGTCTTCATATCCTTGATTGCCTTACTTATTATACTACCCTCGACTAACACTGCTGGTCCCTCTATTGGGTAGATTTTGGGGAGACTGTCTTTCTCCCATTTATTCTCCTCATTTAGTAGCCTTTCATAGTGACACTTTCAAGCTACCTTCTTATCAGCGTCGGTGATGGCAAGTACGCCGTCATCATTAAGTACACACTTCTCCCCGACAATATCACGGTTTTCCTTGACACATTGCCTAGCAATCCTGAACACCTCACGTTTTTGGTCCTCGCGTTGTAGAACATGCTTGAACTTTCTTTCCTCTGATTCCCTTCTTGTGAAGTACACTTGTCTCCTAGCTTCACTCCTGGCCACTTGATAGTCTTCTCTACTTCCCCCATCCCGCCATACTTTCCAAGCCTGCTTTTTGGCCTTAATTGACCCCTCCACCTTACTGTTCCACCACCATGTTACTCTCCTCCTGCCAACAGGCCTGCTCCAGCCACAGACTTCGTCTGTCGCCATCAGCAGGTTTGCTTTCAGAAATTCCTACTGTCCCTCTATATTGTCCGACTCTAAATACTCTTCCTTACTGTCGAAAGCATCAAGTAATATGCTTTGAAATTTATTTCTGGCTGTGGGGTCCTTTAGCTTCCATATTTTTCTCCTGAGGATAGTCCTCCTCTGTTGTCGAATACGTCTCGTCCTGACTATGAGGTTGCTGACTATGAGTCTATGTTGGGAGGTGCATTCTTCATGGGGGAGGGATTTAGTGTTTACAACAGACACTCTATCACGTCTTCTGGTAAGTATATAATCTAGCTGACTGGCGTGTTCCCCTGATCTATAGGTGATCAAGTGATTGTCTCGTTTTTTGAAGTTAGTGTTACACACAGTTAAGTTATTTGCGTCACAGAATTCCAGGATTCTGGAGCCTTCCTCATTTCTAGTACGAAACCCATAGCCTCCATGGATTTCGTCGTAGCCGTCACAATGTTGTCCAACGTGACCATTTAGGTCGCCTGCAATAATTATATAGTCACTGTCGGTTATTTGGGAGGTAGTGAGCATCAGTGTCTCATAGAATCTGTCTTTGATAGTGCCGGGCAGTCCGGATTGGGGTGCGTACGCCGATATTACTGTCACAGTAGTTCTATTGAGGACAAGTCTTATTTTAATTATTCTGTCGTTCACTCTATTTACGTCTATTATCTTATCTGCCCACTTTTCTGCTACCATGATTCCTACTCCACCCAGCCCATCGTCGTTTCCCACCCAGAAAAGCTTATAACATCGTTTTTTACCCTCAATGAGCCTAGCAGACCCACCCCTCCACCTGGTCTCTTGAATACAACAAACATCGACCTCCTTACGTTCAAGCATTTCTACAACCTCGTTAGCGCGACCCTTTAAGGTGCCTACATTTATGGTACCAACTCTGAAGTTTTGGATTGCGTTTGGAGGGTGGGGGCGGTGGGGGGCGGGGGAAGATGGGGTTATGTTAGCCGTCCGCGGTCGAAACAAAGAGGAGTGCTCGCATTCTCGTCCACGAGGTGAATTTGTCTTTATCCTTTGTCGCTGAGCGTCCAAATTTTTCTCTCTCTTCCACTCTCCAGGATTCCGTAGTCCATCCATCCATCATATATCGAAAGGCAACCAGGCAAGCGATAGTATAGGCCTCTGGCTTATGATTGGTCCGCGTAATAACAATGGTGGTGCGTGCAGGCGGGAGGGAGGGGTGTTGGGTAGCTAGCTAGAAGGTAATGATTGAATGAGGTCCTCGTATTTAACAAGCGATTAACAAAAATACAAGATTTGTTCTGTTCAATACGACAAAAACTCTCGTATTTAACAAGTAATAACAAAAAATACAGATTTGTTTTAGGAATACGGCCGCTGCATTTAGGATTTGGCAAGATTGGATGTGTATGAGTCATGATATACATGTGTGTATGGAGGGGGAATATTAGATGTAGTGTTGGCGAATCACAGGAAGCATGGAGGTTTTAAAGGATGCAGTGTCTCGACAGCTAACAACTGATGCCGGGAGTTTGTTCCATGCTTCAGCATAAAAATAATTTCGTGGGTGTTTACCAAGTCAGTTGCCAGACGTCAGAGCTTCAATGTATCCATGCCCACCGAAGCAAGGCGTTCAGAGTATGCTAGATGCCTGATGGAGAGTATTCGCTTGGTTGCACGTCTCTGAATAGTTTCCAGGCGGTCAATGTTCTGAGCAAGATAGGGGTTCCAGAGTGGTGATGCAAATTCTAAGTGTGGCCACACCATAGCTATATACAGCTTTAAATAGATAGCTGGAGAGCGGCTGACAAAGGTCTTGCTGAGTGATGCTAAGACACCCTCGGCCTTCTTGACAATTTTAGAGACATGCTTTGTCCAACGCAAATCGCTGCTGACAGTAATGCCTGGGTCATGTTCATAAGAACACTTCTTGATATTAGTATTGTGGAGGGAGTATGTGGACGCTGGGTTTTTACTCCCAAAATGCATGGTGGTATACTTGTCCACTGCCAGCTTGAGTTGCCAGTCCGTGATCCATTGTTGCATTGAGTCCAGGTCAGATTGCAGGCAAGATCTATAGTGTTCAGGATCTGTCCTTTTTATCTCAAGGTACAGCTTGATGTTATCTGCATATTTCAGTACTGTGGCATTCTTTAAGTTGGCATCTATGTCATTAATATATGCCACAAAAAAAGGGGGCCACGAACAGATCCTGTGGTACACCAGATGACATCTCATACGGTGAGGAATGCTGTCCTAGAACCGTGACTACCTCTCTTCGACTGAGAATGAAGGACTTAAACTAGTTAAAAAGATCATCCTTCACACCTAGTGCAGAGAGTTTTGCCATAAGTCTTTTGTGTGGCACAGAATTGATAGTTTTAGCAAAGTCAAGGTAAACAACATCCACCCATGAGCCACTAGTAGTGATCCGGGTGATGTCTTCAAGAAACTCGTTAAGTTGATCACAGCAGCTGGAGATAAATCCAAATTGTGAGGGCCGGATAAGACTGTGAGAGTTCCAGAAGTTCCAAAGTGTTTCTCCGACACAATGCAGCTAGTAAGACTGACTGGACGATAGTTCAGTTTGTATGTAAAGATGCAACCCTTCCAGATGTAAACAAATATATTAAAAAGATGCTGTTGTGTAATCAACAAAACCGTTTGTGGTAAAATCTACCATTTTTAGGAACATTAAAAAATATTTCAAAATTTGTAAAAATAACTTTGCATAAAGCGTTCCTTTAACAGGCCGTTATGATTTTAATTATAGTTTTACTATAATCCTTCTCTATTGCCTCAACGTTTTATCCTCTTCTTTTTCCTTTCTTTTATGCACCTTTCTTTTATATTTTAAATGTATACACGGCTAGTGAAATAAATGTTGACAGAAAAAATATTTCCTACTGAAATCAGTGGGTTGTTTTGACAGTAAAAAATATGTATTATTAAGAAAGTTATGAGTAAACAAATTTAATGGCGGGAACACTAAACTGTATTTATGATAAAAGTTATAATTTACCGTCAGAATCTTCAGTAGACAAGGATGAGAAACTGTTAAAAATGTTTTTGCGAATTTTTACACGGTCCATTTTGCACCAAAAGTTTGTTAACGAAATAAGACGGTGTAAAAATAAATTAATTCCCTTGATTAAATATGCAAAACGTTCGCTGTGAGGAAAGAAGTTTAACGTTTTAGGTAGCACCTTTTGTCAGAAAGAACTGAAACGTTTACTGATAACGTTGAGTAAATAGGACAACATGATAACTTGGGAGGTGTCAAATAAATTAATAAAATTATAGATAAATATATCAAGTTTATGATTTAGTCCAGGCCATAGCAAACATACGAAAGCTATGTCCATATAATCTTTCCAATTGTATGCAAAACATTCTTGTCTACTTTTTTTGTTACTCTTGTTACATTTCCTTATTTGAGACACTGGGATATGATTCGTAGGTGATTTGGTTGTTACGTTTAGCATATCGGACGACCACATAGAATCAATTTGGTGTGTTGTGATTTTTAGTTAGTGATTCAGAGTGCTCTCCCTTACATTAGCCGTCGCGTAATTTGTTTAATTATGTGCAGTGGATTGGCAAAATCGTTAGTGACGAGGAAGAAAAAAAAAAAAATGCTGTAAGGTATTTTTTCTAACTCTTTACGTTCTGAGTGTTCAAATCCCAGTAAGGCCATTTTTGCCTCTCATCCTTCCAGGGTAGATAAAGTAGCAGTCAATACTGAAGTTGATATAATCGATATTCCCTTTCCGCTCAAATTGTTAGCTCCGTCCCTAAGTTAATAAACCATTATTTGTTGAATAAATTGTCATTAGAGATAACAATAAAAGACCACTAGTCTATCAAGTGATACACCAATTAATAAAAGGACGTAGAATCATTACGATTATGTACGATCAGCACCTTTCTTGTCAATATTCCTGACGTTGACAGGGATACACCAGATATGAAGAAACAATTATTCAATTAAAAACAGACTTTATCCACAACAGCAGCAGCTGCATAACATATCCCATTTTTTATTCATCCCCCATAATATTAACATGATATCACTGCAAAGAGACAACCTAACACACTCTTGGGTCTCGAATAATCATTCCCCTCCCACCATGCTTATTAAATTTTGCTAATTTATCCCCGTCGAAATTTTATTTTAAGTGGTAGTATTCCTGTAATAATCAAATACATATACAAATTGAATTCCTATGTAAGTTTATCTTTAGTTTGTATGAGATGAAAGAATGGTATTCAACTAATGTAATGGTACGCGATGGCGCTCACCCACAGCCTCGGCGGACAGAATGGAGAAGGCGTTTCCCCGGAGGACGGCAAGAGAGACGCGCTGGAAAAGCCACCCCGACTTGCGTGGCTCACACCTACGGCTGGCCAGCTCAGCGCCTATGGTGGTGAGTAAGGAGGTAGCCCTGGGGCCGAGGATACCAGAAGTTTCCACTGCCAGGGGAACGACCGCAAACCTGTCGGAGAGCGACCGGTATTTGAGGAGTTTGGCCCCCTCAGCCCGACGTGCAGCAGAACCTGGGTCAGTCGCAGACTGCACCAGGTTGCGGCTGCAGAAAGTGTCGGTGCAAGTGGCATCCCAGACGAGGGGTTTGCCACCGCGGAACGGCAAGATGGTCATGCCATCTGGCCTTTTGCTGTCCGCTCTATCCAGCCTCACCAGCTCGAGCTGGGAATGGAAGCCTGCAGCGTCCAAGCCATGCTTAATGACCTCGTTGAGGGCAGTATGGCGGGGAATGCGGCCGGCACTGTGGCGACAGGAAAGCGGGTGGAGGCCGAAAGAGCCCACGGTGGAACCGCAGCGACATTGGTGTGGCTGGCAGATCCGGAGGCCGAGCCTCAGGGAACGCCGATTCGCAGGCTATGGTTGTCTAGCTGCGTGCCAGTGGAGAAGGAGGGCAGAGCATGGAGGCAGGCACCACTGTGGGGTTTGGAGGCCACACGAAAACAAGCAAGGCGGTGCTGGTCGAGCTGGCGCGTGAGCCTGTCTGAGGCCAGACTGCACTGGATGGCATCCTAAGTGCGTTGGGGGGACTTTACGTCAACAGGGGGAGAAGGAGGAGGGACGTCTACTGGGCTAAGTCCCAGCCGGTCCCACGTCTCATAGGCGGCCTCATGTTCTCTGAACACAGAGGGTTATGTTGTGTTTTGAAGAACCCTGCTGACGAGGACGCGGCACGAGGTTACCGACGAAAGATACGCCGGCAAAGCTAGTGATATCGGGGACCGTAGGCCTAGGCCGCCATACCTGACCGGTAAAGTGACTTGTTGCCACCCTATTTCGTCAAACTTGACGTTGCATATCCCCTCGGCTGCTGCTCGGATACAAGTATCGAGGTCAGCGAAGAGAGATGTCTGGGTGTAGCATGGAGCGCTGCGGAGTGTATAGAGGAGCTTCGGCATGGCGAAGCAGTTCCTTAGCAGAAAGAGAGCTGGGTGGCCGTCAATCAAGCCCAGTCGGCTCGTGAGAGTCTGGAGCTGTTGAAGCCGGGACCTGATGGTGGAGCGGATGGCCGGCGGGTGAATCGGTGACCCGAGGATGAGGACATTCTCTTTGGGGGTCACCTGAATCTGGCGGAGAATGGACCGCACGTCCAAGACGGAGGTTGCAAAGCTCACAGCATTGAGGCTGACGTTCATCACCTCCGACTTGGCCGAGTTGACCTGGAGGCCGACTCCCGCCAGGGCAGGAATAACCGATTGAAGGTCTTAGCAGACCGTCCGCACGGGCCCACCCAACGTAGCATCATCCAGATACCAAACGTTGAGAGGGGCCGTGATACTCCGGGCGATGTGGTCAATACCAAGGGCGAACAGGAGGGGTCCCAAAGAGGCGCCCTGTTGGACCCCAGTAGCCGAGGGTATGACCGTATCAGCAGCTAGGAGCATGCTCGGGGCTCCATATGATAGGTAGGCCAGCGGGTAGGCAGAGGGGGCTCGGCTGAGGCAGGTGTCGAGCAGATGATCCCGGCGTAAAGAGTTAAAGGCATTCCTCATGTCAAGCTTGACAATGAGGTGCCTGAAGTCCCTGGATGCTGGTACCGATGGGAAGCTGCTGAAGAACTGCCTGATTGCATGAGAGGCTCCCTCACAGCCACCGGACACGCCGGCACCCAGCTGCACCGGACTAAACTCCTCACCCAGTTCGTGTGTGACGGACTTGCAGATCACCTTGGCAGCCAGCCTCCGGAAGACATTTCCCACAGCAATGGGGCGTATGCCACCCTCTTTCTTCCTGAGAGCGGTGAGGCTGGCCGAAAAAAAAGAGGCCTCGGGCGTAAGGGTCGCCGTCACCATGAATGAGCCTATTGGTGAGCCCCACAATTGCACTCAGAAGGCAGCGCCCGGCCTCAGCGGAGAGGGGGGATGTCAACTCCTTGAGGTGGCCTGGTCCGAGACCATCAACATCACCGCAGCTGCTAGCTGGGAAGGACCTGATGGCGGACATGAATTTTCTTTAGACATTAAAAACATTATAATGACAAAAAAAAAAACATTACAAGAAATACGTCATAAAACAAATAGAATGAGATGTGTAAACTAAACGACTATTCAAGGGAGACAACCTTTAAAAATTATCACCCCTCCCCTATTATTTGGGACCTGAGAGAACATGTTCCATCCAATACTGGTTATAGAAAAAGCAAGTTAAAAAATGAAAGCATCTTTACATGTGATGTAAAGGTGTGTGTGGAAACAAATTATAAATACCTTGATAGAGCATAATTCTTTACATTAAAGTCATAAATCTTAGTGTCAGAAAGAATATACTTAAGAAAAGGGAAACACTGGCGAGAAAGAGATTGCAAAATACGAACCCAATCTACTAGGAATCGGAAGAAAGAATTACACTTCTCCACGTCAAATTGAGCTTTAACTTTCCTTTTATGAGTATCATAACATAATCCGGTACGTAATTTATTTTTTATTCACAGTTGTATAAAAATATAATAATATAAGGCTTACAGAACTCCCAAACAAACAAATATATACAAATATAAACGCAAAAAGAGCGATAAAAAATCTAAATAAAAAAATAAAAGTGGGGTGAGTGGCAAGTGCGACAATCGACCACACATCACAAGATAAAGATTAACTATACTTATCGCAACACGCGAACGTAGTTATTACAAGGGAAGAGGTAGAGAAAGAGTATCGAATGAATCACAATGTGTCCATAATCTACTTTACATCTTTCTAAACTTCGTATTTCACGTAATATTCGAATTTATTACAGATTGTAACAACTATAAGCACGCACATCACAATCCGCATTTTCACATAAAGTCACGAAGAGCTTAACAAGTTTCTTCGCAAAAATGTTGTCGTCCAGCAGACTCAAGTAACGTGATATGCAGGTTAAAGACTAAAAAAAGAATCTAATTTAGTGAAGCTTGTCGAGATTGCAATACGATTCAGGAACCAAAAGACTACGGTTTATTGCTAGTTCTCACACATTGTGAGAATTGCAATTTTACACATCGGGAAGGCCAAAACAAAAGACCTAAAGATAGTAATATGCTATAAGTGCTGAAGTTATGAAGTTTTTTTTTGAAAGGTCGCGTGTGCATTCATCAATATAATAAATACGACTAAATATGCACATACTCGTCTCACAAGCTAGTCTCCATTTTATGTTACAGAATTAATAATTCATCATAATTTTTCAGTAGTCGAATCCACCACATTCTGTGGCAATGCATTCTGTAATGTAATATGGACAAGGCAATCTAGGGGTGATAATCCTGTCATTTTTGTCAAGGAAAGCAGACGGTAGCAAAATATAACATAATTGTTTCTACTTTTGGCACAAGGCCAGCAATCATACCAGTGTATTGCTGGTACTTTATTTTATCGACCCTGTAAGGCAAAGTTAACCTCGGCGGGATTTGAACTCAGATCATAAAGGGAGGTAACTCTATGTTTCAAAGTTAACCTCGGCGAGATTTGAACTCAGATCATAAAGGAAGGTAACTCTATGCTTCAAAGCATGGCGTCGACCCTCTACCGATACTGCCAATCCACCCCCAAAATATAACAATGAACAAACGCTAGATGTTATTGTTATCTATGTCTGCACGGACAGTGTAAACTATTGTTATCTGTTTCTGAGGTTTGTTTTGCCGAGGCTGCGTGGTTTGCCGTGGGTGGGTCTGATATGTATGCCGTATATGCCTCAATTGTGTTCCTTATTTTGTCCTCCTTTGTTTATTTATATCTATTTTATTCTTTCCATTTATTTGTATTATTTTATTTTACATCAGTGATATTAAACACTTGCGAAAGAAGTTGTACGTAAAGTTGAGAGAGAAAGAAAGAGAGGGAGAGAGAGAGAGGGGGGGAGGGGAGAGCTGTCGCTAATTTTTCATTTATATATGGTATTTGTAGACTTTTTTTAGTGGACACAATATGGCCGTGTTATTTACCATAGCCTCAGGTCAAGCCATGTCTTGTGAATAAAGTTGGGTAGAGGTAAACTGTTTAGAAACCCATCAGATAGACTGCATTTGTAATTCAAAGAGCCAACTTTGTCACATGCCATGTCACGCTGAATCTCCGAGTATTACGTTATGAGTACACGTGTCTGTGGAATGCTCAATCACATACAAAATGTTCCACTGATTTGTAGTGACCCCTAGCGGTGGAACCCAGAACTCATTAGAGTTACGTTCCTTTGGGACAGGTAGTGACCCCTAGAAGAAGTAATCGGAGTTACGTCCCCATTGGCTATGCTTCTATGTTTGGAATTTCCTCTCTAGTTCAGCCATTGATTCGGCTATGAGTGTTAGATCATCTGCGTATAGAAGTTCCCATGGGCAGCCGGTCTTGAACTTCTCCGTTATAGCTTGGAGGGCGATAATAAATAGGAGGGGGCTAAGGACGGAGCCCTGATGAACACCAACTTTTACGCTAAACTCTTCAATATATTCGTTGTTAATTCTAACCTTGCTGACTGTTTCTTTATACATGGCTTGTATAGCTCTCACAAGCCATTCATCTACACTGTGTGAGTGTATGTGTATGTATGTCTATTTGTGTGAATGTATGTCTGTGAGTGTGCATTTTTGAAAGTGTGTCTGTGTTTGCATGTTTATATTTATATACTCATACATATAAACATGCATATGCACATATACACATAAGGTTTTACCAAGTATTGAAACCTTCCACTATGATAAGCTGGGGCCCTTACCTAGGAAGGAACAGAGGCACTGGATAGCTTTGCCTGCCTATTTTTCAATGGAATATCTTCCAATTTAGAAACATTTACAGTGATATGCTTATTCCAAAAGTCTGTCTTAGAACTATTGTGAATTAGTTCTATGGGACAAAAAGTCAGTACTTTGACCCCCATGATTAGACATTGCATTATGCATGAACATTATGCATAAATTAGTAGACTCAGGAATCTAAGAGCAATAATTTTTTTTTCAAGAAAAGGAAACAGTAAAATATAACTGGGCTTTATCTGTTTTCTGTCTGTGTGGATAGTGTGAATTCTTTTTTGTCTGAGTCTGAGAAGATATTGAGGTCTGTAAAAATACTGGTTTGCTGTAAGTGCACACAAAGGTTTCTCTGTTATTATCATGGTACATCACTAGTGTATGGAGACTTGAAAACCATGGTTGAAGGTAAACAATTCACCATTCTTTGAGAAAATAAATGTTTCATATTTGTTTTCATCTTCTCACTTCCTTTCTATTTAGCTAGATAAACATCTTGTATATAAAAAAACATTCTGAGCTTGAATAATCCAGATAATTCTTAACCATACCAGCCATTTGGTTTGTCACACACTCACTGTTTTACTACTACTTGCAATATACTCTTCTGATTTCAAGTTGTTTTGATTGTTATTATTCCAAATTTGCTCAGTCTTTAGACTGGTAATGATATTTAATATCCCCATCAAGTCAAATAATTTTAGATTGAAAGCACTTTGGGCATGAGCAGAGAATGTGCCATAAAAGTACCTCACTCACAGAATGAGATGCATGCTTTGTACTCACACAGGCACACATATAGAACATGGTTTTGAGTATATACTATTATTATTGTTGATATTTGAATTTATATAATTAATAATGAAAAAACTAATAAATGATTTACAAAGAAAAAGGATCAGAAAGAAGGAAAACGAGAAGACATTTAATTACACACTATAATGGAATGCTGGTGTGAGAATGTTTCCTAGATCCCTTTTCTTTGCTTACTGCTGTCATAACTTTATCCATTATTCTGTAATTTACACAGGGATTTCCATGTCCATAATGCATCACTTCACAGTTTTTTACATTAAATTCTATTTTTCATGTTTTTAAAATATCTTTTTAGGTTGCTATGAAATGTTATTTACCAGAAAAATTATTTTATTGTAAATCTTAGTATCATCTGCAAATATTTTACAGACTAAGTCAATAATAGTTGATAAATCAGTTAGGAATATAATGAACAAAAATGCTTCTATCTCATTAAAAAATATTCTCAATTACTACCAACTGCATTAATTTATACAGCACTGTTAGATGGGAGTCACTCTCAAATACTTTTTTAAGATCCAAATATATAATATCATAAGGCTCTCCTTTATCATGATATGGTGTCCAATCTTTGATTTTTTAATTAAACATAACTATTTCCTTGTAAAACAATGCTAACAAACTGTTATTAGATAATTCCTTGTTAAATGATCCAATACTTGTCTTCATAATCTTTTCAGCAAAACTATATATTAATGTCCCTGCTTCACAACTTTGTTTTCTCATGATTTTATAGGTTAAACGTAAACTTGGAAATATTTTCATCATGCCTTCAAATTTTACATTCATAATGAATAATATCAACTAGGATACTCTTATAGATTGTATACAGAAACGTAATATCATTTCTAGAACTATGAATTGCAAAAAAATAAAATGAAAACAAATCATCAATATAATCCCAATTTACATAATAGAAAATGTATCCATGTAGAATTTCATTAAAAATATACATTATTAAGAAAGTTATGGGGAAATAAATTTACAGGGGCACTCAGCCATAATTATGCCAGCCTTTCCATATTTTGGGTCTGTTGAATTGAGAAAAGCATTTAAAGTTTATTTTAATAGAAGATCAATATTGTAATATTTCAACCTAGTAAAAAGAAGAAAAAAGTTGCAATTAAAAAATAAACATGAAAATAACGATTGTCAAATGAAAGGAAACAGTTACGGGAATAGCCAAGCACCCTCACAGACATCCCCAATGACAAGAACTTCATTATCAGTATCCCAGCTCCTGCAAACATCTGGAAAAAATAGTTCACCGATAATTCTTGGTATTTTAGAATCTTATTTCATTCAACTATAGGAGCAATGTCCCTCACTTTTACTGTAGCATCCAGGATGTAGAAAGGAGTAAAAGAGTCACTAACTGTGGAGTCCCAAATGAGACATCTACCTCTTATCTAAGAAAAAGGGTAAAGCCATCTGACTTTTTACTCTCAACCCTGGACAATCTAGCTGGCTCCAGAATTGAGTGGACATTTACAAGAGCCAGGACTCACTTGATAATTATGTTTAGCTTGGTATGGCAAGTGAAGTGGCAGCAAGATAATTCGTGAAATCCTATGGAGTCAAGGGGCTTGCCACATCACCTATTACTCTGAGAGCAATGGAGATGTGAAACACATCCAGACTAGGTAGGTCACCAATGTTAGCCACAGGCAGGGCATCAATCCAGACCCCCCCTCTCCTCCATTCCTTTTCTCTTTTTTTGTTTTCTTCTTTTCTTCTCTCCCTTTTTTGTTCTCTTTTCTTTTCTTCTTTTTTCTCTCCCCCCTTTTTTATATATATATTTATCTCTCTATCTCTTTCCCCTCCCCCCTCTCTCTCTCCCTCCCACTATAAACAATTTAATTCTCTTTAACTCCCTACACTGTAAATTGACGACATCAAGTCTACGAATCAAAACTGATCGAGGAATCCTTCCATCTTTACTCCTCCCTCCATCTCCATTTGTCCTACTTCCCACACACAATTTTGAGTTGAAATTGTGCTTTGAATGTAAATTATCCCAGACTTTCTGCTTCAGTCCATCCTCCTATCATCATCATCATCATTTCATTTTACGTCCGCTTTTCCCTGCTTGCAAGGGTGGGACGGGAACTGATTCTGGCTTGATTTCTACAGCTGGATGCCCTTCCTAACACCAACCTCATTTACAGTGAGTGCTGGGTGCTTTTTTGCCGTGGCACCTCCACGACCTCATTTCAACAGCTGAGTAAACTGGAGCAATGTGAAATAAAGTGCCTTGCTCAAGGAAACAACCCATCACCCAGTCTGAGAATTGAACTCACAACCTTTCGATTGCAAGGCCAATGCTCTAACCACTAAGCCATGTGCCTCCTATGTATCAGGAAATTACAAACCCAGTTCCCTTAACTGTAGTAGAGCTTCATTCACCTCCCTATTGGAACTAGTCCATGTTGTAATCGAGAGGATGTTACCCACCAGAGGGAAGAAAGCTTGGATGGAGGAAGGAAAGCAGGGAAGAGACAGAGATGAGCACTGTTTATGGTGTTTAACTGCTGAATCATCTGGTAGAGCAGGTGTAACACAGGATAATAAAACGAGCTGAAAGTCAAGAGCAATAAAAGCATCAGTGACTGAAATTAATTTTCCAGAAATATAATTGTAGAATATTTCCGAATACTTGAATAAATGGAGTGGAAGTTATTGTAGAAATAAATGAGTTGTTGTTTTGCCTGGGAGCAGTGGTTTCTTGGTGTTTATGAACATAAAAGAAGCTTCCTGAAACACATTGAAAAATCAAGCACCGAGGATCCAATTCTCAATGATTCTCAAATGAATTGCAAGATGCCACATCGTGTGATTGAACACAGGGCCTCATGAATACAAAGTGAACTTTTTAACAACTTGGCCATACCTGTGCCCACTAGTTTTCAACATGCACTCAAAAAAAGAGTTGCTATAGTAAATTGGTTTATATAATAGACAACAGAATAAAAAAAAAAAAGATTTGAGTGAGCAATTCTTTTGTTCGGTTCCTTTAAACTGAATTTGGGTAGATTTACTTGCCATTATAAAAAAGAACAGTTGTGATAAAGTTTTTGCCCCCTGAATCCTTCTCTCTCTCACTCACTAAAAAATAAGCTCTCTAACAGAACATCTCCCAAGACCTCAAGCACTGAAGCTCTAAATTCGCAATGATTCCGGAATGGATTGCTTCAGCATCCATCATTTGGTGGGATGTGTGGGCAGCATATCAGAGTATTCTTAATTTACAATTTGATCATGTGGCAAATCACTCAAGACACTTCGTCAATCTGCAAACTGAAATGATTATGAATCAGAGGCTATGTAAGTCACTGGACATCATATGATCAAGGACTATCTAGTGGAGTTTAAAAAGGGCTGAAGAGTTTGGAGATGTGTAATTAAAGTTTGTCGATGGTGTTCTCCTCAAAGAGAATTTATTCCAAGGAAAATAACTTTGTTAACACATCAATGAACATAGTTTGAATTATAACTGTCAAAATTCTTTCTAATATTGGTTTGTTTTCCATTAGTTTAATGAGATTTCAGTTGAAGTTCAACTTCTTCAGTGCCGTGGATGAAATAATTCGTCCTAATATCTATGCATTCCAGTGCCACGGATGAGATAACTCATCCTAACATGTTTGAACTCTTTTCCAACAGTTCATAACTTCAAAGTTGTGAAATCGTTTCCAACAGTTCATAACTTCAAAACTAGATGGGGTTACTAGTTTATCAATCATTCAGATATGTGTTGTTAATAAATGTTTGTTTAAAAAATAGTAATTTTACTGAAAAAAAAACCAACACACCAATTGTAGCTGTGTAAAATATATGTGGTAGTCAACTGGTTAAAAGCAAACATTTTAACACTGATGATTTTGTGGTGGTATTGTGTGTGTTAGTATTTTGTAGGCCGTTATTGTAGTAAAAGAAGACAAAATGTTTAAAAAAAAATATATATATATTTCATATGACTATACTTCTTTTGTCATTTTCTCTAATACTTTATTTTCTGTAGTCAGTGGTTAATATTGTATTTGAGTAGCACAATTAAAAGTAACACAAAAAAGAAAAAGAATGAGGAGAAGGAAAACTCTACTTCTTTTGCTGGACAATATATTGCAGTTGCATCCTGCAAAAAAGATTGTGAAAGCATTACTACAGAAAACAACTAGCAATAACCACTGCATCAGCCATTCCATCTCATGGAGCCCTTTCTTTAGGTGAGCTGCCAATATTCTGATTTGTGCAGAGGAAAACGACAGGCCAGGGACTGAGAACACTGACGGTCTCAAAATAAACATAGTAAGCGTTTTATATTGTAAATGACGAACACACTTTCAATGATAAAAATTATTGGTAATGACTCTACTTGATTATAGTTACTAACAGACAAAAGTGTGTTAGTATATGTAAAAATGCTCTTGTAATAAGTCGAAGATAATCATGATAAATAAAGAGAAATTGCAATAAATGTTTACAAATTAGAACTAAAGTTTAGACACAGCATAAACATAAATAAAAACACATATCTATATAATTCATTAACCCTCAACCGTCTCCAGATGGCTACATAAATGCTTCTCTTTATTTCAGGTATGGAAAACCCAAACCAACACCAATTCATCTCTCATGCCCCTCCCTAAGTGTTCATCTTCTTCCTCTCATCCTTCTGGTAAACTCCATAACTTCAGAGGTGGTAACTAATGAAAGGACGATTATGTGAGATAATAGAGATACTTTAACAAAAGAAAGTTGATGTATGCTGTGTACAAGAGACTAGATGGAGGGTCTGGTCAGCTAGATTCCTTGTGGGCAAAAAACAATGCTACAATTTTTTACTGGGTGGAAAATGACAATGGGTTGGGTATAGGGATCATGTTAGCAGATAAACGGGTAGATAAGGTAATTGCTGCAAATATCGTGAATGGCAGAATCATTAAAATTAGATTAGTATAAAGCAGAACAACCGTGTCAATTATATCTGCTTACACATGCCAATCGGATCTGCTGGACATACTAAAAGTCAGGTTTTATAAGTCCTTAATGCACACTACTTCTCAAATAAGTGACGGTGACTTTATAATCATTTCAGGTGACTTTAATGGGCATATTGGACAACACTGTGATAGCTTCAATGGGATCCACGGAGGTTATGGGTTTGGTGCTAGAAATGAGGAAGGTTTCAGGCTTCTGGAATTCTGTGATGCTAATGACCTATCCATCTGTAACACAAACTTCAAAAAATGAGATAATCATTTGATCACCTATAGATCAGGGGAGCATACCAGCCAGATAGATTTTGTCCTCATCAGAAGACGAGACAGAGTGTCAGTTGTAAATACAAGTCCCTCCCTGGTGAAGAATGCATCTCCCAACATAACCTAGTAGTTAGCAACCTTATAGTTAGGGCTAGATGAACTTGATGACAGAGGACAACCTGGATGAGAAGAAAGTGGAAGTTGAAGGATCCCACAGCTAGTAAAAAACATTAGAGGTATATTGCTTGATGCTTTTGACAGTAAGGAAGAACAAATAGAGACATGCAATATAGAGGAACAGTGATAATTCCTGAAAAATAACCTACTAGAGGTGACATATGAAATCTATTGAAGCAGGTCACTAGGGAGAAGGAGAGGAACTAGGCGGTAGAGCAGTAGGGTGGAGGAGACAATTAAGGCCAAAAGACAGGCATGGAAAGAATGGAGGGATGGGGGAAGTAGAGAACTGCTTGGAGAGAAGCTAGGCAACAAGTATACCTTGCAAGAAAGGAAGCAGAAAAAAAATGTAAGCATGTTCTGCAATGTAAGGACCAAAGGTGTTCAGGATGGCAAGGCAGTGGTCAGGGAAAATTGTAATGTTATTGGGGAGAAATATGTCCATGATGATAATTGATGACTCAATTATGCAGCTGATACACAGGTGCAGTAAATAGCAAGAACCCACAGGATTCTAGCTCTTTTAAATGCCCAGAGGACTTGGTAGAAATAGTTGAGAGTTTCTGTTACCTAGGTGACCAAATTAGCAGTGGAGGAGGGTGTTCTGAAAGTACATGGGATGGAGGAAATCCAGGGAGCTACTACCGTTGTTAGCTACAAAAGGTTTTTCCCTCAAAATGAAGGTCAGATTGTATGATGCATGTATACAAACAGCAATGTTGCATGGTTGTAAGACCTGGGTGCAGTGTAGATTGGACAGAAATGAAGCCTGCATGCTCTGATGGATGCGAAATAGTAATATACATGAACAGCAAAGAATAAATGAACTGAGAGAGAAACTAAGTATAAGAGGAATCAGATGCAGTGTGCAGGAGAGGAGATTGTGTTGTGATGCATATGAAGGATGACAATTGTATAAAAAGGTTTACAGCACTCAAAGTTGATAGAAGCTATAGAGTAGAAAAACCCAGGAAGAGTTGGGATGAGATGATAAAAGCTGACTTTGCACAATTGTACCTCTCACAGGACGTTTACTAGGAACATTTTATTGTAACTCCAGCTCTACCATCTTACAGGGTAAACTGGGTGCTTTTGTAGTGGCACAAGCACTATTTTATTATAACACAAAAGTGCGTAGTGTATATGTTGGGATGGTGGGGGAGGACTGGGATATCAGCATTTCATTGTTGGAGGGAGGATGGTGGGGTTAGTCATGTTGGTGCATGGCCGATACAGGAGTGGAGCATTTATATGCTATGTGGGCAGTGGTATCTCATTTTAGGGCTTTCCTGGGTTGAGAAAGTGTTGGGGTGCAAGGGTTCAGCAGGGATGGTGAATCAGTCAATCTCTCTCTCTCTCTCTCTATATATATATATATATGTATATATATATGTATATATATATAAACACAATGGGCTTCTGCACAGTTACTATCCATTCAGAAGGTACTGGTTAACTTACAGCTATAGTAGTAAACATTTTCCGAATGTGCTACATAGTGAAATTATATCTGGAACCATGGGGTTGTGAAACAAACTTCTTAACTATGCAGCCATTTCTAACGATACATATTGATAAGCGATATATGATATAACTGACCTTGTGTCTTGTAAAAAGAAATCCTTTGATATATTTCAATTGGTGTAAAGAAATTCAGTGATGCATTCCAATCAGGAGTAATTTGGGTGTTGAGAAGTTAATATTTTACATAAACTTTCCCCATGGTGTATTGAATAATCACTTTGATGTGTGGAGAGAGAGAGAGAGAGAGAGAGAGAGACTATTTCTTGACCCATTTACCAGGTAAGAAAGTTGATAAAGCAACATAGTTTATCTGGATATTGATACATAAGCTTACTAGCTTAAGGGTGAAATCTATTCAAACAATGGCTTTACCATTAAAAAATTAAACTTTTTTCTACTAATAATTTATTACATTTTTTTTGTTTAAGATCTTCAAAATATGATACGTGAACATTTTTCATAATAAAATTTCAGCGATCATATTATCAACATTTGAGTTAGAAATTAAAAATATTTTATTGATAAAAAAATGTTATAAAAATTTTAAATGGTATACCATTTATGGGTCATTCTGTATACAAGTAATATAAACTATAATTGCAGTAATAAAACATTGTGGATGTAAGAAAAAAAGGTTTGTTAAAATATCATTTAAACTTTGTATGAAGCAGTAGTCCTTATACACAGCATGTAAATACCTGTTAGATTATTTATCTACTCTATTAAATAGACTTATCATTATAACACGATCAAAGGTTGATTTAAAAAAAAAAAAGAATAAGAACTGTATATATATATATATATATATATATAAGTAAATAATCGAGAATCAGAATTTCGGCCCACGAAATAACGATAAACAATCTTCGACATGTGTGGCAGAGGGTTCAATAGTTTGGATAAACCAGAGCTATAACTATCGGACCCGCTAGAAGGATGTTACATTCTAGCTTTTTGGGTTTCTGCAGTTCCTTAATCAATTACTGTCAGCCCACATTAAAAAATATATCTGACTTCTAGTAAAGAGACGAACGAGGAAACTGCTTTCTCAGCGGATGTTTCGTTCAAAAATACAGGGGGACTCGTTACTGAACACACGTGTAGTCCAGCAAGGGAGGGAACCCCTATATTTGGCGAAAGAATTCAGTAAAGTGTAAATTTTGTAAGAATACAAAAAATCACATATCGAATAAGAGTTCTCAACAGACGTGTTAAAATAAACAAGAGCTATTCATCAGTCAATAAGATCAACTAAAAATCAATAAAATTAACTGGTCAATAGCTAAAGCCTGGAGATAAATACAAGTAAATAATCGAGAATCAGAATCTCGGCCCACGAAATAACGATAAACAATCTTCGACATGTGTGGCAGAGGGCTCAATAGTTTGGATAAACCAGAGCTATAACTATCGTTAAAATACCAACACATAGAGACGATGCCTAAAATCATTCGCACAGCCGAAAAAAACGACCAGGAAAATTCTGGTCACTCAAATAATAAATATATAAATTAATAAATTAAATGAACGTAAAAACTCACCCGGACCCGCTAGAAGGATGTTAATGACTGGAGATATTGACAAAGGCTTTTACATAAAATTATGATGAAAGATTTATAGATAAACTAGCATTAAAACCTGGCGTTGCTCGGGGTCTGTAAGTTACCAAAGTTAGGTTGCACCACCCATTTTATGGCAGCACTTTTTTGTCTGCCAGGCACTGGTTGAATGAATTGCAAACCTGCACTGCCGAAGCAGGAGCTGCGCCAGCAGTGACAATTGTAGTTTTGCCTATTGATATTATCTCTGTGCAAAGAAGTGTTCAAATTTATTGTTTCACAGTACTTGCGCAACACGCGCGTAGACGATGCCAGCCGAACAACAGAGCTGCGATGGAGTTGTTCTGCGTGACATGTTTTAACGGGGGAGGGGGTGGATTGAGGGAACCGCAAACAGGGGTCTGAAAACATTGTCGAATTATGACAACCAAAAAAGAGGAAGAGGGGTCATTGTATGGTTGGTGCATCATGTACGTCAGACGTAGAAGATGAGCCTGCTGCTGTGCCGAGGGAGGGAAATAGAGCTGAGCGGAGGCCAGGTGTTGGTGAAGTGTGAAGTAATTGCAGGGAACCGCCTAAAAATGTAAATCCCGTCATTAAAGCATTATTCACCCTTTGAGAGTCATACGGAGGTGAAATACTAACCTGTCCACGGTCCTCCAAGGCCCACCAAACGGGGGTTGGTGAGGAGCAACAGCTGATATTTGAGTAGGGTCGGAGCTGCAATGAAGCTTTGTAACGCCGCGAGAATCAGCCTTTGTACGGCAGATGGTGGGGAGTGTCCAGTGCACTGCAGTGAAGTTAACCTACTTAGTACTCACGAAAAGGCAAAAAATAAAAAGTTATAAAATTAGGAATGGATGTAATCCTATAAAACCTCCTTGTACACAATGGTTTTTGTTTTTCCTTGCGGAACGAACGCGAAATCATCATTCTTGCTGCTGACACGCGAGCAGCCAACGTAAAGCTGCCCATGAGAGAAACACGGCTCCCCCAAATGTATTCCCGCGACATACAGTGTTTGCCCCTGCGCTTTGTTAATTGACATTGCGAAGCATGGCCTGACTGGGAACTGGGACCTCCTAAATGTGAAAGGTAGGTATGCTCCTGATGGGAAAAGATGCATCCTCGGTATGAGCACAACATTGCCCCGACCGCACCCTGTAATTATCGTGGCCTCAATCAGATTGGGAGTTAAGGAGTTAACGACCAAACGTGTGCCATTGCATTGTTTCGGCGGAACCAAATTTCGAATGAGCATTATAGGGGCACCAACTTTAAGTTTCAAAATGTGTGGGGGTAATCCGGGGGGCTCAAAGGAATTTAGTACCTCTATTGGATAGTTGATGACGTCCTCAGGGTCAGGAGTTCTATCGATAGACTTATATACGTAGCCATCCCCAGGAATGAGTTTTAGCATTTGATCATTAATATGGTTAACAGTTTTATTCTTCGGGCCAAAATAGCCCTTTGGGCAAGCCAATCCATATTCTGATAATTTGCTTGAAGATCTGGGAACATTGCATCCCTGAGATCAGAAGGCGTACTAACAACGGTACAAAGTGAGTCGATGGCAATATTACCCTTTTCATCCCCGGGCGTTTTGCCTTCGCCAAGTGCAAGGAGGGTGTGAGAAAATGCTGCTGATGCGATATCACCTCGCATATGAGCACGCATGTTAGTGTGAAGTTTCAGAGTCTTCACCAGGGGCCACAATGCGGATGACTTAAAACACGCACGTACTGCATCAGCTCTAGTCCCCTTGGGAATAACGGGAAGCGTTTGCCTGAAGTCCCCTGAAAGGAGAAGTGTTATGCCTCCCATGGGAGCCGTAGAGTCTTTGATGTCTCTCAGAGTTCTATCTAGCGCCTCAAGAGCACCTCTGTGGGCCATCGTGCATTCGTCCCAAACGATAAGCTTGCATCGTCTGAACACTCTGCCTGGTCGGAGCTCTTACTGATGTTGCAAGTGGGTGTCTCAGTCTTCGCTAAGTCAAGCGGGAGCTTGAAATAGGAGTGAGCTGTCCTGCCACCCGGCAACAAAGTAGCCGCAATTCCAGATGATGCCACAGTTAAGGCAATGCCTTCTGTTCGCCTAATTTCAGCTAATATTAATTTGGTGACAAAAGTTTTCCCAGTCCCCCCAGGAGCGTCCAGGAAAAAATTCCCTCCAGCTTTTCCCCGGACAGAATTAACAACAGAGTTGTAAGCGAATTTCTGTTCTGGAAGGAGCTTTGGCTCATTCTCCGCTATGTACTGGGCAAGATCGTCAACATTCAAAGATGTCTCACGCAGCAAATCCGAAGACAGAGTGTGTGCGCCTTCCCGGTTTGTTGAAGGTAGGCCATACACAGCCAACGCACTACCGCCCATATCGAGAACAGTATCTTCGATTTCAAGCAACGCCCTGTTGTAAATGAGGTCACTGTACCCGACCTCCATCGATGGGTTTGGCAACTGAGCGTGACGCAGGAAATCTTCAGACATGTAATGTTTGTAGGTAAGCCATAAAGAGGCCGGGTCACCCATGTCGCACCATAGGAGTAGAATAGCGAAAAGCGATCTTAGTCTTTTAGAGATTTCAACAAAACGCCCTCTGCCATAGTGGCGCCCCATTGTGAATCATCCTCCAAAAGGCCACGCCTAAAGCAGGCTTCCCGGAAAGTATCACATAATTCACCGTCAACAGTCCTTATGTCTCCCAAGCTTTGTGGGCCAAAAACCTCATGGAGGAGAAGGCGCAGGTGAAACCACCCATGCTGGTTGGGAGGAACAGTGTACACTCTTCCTAGACAACTGTCAAACTTGACACCAGGATGTCCTTCAACATCCTGACCCGACTTCCTACGCACCCAAGTGTTGTTTGACCACACGGAGTAGGACGGGGCCTGAGGATATGAAAGTGTTTTTGCAAATGTGTCAAGTTGGCAAAGCGTAAAAAAACCAGTCAAAGTTGTTTCTTTTGGATTGGCCGCCAAATGAGCAGCAGTCTGTTCAGTAAAGTAAGCCCGCTGGCCGTTTTTCAAATGAACCGCTAGTTGTATGATGGCAGGGTGCCTTTGGTGAAGTGGAAACCCGAATATCCGTCCAAAAGCTTCACCACTGCTGATATATCGACCTACCAAGTACTCCGAGACCTCGTCCCTGCTATTGTCGTTTTGAAGGCCGAACATGGCAGCGCCGGAACCCTTGTTAACATAGTTACATATGTACTTTATCGACTTCACTGAATGACAGAACTCCACATTTATATGAGCGTTGAAAGTTTTCATCAGAAATGGATAGTACGGGACCACCCACCTATTATCAACTTGATGACCCCGTAACGTCATAGTGAATCCACCGTTCTCAGGCCGCCTTCGTCTGTACAGTGGGTATCCGTCGCCGCCGGTCTGGGTCTCCTCAACAAACCTCTTTGGGTATCGTTTAGTGCACACATGGTCCTTGTGGCATGAAGAGAACTCTTGAAAACCGGGGCCGCACGGACCGTGCAGCATGTGTGCCTTCACAATGTCGTACAGCTGCCGGTCAACAACGGGGTCCGGTATTTCCGATGACGTCATCTAGAACCGTAGGGTCTATTTTGGTGACCAACCAAACCAAAATGTGCGCGTGTGGCAACCCTCTCTTCTGCCACTCAACAGTATACATGTGGCACCTAACAGGCCCGAAAACCTTCCCTTTTTTAATTAGATCAATTAGCTTAGCCAGCTTCTGCCTGAAAACCCTGGCAATAATATCATGCTGATGGCAGTACTGCTGCCCTGGGAGTTCTCGCGTAACCTCAACCTACTTGGGGTTACACGTAAACGTGATGAATAAATCGGGGCGCCCATAATGCCGAACGAACGTCATAGCGTCCTGTGTTCGCTCGTGCATGTACCGCCCCCCCCCCCCCGGTATAGGTTGAGGGGAGAATGAGAGAACGAACGGCAAATAAATAACTCACAGTTTGTTGAAAGCGCGCTTCTGTCAGCAATTAAAAGTTGTTTGGCCCAAAATCCCTATGTGTTTCTTTTTTTCACTCAATAAACGTGTAAATATGTTATACACAAAATGTAATTGTGTGTGAGTTGGATGATAGATGTTTTAAAAAGATTTTAAGCGTATATAAGAGAAGGTTGCAGCATGTATTTTTTTTCAAATTTTTACGTGGAGTAGAGAGAGGAAATCACATTGTATTAGAGGGATAAAGCGTCATGTATTTAGTTTTATCGATTATTTCCGTAATTGTGGGTGATTTTGAAATAAATAAATAGTCGTTGACCTAAGTTAGACCATTTACAACATTCTTACAGACTTTGAGTCGAATCGATTTGAAATTGTGCAAATGTATAAACATGGAACATGCACATACACACAACAACAACAATCTGCCTTTTATAGATAATGATACAAACATGTAAAAAGTTTTGCATCATAAAACCTTGAGTAGTTCTGGACGGTTTGGTATTGAAAGGTTTAATGTAAACAATAACATATATATACACAATCACTTACATGCACACATACTACACTAATGTAGAGATGTTGACAAGCATAAGCATGCAGAGGCACATCTATTGACATAATAGTAATATACATATATGTGTAAGAAAACATGCACATACACATCTGTACATAAACAAACACATTTTATTCACATACAGGCATTCAGATAGTAGAATTTAGACATTGAAAAAAAAAAAACTGGTGGTAGCCTGCCCTCATCAAAAATGAATTCACAAGACAGTGAGTTGATTTGTTATAATTTAATATTTTGAACTCCTCCTCCTTCAATAAATAGGAGTGTTGTTGCTCTGGTCTAAAAGTTCTGAGTGGCAAAATTAATGGAACAAAGGAGTAGTGTGTATGAAAGGGGATGGGGTGGGATGAAGTGTGAGAAAGTGGTAAAGGATGCAAGCATAGAAAATAGATGTTAAATGGTGATGATAATGATGTTACTTCATCCAACTGTTTGGAATAAATACCAGCTTTGCTGAGATAATGTCAGTAGGATTGATCACCTAAAGATACTTTTCTGATCATATAAAGTTGAAAACAACTGAGTCTGAATATCACATCAGTGTATAAGATAACTCTTATGTTATGAAATAAAATATCCATGTATATTCAGTTTAGAATAAGCACACTGTATCACTCCATGCTGTAAGATGTAACTAAAGGGGTTGGCACCAGGAAAGACATCTGACAATAAAATACTGCCTCAAAAAGGATCCCATGCTGAGTATTATTAACTCGTTCCTTACTATAGTTCTAATAAAATACACTGTATTGAAATTAATTACTGAAGAATTTAGTAATATTATTTCAACTAGCAGAAAAACTGCCCTGCAGGCGGTTTTCTGCTAGCATATGCAGTGTGTATATTAGTATACGCAAATATATATGCATTTAGATATGTTAAAAAAGGAGAAATTGAGATTAGCGATGGAAATACAAACGTTATGATATAACGGTGGACATATATAAACTGTTATGATATAACATATATTATATATAAATATAAGAGAGATATTTGTTGGTTGGTTCGTTCCAGCATCACACAAAAACGAAAAGTGACAATCAAAAAGTAAGTGCAGCAATGGAAAAAGGGTTTAATACCCAGGAAGGTTTATTCATACTAATTTTATAACATCATAAAAGAAGAAAAACATTCTGGATGTGTTAACCAACCTAACTGCTATTTCTAGCAGGTTGGGAATCAACCTTAAGGGATTCTCCAATTCGAACGCTGGTTTACACACACTCACATGCACATAAACGTGCGTGCACTCATACATTTATATATACTTATTTATATCTATTCTGTGTTTTTTTTTAATATCTTCTTATTTTACATTCCATTCTTTCTTCTCAGTTAGATAAATTTTAAGATTTCATTTTAACGTCATACTAGCAGTAAAGCCCGGCGTTGCTCGGGGTCGCTCAGTAGCTGTGTTAAAGTTACAATGTTAAGTTTCTTTATTGGATTAAAAACTGTAGTGTCTACTGTGCAGACTTGCATGTGGTGTTTTTGATTAATATTCCCTCAACCAACAATATGCCTTATGAAGTTAAGAAAACATAACGATAACCCGAATGTTATAACAAAAGAGGATGCTGGGGATAAAAACTGCACTGGTTATTTATTAACAAAGATCGAAAATGTAAACACTGCAACGCAGAGAAAAACATTAGCGTAACCAAATTATCAGTTATGTCTGTCTGCACGCCTATATCACCTCTCTGCACGACTGTCTGTCTGCACGCCTATATCACCTCTCTGCACGACTGTCTGTCTGCACGCCTATATCAACTCTCTGCACGACTGTCTGTCTGCACGCCTATATCACCTCTCTGCACGACTATCTGTCTGCACGCCTATATCACCTCTCTGCACGACTGTCTGTCTGCACGCGTATATCACCTCTCTGCACGACTATCTGTCTGCACGACTGTCTGTCTACACGCCTAACGAAATTTACAGATACATATATTTTAAATAAACTTATATAATTTTTGCCTTTTTTTACGAAATATTTGCTTGTTTTACGTAGTTTTTAAATAGACTTGTTTTCAAGTAAAAATATTGTTTTAAAAGGCTTTTAAATGGAAATGAAGCAAAACGGAAGCTTAGTGTTCGAACTGATGAATTTTGCAGGTCAAAATTTTGCTGGCTCGACAACTGTTCGTGTATTGTGTTAATGTCATTTTAAACGCTGAGAAAGCCAGCGTAATTTTTTTAATTTTTGCCAGCGTAATTTTTTTAATTTTTGCCAGCGTAATTTTTTTAATTTTTGCACGCAGAAAATGTAAACAGAACGTAAGACGCTACGCTGAATGTAAACAGAACAAAGGGAAATCATTTTTTTAATTTTTGCACGCAGAAAATGTAAAGAGAACGTAAGACGCTACGCTGAATGTAAACAGAACAAAGGGAAATAACTGATCACTTACGCTCAAAAATCGATACATTATATTCGATTTCGTCAGATAGGGCGGGTCAATTTGAAATATTTTTTTTCCGATGTCTTCGCTAGGGCTCAATGTACAAGTATAGCAATTTCGGTGCAATTCCGTGAGAGATTCTAAGAGGAGATGTGTGCCAAAAATCGATAGACAGACAGACAACCTCAGTTTTATATATATAGATAAAAGATTGGAACTTCCATCATTCTTTTGAGAAACGTGGATCAACCACCTCTATACAATAAAGCATGCTTTACATTCAGGCGGAAGATGGACCACCTAGAAATCTTCATATCGTATGGACGAATGGTAAAACAAAGAATCTTGTGAATCTGGAAGATTTTTTACTGTTTATCTATTTATTTTTTGGTCACACATACACACCACGGTCTGTAAACTAGATAAACATCCAATTCTGTCGTTCTCCCTTCTATCTGTCTTCTCTTATCATCTGTTTCGCTGGGTGAAGCTGGGTACGTCATCTAGTGATATATAAGTGTTATGGAGAAATGTTATGATATAATTGTTTCTACTTTTGGCACAAGGCCAGCAAATACCCAGTGCATTACTGGTACTTTATTTTATCGACCCCGTAAGGATGAAAGGCAAAGTTAAAGTTGACAACGAATGCTACTGGAAGTTAACATTTAAAAGTTTCAAAAGAAGTGAATCTTGAAATAAGCAATATATAATGATATTTATGTTTAATCAAGAACTACGAAATTTAATAGATAAATTACATAATATTCAATCATGATTTATTCAAAGTAAGCCAACTTATTTTTAATCGCGTAAAAAAAATAAATAAACTGGACACAGCCTCACACTCCTCCCTTTATTATATTATTAAGATGGTATTTCTAACATAACAAAAGATTTTAATTTAAATAGGAATCTAAATGGATGGTTTTGTTTCATAGAACCAGAGGTGGTTTTGGGTGAGTTGGTAAAAATAACTTCAACAATATTTTAATGTAAAGATATGGTCAACATTTTGATCCCTCATCTGTTCTATCTACATGTTGGTGAACTGTTGATGAAATATTCTTAATCCATTGAATCTCATCATCATCATCGGTTCTGATATACACGTGCATTAACCAAATTATCTTTTTCCTTTCCTTCTATAGGAACAACCTGTCTAGTTCTGGTGTCATAGTAAACGCTGGGTGGCCGTAGGATTAATCACTGCCTGATTCTTGGGTGTCAATATCATCACCATCATCATCATCATCATCATCATCATTTTACGTCTGCTTTTCCCTGCTTAGCAAAATATATTCTGATATACCCATTCAAACCAGACCTCACCCATATTTTCCCCTGTAGAATTGACTTACAGTTGTTTATGTTGGGTTTTAACTACATCAGTTATATCATTGTGAGAGATTCTCCAAAGTTTATGAACACTGCTTCTTCTCAACTGACTATCTTTAAAAAATTGTATAAATCATCCCAACCTGTTCAATCCATTTATCAATCCATTTAAAAATTGAAATTGTACAAATACTGATGAGGATTTGTACAACAGAAACCATTTGATCTATATCTTTGGGAAATTTATATGGTAAATGAATAAGGATGGAATCTCGAAAACCAGTCATCAAAATGAACTTCAAATTGTATAGCCCTGTCTATGGCTTGTGTCATTGCCAGACCATCAGCTGAGGAATAAATATGTTCTTCAATCAAAGGAATGTTTTCTTGATCTGTTGTATCCAGATTGATATTGTGAAGGTAGCAGACCAATTCTGTCATATGGTCAGGAATACTGAAGAGCTGTTGGCAGCTGTTTTTTTGTGACACATAGTTGGAATTGGTGTAGTTCATGGCACATTCAATACAATTTGTCACTGTGCTGTTCATAACCTGAAGCAAAATAGATGGGTTAGATTTACATAATTCTGGGTAAATTTTTCTTTCCTTCCAAGCATCTAATTGCTTAGAAAAACCTTCAGAATGGATCACAAGGATGAAATTGACTGCTTTTTGAATCTCTGCTAAATTAGTCATCATTTTGTAATCCTCATTCAGGTTTAAAACTTCACAGAAGCAGTGTTCATGTAGGTATAATATGAACGCATCACATGCCTGTTGATGTTGTTCATGGTCAAAAGTGTTTATGATGCACAATTTTATTTTATCCTTTTCTTCTGGTTGTGGTTGGGAATCTGAAAAAGTATGGAATGAATACATTATCAATGTAGGAACATGGAATCTATATACATAAATGGCAATTTCTGTCTGTTTGTGAACCTAAAACTAAAAAACTACCAAACCGATCTTGATGAAACTTGACATGTGTGTAGGGCTCATGCCCATTTGATTTCTGTCGTATATTTCAAACCCCCCGGTGAAAATTTTTTCCCTTTGATTTATATGAAATTTAAACCATAGGTAAATGACAAGATATGATGCCTATTCACAAAATTTCAGCAAATTTCAATAATAATAAGACACCCTAATGGAGGTTAAACCCCCTATCGTGAAAATGTTGGCCAATAAATGAAACAAGATTTCACAAACTCCTCCTATGGTTTTGGAGATAGACCCCCATAACCATATATATATTCTGAAACTACATTGCCCAGGGTACTTGGATAAGTATATTTAATTTTAATCAAAGAGTTCCCCAGGGGCACAAAACCCTCGCTGAAAATTTTTTCTCTTCGAATTATATGAAATTTAAACCATAGGTAAATGACAAGATATGATGCCTATTCCTAAAAGTTTTGAATTGAGATTTAAAAAAAAATTATTTACGAGAAACAAAATAAGAATAAGATTTAATAATATAATTTTGATTAGATATATTTCAAAAAATAATGTTTTCCAATTTTTCAGGCATTACATTTTACATTGAGTAATATTGAAATGCAGCGTTTTTATCCATAAATTCATATATGCAGTTCACATTCTTAGTGCACTTACTTTATAGTCATTATACATGTATTTTGAATTAATATATTACAGTTTACTGCTCACTATATTACAGCTTACAGTTGCTGTATATTACAGTGTATAGACACTGTATATTAAGTTATTGTATATTACAGTTTATAGTTACTGTATATTACAGTTTACAGTTACTGTATATAACAGTGTATAGTTACTGTATATTACAGTGTATAGTTACTGTATATTACAGTTTATAGTTACTGTATATTACAGTGTATAGTTACTGTATATTACAGTATATAGTTACTGTATATTACAGTGTACAGTTACTGTATATTACAGTGTACAGTTACTGTATATTACAGTGTATAGTTACTGTATATTACAGTGTATAGTTACAGTATATTACAGTGTATAGTTACTGTATATTACAGTTTATAGTTACTGTATATTACAATGTACAGTTACTGTATATTACAGTGTATAGTTACTGTATATTACAGTGTATAGTTACTGTATATTACAGTGTATAGTTACTGTATATTACAGTGTACAGTTACTGTATATTACAGTGTACAGTTACTGTATATTACAGTGTATAGTTACTGTATATTACAGTGTATAGTTACTGTATATTACAGTGTATAGTTACTGTATATTACAGTGTACAGCTACTGTATATTACAGTGTACAGTTACTGTATATTACAGTGTATAGTTACTGTATATTACAGTGTATAGTTACTGTATATTACAGTGTATAGTTACTGTATATTACAGTGTATAGTTACTGTATATTACAGTGCACAGTTACTGTATATTACAGTTTACAGTTACTGTATATTACAGTGTATAGTTACTGTATATTACAGTTTACAGTTACTGTATATTACAGTGTATAGTTACTGTATATTACGGTGTATAGTTACTGTATATTACAGTGTATAGTTACTGTATATTACAGTGTATAGTTACTGTATATTACAGTGTATAGTTACTGTATATTACAGTGTATAGTTACTGTATATTACAGTATAGAGTTACTGTATATTACAGTGTATAGTTACTGTATATTACAGTGTATAGTTACTGTATATTACAGTTTACAGTTACTGTATATTACAGTGTACAGTTACTGAATATTACAGTGTATAGTTACTGTATATTACAGTGTATAGTTACTGTATATTACAGTGTATAGTTACTGTATATTACAGTGTATAGTTACTGTATATTACAGTGTATAGTTACTGTATATTACAGTGTATAGTTACTGTATATTACAGTGTATAGTTACTGTATATTACAGTGTACAGTTACTGAATATTACAGTGTATAGTTACTGTATATTACAGTGTATAGTTACTGTATATTACAGTGTATAGTTACGGTATATTACAGTTTATAGTTACTGTATATTACAGTGTACAGTTACTGAATATTACAGTGTATAGTTACTGTATATTACAGTGTATAGTTACTGTATATTACAGTTTACAGTTACTGTATATTACAGTGTACAGTTACTGAATATTACAGTGTATAGTTACTGTATATTGCAGTTTATAGTTACTGTATATTACAGTGTATAGTTACTGTATATTACAGTGTATAGTTACTGTATATTACAGTGTATAGTTACTGTATATTACAGTGTATAGTTACTGTATATTACAGTTTATAGTTACTGTATATTACAGTGTATAGTTACTGTATATTGCAGTTTATAGTTACTGTATATTACAGTGTATAGTTACTGTATATTACAGTGTATAGTTACTGTATATTACAGTTTATAGTTACTGTATATTACAGTTTATAGTTACTGTATTTTACAGTGTATAGTTACTGTATATTACAGTTTATAGTTACTGTATATTACACTGTACAGTTACTGTATATTACAGTTTATAGTTACTGTATATTACAGTGTATAGTTACTGTATATTACAGTTTATAGTTACTGTATATTACAGTGTATAGTTACTGTATATTACAGTGTATAGTTACTGTATATTACAGTTTATAGTTACTGTATATTACAGTGTATAGTTACTGTATATTACAGTTTATAGTTACTGTATATTACAGTGTATAGTTACTGTATATTATACTGTACAGTTACTGTATATTACAGTTTATAGTTACTGTATATTACAGTGTATAGTTACTGTATATTACAGTGTATAGTTACTGTATATTACAGTTTATAGTTACTGTATATTACAGTGTATAGTTACTGTATATTACAGTGTATAGTTACTGTATATTACAGTGTACAGTTACTGTATATTACACTGTATAGTTACTGTATATTACACTGTATAGTTACTGTATATTACACTGTATAGTTACTGTATATTACAGTGTACAGTTACTGTATATTACAGTGTATAGTTACTCTATATTACAGTGTATAGTTACTGTATATTACAGTGTACAGTTACTGTATATTACAGTGTACAGTTACTGTATATTACAGTGTTTAGTTACTGTATATTACAGTTTATAGTTACTGTATATTACAGTGTACAGTTACTGTATATTACAGTGTATAGTTACTGTATATTACAGTGTATAGTTACTGTATATTACAGTGTATAGTTACTCTATATTACAGTGTATAGTTACTGTATATTACAGTGTATAGTTACTGTATATTACAGTGTACAGTTACTGTATATTACGGTGTATAGTTACTGTATATTACAGTGTATAGTTACTGTATATTACAGTGTTTAGTTACTGTATATTACAGTTTATAGTTACTGTATATTACAGTGTACAGTTACTGTATATAACAGTGTATAGTTACTGTATATTACAGTGTATAGTTACTGTATATTACAGTTTATAGTTACTGTATATTACAGTGTATAGTTACTGTATATTACAGTGTATAGTTACTGTATATTACAGTGTACAGTTACTGTATATTACGGTGTATAGTTACTGTATATTACAGTGTATAGTTACTGTATATTACAGTGTATAGTTACTGTATATTACAGTGTATAGTTACTGTATATTACAGTTTATAGTTACTGTATATTACACTGTATAGTTACTGTATATTACAGTGTATAGTTACTGTATATTACAGTTTATAGTTACTGTGTATTACAGTTTATAGTTACTGTATATTACAGTGTATAGTTACTGTATATTACAGTGTATAGTTACTGTATATTACAGTGTATAGTTACTGTATATTACAGTTTATAGTTACTGTGTATTACAGTGTATAGTTACTGTATATTACAGTTTATAGTTACTGTGTATTACAGTTTATAGTTACTGTATATTACAGTGTATAGTTACTGTATATTACAGTTTATAGTTACTGTATATTACAGTGTACAGTTACTGTATATTACACTGTACAGTTACTGTATATTACAGTATATAGTTACTGTATATTACAGTGTATAGTTACTGTATATTACAGTGTACAGTTACTGTATATTACAGTGTATAGTTACTGTATATTACAGTGCACAGTTACTGTATATTACAGTTTACAGTTACTGTATATTACAGTGTATAGTTACTGTATATTACAGTTTACAGTTACTATATATTACAGTGTATAGTTACTGTATATTACAGTGTATAGTTACTGTATATTACAGTGTATAGTTACTGTATATTACAGTTTATAGTTACTGTATATTACAGTGTATAGTTACTGTATATTACAGTGTATAGTTACTGTATATTACAGTGCACAGTTACTGTATATTACAGTTTACAGTTACTGTATATTACAGTGTATAGTTACTGTATATTACAGTTTACAGTTACTGTATATTACAGTGTATAGTTACTGTATATTACAGTGTATAGTTACTGTATATTACAGTTTACAGTTACTGTATATTACAGTGTACAGTTACTGTATATTACAGTTTACAGTTACTGTATATTACAGTATATAGTTACTGTATATTACAGTTTATAGTTACTGTATATTACAGTGTACAGTTACTGTATGTTACAGTGTACAGTTACTGTATATTACAGTGTATAGTTACTGTATATTACAGTGTACAGTTACTGTATATTACAGTATATAGTTACTGTATGTTACAGTGTACAGTTACTGTATATTACAGTGTATAGTTACTGTATATTACAGTGTATAGTTACTGTATATTACAGTTTATAGTTACTGTATATTACAGTGTACAGTTACTGTATATTACAGTTTACAGTTACTGTATATTAAAGTTTATAGTTACTGTATATTACAGTGTATAGTTACTGTATATTACAGTGTATAGTTACTGTATATTACAGTTTATAGTTACTGTATATTACAGTGTACAGTTACTGTATATTACAGTTTACAGTTACTGTATATTACAGTGTACAGTTACTGTATATTACAGTGTATAGTTACTGTATATTACAGGTATAGTTACTGTATATTACAGTGTATAGTTACTGTATATTACAGTGTATAGTTACTGTATATTACAGTGTATAGTTACTGTATGTTACAGTGTACAGTTACTGTATATTACAGTGTATAGTTACTGTATATTACAGTGTACAGTTACTGTATATTACAGTGTATAGTTACTCTATATTACAGTGTATAGTTACTGTATATTACACTGTATAGTTACTGTATATTACACTGTATAGTTACTGTATATTACAGTGTATAGTTACTGTATATTACAGTGTATAGTTACTGTATATTACAGCGTACAGTTCCTGTATATTACAGTGTATAGTTACTGTATATTACAGTGTATAGTTACTGTATATTACAGTGTATAGTTACTGTATATTACAGTGTACAGTTACTGTATATTACAGTTTATAGTTACTGTATATTACAGTGTATAGTTACTGTATATTACAGTGTATAGTTACTGTATATTACAGTTTATAGTTACTGTATATTACAGTGTATAGTTACTGTATATTACAGTGTATAGTTACTGTATATTACAGTTTATAGTTACTGTATATTACAGTGTATAGTTACTGTATATTACAGTTTATAGTTACTGTATATTACAGTGTATAGTTACTGTATATTACAGTGTATAGTTACTGTATATTACAGTTTATAGTTACTGTGTATTACAGTTTATAGTTACTGTATATTACAGTGTATAGTTACTGTATATTACAGTGTATAGTTACTGTATATTACAGTGTATATTTACTGTATATTACAGTGTATAGTTACTGTATATTACAGTTTACAGTTACTGTATATTACAGTTTATAGTTACTGTATATTACAGTGTATAGTTACTGTATATTACAGTGTATAGTTACTGTGTATTACAGTGTATAGTTACTGTATATTACAGTGTATAGTTACTGTATATTACAGTGTATAGTTATTGTATATTACAGTGTATAGTTACTGTATATTACAGTTTATAGTTACTGTATATTACAGTGTATAGTTACTGTATATTACAGTGTATAGTTACTGTATATTACAGTGTATAGTTACTGTATATTACAGTGTATAGTTACTGTATATTACAGTGTATAGTTACTGTATATTACAGTGTATAGTTACTGTATATTACAGTGTATAGTTACTGTATATTACAGTGTATAGTTACTGTATATTACAGTGTATAGTTACTGTATATTACAGTGTATAGTTACTGTATATTACAGTGTATAGTTACTGTATATTACAGTGTATAGTTACTGTATATTACAGTGTATAGTTACTGTATATTACAGTGTACAGTTACTGTATATTACAGTGTACAGTTACTGTATATTACAGTGTATAGTTACTGTATATTACAGTGTATAGTTACAGTATATTACAGTGTACAGTTACTGTATATTACAGTGTATAGTTACTGTATATTACAGTGTATAGTTACTGTATATTACAGTGTACAGCTACTGTATATTACAGTGTACAGTTACTGTATATTACAGTGTATAGTTACTGTATATTACAGTGTATAGTTACTGTATATTACAGTGTATAGTTACTGTATATTACAGTGTACAGTTACTGTATATTACAGTGTATAGTTACTGTATATTACAGTTTATAGTTACTGTATATTACAGTTTATAGTTACTGTATATTACAGTGTAAAGTTACTGTATATTACAGCGTATAGTTACTGTATATTACGGTCTATAGTTACTGTATATTACAGTGTATAGTTACTGTATATTACAGTGTATAGTTACTGTATATTACAGTGTATAGTTACTGTATATTACAGTGTATAGTTACTGTATATTACAGTGTATAGTTACTGTATATTACAGTGTACAGTTACTGTATATTACACTGTACAGTTACTGTATATTACAGTATATAGTTACTGTATATTACAGTGTATAGTTACTGTATATTACAGTGTACAGTTACTGTATATTACAGTGTATAGTTACTGTATATTACAGTGCACAGTTACTGTATATTACAGTTTACAGTTACTGTATATTACAGTGTATAGTTACTGTATATTACAGTTTACAGTTACTGTATATTACAGTGTATAGTTACTGTATATTACAGTTTACAGTTACTGTATATTACAGTGTATAGTTACTGTATATTACAGTGTATAGTTACTGTATATTACAGTTTACAGTTACTGTATATTACAGTGTACAGTTACTGTATATTACAGTTTACAGTTACTGTATATTACAGTATATAGTTACTGTATATTACAGTTTATAGTTACTCTATATTACAGTGTACAGTTACTGTATGTTACAGTGTACAGTTACTGTATATTACAGTGTATAGTTACTGTATATTACAGTGTACAGTTACTGTATATTACAGTATATAGTTACTGTATGTTACAGTGTACAGTTACTGTATATTACAGTGTATAGTTACTGTATATTACAGTGTATAGTTACTGTATATTACAGTTTATAGTTACTGTATATTACAGTGTACAGTTACTGTATATTACAGTTTACAGTTACTGTATATTAAAGTTTATAGTTACTGTATATTACAGTGTATAGTTACTGTATATTACAGTGTATAGTTACTGTATATTACAGTTTACAGTTACTGTATATTACAGTGTACAGTTACTGTATATTACAGTGTATAGTTACTGTATATTACAGGTATAGTTACTGTATATTACAGTGTATAGTTACTGTATATTACAGTGTATAGTTACTGTATATTACAGTGTATAGTTACTGTATGTTACAGTGTACAGTTACTGTATATTACAGTGTATAGTTACTGTATATTACAGTGTACAGTTACTGTATATTACAGTTTATAGTTACTGTATATTACAGTGTATAGTTACTGTATATTACAGTTTATAGTTACTGTATATTACACTGTATAGTTACTGTATATTACAGTTTATAGTTACTGTATATTACAGTGTATAGTTACTGTATATTACAGCGTACAGTTCCTGTATATTACAGTGTATAGTTACTGTATATTACAGTGTATAGTTACTGTATATTACAGTGTATAGTTACTGTATATTACAGTGTACAGTTACTGTATATTACAGTTTATAGTTACTGTATATTACAGTGTATAGTTACTGTATATTACAGTGTATAGTTACTGTATATTACAGTTTATAGTTACTGTATATTACAGTGTATAGTTACTGTATATTACAGTGTATAGTTACTGTATATTACAGTTTATAGTTACTGTATATTACAGTGTATAGTTACTGTATATTACAGTTTGTAGTTATTGTATATTACAGTGTATAGTTACTGTATATTACAGTGTATAGTTACTGTATATTACAGTTTATAGTTACTGTGTATTACAGTTTATAGTTACTGTATATTACAGTGTATAGTTACTGTATATTACAGTGTATAGTTACTGTATATTACAGTGTATAGTTACTGTATATTACAGTGTATAGTTACTGTATATTACAGTGTATAGTTACTGTATATTACAGTGTATAGTTACTGTATATTACAGTGTATAGTTACTGTATATTACAGTGTATAGTTACTGTATATTACAGTGTATAGTTACTGTATATTACAGTGTATAGTTACTGTATATTACAGTGTACAGTTACTGTATATTACAGTGTACAGTTACTGTATATTACAGTGTATAGTTACTGTATATTACAGTGTATAGTTACAGTATATTACAGTGTATAGTTACTGTATATTACAGTGTACAGTTACTGTATATTACAGTGTATAGTTACTGTATATTACAGTATATAGTTACTGTATATTACAGTGTACAGCTACTGTATATTACAGTGTACAGTTACTGTATATTACAGTGTATAGTTACTGTATATTACAGTGTATAGTTACTGTATATTACAGTGTATAGTTACTGTATATTACAGTGTACAGTTACTGTATATTACAGTGTATAGTTACTGTATATTACAGTTTATAGTTACTGTATATTACAGTTTATAGTTACTGTATATTACAGTATAAAGTTACTGTATATTACAGCGTATAGTTACTGTATATTACGGTCTATAGTTACTGTATATTACAGTGTATAGTTACTGTATATTACAGTGTATAGTTACTGTATATTACAGTGTATAGTTACTGTATATTACAGTATATAGTTACTGTATATTACAGTGTATAGTTACTGTATATTACAGTGTACAGTTACTGTATATTACACTGTACAGTTACTGTATATTACAGTATATAGTTACTGTATATTACAGTGTATAGTTACTGTATATTACAGTGTACAGTTACTGTATATTACAGTGTATAGTTACTGTATATTACAGTGCACAGTTACTGTATATTACAGTTTACAGTTACTGTATATTACAGTGTATAGTTACTGTATATTACAGTTTACAGTTACTGTATATTACAGTGTATAGTTACTGTATATTACAGTGTATAGTTACTGTATATTACAGTGTATAGTTACTGTATATTACAGTTTATAGTTACTGTATATTACAGTGTATAGTTACTGTATATTACAGTGTATAGTTACTGTATATTACAGTGCACAGTTACTGTATATTACAGTTTACAGTTACTGTATATTACAGTGTATAGTTACTGTATATTACAGTTTACAGTTACTGTATATTACAGTGTATAGTTACTGTATATTATAGTGTATAGTTACTGTATATTACAGTTTACAGTTACTGTATATTACAGTGTACAGTTACTGTATATTACAGTTTACAGTTACTGTATATTACAGTATATAGTTACTGTATATTACAGTTTATAGTTACTGTATATTACAGTGTACAGTTACTGTATGTTACAGTGTACAGTTACTGTATATTACAGTGTATAGTTACTGTATATTACAGTGTACAGTTACTGTATATTACAGTATATAGTTACTGTATGTTACAGTGTACAGTTACTGTATATTACAGTGTATAGTTACTGTATATTACAGTGTATAGTTACTGTATATTACAGTTTATAGTTACTGTATATTACAGTGTACAGTTACTGTATATTACAGTTTACAGTTACTGTATATTAAAGTTTATAGTTACTGTATATTACAGTGTATAGTTACTGTATATTACAGTGTATAGTTACTGTATATTACAGTTTACAGTTACTGTATATTACAGTGTACAGTTACTGTATATTACAGTGTATAGTTACTGTATATTACAGGTATAGTTACTGTATATTACAGTGTATAGTTACTGTATATTACAGTGTATAGTTACTGTATATTACAGTGTATAGTTACTGTATGTTACAGTGTACAGTTACTGTATATTACAGTGTATAGTTACTGTATATTACAGTGTACAGTTACTGTATATTACAGTGTATAGTTACTCTATATTACAGTGTATAGTTACTGTATATTACACTGTATAGTTACTGTATATTACACTGTATAGTTACTGTATATTACAGTTTATAGTTACTGTATATTACAGTGTATACTTACTGTATATTACAGCGTACAGTTCCTGTATATTACAGTGTATAGTTACTGTATATTACAGTGTATAGTTACTGTATATTACAGTGTATAGTTACTGTATATTACAGTGTACAGTTACTGTATATTACAGTTTATAGTTACTGTATATTACAGTGTATAGTTACTGTATATTACAGTGTATAGTTACTGTATATTACAGTTTATAGTTACTGTATATTACAGTGTATAGTTACTGTATATTACAGTGTATAGTTACTGTATATTACAGTTTATAGTTACTGTATATTACAGTGTATAGTTACTGTATATTACAGTTTATAGTTACTGTATATTACAGTGTATAGTTACTGTATATTACAGTGTATAGTTACTGTATATTACAGTTTATAGTTACTGTGTATTACAGTTTATAGTTACTGTATATTACAGTGTATAGTTACTGTATATTACAGTGTATAGTTACTGTATATTACAGTGTATAGTTACTGTATATTACAGTTTACAGTTACTGTATATTACAGTTTACAGTTACTGTATATTACAGTTTATAGTTACTGTATATTACAGTGTATAGTTACTGTATATTACAGTGTATAGTTACTGTGTATTACAGTGTATAGTTACTGTATATTACAGTGTATAGTTACTGTATATTACAGTGTATAGTTATTGTATATTACAGTGTATAGTTACTGTATATTACAGTTTATAGTTACTGTATATTACAGTGTATAGTTACTGTATATTACAGTGTATAGTTACTGTATATTACAGTGTATAGTTACTGTATATTACAGTGTATAGTTACTCTATATTACAGTGTATAGTTACTGTATATTACAGTGTATAGTTACTGTATATTACAGTGTATAGTTACTGTATATTACAGTGTATAGTTACTGTATATTACAGTGTATAGTTACTGTATATTACAGTGTATAGTTACTGTATATTACAGTGTATAGTTACTGTATATTACAGTATATAGTTACTGTATATTACAGTGTACAGTTACTGTATATTACAGTGTATAGTTACTGTATATTACAGTGTATAGTTACTGTATATTACAGTGTATAGTTACAGTATATTACAGTGTATAGTTACTGTATATTACAGTGTACAGTTACTGTATATTACAGTGTATAGTTACTGTATATTACAGTATATAGTTACTGTATATTACAGTGTACAGATACTGTATATTACAGTGTACAGTTACTGTATATTACAGTGTATAGTTACTGTATATTACAGTGTATAGTTACTGTATATTACAGTGTATAGTTACTGTATATTACAGTGTACAGTTACTGTATATTACAGTGTATAGTTACTGTATATTACAGTTTATAGTTACTGTACATTACAGTTTATAGTTACTGTATATTACAGTGTAAAGTTACTGTATATTACAGCGTATAGTTACTGTATATTACGGTCTATAGTTACTGTATATTACAGTGTATAGTTACTGTATATTACAGTGTATAGTTACTGTATATTACAGTGTATAGTTACTGTATATTACAGTGTATAGTTACTGTATATTACAGTATATAGTTACTGTATATTACAGTGTATAGTTACTGTATATTACAGTGTATAGTTACTGTATATTACAGTTTACATTTACTGTATATTACAGTGTACAGTTACTGAATATTACAGTGTATAGTTACTGTATATTACAGTGTATAGTTACTCTATATTACAGTGTATAGTTACTGTATATTACAGTGTATAGTTACTGTATATTACAGTGTATAGTTACTGTATATTACAGTTTATAGTTACTGTATATTACAGTGTTTAGTTACTGTATATTACAGTATACAGTTACTGTATATTACAGTGTATAGTTACTGTATATTACAGTTTATAGTTACTGTACATTACAGTGTATAGTTACTGTATATTACAGTGTATAGTTACTGTATATTACAGTGTACAGTTACTGTATATTACAGTGTATAGTTACTGTATATTACAGTGTATAGTTACTGTATATTACAGTTTACAGTTACTGTATATTACAGTGCATAGTTACTGTATATTACAGTCTACAGCTACTGTATATTACAGTGTACAGTTACTGTATATTACAGTGTATAGTTACTGTATATTACAGTGTATAGTTACTGTATATTACAGTGTATAGTTACTGTATATTACAGCATATAGTTACTGTATATTAAAGTGTATAGTTACTGTATATTACAGTGTATAGTTACTGTATATTACAGTGTACAGTTACTGTATATTACAGTGTACAGTTACTGTATATTACAGTGTATAGTTACTGTATATTACAGTGCACAGTTACTGTATATTACAGTGTATAGTTACTGTATATTACAGTGTATAGTTACTGTATATTAGTGCACAGTTACTGTATATTACAGTGTATAGTTACTGTATATTACACTGTATAGTTACTGTATATTACAGTGTACGGTTACTGTATATTACAGTGTATAGTTACTGTATATTACAGTGTATAGTTACTGTTTATTACAGTGTATAGTTACTGTATATTACAGTGTATAGTTACTGTATATTACAGTGTATAGTTACTGTATATTACAGTTTATAGTTACTGTATATTACAGTGTACAGTTACTGTATATTACAGTTTATAGTTACTGTATATTACAGTGTATAGTTACTGTATATTACACTGTACAGTTACTGTATATTACAGTTTATAGTTACTGTATATTACAGTGTACAGTTACTGTATATTACAGTGTATAGTTACTGTATATTACAGTGTATAGTTACTGTATATTACAGTGCACAGTTACTGTATATTACAGTGTATAGTTACTGTATATTACACTGTATAGTTACTGTATATTACAGTGTACGGTTACTGTATATTACAGTGTATAGTTACTGTATATTACAGTTTATAGTTACTGTATATTACAGTGTACAGTTACTGTATATTACAGTGTATAGTTACTGTATATTACAGTGTACAGTTACTGTATATTACAGTTTATAGTTACTGTATATTACAGTGTACAGTTACTGTATATTACAGTTTATAGTTACTGTATATTACAGTGTATAGTTACAGTATATTACAGTTTATAGTTACAGTATATTACAGTGTATAGTTACTGTATATTACAGTGTATAGTTACTGTATATTACAGTGTATAGTTACTGTATATTACAGTGTATAGTTACTGTATATTACAGTGTATAGTTACTGTATATTACAGTGTATAGTTACTGTATATTACAGTGTACAGTTACTGTATATTACAGTGTACAGTTACTGTATATTACAGTGTATAGTTACTGTATATTACAGTGTACAGTTACTGTATATTACAGTGTATAGTTACTGTATATTACAGTGTATAGTTACTGTATATTACAGTGTATAGTTACTGTATATTACAGTGTATAGTTACTGTATATTACAGTTTATAGTTACTGTATATTACAGTATACAGTTACTCTATATTACAGTGTATAGTTACTCTATATTACAGTCTACAGTTACTCTATATTACAGTGTATAGTTACTCTATATAAAGTTTATATGTATTGCATATTATAGTTTACATCTAGTTTACAGTTACAGTGTATGATAGTGTGCAGTTATCATATATTACACATTACAGCTGTTTATACATAATTTACACTAATGACCTAGAGGTAAGCATTAGCTTCATTACCATTATTATTTATTTATTTTATTTCTTCTATTGTTATTTTATTTCATTAGATTTTATAAAAACTGGTTTCAAATTGAAAAACCATTTGTTTGAAATTGTTTATATTTACATCTAAACCTTCGATGATCATTATATGTAAGAAAATTGTCTATTCTTTTAAATACCCACTTAATAAGAAAATTAGTCATATTACTTAATCCCTCCAACTTTTTGATTATCTAAAAAATTTATTGAAAATCACAAGTAATGTATTTCATTAAAAATAAGATTGTGAAATGATATCTTAATAGACTCACCATTTTTTAACACAGAATCTTGTTTGGAATGAAACATATGCCGGTATTTTACTGAAATTGAGGTAAAAAGAAAATGATGGAAAGTGGATGTTAAATGATGAGGATGTGACCTTTTAACTGTTGTTAATAGAAATGGCAAGCACATAACAGAAATTGGTGTGAAATTGTTCTCTAATTTGATAACTTTGTGTTAGAAATTAAAAATATTCTCCAAGTCCAAAGATTAAGAGATGGAAATAATGAAATTGTGGAATTTGAATGCAACAACTGTCATTGTGGTCATAGAAACCTTAGGGGAAGTCCATTAAAAAAAAATCTAACAATAAAATTGAAGGTTTCTCTGAAAAATCTGACCTCAGTGAATTCTGCCACTACTAACAATGATTTCTAATTTTGGCACAGGGTCAGAAATTTAAGGGGAGGGGAGAGTCGACTATATCAACCCTAGTACTTGACTGGTACTTTATTTCATTGACCATAGGAGAATGAAAAGCAAAGTTAACCATGGCAAAATTAGAATGTAAAGAACCATAACTGAATGCAGCAAAGCATTTTGTCCAACACTTTAACAATCTTGCCAATTCAATGCCGCTACTATTACTACTACTACTACTACTACTACTACTACTACTACTACTACTACTACTACTACTACTACTACTACTACTACTACTACTATTGCCACCACCACCACACACTGGAGGACAGAATCTTGATTCTCATCCTCTTCCTCTTTAAAAAAAGCAGCATTGTTGATTTTGGTAATATACTGTACCTCACAGACACAAGAACAAAACTGAATACAGCAAAGCTTTTATTGTAGTACTTTACTGATTAATCAAATCTATCTCCCACCACTCTTTTGGAACTAGAATTTTTTTCCATACACTGACACATATGCGTATGTGCACATGCATACATTTATATGGGAAGAGAGAGAGGAGTAGTATGAAGTAGTCATAACAACAGTGGTAGCAGCACCCTGTTTTTGTTGTAAAGAGAGAGTAGTATGAGGTAGTCATAACAGCAGTGGTAGCAACACCCTGTTTTTGTTGTAAAGAGAGAGGAGTAGTACGAGGTAGTCATAACAACTGTGGTAGCAGCATCCTGTTCAGCAGACATAAAGAGAGAGGTTTAGTATGAGGTAGTCATAATAACAGTGGTAGCAGCACCCTACATTTCTTGAAGAGAGGAGTATAGTATGAGGTAGTCAAACTACTCCCCTTTCTTTACGTGTTGTGACAGAATTGCAGAAATTTATATATAGATGAGATAGTAACTTACTGATGAACCATAATGATATGCTGATAAGTATTGCAAATATCAATGACACTATGAGTGTCAGTGGTAAGTTAAATCTGACTGTCTCTTTTGGTTGGCTTTTGGGACAGTGGTCACTTTGGAGAGAAAATGTGGTAACGTTTGTCTCTACAAAAAGTAAAGAAGGAGATAAATAGTACAGTAAAATATAGTGTCATTGATACATATGAAAGAAGATTAAATGGACAGAACAGTAAAAAAATATTGTGGTTTGTGGCAGTGAAAAAAGACAAGTGGACAGTAAAATATGGTGTACTTTATATCATCAGCATCATTTTCACGTTGACTTTTCTGTTGGACTTTTTGAGGCAATGTTTCTGAGTCAGATGCCCTCCCTGACACCAATACTTTTAGTCACTTCTGACAACAGGCTAGGGTATGGCATGTCTATTATAACCAAGATACTCACAGGCTATATATACACATATGGAGGCTGTAAACTCTGCTAAGAGTATTATAATTACTTGTCAGATTATAGAGTTTGGTGCACTTTTAGGCTACGGCCAGCCACATGGACATGTAACATATTCTGAACAAGCAATGCCTGTGCTTTGAAGGATTTTAAGTGGGGAAAAGCCTTGCACTCGACCAATCCCACTCTCTGAGCATCGAAAACACTACCCGAAAAGGAGAACTGGTCAACATCATCGGATGCTTCCGAACCCGCAGGTTTTTTTCATAGTTTCCCTCTCCTAGAAAGGTGTTGTGACAACAACTGGGGGCATTTCACTCCCAGGTAGAAAAAAAAAAAATCACTATTTGGATGGCTGTTGACTCAGCTGAGTTCCTCCACCCTTTGCCGGGTCTTGTATTTCATCCCGCAGAGTGTCCAAATATCACCCTCCTCACCAAGCAAGCTTGGTGGGGTTGCCGGTTTAGTCGCCGACAACCCGACCATGAGACAGGTTGTACTGGGTTACATATTACCAGTAGCATTCAAGAGCGACCTGACACATACACATAGACACACATATATTGTTTTTGGCCGACCTCACCCAAAAGAAACCAGCCTTGTTCATTTTCGTTCTGTGAAATGCTACAGATAAGCCCTAAAATATCTAACTAATTCTTCTCTATCATTATGTATTGTTTTTCCTGTTTTCATATGAACCTTATTACTTTAATATTTCATTTTTTTTCTTACCAACACAAACTTTCATACAAGCCCCTCCCACCCACTCTCTATTCACCACCTTCCAGTTTGCTATTTTGCAGACATGGCTTAACCACCCTACCATTATTACTTTTCCCATTTACCTGTTATATTGTTATATGTACTAGCAGAAAAACCACCCTTCGGGTGGTTTTCTGCTAGCATGTATAGTGAGCATATTGATATTATATGCAAATATATATGCATTTCGATATAATATGTCAAATAAAACCGTAATTGAAAATATGCACAGAAATTGAAGAGAGACTGTGTTACACTCTCTTCTGTAATCAGTAATGTAATCCATGATACATTTAAAAAAGACGATATTATATATAAACGGCATTAGGAGAAAATTAGCGACGGAAATATATGAATGTTTATATAAGCGATGTAATAAGTGTTATAATATAACGGGCGCTAACCGGAAGTGTTGACATTTGAAAATTTTAGAGAATCTTGAAATAAGCAATAAAATTATTTATATTTAATCAAGAGTAACGAAATTTAGTACATAAATTTGTGTAATATTCATTCAATATTTATTCAAAGTAATCCAACTTATTTTACAAACGGGATAAACAAATATATTCTGGACGCAGTCCCGCACTCCTCTCTTTGTTATATTATGATATGTATGTATTGCATATGCATGTGCATGCAGTGGCGGACTGGCCAGGTTGCCTAATAGCATTACAGGGCTCACAGTAGCATTGCAGGGCTCACTGTAGTATTTTAGGGGCCAATGCTTAGCTTTCAAAAAATACCTGAAGTCTAAGAGAAAGAATAAAACCTGGCCAGTCTGTCACTGTATATCATCATCACCGATTTACGTCCGTTCTTCCACGCTAGCATGGGTTAGATGGGTTGTCTTGTTGTGGGCAGTGTCCGGTCGGCTGACCATGCTTTGCTCATACGGGAACTGATTCTGGCTTGATTTCTACAGCTGGATGCCCTTCCTAACACCAACCTCATTTACAGTGAGTGCTGGGTGCTTTTTTTCTGTGGCGCCTACACGTCCACTTTACAGTGTGGGCTGGTTGCTTTTTTGCCGTGGCACCTCCACGACCACTTTGCAGTGGGAGGGTTAGAAATTTTAATTAAATATTTATTGCAAGTTTTATTAACTTGTTACTTACTTCTGTAACATATCCACAGACGTGCCAGACTGATTCTTGTTCTTGTTTTATCGAAGGTAAAGGTGGTGTTGTAACTTGAAAATTCCTATGCTACTTACTGAAGTCCCACGTCCCATCAATATATTGCCTTATCCCACCAGAATATTGCTATGCCTTGCCAAAATACTGCCACATCTATCCAAAATATTGCCATGTTCCACCAAGCCACACTTGTAGGGCCTCATCATTAAAAACACTGAGTTAGTATTTTGTACTTACTTGTAATATTGAAGGCGTTTGAGTATGTTCTCTTGCATATTTTGCAATCTTTAATGTCTCCATTCTTTAGAGGAACTACCTGGAAGGAATCACAGGCGTTTTATTAATAAATATATGATTAGTTAATTATTATTATTGTATATACCTGGTTAACCATAAATGAAGTGATATTATCAAAGCATCCCAGTCACAGCTCAGTAGGCCTATATCTAATATGTTCTTTCTGTATTCAATATGGTAGTGTGTGATTTTATGGATATTTGGGCACTATTTTCAGTGGGTTCAACAGTCTCATAGAGCATATCTCATTGGTTTGTAAAGGATTTGAATTGAGTTGTGGGGTTTCTGGTTTGAAATGAAGTTTTGATCACAGGCACCAATGGAAGTATATCTTCACAATTGTCTTTGATAAATCCATATTTGAGGAGTCACATTGAGTCTATGATTATGGAACTCTGGTATAGTAAACAAAGCCAAATCTCCCTTCAATTATAAAGTGCTTTTAGTATTTTGTGAACATTCTCCTATATATAATTGGGATGTTTTGAATATTTAGATTTGAAACATAGTCTAAACCTTTTTCATGATATGAGCTCAAAACAGCACTGTTAGACGTATAAAGAACTTTTAAACATGTTAATAGAAATAGTATATATGTACACATTTTGTTTTATTTTCTTTCACCAAAAATTATACTATTTCATAAAAGTAACATTAAAGTAGAAACATGAATGAAGAACTGTCAAACTTTTCTGACAAACCCTGTAGGAACCTCAATTTTTTTCACGAATGCCCAGAATATTTTAGAGAACCCTTTGGGTTGGTATAAACCCAGATTGGAGAACACTACTTTTAGCATTCAAGATATTGTGGTTCTATGAATGAGCAACTATGCTGTTTCAATCAGCTAGTGAAACAGCTATTATCGCTTATATCACATTTTACTTGGTTGCAAAACAAAACAGGAAAACAGTGGACAATGCAGTCTCAAATATTCTATGTCTAAACAAAATGGAAATGGAATGGTCATGGCTGGAAAACTTTTGATCATAGATCTGCTAATCAGAGCTGACATGGTGCAACAACAAGGAAGGACAGATACATTAGACATATAATATAGTCTTCTACATTAGACATATAATATAGTCTAAGAAAAAAAAAAGGTGGTCACAGATGGAATAGCATTGATCATAGGACTGCTCAATCAGAGCTAACTCGGGGCTAAACAACAACAGCCACAACGCAGAGTTAAAAATTTCCAACTGTGTCTCAGTCAAAGCAATATCTTCATTCTTCTTACGACGATTTCTTAACAGTTCAGTAAGAGGAGACAAAAGTTTGGCACAGTGAGGAATAAAACGTCTATAAGAATTTAGCAAAACAAGGAAATAACGCACTGACGAAGGGAAGAAGGAGGGGGTAGGTCTTCAATAGCCTGTACTTTTTCTGGAAGAGATCGTATCTCCTCTTTATCAATAACATGGCCAAGAAAAATAATAGATGAGCCAAAAACACATTTAGCAGGGTTAATACGCACTTGGAATCCTTAACGACTTGTTTCATTTTCCTTTTCAAAGTGAAAGCATAATAGGTTGAACATTTTTACCAATCACCATTGGTAAACATTTTCAGCCTATTATGAGGGGGAGAAAATGAGGCCAACAAGACGAAATGAAAGTAACTTCAACAAAACGAGCAAGACGGGTAGCCATCTTGAAAATTTCCACTTATTTTTAGGGAATATCTCAAATAGAAATATTCCGACATCGGAAAGTCACCAATGTAACGTAAAAGTACAACGAGATGTGACAAATATGTAAAGAATGTTACCTTAGTAACAGTTAATGTAATGTAGCATATATATAAAGGATAATACAATATAATGATTAAGGTAACGTGTTCTTTGTAATGAGTTGTTGTTGTTAAAAGTGAATTGAAAATGAAATAGTAGAAATCAGAAGGCTTTTTTGATAGTTATTTGATAGTTATTTGTCCATTACAGCTAATAATGAATGAGTGAGAAAGCCACACAAATATGCTTGTGATAAAAACAGGTGTTTAGGATATTAGTATCAGTGTATATATATTATCAAGAATGACAATAAATGCAGGTGAGTGTTGTGACATGGTTTTACTTCACAGAAGTCAAATAAATTAATATAAATAATTGTTACCACATGTTGATGGTCAGTTGGTCACAACTCCCAGACTGGAGTGTGTGGAGAAGAACAGAAATCTTCTCTTGGTAAGGTTCAAGTGTTTCTTTAGGCTGCCGTCGCAGGAAGTGAGACAGGAGTCATCTCTTGACAAGGTCTGAGGTGTTCTTGTTGCGGGCGAAGGAAGTGAGAGAGAATTGCATCACGTTCTCAAATATATAGTCCCCAGGGGGACGCAACTCCATTTAGTACGTGGATCTGCCACTGGGAGTCGCGACCGTGACAAAGGGACACAACTCCTATACGTATCTGCCACTGGGAGTCGCGACCGTCACAAAGGGACGTAACTCCTATACGTTCTGTGTTAGAGCCGTAAGGGGCCGCTACATTACCCTCCTCCAAATGCTAGGCGAAAAGCCCGAAGGTAACTGTAGCGAACCCACAAGCTTGGGCTCCCAGCACAGGCATGAAATATTAACGCAAAGGTACATGTATGAATCAGGCATGAAATGGTAACGAAAAGGTTCATAGTAATACAATAAAGAGAAAAACAACAAAAAAAAGGCTCCAGTGGCCAGTTCACATGATAACAGTTTGGCAGAGTTTTTTGGGCCAGTGGACTCTTCGACTGGAACGGGTCGTGGTCTTGTATGTAGGTGAAGGTGGGGCAGAAGGAGCAGGTGTATGCACAAGAGAGAAAGATTGGGGTATTTGTGGCTCGGGTGTATGAGCGTCATTGTATGCCCTTTTTAGTCTATCCACCGAAATTGTCTCTCTGGACCTCTTAATGTCTACTGTGAAATGTTTGTCAATACGTGCTAACACACGGTAGGGTCCAGAGTACGGTTGTGTGAGGGGTGGAGTAACCGCATCATTTCTGACGAATACATGTGTCCACGAGGCAATATCCCTCGGGACTGCAGCTTTAATAGTTTGTTTCCTAGTATTCATGGGCGGTAAGTCCTGAAAATAGGAGCGCAAACGAGATACGTAGGAAACAGGGTCCTGAAAAGCAAGATCAACAGGGGCAAGCATTTGCCCAGGCAACGCTAGAGGAGCACCATACAGTAATTCGACCTGGGAGAACCCAAGGTCCTCCTTTATTGATGACCGAATTCCTAACAACACAATAGGAAGGTACTCGCTCCAACGTTGAGAGTCTGGATAGGCGCGAAGAGCGGCCTTTAATTGGCGGTGGAATCGTTCCACCATTCCGTTTGAAGCAGGATGTTAGGCTGAGGTCCGAATCCGTTGAGCGCCAATGATCTTTGTGAGCTCAGAGAAAAGATGAGACTCAAATTGTCTACCACGGTCTGTGGTGACTGTAGTTGGTACCCCAAAGCGCGTAATCCACCCTGATACCAGGGCACGCGCTACAGTCTCAGCAGTTATATCTTGTAAGGGCATGGCTGCAGGCCATCGCGAAAAACGATCGATACAGGTCAAGAGGTACGAATATCCACTGCTGAATGGCCAAGGTCCAACGATATCAATGTGGATGTGTTGAAACCGAGCATCTGGAGTACTGAAAGTACCAAGTGGAGTCCGGATGTGTCTGTGGATTTTAGATCTCTGACACTGTGTGCAGGAACGGCACCAGACAGTAATTTCTCGCCTCATATTGGGCCAGAAAAATCTAGCCGTTATAAGCTTTACTGTGGCAGAAATTCCTGGGTGAGAAATGCTGTGCAAAGCAAGGAACACAATTCGACGGTGAGTCTCAGGAACAAATGGTCGTGGTGAATCCGTAGATACATCACATAGAATCTGCCTGTCGGTGGTCGACAAGGGCAGATATTTGAAGATGCAAGTCGCAAATTCGGCAGAAAGAGTATCCAACGATTGGAGTGCAGGTTGGTCTGCAGCTAAACGACCTAAGTCGATCTCCTGGGATGACGAGATGGAGCTGATTGGCAAACGTGACAATGCGTCTGCAGCTATGTTATGCGAGCCAGCAATGTGCTGGATATCATTTGTAAATTGCGAAACGTAATCCAGGTGCCTTGTCTCTCTGGGCGAATATCTGTCGGCTTTAGCCCTCAAAGCGAAGGTCAGAGGTTTGTGGTCGGTTAAAACAGTAAAATTTCTCTCCTCAAGAATGTGAGAGAAATGTTTCACCGACAGATATATGGCTAATAATTCCCGCCCAAACGTGCTGTAACGCGTTTCTGCTGGTTTCAGCTTCCCCGAGAAAAATGCCAAAGGTTGTTGATTTCCAGCGTTGAACTGCTGTAAAACTTCTCCCACAGTGGTATCAGATGCATCAACACAAAGCGAAAGCTTGGCCTCTGGTACCGGGTAGGCTAGCAAAGATGAACTAGCGAGTGATGTCTTGGCAGTCTGGAAGTCTTTAAGCTGTCCTTGTGTCAAGGAAATATCCTCATTCTTCTTACGAAGATTTTTCAAAATGTCAGTAAGGGAAGATAGCAAATTAGCACAATGAGGAACGAAACGCCTATAGAAATTGATTATGCCTAAGAAGTGACGCAACTAGTGAAGTGTAGTAGGCGGAGGTAAATCCTATATGGCTTGAACTCGCTGAGGGAGCGGCCTAATACCTTCGGCGTCGATGAGGTGACCTAAAAAATATAGCGAAGTGGAACCGAAAACACACTTTGCGGGATTCACACGAACGCGGTAATCCTGAAGTCGCCGAAATAAGAGATGCATGTGGCGCATATGCCCTTCCAGAGAGGAACTAGCGACGAGAATATCGTCTATGTAAGCATAAACGAAGTCCAGACCACGAGTGACTTCGTCTATGAACCGCTGAAAAGTGCTAGCGGCGTTCCTGAGTCCGAAAGGCATGGTAAAAAATTCGAAGGATCCGAAAGGAGTTGTAATCGCCGCTTTCGGAATATCCTCCTTCCTGACCGGAATTTAGTGGTAGGCTCGCACTAAATCTAGTTTTGAGAAAATCTTACACCCCTGCAATGAAGATGCGAAATCCTGGAGATGGGGAATGGGATACCTATCCGGGACGGTCATAGCATTTAACCTCCTGTAATCCCCAGTGGGTCTCCAATCGCCGGAAGTCTTGGGCACCATGTGTAACGGTGAAGCCCAAGGGATCGTAGATGGGTGACTAATGCCCAGCTGCAGCATATGGTCGAACTCGGACCGTGCTGCCTTTAAATTGTTCGCCGGTAAGCGGCGTGGACGCGAAAACACTGGAGCACCGGTGGTGGAAATGAAATGTTCAGTTGAGTGTGTTGGCTCAGTGACTCGACAATTTCCATCGGTGAGCTCCGGGAAAGAACCTAGCAACGAATGGTAGGCGTCTCCAGCGGCAGCGATGAAGAATATGGAGCTGACTGTTGGACCATTGGCTTTTCGGCCACGAATTGAAAAACCGGTGATGTCATCCACCAGGCGTTGGCTACGGACGTCCACAGTCAAAGAGAATTTATGGAGGAAATCCGTTCCTAAGATAGAGTATGGCAAATCGGCAACCGTAAAAATCCACTTAAAATCCCTACGAAGATTTAGGAATTTGAGAGGAAGCGAGATTTGCCCGTACATCTTTATAGACGAGTGATTAACTGCCTGCAGAGTAACGGATGACTCTACGGGGGTATCTTTCAGGCAATGGACCGGCCAAATACTACAGGAGGCTCCTGTATCCACGAGGAAACCTCTTCCCGATATAAGGTCCTTAATGAAGAAATGGCGGTTTGGTGGCTTTATGTTGAGGTCAACTGCCCCATCAGCGGACCTCTTTGGCGTTTCCCGCCTTATGAAACGAGCAAGGTTGCACGCAGTGGTTCGCGCTCTCAACGAATCGCTCATGGTACCAGCATAAAGATGAAGCTGGTGACTTGGAGTGGCGTCTAAAAGATTGAAATCTCCCGCGGCTGCGGAGGCGCGAACGGGCACCACACCAGGCCTTCATCTTCTGGAGCTCCAGGGTGAGTTCTGCATCGCCATAATAGCTGAGCTCTCTATAGGAGCTGCCGCGCAGATGGCATGACCAGGTGTGGCCTGAGCTGGTTGGGAATCAGCGGCAAGGGCTTCGCTGCCTCCAGCATCCGTGACTTCGAAAACTTTGTCCGCGGAGGCGGCAAGCTGATCCACCGTGCAAGTATCCCTAATGGGGGCCAAAATTGCCTGTACTTTGGTCGGTAGGCGCGAGAAGAACAACTGCCTCAGCATGGCAGTTTCCGCTACCAACCCCTCCGTTAGGTCCTTCATTCTCCTTAGGAGGTTCGATGGGGTGCCATCACCGATATGCTCCAGATGGACCAGAGCCATAAACCTTTTTTCTGCGGACTGTGCAGTCCGGCTGAGTATTTCACCTTTCAGAGACTTGTACGTCGCGCCGGTGGGTGTCTCTAACACCAGGTCCTTAATCGCTGGGATAAGTGCCGGCGGAATTGCACTAAGGGCCAGAGGACGTTGTTGTGCCTCGTCAATTCTGTTCGCCTCGAAAAATGCTTCGAGTTGGGCGAACCATAACCTTACGTCGCCCGACGGTAGAACAGAATGAGATGCCATTGGTATACCGTAGGTAATCTGCCAAAAAAAAATCGTCTCCGTTTGGAAAAATGTCTCCAACACAACAGAAAAAGAAAACAAAATCGCTTATTTTTCTCTGCCAAACAACTGGACAGGAAAAAGAATGTATTCGAGACAATATGCAAAGGAGCGACTAACCGAGCGATGTCATTAATAAGGTATAGGCAGGGAATTTAAAACTAAAACCAACATGGTGGACTATTTCGCGCCAAAAATACTATTGAAGGAGAAGAGGAGAAGAAAGCCGCCATCTTGTCATCCTCAAAAATGTTAGCCAGAGAAAAGAAGAAAAGAAGAAAAGAAGAAAAGAAGAAAAGAAGAAAAGAAGAAAAGAAGAAAAGAAGAAAAAAAAAAATTCATACAATTGCTGTTTGTTTGTGTGTAAATACTTTGGATGCTCGTTTTGCACATATGAAGAGTTTGATGTTAAGTGTTACAGAGAAATATGTTTAGATCGGTCAATACAGCCATATCAGAATCAAGTGTGTTGTTCTGTATTAAATGTTTGTTTCTTTCTCTTTTTTTTTTATATACACATGGTACTATTTCCCATTCTTTAAAAAAAAACAAAACAAAAAAACGTCAGGTCACCAATTTAGGATATTAGTATCAGTGTATATATATTATCAAGAATGACAATAAATGCAGGTGAGTGTTGTGACATGGTTTTACTTCACAGAAGTCAAATAAATTAATATAAATAATTGTTACCACATGTTGATGGTCAGTTGGTCACAACTCCCAGACTGGAGTGTGTGGAGAAGAACAGAAATCTTCACTTGGTAAGGTTCAAGTGTTTCTTTAGGCTGCCGGCGCAGGAAGTGAGACAGGAGTCATCTCTTGACAAGGTCTGAGGTGTTGCGGGCGAAGGAAATGAGAGAGAATTGCCTCACGTTCTCAAATATATAGTCCCCAGGGGGATGCAATTCCATTTAGTACATGGATCTGCCACTGGGAGTCGCGACCGTGACAAAGGGACGCAACTCCTATACGTATCTGCCACTGGGAGTCGCGACCGTCACAAAGGGACGTAACTCCTATACGCGCTACAGGTGTATTGGAAGAGGGAAAGTAATTTTACAAAGGTGTCTGTATATAAGTCAATATGCCTTGTCTGTTATTGGCGATAGTAGTTGAATTTGAGTTGGTCAGTCTTGGCAGGTTGGAAGCGATGACCATGTCTTGACAGCTTGGAGTTTCTGCGGCGACTGAGTAAAGTCTTGGCGCCTCTTCATACTTCGGCGGAAGTGACGTCACTAAGTTTTTGCGCATGTATCCACTACACAACCATCAGTTCTGTTAAACTAAAAATCCAAACGGGGAGTACCATGAAAAAAAAATGCCCCAAAATGGGGAGATTTTACAAATGAAAGCTATACCCATTTTCACAAGAGAAGACATCTCTCACTCGGAAATGGGTGGGAGATCTCCCTGTCGGATGGAGAGAGTTGACAGGTCTGATCCATACATCTCAACTCACTGAGACACACACATGTCTGTCTCATAACAATGAACAAACTGACTAACCTACTAAATCAACAATACAACTACACATTTAATTAACTAACATTCAAATTTTAAATACCGCTACATTTGGTGACCTCGAACGAAAAAAAAAATGCCTCTACACACATGGCACACGTTCGTCAATTGTACCAACAAAGGTTTCAACAAACTTTCTTTTAATGTAATAGCGGAAGCGAGATTAGAATCCATTATCTTTGGATTAGTGAAAGAGCAGGTTAAATACTATATGTAGAAAACCATACTACCGCAAATTCAGCACTTGTAATGGTATTTATGTATATATTTAAAACATATGTTTTAAACATTTGTAATGTTATTTATACAGCTGCGAATAAAACATTTTTTCAAGTTCAAGAAATGACAAGGCAAAATAGATGGAAAAAAAAGTTAATCACTATATGTAAATAGTCACAATGAAACATTGAAGATTCATTATCTCTTCAGATCAATGACAAAGCTAATAGAAAGAGATGATTCACTTACCAGAGCATGGTATTTCGCAGGTTTTACGTTGGTAAAGGTGTAAGTAGTCTGTGGAAAGTACATATGTATTATTATTAGGTGGATTGGCAGTATCGGTAGAGGGTCGGACGCCATGCTTTGCAGCAAAGAGTTACGGCCCTTTATGGTCTGAGTTCATATCTCGCTGAGGTTAAATTTGCCTTTCAGCCTTACAGGGTCGATAAAATAAAGTACTAGTAATGCACTGGATAATTGCTGGTCTTGTGCCAAAAGTAGAAACAATTATTAGTCTAGACTTTTTCACATTCAAGTTAAGGCAATTGCCGATCATAGTTATATATATATATATATATATATATATACCCATCCACTTCTGTCCACTCCACCCTTACACTGTAAACAAAATATATCCAGCCCACACCAACTGTAAAGTGGTCGTGTAGGTGTCACGACAAAGTCAGCCAGTTCACACTATACTGTGATCATGTAGGAGTCACGACAAAAAGCACCCAGCACACACTGTAAATATGGTTGGTGTCAGGAAGGAAGGGCATCCAGTCGTAGAATCCTAGCCAAAATCGGTTCTATATGAGTAAGACACGGTCACCTGATCTAACTTGCCTCAAATGGGACAGCCCGTCTAACCCATGCTAGCATGGAAAATGGACGATAAATGATGATGATGATGATGATATATATATGTGTATATGTATATATATATATATATATATATATAAGGGATAACAAGTTATCGTTATAGGTAATCCAGTTAGAGGTTGTGAATACTCCGTATTGTGGATAGTTTTAGCGTACGGCGTTGTTTGACTCAATAAGAGGTTTCCTTAGGTAGCGAATTTATGAGTTCTCAGGAATTCCTATGTAAGTTAATCTTGGAGTGTGAAAGAATGAAGAATAACATGGTCAACAGTACAAGAAGGGTTTTATTTACAGTATTAACAATTGTTTGATTGATTAAGTTATCTTAAAATTGTTAATCACTTGGGAGTTGTGTCACTCAATTTTAAATACGATGTATGCTTAACCAAATCATCAGATAACTGGATAAAATTATACATAGCGTTTACAAATTCAAATTACAACATCAGTAATAAATAAAGAAAAAGAAATAGAGGAAAAAGAAAAAGATAGAGAGAAAAAAGAGAAAGAAAGAAAGAAAGAAAGAAAAAGAAAGAAAAAGAAAGAAAGAAAGAAAGAAAGAAAGAAAGAAAGAAAGAAAGAAGAAAAAAGAATAAAGAAAAAAGATAAAGAAAAAGAAAAATAGAGAGAAAAAATAAATGAATAAAGTAATGATAATAAATGAATAATTGTTTCTACTTTTGGCACAAGGCCAGCAATTATCCCAGTGTATTACTGGTACTTTATTTTATCGACCCCGTAATGATGAAAGGCAAAGTTAACCTCGGCGGGATTTGAACTCAGTCCGTAAAGGGACGTAACTGTGCTGCAAAGCATGGCGCCCAACCCTCTATCGATACTGCCAATCCACCTCCATTATAAATGAATAATAATAAATAAGTTATAGCGAAGATGATAAAAAAAAATAAAAATTTATGCTTGCGAAGAAAATGAACATAATATGATTGTTGAAAATAGTGGTGTTGGTGGTTAAAATATAAATATATGATGGTATAAACATAAAAAATATTAAATAAATTCATATATTTATTAGTTAAATTAATAAATTGGAAGTTATATTAGAAGTGAAGATAGTACGATAGGTTATAATGTATGAGATGAAATATATTTAGGGAAAGAAATTGAAAGATAGAAAATGAAAGAGAGAAAATATAATAGGTTATGATGTTGATTCATTGACAGTTAATAACAATAATAATAACAATGGTGATAATGGGTTATTATAATAGACTCAGGTGGTATAATTTGAATTATGGAATTGTTGGGTCGAATCAAGTTGGTTTAAAATTATCGAATTTATTTGCTGCTTTATGTATACATAAAATTGACCGTTCAATTTTGCTGTTAAGCAGCATTTTGTCATATTTTAAAATATGGAATAATTCCATATTACAAAGCCTACAGTGGGACATACGAATTTTGTAGGCCATTGCCCCTGACAATTTAGACCAGCTAATCCTGTATTCTTGGTTTGTATCTTTAAGCTGCCAGATTTTATTGGCGAGCGTTGTTGTATTAATTAATTTACGGTTCTTTATAGAGTGTCTGTGGACGTACCGTCGTTTTTTGAACTCCCCCGCCGTAGAACCTATGTAGTGCCATGCTAAGTTGTCTGAATTTATAGTACATACGTACACTATATTTGATTCAAGGCATCTAGTAAGTGACAGTTACATTTTGAGGCCTTCCTATGTGCCGATTCAGCGATGCGGTTTTGTATGTTCTTATGTATGGGCTGAGATTTGGGTTTGTTGATGTATTGTGGTGATGTGTTCTGACGTGTGTGTGGTTGTGATGTAGTTATGTGTATGTGTTTTGTATTTTGTGTTATGGTGTTTGTTATTAGAGATTCTTTTATAGTTAATTTTCTGTATGTGTGATTATATGTTGGTTGCAGTAGAGTAAGATAGTTTGATAGTATTTCTATTAAAGATTTTATGGTATTTGTGAAGTTTAGTGAAGTGCTTGTCAATTAATTTAAAGAATATAGAAGGTAGTTTGGTTTTTATAGAGGAGTTAAATATTGGATTGAACCATAAGTATTTTCTATCTCTGGATCTTCTATAGTTCCTAGGGGTCCTTATATTAGTATTCGGTTCAATTATTTCTGGTGCTCGTTGCCTATTTCTATGTTTAGTCCTATATATATATATAGTCCTATATATATAGTTAACAAAGGGGGTTAAAGTTCCACACAAATCGAAGATAGAAAGTAAAAATGGGAAAGCACAGAAATATATTTAAAGATTATTTTTTTCTTTAATTCATCAAAACAAATATTTTCTATATCTGTGACACCAAATGGATTTAATTTCTATCAAATTTTACTGGTTATGTCAATCTTATATCAAATAATATTTAATCAATATGAAAAATTCTGTTATTGTATTTTGCAAGTTGTTAAACATATGGGTATTTTCTCTCAGTTTCATCTTATATATATTTTTTATGTAAATAGGTGGAGGTGGGTAGGCGTCTTTTATATAACAAAAGAGAATAAATAAGAAAAACAATTGATTAACAAATATAAACCATACATAAACATGTAATTGTTTCCCATTAGATATTAAATAATGGTCTAATGGGAACAACAAAATTACACAATTCTATAAGCAAACTTCTGTATGTAAAACCACGCATACGATAAAAGAAATATTACCACTTTTCCAAAACAGCTCACTACGAAAGCATTAAGTTAATAATAATATCATAAAACCGTAATTCAAGAAACCATAATTTATATTCTTAAAATCTACATTATTTTGTAAAAATCTAATTAGTATGTAATAATCATCTAAAAAACGAAAAAAAAAAAAAGAAATTTAAAGCTAACTACCTTTTAATGATTTTGATGTGACTGCTTATTGTAGGAAAGCATTTTGATATTTGGTTGTAACATGGAATTCTGAAGTTTCAACTGAACCTCTAGATGGCATCCGCCATTTGTGATCTCAAAGGCGTTTTTATTTTGTTTAGGTAGGAGAATGTAGATTCGTAGCAATAAATGGTTGAAAAACAAGAGAGCATTTTTCGTGCATGTTGCTGAAGATATGGGTATTCTATTCAAAAGACCACACAAAATGGCATAGAAGGCCGCATGCGTCCTTAAGACCGCAGGTTCCCCATCTCTTGACAAGACGATATACATTTCAGCCTAGTTAATCTGGTGGTAAGATCTGTGTCAACATGGAAATGATTTCACAAAAGTTTTCAGGAACGAAAAAGAACACCAAAAACAAAACAAAATTACGTTGTAATCATCAACATTAAATCGTGTGTGTGTGTGTGTGTGTGTGTGAGAGAGAGGACGCTAATTCAAATATGTTCACGGCTTGAATGTCATTGATTATCGGTCTGCTCATTCAGAGTTTATTAGGAGTAAAACAATTACCACGACTATAAGGATCATGCTGCTTCTGAAGATGATAATCATCATCACCAGCATGACCATTTTTTATGTGACAACTTTGTTAATTCGCCACATATATACATAAGAGTATCCCCCAGTCATGTTTAGATGGCGAGCCTTTCAATCCAACTTCGATTCTCAATCTAAGTAGACAGTACTATCTTATCATACCAGGTCGCCTTGATATACTTACTTTGTTAGTCGTATCTAATATCTTGTAACTTTTTAGATACGGAGCCAAAGAAACGATATAACTGCTGATGTTCCATTGATCTGGTGCGTGTGTAAACTTCAAGTGGACGGTTGCCTGGACAGGATCCACCCGGACGGCGATACACGGTATCCAAGTCCCTGAAAAGAAATTTAATAAATTCATGGCATAACGTCTCTCAGAGTAATAATGGAAAAAAAAATGCAATTACGCGATGTTCATGCCTTTCTCGTGAGATACTAACGACATAAGGAGACATGGAAAAGGAAAGTTTCTCATCTGAAATTCCATTGAGTGTCGAAATTGGTACGAATTAAATACTACATACTTGAGATGGGGTGAAAAGGAACGATAGGAAGAAAGAAAAGGAGAACAAGAGGAAAAAGAAAAGAAGAAAAAGAGAAAAAGGCAGAGGAAAGAAAAAGAGAAAAAAAATAAAATAAAAAGCAGAGGAAAGAAAGCGAGAAAAGAAATAGAAGTAGGAGAGCAAAGAAGGAAAGAAAAGAAGAATCGACCCAGTACTTGATTGATAATTAGTTTGTCGACTCTAAAATGACAAAAGAAAAACGTTAACGAGATTTAACATCAAAACAGAGAATCAGAACAAACATGCTTTAAAGCGATCTATTCGATGATCGAACAACTCTGCCGCTTTGCTGCTTCGTCTCTCTTTCTTTCTTTAGAAATGCAGAAGGGTTGAGTGAGGGGAGGGACTAGCAACCCCTTCTCGTAGAAAAAAAGAAAAAGAAGCTGATATACTATTGGAACATAGAGGTAGGACGCCCTGATACCTTTCCTTTTGGAAAGTCGCAAATCCGGCTGTTGGGACGTTCAGGGTTTCCCCATTAGCAATATAAGTGAAGCACAAGCCCTAACCATGAATTAAACTTGCACCGCACTTGTTCTACACTAAAACAGACTAATAGTAGGCAAAGCATCATGCTATCATCAAATATTTGATATCTTGAAATATCAAATATTTGTCAAGTATCGTCGTGTAATGTGTTCGTATCAGTGCTGCTTATTTAAGACGCATAACTTCGATGAGTATAATATCGTCAACAGATCTCATACTCATATTTTATACAAGAAGCAAATGAGTTAAAGTCAATTGGACAACCATGTTTACACCCTGATGTGAACTTTGTTCCTAAGTTAGCTAAATAAGTCATTGCGATCACACACGCTGATCTTTTGGTCTCATAGATATTTAATTCCTTTGTTTGGGACTAGTGTCACCAAATTATCTGGAGGAATGGTTTTCTAGAGGAGAAGCCATTTGCAGATTGTCAGAAGATAACGCTTCTTCGCCTATTTATTCCTGAGAGGGTTGTGGAGGCAGACTCCTCAAACACTCCTTCCAGCAAGTCCTGTCAGAAGCAACCGTCTCCAACTGATCCGGCTCGATCCTCAAGGGAGACCAGCCAAGCTCATGGATGTCATCCAACCATCTTGCTTGGGTCTACCTCTGGATCTCCCACCGGTTGGTTTTGCCCGTAAAATCTGTCAAGCGATTTTTTCCTAAGACATTCTAACCACATGCCCATAGTATCAGAGATGTGATCTCTCAATACGGAGAAGTAGCGGCTCTACCTAGAGTGACTCTCTGATCTCTTAGTTATGCACTCTATCGAGTAACGTTACTCCAAAGGCCCTTCGAAGGAACCCCATTTCAGCTGCTTGTATTTGCGATCGTATTCTTTCGGACATTGCCCAAGATTCATGACCATAGGTAAGGGTTGGGACGAATACCGAATTGAAGATAACGAGTTTGGATTTTACGTCTACCTCCCTTCTTCTGATTACTGAATGCTGAAATGATGCATTACTGCACCAGCTCCTGCAATTCTTGCACTTAATTCAGCCTCTTGCCTTCCATCACTCGTGAACACGGCCCCGAGATATTTGAACTTCTCTGCCTGCTTCAGTGGAAGAGTGCATTTACATGTAGAGTGCACCGTGCAGGCTTCCTTGAGAGGATGAGTCTCAGTTTTCGCAGCACTGATTTTCATTCCAGCCATGCAGCACTCAGTATCAAACCTATTAAGTGCAAGTCGGAGATCACTTTCCGTTGAGTTAAGTAACACTATGTCGCCTGCAAATTCCAGCCGACTGATTTTACACGCGCCAGTTATAACACCACTTTCAACCCGGCTGCGTATATCCAGCCTGTTCATGCAAATAATATACAGGAGAGGTGACAGTATGCACCCTTAGCGAAGTTCGACTCCAACATTGAATGGTTTCGATTAAGCACCATTTATCCGAACACAAATAATCGGGGATTCGTATAGAGACATCAGGGCAGCCAGAAGCTGACCATCGATCCCATACTCCTGCACAACCTTCCACAACAGGTCCCGAGGAACGCGGTCATTTGCCTTTTCAAAGTCGACAAAACAAAAATATAACTCTTGGCAATACTCTCACGATTTATCGAAGCCCTGCCGCAGAGCTGTTCTGCTAGAGAACGAGTCGCAGGTGGCGGATAGCGATACGGCCAGCAGATATGATGGCTAGTTGCGATATAAGCGGGAAAATGCCGGGCGAATAAGCAACCCCGGACCTACAGCGGTAACCTACTAGTGGAGATGGAGAAATGGGTGACACCTGCGTCACAACCCAGTGACGTAGCTAAGACGAAGCAAGTAAAGGTCGCCTCATAAAAAGCATAGTCTTCGTGGGTTTGACAAAGTACCAGATTGGTGACTGGCGCGAATAAGACAACTGAAACTGAAACTGAAACTGAAACTGAAACTGCAATATGATAAGTAAAACAAGGAATAACCATAACGCATCGTACTTCACGCGGGTTAACAAGGGACACGTTCAGGCCTTAGATAGAGGGGCTTTTTCGGAAAATATATTGCAGTCTCTATTTCATGCTGCAAAAGCTGGCGATGGACCTATGATCTGTTGTGGGAGGCGTGAGATGGACCTACTAAGATTGCGAATCCCGAGATAAAAAAAAGGGGTCCGGAAGGGAGAAAATCTTGATATTTGGAACCTGGAACATTACAATCCTTATAGATAAGGAGCAAGAACTAGTGGAGGAGGCTAGATACTGCCGACTAGATATAGTCGGGATTTCCTCAACAAAGTTCCATGTTCTGATACTGTAGATTTGGATGGAGGATGGAAACTCCACTATTCAGATGTGGCGCTGGGAATGACTGCACGGGCGGGAGTGGGGATACTCACAAGCCTCTGGCTGTCAGAATATGTAATGGATTGGATCCCATTAGGAGGGAGGATTTGCCTCTTGAAGCTTAGGTTGAAAGATAGGTCTCTGTGGGTGTTGCAAATTTATGCACCAAAGAAGGAGTCCGAATACAGGCCCTTCCTTGATGAAGTCACTGCTGCATTAGATGTAGTTAAGACTAAGTTATATATCCTAATGGGAAACTTCAATGCACATGTTGGCACTGACCACATGACTTGGAAAGGAGTGATTGGAAGGAATGGCGACCCTGATCTATATACGAATAGAGAGTCCTCACTAGACTTCTGTTCTAGAAATGGATTCTCTATTACGAACACCTTCCAGCACAGAGACACCCATAAATGTACATGGTATAAGGGGAATCAGGGACAAAAACAAAAAAAAGATCAATAATTGATTTTGGTAGTGTCTCTGATCTCTTTGATTCTGTGCTGGATGTTTGTGTTAAGAAAGGGGCTGAGCTGTCAACTGATCACCATCTAGTTATCTGAAACTTGAGACTACTGAAAACCAAAGAAGCCCACGAAACTAGCAGATCCAGGCTGGCCAACAGGATAAAGTGGGAAACATTGGTGGATAACGAAATTAGGACCAGGTATGTACATACTATTACATTCAAATTCAGAGAACTCCTTGAGCAAACCGAGGATGTTGAGACAAAATGGGGATTGTTTAGCCCAGCAGCTTCTGCTGAGCGAAAGAGGTTTGGTATGGCATAGAATTGCAGGAGGACCTCTTAGTTAAATCAAGAGGTCAAAGATACCATCCGAGCAAAGAAGGTGGCTTACAAAGCTTGACTTGGAAATAAGTCCTCCTCCTTGCACTTGTGGTACAAGCAGGTACGAAAAATCGCAGCAGGGACGTCCAAAAGTTAAGAATGGGAGGAATTTGGGTTAAGCTGGAATCCGACTTCAGATCAGCAAATAAAGTGTTCTGGCAGACCATATGCCAACTTCGTAATAAGAAGCACTATTCCACACCTGCTATCAAGAACGCGTCTGAGGTTCTCCTCTCTTTAGAGAGGTAAATCCTCACGAGGTGGAGAGAATACTTTGCCAATCTCCTAAACCCGATCACAACAGCCTCTGCGGATCTACACGAGTTGCATCTGGGAGCAGTGACTAATCTCTCAGAGGCTAAGGTCACAAGAGCAGTTACTGAGCTGAAACGTGACAAGGCCGCCGAGGAAGATGAAAACCGACCCAAGATGTTAAAGGCCTTAAATAGAGAAGGTATTTTCTACCTGACTCAGGTGGCCTGGATCTCTGGAAAGACACCTAAGCAACGGTAATCGGGAGTGATAATCCCAATTTTCAAAAAAGGAGACAAGAGAGATGGTTTCAATTACAAAGGGATATCCTTGTTAAGCCTCCCCAGTAAAGTCTATGCTAAGTGTCTGGCAAAGAGATGTACGGAGATTGTCGAGTCCAAGCTAGCTGATGAACAGTGTGGTTTTCACTCCGGACGCAGCACAGCCGACCAAATATTCACACTGTGACAGGTCTTCGAGAAATCATGGGAGTATTGCCAAGAGGTATATTCTTGTTTTGTCGACCTTGAAAAGGAATATGATCGCATTCCTCGGGACCTGCTGTGGAAGGTTGTGCAGGAGTATGGGTTCGATGGTCAGCTTCTCGCTACCCTGATGTCTCTATACGAATGCCGGAGTGTTTTTGTTCGGATAAAAGAAGATAATTCTATCCTCATAAGAATATTCTGCCGTCAGCTGTTCATGGCAGTTCGCTCCAGTTCACGAAAGACATTAGAACGATGTAATTTCCCGTAGATTTAGCACGACCCAATGTGGTCTTGACCTCAAGGTCAGCAAGTTCTATCAACAAAGGTTAGTTATGTACAAATTTTAACACATTTACTACATACACCAACACCAAACCATCACACAGACACTCACATAATTTTACTGTGAATATCTTGGTTTTTCCTATATTGTCACAATAACTTTAAAGCAAGTTATTAAGTAATAAAATTATTAAAGTAGTGGATCTTATTTATCGTTCATTCACTGCGGCATTTCACATAGCTCTTTATATGTGTACAGATCAACTTACACACTCACCCACCAAGCCAACGTGTACTACAATTTCTACCATACTACAATGAACCACTGACCAATTCATTCAACAACACAACATCAAATTTACACCAGTTACAATCGGTGAACACATTCGGTCAACAACAATCGTCAAAATCAATATTAGTTTAAAAATGAATTCCTCTACAGTGGAAGTCGTTTATTATAATTCATAGATAATGTTGTCGACCATTTCGACCATTGGGTTCCATATTCTTTGTTTATAATGAATTGAAAATTATTAGTTTACTAGCCGAATTATCCGCGCCTTGCTGCGTTTCACACATTTTTTTTGTAAGAAAATGATGATTGATTTTAAATCAGTGATATAATTTATGGAGAAAAACTCTGCATTTCAATATTACTCAATGTAAAATGTAATGCATGAAAAATTGGAAAACATTATTTTTTGTAATATATCAAACCAAAATTACATTATTAAATCTTATTCTTATTTTGTTTCTTGTAAATAATTTTTTTCAAAATATAAATTCAAAACTTGATCATTTCATTTTTGTGTAAAGCATTATTTTCAAATTAGAAATTCTAAGTTTAATTATTTATTTTTTAATATAATAAATACATGAAAATATATTTCATACTTTGTCCTAATGAAGAACTTCAGGGTAAACAACATTTCTTGTCTTTCTTTGATTGACTAAAATGTAGAGATTTTTTGAAGTTCCAGTCCTTGAAACAGCCACATAAAACATGCCATGACTGAAACATGGATTTGTCAGATCTATACCAATAGTTTTGAAAGTTTGACCTTGACTCTTATTGATGCTCATGCCAAAGCATGGTCTCACTGGGAATTGCAGCCTCTTAAATGTAAAAGGCAACTCACTATCACTTGGTATAAGTGGAATCTTCGGAATGAGAAGAGCTTGACCTTTGTAAGCCCTAATATAATGGTTGCTTCAATCAAGTTCTCATGCAATCTTTGTTACAACACATCTTGTTCCATTTATTGGCCAACATTTTCCCTATGGGGTTTTAAGCTCCATTAGGGTGTCTTAATATTATTGAAATTTGCTGAAATTTTGTGAATAGGTATCATATCTTGTCATTTACCTATAGTTTAAATTTCATATAAATCGAAGGGAAAACATTTTCAGCGGCGGTTTGTGCCCCCGGGGAACCTCCCGTCCCGGGGAACCCTTTGATTAAAATGAAATATACTTATCCAAGTACCCTGGGCAATGTAGTTTCAGAATATATATGGTTATGGGGGTCTATCTCCAAAACCATAGGAGGAGTTCGTGAACAAACAAACAAAAAAACAAACAAACAGACAGGAACTACAACTTTATATATATATAGATTATAATTTATTATAAACGCTATTACGACATCGACAGAAATAGCCATGACGTCATCTAAAGATATGTAACGGAATACTCCTATATTTTACCTGGCGAATATTCGAAACCGAATCTGAGGGTTCTCGCCTCTAAAACCACCTATTGTTGGGAGTTCCCACCATTGTCCTGTCAAGAACCTGGAGTCACACAGGTCAAGTGGTATTTACGTTTATCATAGTTGTCTCTTGACAGGGCAATGGTGGGAACTCCCAACAATAGGTGGTTTTAGAGGCGAGAACCTTCAGATTCAATTTTGAAACTTCGCCATGTAAAACATAGGAGTATTCCGTTACAGATATGTTAACCTTTTGCATTTATATTACTCTATATTTATTATTATATTTTCGCAGTAAACAGTTTACTTCACATAATATCGAATCTATGAGATTTTGATATTTATTGTGAGAACAATAACTTAACATCAGTATGAACAGCCGGTTATTGCCAATTTGAACAGAAAAAGGTGAGAGAATTCTGGCCGTATATGGCTGGTTTAAATGCTAAAGGGTTAAGGCACCTCAGAGGCAGGCATATTCATTTTTTGCTTTTTCTTCGCCAAATACGAACATAGGACTGCTTACTGTTCTGGCTATCTTTGACCAGCGAAACAAACAACTAATTTCTCCACTAAAGTGGTGACGTCCCGACGTTAGAACACATAACCCCATTTCAACAAAAAAACATCCAAACAAGCCAACAGTACCGATTTCCTACCCTCGTATTCAACAGCATGGAAACCCAAAGAAGAAAAATATTCACACATAAGAAGAAAAAAGAGAACGAAAATACTATAAATCTTAATTGTTTAAGCCAGTTATATTTTTACTCTTAAAAAAAAATCGGATATGAACTTCTAACTCTATCACTTTTCCCTAATGTTTGACGTATTTTTCATGTCAATTTCATAACCCAGTTTATACACACACACACACATATATATATCTATATATCTATGTAGGAGGTAAGTTTTATTGTAGTACAATAAAGCAATGCAGATATCGGATAAGAAGCACTCTACAGTTTGTAGGACTGGAGTATACATAATATATAAGATCAAAAGATGGTTAAAAGAGTTCCATGATATGTTGATTTAAAACTGCACTATCCACAAGTGTTTTTTAACCTTCATATCATATCTTCCTATTTTATCTGATGAAAACACAAATGTTATTACATGATGATATTTGTTTTTGAAATGCGCATAATAAAATACATGGAACTCTTTTAACCATCTTTTGATATTATATATATATATATATATATATATATATATGTACATATCGTGTGTTAGATTATTGTAAGACGATCAAATTGAATTTATAAATCCCCTATAATTTAATGAGCTCATTGAATAGATTCCGGGCTCTTTATAAATCAGCATATAGAGAGAAGTACACATAGAGACACGTGTTCAATCATCGGGGATCAAATAACACCAGAGCGACGAGCATATCAACTACGGAAGGACTGGTGAATACAAATCAATTAAAAGAATATATTAAAATTATATTAATAGTCAGATATTGTATCAGGGCAGGAGAGAGGCCACGGTAGTAATAGTTAACATTAAAAGAGAAATGATATAGGGGGATACTATAGGAAGTGTATTATAAATAATTGTAAAAGTGAATGAGTTAAAACGAGAATAGGGGTTCAGGGTTGTCAATTAAAATAATATAATAAGTAAAAGTAAAGAAGAAAATAGCATTAATATAAGACAGGCAAAAATAAAATATTGAAAAAAGAAAAAAATCGGATATAAATTAATTAGGAAGAAAATTTGAACTAGTAGGCATATCATTTGACGGTGAGGTGATAGGGGAGTTAAAAGAATAACTATTGTAGTTAGAATTACTAGTGTATGAAGGGTTAAGAGGTAGAGTTAAATTAACAGAAAGGGAGACACTATGTTTTTTTTTAGTTTCTTATGGTTACTAAAAGCAATATAATCGGCCAAGTTATGGGTAGTAGAGAAATTTTAACGTTATTTGGGGTAGGATTATTCTTGCACAATCTACAATATGGCTTCGTCTAGGATTTGTTGACGATGGATTTGTCGTTCTTTTGCGTAATGACACATCCATCTGTCCGATGTAGTTATGCCGGCATCTACCACATATGATTTCGTAGATCAAGTTCTCTGAGTTGCAGATGGAGTTATCTTTCATTGTAAATATTTGGTGGGTTTTTTTAAAATGTAAATTCTTGTCTCTCCTAACACGCCTCTATTATATATTTCTGATGGCTTGTCGGTGGATTGGCAGTATCGGTAGAGGGTCGGACGCCATGCTTTGACGCATAGAGTTACGGCCCTTGCCATTCTGAGTTCAAATCCCGCCGAGGTTAACTTTGCCTTTCATCCTTACGGGGTCGATAAAATAAAGTACTAGTAATGCACTGGGTAATTGCTGGCCTTGTGCCAAAAATAGAAACAATTATATATTTCTGATGTAACATTCCCTGCTTGTCTCTGCTGTTGACGAATTACACTTATCCACACATATGTAAGGAGATATCCACCTACATAAGAAGTCAGCCAACCATGAGCACATATTAAAGTATATTAAGTATAGGCATGTGCCACAATTTGTTCTTGCTCCTTTTGTCACAGTTGGGTTGGGGCTGTGATTGTGTATTTTTGTTCCAGTGAGAATATGTTTTAGTGTTTGGTGTTGTGTGTTTCTAGGATTTTTTCATTTTTCATTTTCAAATAGAATGGGTATGTTTTTGTGGAGATAGTCGAACATTTCGGTGTTTCTGGGATTGAAGGGGGATAAATATGATAAGGTATTGTTCTTGGTTCTGTGTTTTGGCTTGTTAAGTTCATGGAAATCAACGTGTTTTACTCTGTCTGTTCCGTTATTAATTATGTCAAGTGGGAAGGCTATTAAGCATATGTGTCTATTAGTTCATTTAGTCTTTGTTTCCATTTAGTTGGGTCTGATACTATGGTGCATATACGTTTGGCTAAGCTAAAAGGATTATAGTTTTGTATGTTTTGGGTGACTTGATGTGAAGAGAAGGTACTGTTTGGAGTTCGTGGGTTTATAAAAGATGTCCGTTTCTATTTTGTCATCTGTTTTTTTTTTTGTAATTAGGATATCTAAGAAGGCTAATTCCTTGGGGTTGGATTCCATTGTTGTTTATTTATTGTCAAAGATCTTTCGTCACACATTCTGTGACCTCCTCAGTGACACACAAAAACAAGATGGTGTAGGACAGAACAAAGAAGAGACGCAAAATAAAAAAAAACAGTCACCGAGGGGGTCACAGAATGTATGACGAAAGAGTTTTGACAATAAATAACCAACCAACCGGAAATTTTAAATAAATTGAATTGAAAACCAACAGGTGCGTCTGTTTTTATTGGCAGCATGACATTCCCAAAGTATAACAATATATATATATATATATATATATATATATATATATATACATACACACACACACACACACACACACACATATATATATATATATATATATATATATATATATATATATATATATATATATATATATATATATATATATATATATATATATATATATATATAAGTGACAAAGGCGCTGTTTGGTTACTAACAAATATTGTTTAGAAAATGTAAGAGAAACCAAACACAAGGACAATTCACGCTCTTCGGCTGTCTGCTGTCGGTCGCTGATGTTTTGGCGCATTAAAGACAGTACATCTCACCACAGTGCGTTAATAATTAAGAGGAATGGTTATTAGGGAGGAATTCCCCCTCCAACAAAAACAAAGACGATAGGGAAGAGAACGACAGAAAAAGAAAATAAACAATAGAGACAGTAGTATATGTAAGTTGCAGTAACCAATGGGAGAGAAGTTAAAAAGAAGACCAAACGTAAGCCCTGAATCCGTATTAACAGTACGAGAGAGAGCGAAGAGAAAACGTTTGATCATAGCGAGAACAGTGACTTTGTCACTTTTAATTCATATTAATTTATTGCTGTGACCTCCGTTCTATCCGCCCTATCTTGCTTGTTGTTAATTCTGGTTTTGAACTTAAGTTCTGCCATTTTGGATTAACTCTTTTTTTCTCTCCTTTCTCCCTCTTTCTTTCTCTTCCTTTCTCACCCTACCCCCCACTAATTCTGAAATGCTTCTACTATCCTTGCATCCACAACCAATACAGTTTCCATATCTACAGCTCAGTTTCCGTCGATGTTACAAGTTACGCATTTTTCGACAGGCTACATGCACAAGTCTTTCTGTAGATTAAATTGTGTAAAAGCACACACACCCTGGATACTACATGCACACCATACTGACTTAAACGAAAGGAAAGGGCACACGAGATAATGTAGTCCTAGATATACTTACTTAGTTTGAAAACAGAATGAGTTTGGAATGCTTTTGATTATCTATCTACTCAGTCAGAGCTGACCTAGTGATAAACAATAAATACATCAACACTAACAGCTGCTGTCAACAATGGGAATATTGTTACGTTACACCACTCCGTCACCTCCACTATTAACAAGAGCAAGAACAACAATAGCAACTACAAAAACAATAATAAAAACAACCTCAATCACAACAAATATAACAACAATAAACACAAGAACAGCAGTGAGGTACTGCTAAGTGAAATGACTCTAAAAGCCTCGTTAACCAGAATAATCGCAGGACAGGTTGTGATACTGTCCAAGGAAGTAGAGGTTTCCTGGCACTACCAAACCTGTTCATCTCAGCATCTATTATCTGAATGTAGCAGTTATTTATTTCAAGTGTTTGTTGATAGTTGTTTATATCAAATAGTTTGGCGAACTATTAAGTGTTTACTTCCTTCCACTCTCATTCACTTTGCCATTTGCCTCACCTGTTACAAAATAGATGTATGTTTTGTAGGTTAAATCTCAACTACGCACACATGTGTGTTTTTATTGTATGCGTGAAAGTACGCGCATGCAGCTTGTGTGTGTGTGTGTGTGTGTGTGTGTGTGTGTGTGTGTGTGTGTGTGTGTGTGTGTGTGTGTGTGTGTGTGTGTGTGTGTGTGTGTGTGTGTGTGTGTGAGAGAGAGTATGTGCGTTAAAAAAAAGATATTGTTTGTAGAGGACTTTATTGTAAAACTAACTGAGTTACCCGGCTTCGCCAGGGAGAGCAGTTCAGAGAAGACGAATAAAAGATAAAACGACTGTATTGGATGTGTTGTCTGGTTTATTATATGAGGTGAGACCGCAATGTGTGTGTGTGTGTGTGAGAGAGAGAGAGTGAGAGAGAGACATAAAAAAACAATAATAAAACTTCCTTTTTAGGCTGGGGGAGTAAACTGCCGATTAAATGGGATCATTGGTCTTGGATTTTAAATGTTGTGAAATAACCATAGTCAGTATGACCTTTATTAGCTCCAAAGGACGTCATCTGAAATGCAACAATATTCCGCATAACATTGCTTCTGAAGTGTTTAGCTTCGTTAGTACGGTCTGTAAGCAGTATATGGATAAAAGCTGGAAGGTCCTCTATCAGTGGAAGTCTGACTTCCTCCTAAGCAACACATGCCAAGTGTAATATCCATGCTACCAATTGCGACTTTAGGATCATTTCTATAATTCTTCGATGGACCATATGAAAACACAGCTCTAAGCCAGTTTATTCTGCCTTGAAGAGTCGTTTGTGCTCGTCAAGTTTGCATTGCAACTGTCATTGCCTCTTGGTGATTTTCATATTGAACCTTTGTTTATTGCGATAGTCTTTCTTCTTGCCTTAATCTTTCTGTTTCCTGTTTTCAGCTTCTGTTCACTTTCAGAAAACTGCGGTCGTATTTCTCGTTGTCTTAATCTTTCTTTTTCACGTCTCATATTCTGAATTACGTCAATAATAACACAGAACAAAATAGAAATAATGCAAATAGCAGCCTTAGAGAAGAGAATGTCTTCTGAATTAGGTCAATAATAACATGTCACTCTCCTCAAAAAGATAAATTAATATACACCAAAGAGAGAGAGAGAGAGAGAGAGAGAGAGAGAGAGAGAGTGAGAGAGAGTGAGAGAGAGAGAGAGAGAGAGAGAGAGAGAGAGAGAGAGAGAGAAAGAGAGAGAGTGAGAGAGAGAGAGTATTTTTCAAGACGCAGATAAAATTACATTCTAATAAAAGCCTTCATTTATGCAGTCGAAGGAGTGCACAATATTGAACACGGTGCTATTTACAAATGTATTAAGTTCCACATAAACGGTAAAACTCTTAACGCCCTGTTCCACTTGAAACTGTATCACCTAATGTAAAAAACCTGAGATCAGTTTGACAATCGCCACCGACGAATGCGAGAAAGTTCTCCAGGAAAGTTAACTAAAAAATCTCCCTACCGAAGTTAACAAAGAACTTACTAGATCGACAAAAACAAATTGTAAAATTATATTATAAAATTAAATTGTTTAGAACTACAAGTGAAGTCATTCTTTTCCTTTTTTCAAATATACCTAACTATACCAAGTATTTCACACATTTTCCAATATATATATATCAAAAACCCTTGTTGGAAATAACACGTGACAACGAAATATTTGAAGGCTGTCTATTGTGGCGGTCGCATTTAGTTTGTTCACACCAGTTTGAGGCAATAGAACGGAATTCCTGTTGATGAAATGAATCCCCTGTTCGATCATGGAATACCACAAGCTTACGTGTTACGTAAGTTGGATAGATGATGTCGAATTCATAGAAACATATTGGACGTATTGCAGAATATCATCCGATCTGTCCAGGTCTGTTTTTAACCTGATTAGTTCTTTCGTTACTTTGGTATTGTATGGTTGGGTTTTGCCTACCGCAATTTTCAATTTGTCAAGCTATTTAAACGTATGTTATTACTCTAAGGACCTACCCTTATTGAGTGCTTTGCTACCCATTCCTTATTGTGGGTCGACTTTACTTGGCCACAGCCAAAGCTTCGATTTTACTAAGCTTCCACTTGTATTATATATATATATATACATCCCCAGCTGAAGATCCACGAAAGTGAAACAATTGTTCTCGGTATGGTGAACTAACTGTTGTGTAACCACTTCTATATATATATATATATATATATATATAAATTTTAGTACAGCATTGGCGAAGCTTTAGAATACGCCCAAGCTAGCGTATATGCATAATCGGTCTGTATCTTGAGCACTCGGATGAGGAAAGACCCCAGAGTAATAACATTACGTTCAGACAGCTTAGCAAATCAGATATAGCGGTCGGCAGTCCAGCCGCATCACTAGAGCAACGAAAATACAGATATATATATATATATGAATATTTATATATATATATATTATTGTAAATTTCTTTCTGTCAGAAATTAGGAATTTCAACTATTCTTCTTCTACATCAATGGACCTCCGTCGGCTACAACGATGAATGCCCAGCTGTTTAATCAACGGAACAACCTGCTCATGAAATTAGTGGCTGAGCATTATTGTCTGACGAAGTGCGTTTGAAACACACACACACACACACACACATATATATAAATATATACACACACACACGCAAACACATACACACACATCCATATGTATATATATATATATATATATATATATAAATAAATGCAAAAAGTAAACGGAAACAACAACAAAAAACAACACAGTACAATGAAGAAATATATTAGTTTAACGCTTGATATAGGAGGAAAAGAGTCTCTACGTTTCGGACACTAATCCTCCACCAGAAGATAGAATGAAAAATAAAAGATGAAATAGAAGAGGAAAGAACGAAAACAATTTCTTAGCTCATCTGATTTTTAAGTAAACCTCTACACTATATGTAATTTGTTTTCGTTTTCCTCATTTAATTATCTACAACTGGAGACTACCGAAAGCCAAAGAAGCCCACGAAACTGGCAGGTCCAGGATGACCTATAGTATAAAGTGGGAAGCATTGGTGGATAAGGAAGTCAGGACCAGGTATGTAGATACTATTGCATCCAAATTCAGAGAACTCCCTGAGCAAACTGAAGACGTTGAGACAGAGTGGAGATTGTTCAGCTAGGCAGCAGTTTCTGCTTCAGCTGTTAAATGCTGCGGATGAAAGAGGTTTATTGTGGCGCCGGATGGCAGGATGACTTCTTGGTCCAGCCAAGAGGTCAAAGATGCCATCTGAGCAAAGAAGGAAGCTTATAAAGCTTGGCTTGGAAATAAGTTCTCCTTCTTGCACTTGTGGTACAAGCAGGCACGAAAAATCGCAGCAGGGACACTAAAGGCGTCCAAAGTTAAGACAGGGAGGACTTAGCGGTTAAGCTGGAATCCGACTTCAGATTAGCAAATAAAGTGTTTTGGCAGACAACCCGTTAACTTCGTAATAAGAAGCCCTTCTCTACACCTGCTATCAAAAACGAATCTGGGGTTCTCTTCAGAGAGGTGCATCCACGCGATGTGGAGGGAATACTTTGATGATCCCCTAAACCCGATCACAACAGCATCTTCTGATGTACACGAGGTGCACCTGAGAGCGGTGGATAATCTCTTAGAGGTTAAGGTTACAAGAGCAGTTAAAGAGCTCAAATGAGACAAAGCCGTAGGGGAAGATGAAAACCGACCCAAGATGTTAAAAGCCTTAAATAGAGAAGGTATTCTCTGGCTGACTCATGTGTGCCTGGTGGCCTGGGTATCTGGAAAGGCACCTAAGCAATGGCAATCGAGATGGATAATCCTAATTTTCAAATAGGGAGACAAGAGAGATTGTTCCAATTATAGAGGGATCACCTAGTTAAGCCTTCCCGGTAAATCTATACTAAATGTCTGGCAAAGAGAAGCAGGGAGATTGTCGAGTTCCAGCTAGCCGATGAACAGTGCGGCTTTTGCCCCGGACGCAGCACAGTCGACCAAATATTCATACTGCGGCAGGTGTTCGAGAAATCATGGGCGTTTTACATGGAGTTGCTTAACTCGACAGAAGTTGATCTTTGACTTGCACTTGATAGATTTGATGCCAAGTGCTGCATGGCTGGAATGGAAATCAGTGCTGCAAAAACTGAGACCCTCGTCCTTTCAAGGAAGCTTGCGCAGTGAACTCTACATATGATTGGAATTCCACTGAAGCAGGTAGAGAAGTTCAAGTATCTCGGGGCCCTGTTCACGAGTGATGGAAGGAAGGAGGCTGAATTCAGTACAATGTTTGTAAAAGCTGTTGCAGTAATGCATCAGCTTCAGCATTCAGTAATCAGAAGAAGGGCGGTAGGCGTAAAAGTCAAACCCTTCAATTCGGTTTTCGTGCCAACCCTTACCTATGGTCATGAATCTTAGGTAATGACTGAAAGAATACGATCACGATACAAGCGGCCGAAATAGGATCCCCTCGAAGGGTCTTTGGAGTAACGTTACTCGATAAAATGCATAACTCGGAGATCAGAGAGTCACTCCAGGTAGAGTCGCTACTTCTCCGAATTGAGAGATCACAGCTCCGATACTATGGGGATGTGGTTAGAATGTCTCAGGAAAGAATCGCTTGTCAGATATTACGAGCAAAACCAACCGGCTGGAGTCCCAGCGGTAGAACCCGAACAAGATGGTTGGATAACATCCATGAGCTTGGCTGGTCACGCTTGGAGATCCAGCCGGATCAGTTGGAGACAGTTGCTTCTGACAGGACTCACTGTAAGGAGTGTTTGAGGAGCCTGGCCCCACGACCCTGTAGTGACCTATATTCTGATGGCTCTTGAATACATTCTCCATACGTTGTTTGGCTCAGTTCACCCAATCGCTGCCAGCGTAGGGAAATGTATTTCAACTTTCGCCGAAAAGGAAAAATTATCGCTTCCCTTCGAAAATCTCTCTCTTGCAGCTCGACACCGTGAAGGTAAACATCTCTTGCTTTCGTTCCTCAAGCATAGACAATATGTAACAACAAATATCATTACGGGTCTGGCTAACGCCTCAGCCAGTTGACAGTACCTCCTTAAATTCTTAATTAGTCTATTCATTTCTCTTGGTATGCCAGCTAAACCTTTGTAATCGGTTTGTAAATAAATTATATATTATAAACATTATAAAGTCGTATGATGATATTTGCCACAATATTCTCTTGGACTGCTTCGGTTACTCTCTGTGATACAATGCACAAACAAATATTAACATTCTCAACACATATATAACTATCCATTAACTCTCAACTAACTAACAACTAAACTACACATTCTAAATTGGTGGACATCCTACAAAATAACATCTTCTAAAACCCTCTGAAGAAGAAGAAGAAGAAGAAGAAGAAGAAGAAGAAGAAGAAGAAGAAGAAGAAGAAGAAGTCTTTGTAATGTACCCTTGTGGCAAAAGAAAAAGAAATATTATACCGAAAAATACAGAATAAGTACTTCTTAACTATAATAAATAAAATATTTTTACTTACCGTTAATCATAGCGATATGGTATGATTATGATAGCGTTGACAGAAGTTTCTGAATCGCATACAGAAGAGATGGGAACTGCTCTTATAAGGATTTCAAATTTTAACACTTTTCATTTCAAAATGCCTGAAATTGGCACTGTTTCTTCGATACGAAATTCTTTATCTTACTGTTTATATTTATCAAAACAACCTTCGTTATCTTATGTTCCAAACACCAACTTAATAATTGTTTCTACTTTAGGCACAAGACCAGCAATTACCCAGTACATTACTGGTACTTTATTTTATCGACCCCGTAAGGATGAAAGGCAAAGTTAACCTCGGCGAGATTTGAACTCAGACTGTACAGGGACGTAACTATGCTAGAAAACATGGCATCCAACCCTCTACCGATACTGCCAATTCACCGCCCTTAATAATGAGAAGGGTATTTTTATTGTTAAGTCACTCATAATTCTTTAAAAATCATAGGCAGTGCCTTTCATTAGAAATATGGTAACGAACGGGTTAAAGCGTTTATCTGAAAACATTCCATCATAATTTTATGTAAGAACTTTATATTCTTAAAACGAACTTAATTCTGAGAAAGTAATTATATTTCTGTCTTTCATTAGAAAAATGGTAACGAATTGTTTGAGTCACATCTCTCCCTCTCTCAAGTGGTGTTTAGTCGTGTGTAGTTTATAGTCTATAAAGTTAGTTTACTGCTATGTAACTGTTTATTATGTCATTGTTTTAAAGTTCATATCATATGTCAATCAGTCAAACGGTGAATAGTTCATTATATATACGCAAGCACGTGTGAGTATAAATATATGTATATCAAGGGCGGTGGAAGCATTATAACATGTACATAAATTGTAGCACATATACAAGTAGATGTGTTTTGGTAGTTTGGGAAGAAAAATATAATTATTGGGGGATTCACGCCCCCCCCCCCCCCCCGGCCCCACGCCCCACCTCAGTTCCCCCGCCCCTATGTATGTATGTTTATATATATTTACAACAATAGAATGTTTACTTACCGTTGGTTGTAGTCATAATTGTGTTCTAATGACGTCTCCGAAGCTCACAGATGTGGGATATTATCATGTAAATACAGTTTAATAGAACATTTGCTAACTCTGACGTAGAACATGAATTTTATTTTATTTATTTTTCAAACTTAGATGCCACCTCACACATCCTTGTTTGTTGTATAGTCAGTCGTGTGCAGTTTATAGTCCACTGCTGTAATGGAACAAACTGCATTTAACACATTAAGCATCACATCCGACCGATTACTTAGGCTTGAAACATCTATGGATGTGCGCGCGCGCGCGTGTGTGTGCGCGTGTGCGTGTGTGCGTGTGCGTGCGTGTGTGTGTGTGTGCTGTCTCGGATTGACCAATGCCTTGTGAGTGGAATTTAGTGACGTAAATTACAGAAGCCCGTCATATATATGTATATATATATATATATATATAAATTAATAAAAACTACGATGTTTATATCATCAACGTAGCGGGAGTACATTATCAGGGTTAAGGGGTCTTCTAATGATATAAACATCGTAGTTAAAACACCCCCACTAGAGAACAGTCAGGAATTAGAGAAAAACACAATGGAAAGCATCCAGCAAATAGCAAACTCCATCCACCAGAGTATTAGAGTTACTATAGACTACCCAAGCAAACACCCCAACCATCGATTACCTGTACTAGACACAAAGCTCTGGTTAGATACCATTAATAACAAAAAACAAATCCTCCATTCCCATTATGCCAAACCCATGACTTCCAAATATCTGATCCACCGAAACTCAGCTGTTTCGGACCATACCAAAATCAACATACTGATTGCGGATTTGGTACGGGTGATGAGAAACGTGTCCCGCATGTGCAACCCCGAAGAACTAAAGAGACACATACAACACTTCATCCCCCGTATGCAGTTCTCTGGTTACAATCAGCGAGATAAAATCAGAGTATATAGAGGAGCCAGAACCAAATGGGAAAAAATGGTAAATAATGATACAAATGGGACCTGCCCCTTGTATAGGAGCAAATTTTGGAATAGAATAGAAAGAACTAGGAATAAGGCTAATAGAATAAACTCATGGTATGATAGCAATAAATAACAGAGTGTAATGTTCATCGATACAACCCCTAGAGGTGAATTAGCTTACAAATTTAGAAGGGCCCTAGATAAACATAAACTCAATATTAAGATAGTAGAAACCCCAGGTACCTCAATAAAAACACTTATTAGCAATACATACCCTTTTCAAAGACCTCCCTGTATAGATAAGAAATATATAATCTGTAAATTAAGCCCTTATATTAACTGTAAAACTAGAAATGTAGTATATAGCATAAGATGTACCGAAGGACAATGTAGAGATAAAAATATAGTGTACATAGGTGAGACAGCTCGTAGTATAGGGGAACGGAAAAATGAACACTGGCGAGACCTTCAAGATAGTAAAGAATCATCTGTACTCTACCAACATGCTAAAATAGAACATAAGGGTAAATTAGAGAACATAGAAATAAAAATAGAATCTACACACAGAAAAGACGCAATGTTTAGACAAATCACAGAGGCAATAAACATAAATGAACTCCAACCAAAATTAAATAGAAAACATGAGTGGAACAGCAACATCACAACTTACAATTAAGGACAAAATGAAAACACGCATGCACATAGAACAAACAACCAACCAGTAACATGTAAATAAACGAATATAAACACACACAGACACCCGGATGTAACACATGCGCAAACTAAGCACACAACACACACAAAAACAAGATGGCGTAGGACAGAACAAAGGAGAGGCACAAAAACAAAGAAAAGAATCCCCAGTCACTGAAGAGGTCACAGAATGTGTGACGAAAGAACTTTGACAATATATAAACAATCATCTTGTTGTGGAACCAACTAACCAACCGGAAATTTATAAATTCCTAAATTTATAAATTCCTAGGTGCGGAATTTATAAATTTATTATAATAAATTGAAGTGAAAGCAACTGGTGCGTGTGTTTCTTATTGGCAACATGACCCTCCCAAAGTATAACAATATATATATATATATATATATATATATATATATATATATATATATATATATATATATATATATATAGGGTCAAAAGTCGCAATACATAGGAAATTTTTAAGTTTCCATATTTATTTATTTTGAATATCGCGACTTTTGGGCCACCGGCTTCCGACTGCACTTCCACACTTCCCTCTTCGCTCCCCCTCCACCAAACATATCCCCAGCCGCTCCTCGTGTCTCCTCATGCATCACTCTCTCCGCTCCTCCCTCTCCACCATCCGCAACCTCGACTACAACCCCCCCATCCTCCGCTTTCACTCCGCGTGCCACCCACTCCTCGCCCACTCCCTCTTCCTCTTCATCAAAAACCTCAACCACGACCTCTTCTCCTTCCTCACCTCCACCAAAGCCCATAAGCCCTACTCACCATCACCATCTACTTTCTCCCCAAGATCCACAAACCCAACAACCCAGGTCGCCCCATCGTCTCCGTCCGCAACAGCCCCGCAGAACTCATCTCCGCCTTTCTTGACTCCATCCTCGCCCCTCTCGTTACCGCCCTCTCCTCCTACTTCTCCGACACCAACCACGCCCTTCGCCTGTTCGAATCCCTCACTTTCCCACCCGGCCCACACCCCCTACTCTTCACCCTAGACATTAAGTCACTTTACACCGTCCTTCCCCCACGCCGACGGCCTACGCGCCCTCCGGCACTACTTAGACCTTCGCCCCTCCCCCGTCTCCTCCACTCCACCCTCCTTCGCCTCGCCGAGCTGGTCCTCACCCTTAACTGCACAATACACCGGCCCCACGCCCGAATTGTACGGTCGGTACATCGACGACTGCATCGGAGCCACGACCCTCACCCAAGAACAGCTCGACTCCTTTCTCTCCTACTTCTGCTCCTTCCACCCCTCCCTCCACTTCACCACCTCTATCTCCACCACCCACGTCCACTTCTTGGACATATCCGTCGCCATCGACCCCTCCCACCGCTCCCTCGTCATCTCCGCCTCCTTCCAACCCACCGACTCCCACTCCTACCTCGACTTCACCTCCTCCTACCCTACACACACCAAACACTTCATTCCCTACTCCCAACTCCCCCGGATCCGCCGCCTCTGCAGCCGAGATGCTGACTTCGAGACTCAGGCCCTGTCTCTGGTCAGCCATTTCATCCGGAGAGGTCCCCCCCTCGTCCACGCCACCCTCACTCGCGCCCACGAATTCCACCGCTCCACCGCCCTCACCCCCGCTCCCGCACCCGCACCCACTGTCCCCCTCACCTACCACCTCTCCACCTTACCCCTCCTCCGCACCATCCTCCGCCTCTTCCTCCGCCTCCAGTCCGACCCCTACACCTCCCCCAGCTTCCCTTCTCCCCCCCCCTTCAAAAATGCACGCGCAACCTCCACTCCCTCCTCGTCCACAGCTCCATACCTTCAACCCCAGTTCCCCCCGGTTCGCTTCTCTGCTCCAGACCACGCTGCCACACCTGCCCCCACATCACCAACACCACCACCTTCCAGGGTCCCAACGACCACTCTCTCTCTGTTCGGCACGCCTTCCGCTGCACCTCCCCCAACCTCGTCTATGGACTTCGCTGCACGGAGTGCAGTGCAACCTACGTCGGACAGACCGGACGTCGCCTGGCGGATCGGTTCACGGAGCACCTCCGAGATATTCGTCGCGGCGGGAGTTCCCCCATCGCCCGCCACTTTGGTTCCCCTGGACATTCCGCCCACCACCTCACCTGCTTGGCACCTTCCTATTGCTATCTCCTTCCACCAGTCCCCCCATACCCTCGGAACTCTTTACCTGCCCACTTTTCTCCTGATGAATAAATGACTACATCGAAAACAGAATGGCGAGAAATGAGCGGAGAAATTACGTGAAGCGCAGCCTTCACGAGATCGTGAGTTGGGTGGGAAATTCATGGAACAAAATCACAGATAGTTGTGTCATGAATGCACTACGAGCAGGCTATCTGGATAATAACTCTCCATTCAATTCAACCTCTATCGCTCAACATGAAAGACTAGGGACGAAAATTCTGCAGGCAATTGAGTCACAAGAAAATTCCACAGGAATCGTTGAATCCACTGATTTGGAAAACAATGACATTCCAGAGAAGGATGACATGATTATTTTTGAATAAATTAGTGGATTATTTCGCTCATGAGTTTTTGAATTAAAGAGTGTGTTAATTTTTAATAAATTTGATCTTTCAAGTAAACGTTGCGCGTAAATGCCGATTGTTTTTTCGTAATTTCCAATCATTTAGCGAATTTGTAATTTTCAGTTTCGTAGTGTCGTTTTTTTCGGTATATGAACCCCCTCCCCCGAAAAATAAGCCGTAGTGGTACATTTCGGAGTAAAAATTAATATAAGCCATGGCTTATAATCGGGGAAACACGGTATCTCTCTCTCTCTCTCTCTCTCTCTCTCTCTCTCTCTCTCTCTCTCTCTCTCTCTCTCTCTCTCTCTTTCTCTCTCTCTCTCTCTCTCTCTCTCTCTCTCTCTATATATATATATATATATATACTTACCAAATAATATTTGGTATCAATGGGTTAAAGACATCTGTCAAATCGATTAGTGGTGAAGGAGGTGTATATACCCCCCCCTCTATATATATATATTGCGTGAGTGTGAAAGACCAAAGGTCATTATTGAAAGTCACTGGATTTCGCAAAATACATAATATTTTTTATTAGAGAAGGTAAGATATTTCTCTGCAAAAATTTGATTGCACTGTTTTGTTTCCACTTATCTATTTTTTGAAAATGTTATTTATTCATTATAAAAATTAAATGATAGCATCCTATATGTAGGTGGGCCCCCTCCATCCTATATGTAGGTGGGCCCCCTTCATCCTATATGTAGGTGGGCCCCCTTCATCTGGCAACCGATAATTTTAGACCTATTCCGCCACTGTATATATATATATATTTCGTTTCTGAATTTGTTTAGCAAGATTCTTTATCTTAACACGTGTGTTGAAACCGATATTGTTATGCTTTGGGAGGGTCATGTTGCCAATAAGAAACACACGCACCAGTTGCTTTCACTCCAATTTATTATAAATTAAATTTATAAATTTAAGAATTTATAAATTTCCGGTTGGTTGGTTGGTTCCATAACCGGACGGCTGTTCATATATTACCAAAGTTCTTTCGTCACACATTCTGTGACCTCTTCTGTGACTGGGGATTCTTTTCTTTGTTTTTGTGCCTCTCATTTGTTCTATCCTACGCCATCTTGTTTTTGTGTGTGTTGCCTGCTTAGTTTGCGCATGTGTTACATCCGGGTGTCTATGTGTGTTTATATTCGTTTATTTACATGTTACTGGTTGGTTGTTTGTTCTATGTGTGTGTGTGTTTTCATTTTGTCCTTAATTGTAAGTTGCTATTCCATTCATGTTTTCTATTTAATTTTGGTTGGAGGATTTGTTTTTTGTTATTAATGGTTTCTAACCAGAGCTCTGTGTCTAGTACAGGTAATCCTCCATTCCCATTATGCCAAACCCATGACTTCCAAATATTTGATCCACCGAAACTCAGCTGTTTCGGATCACGCCAAAATCAACATACTGATTGCGGATTTGGTACGGGTCCCGCATGTGCAACCCCAAAGAACTAGAGAGACACATACAACACTTCATCCACCATATGCAGTTCTCTGGTTAAAATCAGAGTATAAAGAGGAGCCAGAACCAAATGGGGAAAAATGGTAAATAATGATACAAATGGGACCTGCCCCTTGTATAGGAGCAAATTTTGGAATAGAATAGAAAGAACTAGGAATAAGTTTAATAGAATAAACTCATTGTATGATAGCAATAAATACCAGAGTGTAATGTTCATCAATACAACCCCTAGAGGTGAATTAGCTTACAAATTTAGAAGGGCCCTAGATATACATAAACTTAATATTAAGATAGTAGAAAGACCAGGTACCTCCATAAAAACACATATTAGCAATACATACCCTTTTCAAAGACCTCCCTGTATAGATAAGAAATGTATAATCTGTAAACTAAGCCCCCATATTAACTGTAAAACTAGAAATGTAGTATATAGCATAATATGTACTGAAGGACAATGTAAAGATCGTAGTATAGGAGAACGGTTAAATGAACACTGGCGATAACTTCAAGATAAAAAAGAATCATCAATACTCCACCAACATGCTAAAATAGAACATAAGGGCAAATTAGAGAACATAGAAATAAAAAATAGAATCTACACACAGAAAAGACGCAATGTTTAGACAAATCACAGAGGCAATAAACATAAATGAACTCCAACCAAAATTAAATAGAAAACATGAATGGAATAGTAATATCACAACTTACAATTAAGAACAAAATGAAAACACACACACACATAGAACAAACAACCAGCCAGTAACATATAAACAAATAAATAAACAAATATAAACACACATAGACACCCGGATGTAACACATGCGCAAACTAAGCAGGCAACACACACAAAAACAAGATGGCGTAGGACAGAACAAAGGAGAGGCACAAAAACAAAGAAAAGAATCCCCAGTCACTGAAGAGGTCACAGAATGTGTGACGAAAGAACTTTGGTAATATATGAACAGCCGTCCGGTTATGGAACCAACCAACCGGAAATTTATAAATTCTTAAATTTATAAATTTAATTTATAATAAATTGGAGTGAAAGCAACTGGTGCGTGTGTTTCTTATTGGCAACATGACCCTCCCAAAGTATAACAATATATAACAATATATATATATATATATATACAGTGGCGGACAAGGTCTAAAAATATTGCACTCACTAGCATTAATAAGGAAGGACCTAGCATAGTAAAAAAACTGAAAATATCTGATAGAACCGAGCCTCTTCTGGTAATTATATATATATATATATATATATATATATATATATATATATATATATATATATATATATATATATATATATATATATATATATATATATATAGTTATACTTTGGGAGGGTCATGTTGCCAATAAGAAACACACGCACCAGCTGCTTTCACTCCAATTTATTATAAATAAAAAAAAAAAATAAAAAAAAATTTTATTTTATGCTTTTTTCCCCGTGCAGACTTGTTGTTTTTCTAACTTTAGCTCTTCCATCCTGTGGACAGTCCACTGATCTGTCTTGCAGAAGGAAATTTATGGTCTTATATTTTAAAATATTTGAAACATTTTTCAAATTTTCAATGCCCTAGGGACCGCATTAGGCGATTTAGCGATCTCTTTCTCTCGCTTTTAGATATATATATATATAGTATAAACATATATATATATATATATATATATATATATATATATATATATATATATATATATATATATATATAGTGGAAAGAATCTTGCTAAACAAATTCAGAAACGATATATATATATATATATATATATAGTATTAGTTATACTATTTATGGTTATGTAAATACAAAACCTTAAGCAGTTGTAAGTATTTTACACACACCCTAAATAGTGGTAGGCAGTAATGTATTACTACCTTATTACCAGTAAGTTAAGTAGCTCAATGTAAAAACATCAGATGATTTACAGAGCAGTTATATGAAATATAAGAATCAAAGAACTGTTCAAAACATTATTGTGCTTACAGCTGTTTCCTCCAAACCGAGGTTTGGATTCTTCGGAGCAATTTATTAATGCATGGACAGTTATATGACCTCCTTTTCAGCCGAGAGACATACCAATACATATTCAAACATTGATACATATTCAAACATTGTGGGTCAACATTCATTACAGAATTTAGAGTGGCAGTGCACACTTCGAGATTACATTTATATTAATAGGTAAAATCAAAGATATAGGTTAAAGTACAACATGAAGATAAGTGGTTATATAGTGCAAATGTTATATGTGTGGCACGCATGTGCGTCTTGTTTATATAGTGTGGCAGAGAGATATGTGTGGTAGAGGCACTTAGGTAGGTAAATAAGAGTGTTAGGTTGGTAGATCATATAAAGATTTTGCCACCAGATCTACCAACCTAACACTCTTATTTACCTACCTAAGTGCCTCTACCACACAAATTCTACCACACAAGTGCCTCTTCTACACTAAATTCTGTAATGAATGTTGACCCACAATGTTTGAATATGTATCAATGTTTGAATATGTATTGGTATGTCTCTCGGCTGAAAAGGAGGTCATATAACTGTCCATGCATTAATAAATTGCTCCGAAGAATCCAAACCTCGGTTTGGAGGAAACAGCTGTAAGCACAATAATGTTTTGAACAGTTCTTTGATTCTTATATTTCATATATATATATATATCGTTTCTGAATTTGTTTAGCAAGATTCTTTCCACTATATATATATAACCCTACAAACATCCCTGACCCGAGTAAACTTCCTTGACGTGACCCTCAACCTCGAAAACGACCTGTACAACCCATACAGGAAACCTAATGACAACCTGCACTACATCCACCGCCGATCAAACCATCCTAGGAACATCACCAACAACCTGGTCAAAAATATCTCCCTCCGCATATCCCGTTTGTCAGCTAATGAGCGGATATTCGATGAACATGCGCCTTATTACAACCAGGCCCTCAAGCGGAGTGATTTCCGGGAGGAAATATCCTACTGTCCAGCTCCCATTAGCGGAACCAGCAGGAGACACCACCGCTCACGCAATGTAACATGGTTCAATCCTCCCCACAACGCAGAGGTGACAACTCCCATCGGGAAACTATTCTTTAGGCTCATTGAAAAACACTTCCCACTACAACACCGCTACCACAACATAATTAACAAAAATACCATCAAACTCTCTTACAGCACTACACCAAACTTCGCACAAAACATCGTCTCCTCTAACAACAAAAAACTCAACTCCGATGGAAGAAATAACCTAAATAGCAGTGGAGAGCCGACCAGGAGGTGCAACTGTCCGGATAGATCCATTTGCCCACTCGACAATAGATGCAGAGACCGTAATGTGATCTACCAGTGCAACGTGAGGACGGACACCTCCAAACAAAGCTTATATAGGACTAACCGCATGTGATTTCAAGACCCGGCTATACCAACATAGACATACCTTCCGAAACCCGGCCCGGCGTCACGTCACTACACTTTCGGGCCACATATGGGGCCTCAAGGACAACAACATCACATATGATCTCACTTGGAGATTACTGTCCAGAGCCAATTCTTACACCGGAGGACGCCGTCCGTGCAATTTATGCTCGGAGGAAACTTTACAAATGCTGTTTTCGACGGACCAACTCCTAAACAAGAAAGATGAACTGGTTACTGCATGTAAACATAGATTGCGTAGGACTTACCTCGCCCTCAAACCCCATAATGACCCCGGGGGGGGGGGGGGTAGACAGACTAGGGCTATAACACCCCACTTGCCGATTTTACAATGGGTAACCCCTGCTTGCCAAGGGAGACGTAAGATCTTCTTTTTATTCTTTTATCGCTTCCTTTATTTCCTTCTTCCCCTATCCCTCCTTAGTCCTTCTACCCCAGTTCTTCTTTGTCGGCGTCTTTTCTCGCCCACCCGAGGCTGCCCTTTGGCCCCTTGTAGCCTCAGTACCTCCACCCCTCCCCTAGTCTATGATAGATTTGGCGGACTCCGCTTTTTTAGCAGTTGTGTTAGACCTCGGATACTTGCCCCCTTTTCCGACCGCTCCCACTATTTTCCGTGCCTTCTATATTTCTTAGTGGCACTTATGCCTTATTTTCTCGTTTCAGTATTTCTTTCTTCTCTTTTCTTTTGGGCGGGGTGGATTCTGAATTTATTTTTCCGTTTTCTACCTTTAATTCGTACGAACTTTCATGTAGCTTGTATAAGATCTTTTGTAGCGCGGTGGTACCTTTAGAGTTAGCATTAGTATATATTTTTTTCGGGACTCAGAATTATTATCTCGTACTAGTTTACTTTGCTGCACTGGGTGGTTGCTGGCCTTGTGCCCGGGATAGAAACCTTTATTATTTATTTCGTGGTAGTTTCTTTAGTATTTTGGCCCCATTTGTTGACCCGTCACCGTATGATTTACGTACTTATACCTCTTAAAAGGGTCATTGCCTATTCCGTCCCACCTAGTTTATTTACTTATTTCGTTATTTCTTTATTTATTTATTTATTTCTTTATTTATTTATCTAGCCTAACAATAGCTAGAGACTTAGGTCGTAGAACTTGCTTTTATACTCTTTTTTCTTTACACTTATTCGCTTTTCATCACTCTCAGTATTTTTTCTTTCATATATATATTTTTACCCCTCATTGTTCTACCTACCGTTTCGACTTCCTCCCCCTCCCCAGTATCTTCTTTGACCTCATGCCCAGCTGTAGATAGCACTACCAACGCATGATTGGGTCTACTCCACCCACTCCCCTTTTTCTCCTACTGGCAGGTTTAGCCACCATCTCCCCTACTAATTTGCAATCACAGAATTACTACTGACTTTTGACAATCACTTTGACCATATATGGAATTACCCCTTGAGAAGCTCGGCTATTTGAATACCAGGATAAATTTTCATTTAGTCCAGAATTAGCCGTCGAAACGGCTTGAGCACAGCCGTCGGGGTCTTACTGGTTCCTTACCACATTTCCTTCGTTATATATATATATATATATATATATATATATATATATCGTTTCTGAATTTGTTTAGCAAGACTCTTTCCACTATATCTATATATCTATATATCTATCTATATATATATATATATATATATATATATATCTAAAAGAGAGAGAAAGAGATCGCTAAATCAAAGGTCATTATTGTGGATTGGCAGTATTGGTAGAGGGTCGGGCGCCATGCTTTGAAGCATAGAGTTACCTCCCTTTATGATCTGAGTTCAAATCCCGCCGAGGTTAACTTTGCCTTTCATCCTTACGGGGTCGATAAAATAAAGTACCAGTAATGCACTGGGATAATTGCTGGCCTTGTGCCAAAAGCAGAAACAATTATTGAAAGTCTCTGGATTTCGCAAAATACATAATTTTTATTGGAGAAGGTAAGATATTTTCCCACAAAAATTTGATTGTGCTGTTTTGTTTCCACTTATGTATTTTTAGAAAATGTTATCTATATTACTAAAACAGAGAATGTCTGTTTGTCTGTCTGTCTATCTGTACAATCACTAAAACTCGAGAACCACCCAACCGATTGTTTTCAAACTTTACACATGTAATACTTATGGTTCTATTGAGTGTTCCGAGCAAACAATTTTTTCAAATTTTCAATGTCCTAGGGACCGCATTAGGCGATTTAGCGATCTCTTTCTCTCTCTCTTAGTCTTTCTCTTTTTAGATAGATACATAGATATTACGTTGCGCCATTATACTATCTGTCCGTATGTCTGGCTGTCTGCATTACGTCATTATGACATGGTGTGTGTGTGTGTATATGTATATATAGTGTGTGTATATATGTATATATAGTGTGTGTGTGTATATATATATATATATATATATACTAGACATGAAAAATGCGCAAGCTCAAAAGTGCCACAGAATGTTATAATAAACCTTCAAAAGTGTGGGACTAGAGTTGTTGCTAAAAAATATTGTAATCATTATATATCGTACATTCTGTGGCATCCTTTATAAAAATAGCTTAAACCAACGAAGCCTTTATTTTTACGCTATTTCACTTAGTTAATTCTTAGAGTGTAACATATAAAAATATGATTTACAACTATAAAATAAATTAATTAATATAATAACAGAGCTGCGGAGCTGAAATTTAGGAAATAATGGAGTATCGGATCCTGAGTTGGAGCCAGTCAATTTTTGGCCGACTCCGCAGCCCTGTATAATACATTTCATATTAAAGTTATTAATAAACCTATTTTACACTTCATGCAAATTACCACGAGATATTGATATTAGATATAAGATACAGCGCAATATCTACAGCTGTAAAAGTACGAAAGCGAAGTAATAATAAGTGGCTTAAGGTAATTCCAATATGAAAGTTTGTAGTGATAAAAATTTGATAATGCAATACGATTGTTAATATTATAGTTCTATGAAAATGTAACAATAGATAACTAAATTAGTTTACTATTAGTATATTTAAGAAATTATCATTATAGATTTGATCGTTCATATAAGCATCATATTAAGTTTCAACACAATTATTTTGTTACTATGAGTATATGATAATAATATTACGTAATTATTTATAGCTGTTATTACATTAAACATAGATGTATTTATTTTTATATGTTACACTCTAAGAATTAACTAAGTGAAATAGCGTAAAAATAAAGGCTTCGTTGGTTTAAGCTATTTTTATAAAGGATGCCACAGAATGTACGATATATAATGATTACAATATTTTTTAGCAACAACTCTAGTCCCACACTTTTGAAGGTTTATTATAACATTCTGTGGCACTTTTGAGCTTGCGCATTTTTCATGTCTAGTTTAATATTTTTTTAAGGCAACGCTTGTAATAACTCTAGTTAAACAGGATATATATTAATAATAAATTATCGTTGTAATGTAATTAGATTATGTAATTGTTATTATAAATTATCTTATAAATATTAGTGTAAGATGTATAAAAATATTTTCAGACTTTTAATATAAACAACTACAAAAAACAATCAATATTAAATCAATATATTATACATAATAGAAAACATAAAATATACAATAAAAAAACAAAATATTTACATACAATTGCAATTATCAGTGTATATACATTTTCTTTATATTCCCTGAGCAAATTAATAAGATTTGTTTTTATTGTACATAATTTGATGACTTGTTGGAGTGTATTAAAAGATAGCAACAATTTGTGATTAAATTGTTATCTTAAGCAACTCACTTTTTAATAGTTGTTGGCTGAGCGAAATTGTAAAAGCCTATGAGCAAATATAAACAAAAATACACAAACAACATTTCCTTGTGTTATTACAACATTAGATAAAATAATTGAGCAATGTCGTTATATTTTGCTCTTATTGCACATTAATAGTGTTTCTATTTTTCGGCACAAATCCATTACGGCAGTCCATTACTGGTACTTTATTTTATCGAATTAGTAAGTATGAAAGTCGAAGTTAACCTCGGCAGGATTTGAACTTAGAATGCAAAGGACCATAACAATACTGCAAAGCATGGTGTCTGACGCTCTACCAATACTTGTGTTGAGCTGGTCATTAATTTATGGTGGTCGTGCGTGGAGTAGAGCAATCGCTAGTTGAAATATTATGAACAAAACATTTTTATTTGCCGAAGAACATATTTTCGATACTGTTTGTGAATGTGACGAAGGAAATACATTCTGATATGGAACAGTGTACAAAGTGTGTCTGTGAATAACATAATGTTACCTCATGTTGTTGTCAAGACATAATGGATTTCGTATATCCAGTTAGAAGATGAAACCTAGCCATCTCGGATTAGTTATATTTCATGCCATGTGTAAACGTGTTTGAGGATAGCAAAATATGCGTGTTTCTTGTCTGGAAACTTTCTGCTAAACTGATTGGTTTCAGTATATATTTAATATAATATTAATATATTTTGTAATATTATTAACTAATTATTATAATTAGCGCTTCAGGCTTTGTCTATATACTGAAACAAATTTGTAAGTCATTACCTAATTAAACTCTTTGCTTGAAATGTTATCATTCTTCGTTTATATATATATATATATATATATATATATATATATATATATATATATATAGAGAGAGAGAGAGAGAGAGAGAGAGAGGGGGAGAGAGATTTATCTAGTCCTTCGCTCAAGATTAATCTATAAGTTTAGATGTCTGCCTTCGTTTAAGTAAATATTACAGTAAGATTTTTAATATAAACAACTACAAAAAACAATTAATATTAAAACGAAAAAATTATCAATGATAAAAGAAGCGGATGCAACTTTTTTTTTTATAAAGTTATATTCCTGTTTCTTTAAAGAACATTTCATTTTTGTTCTATTGTAGGCGAAATAATGCAATGGTTTAATAGGGAAGATATAACTTACGAATTATGTCTCTAACCGTGTAACGCTTTTTAAGTAGATAACTACAATTGAAAATACTAAAGAAATGGAACCAACAATTCAATTTGAAAGTCGTCTAGTGACAGTGTATTACTGGTACTTTATTTTATCGACCCCGTAACGATGAAAGGCAAAAATGCAAATGCTTAAAATTTAAATTGCCTTAATTCTATCGTCTGCTGTTTCATTAAAGGGAGATTCTCGTCTGTATTTAATTCTATCGTCTACTGTTCCACTAAACAGATATACCTCCACTATCGTCTCTATTTATACATTTTAACTTATAACTTATACACATTTGATTTGAAATATTTTATCTAGTCCCCCCTCTCAATATTATGATGATTTCTTTCGAATGAAACAGTTCTAGTCCTGTAGAAGCCATTTATATATATAATTGAACTGAGTTAAAAATTCACAATATTTATAATTAAATAAGCTCATATATATATGTGTGTATTTATCTGTTTATTGTATTATATATAATGTGTGTATATACAGGATGTCCCCCAAAAATATATACACACTTCAACAGCATTCTAATAACTATTGCCTGTACAGGTAATCAAAGTGTCAATCGAATGTTAGTTTCGTGTTTTAACAGTACAAATTTACAATACACACATAAAACCAGTGTATATACATACATGAGTGTGTATACACATACATGAATGTGTATATACAATATATATGTATATATATATATATAGACACATATATTCACGGTGCAACGGTACATTAAAATATAGATGCGGGAGAGGGGGGGGGTGTATATATATAGGGGCGCTGGGGATAAAGGAGTGTAAAGCGTGTGTAATTGATATATTGAAGGAGAGGAGCGTGCAGCGATAGAGTAACAAATATATAGAGAGGGGGAGAGATGGTATTGAAGGGGAGGAGTGCAAAGCGAAAGAGTAAGAGATATAAATAGAGACGGAACAGATAGAGAGAAACAGGCGTAAGTAACAGTGGAAGAGATATAGAGAGAGGTACTCTGATTGGTTGAAAATTAGCCAATGACATACGATCACCACCACCACGGCTATCCCCGAAAAATTTTTAGAGAAGCTAGGCATATATGTTAGAACACGAAAAGTGAACATTCTGTTGGTTCACACTTTTCGTGTTCTAACAGATAGTGTGTAACGTTTTTCGAAATATTTACTTCTGCGTTCGCAGATATTTTTTGCATACCCATATAAACAAAAGTATTTATTTCGCGATAAAGTATTGATTTTCTTCGAATGGAAAAAAACCCTGGTAATGTACGACGAACTTTTTTTATAAGCACAAAATGTAGACACCAACCCGAAGCCGAGGTATTTCGTACTTCTCTGTATTGTTATTTATATATTCGTGTACAGATATTTTTGCATACAAAATAACAAAATATAAACAAACGTATTTATTTCACGAGGCTCGATAAGGATAAATATATATCAAATATATAAGAACCCTAGAGCAAATCCAGAGCAACGCCGAGCCATTCTGCTAGTTCATTATAAAATTAAATGATAGCATTCTATAAGTAGATGGGACCCTTCATCTGGCAACCAATATTTTTAGACCAAGTCCGCCACTGTATATATATATATATATATTATATATATATATTATATATATATATATATATATATATAAAACTCAGTAAATAGAGATGAACACGGATATATAACTATATGCGTTCAAATCACAGGGGACAGAAACCGCCAGGGCGAAGAAAATACTCTCTACAATAGTATGATTCACAGAACTCAATTAAAAGGATAAATCGAGATATACAAACCTACTATGACAACTATCACGTACCCAGACAGCTTACGGGTAGAACTGTTTCGCAAATCAATGAAGAGAAATACGGGTCCGATGCTTTTCATCGGAGGTTATTACGAGGCCGTGAGGGGGACGGTGGCCTTAAAAGTTTGAGAACCTCTGACTGAAATGAATAAAAGAATAAATAACTTATTTCGACTTGGAAAAGATACTACGAGTTATAATGAAAAATTTGTGCAATAAATAATTAAAATATGTCGTTGTCGTGCTGCATATATTTTTTCTCTTTATTTTTAACTTGGCTTCGAAAAAAATGTTGAAATAAATACAAGTCCTGAGTCAATCAGGACGAAGAAAGGATCAAGTTACCGAATCCTTGGAGAGCGAACTTCCAAATTACACAACAAGAAAAATATATGGGAAAAAGAAACAAACGAAAATGTTTTGAACATGTTGGCATGTGGTTTATTTATTGACTAGTTATAGATATCCTCTGAGCATTCATTTATAGAAAACACAGGATTTCAATTTATTAATCAAACTGGAGTTGATTTTAGTCACGGCCACCACCATCACCATCACCATCACCATCCACCACAAGCAACACTACCAATATGCCACCATCACCGCTACCACCATCCACCACAAGCAACACTACCAATATGCCACCATCACCGCTACCACCATCCACCACAAGCAACACTACCACTATGCCACCACTACCACCACCACCACCACCACCGCCACCAGCATCCACCACAAGCAAGACTACCATTATGCCACCACCACCACCACTACCACCACCACCACCACCACCGCCACTACCACCATCATCCACCATAAGCAACACTACCACAATGTGGTCAATTATATGAAAACAAGCCCATTAATAATTATTCGAACTGCATATTAATAAATGGCAAAAAGGTCTACAACAAGAAGTTGATTGTTGAGGAATTCAACAAATTTTTACCAATGTTGGTCCAAATCTCGCGTCAAAAATACCAAGAGCCAATAAAAATTTCCTTGAGCTTTTAAAAAAGACCAACCATTCATTCAAAATAAATCAAGTAGCGGATGAGGACTTGAAGAACGCACTCACTCGTCTGAAAACTAACAAAGCACCTGGATATGACTCATTGAGCACAAAGATTGTTAAAATTGCATATGAATCAATAAAGTCCCATTACCACATCTCTTCATTTGCATCTGGTATATTTCTGGATAAATAAAAATAGTAAAAGTTATGCTGCTTTTTAAATCAGGAACAAAGACAGAAGTTGGTAATTACTGACCAATATCACTTTTACTAGTTTTTTTCCAAATTGCCGGAGAGACTCGTGCATATTCTTTCAGAATAATAGTCTTTTTATTCTAAACAGTTTGTAAATAAAATAAAACATAATTTTGCATAAAGTGCTCCTTTTACAGGCTGCCATGAAAAGGATGATAGTTTATGTTTTTACTTTAATACTTCTCGATTGCGCATTCTCAAGAATGAACCATTTCATTCCATCCGTAAGAACTTTCATTTCCTTCTTTGTAAATAGTGCATCATACTTTTTTCCTTTTTTATATTTCAAATTTATACACTGCTAGTGAAATAAAAAAAGAAAAATGAAACCTTTTACTAACTCAGGTGGAGCATCATTGTCAAAACCTTACCCTACACTAGAGGCAGTACGCAATACAATGGGGCGGCAGTTCATATATTGTTTTCCAATGGTAATTTGATCAATAAGAAATCCAAGCAAGTTTTTACCAATTGTAAAAACTTGCTAACAACCCCTACTTCAGACGTTTACTAAATTTCGGAGACTAAAAGGCCGGCAACCAATTAACAACCAGCAGCAGGAGCAGACCAATAGTATTGTGATCCCCATATATATAATTGGCTAATTGAGAAATCGGAAATGAGTAAAATAGCTGTCAAGTTAAGCCCATCCTGAGAGGAGCAACCACCAATAAGGCTGTTTGAGTCAGAAGTCATTTATTGTAGACAAAAGGCGTATTAAATAGCAGAAGCATAAATGTAACGGATGAAGTCGCAGTCATGTGGCTGTGTGTTTTATCAGACATGCATTACAGCTTTCCGATTTCTCTATTAGCCACAGTGGCTTGGGCATTGAATACAATAAGAGGTATTTAGGATGTTTCATTATGTAGTGAGAAAGGATGGGGTGGGGGTGGGGTGGGGGGGTGACACCTATGTGATTATGTGACAAATATGATAATTGAATGGTGGTGGGGCGATTACATATTCAGTGATTCGGCCGACTATTTCGACGTCAGTACTTATTTTTCAAGCCCGTTACTTATTTTAAGGAGCATAAGCAGTAAACACACACACACACACACATTTATATATACACACAACAATTTCCGTCTACCAAATTTCACTCCCAAGATTCGGTCAACCCGAGGCTATAGTAAAAGACACTCGCCTAACGTGTCATAGAGTGGGGCTGAACTCCAAGCCTCGTTGTTGCGAAGCGAATTCCTTAGCCATATAGCCATACCTATCCATTTTCGTAAAATATTTTCGTTTAGTAATATTGTTTTAACCTTCCTGATTTTCTTCTTGCGGGGGTTCTTGGAAAAGATTACTTCTAACCTCACTACTTGCACATCTAACACATTCAGCCGATCATTTGGTGGTGTTGCTGTTTTTATTTACCAAAAAAAGCAATTTCATTAAACGACTGTAAAAGCAACGTTCCTCTATATCAGTGGATTACATATGGGCAATGTTTGGCACATTCCAGAGATTAAATTTGTTAATTGTCTACGTCCTTACCCCATTTTTGGTAGATCATTGATATTTGAAAATTATGTATTGTACACAAAACGAGTACTTAAAACAGCTGTATCTATTATATTATTGAAATATTCCGAATTGTTTGAGCGTCGGATAAATGCTTTGCGGTATATGTCACAGTTCTTCAACATTCCGAGTTTAAGTTCCGCTGATGTTAACTTTACTTTTCATCCTTCCGGCGTCAATAAAACAAAGTACCAGTGAAGTGTATGGAGGCGAATTGGCGTCATAAGGATTAGAGTCATTAGGGCGTCGGTTTAAAAATGCCTCGGTGTTTGCTCCGGCTCACTGAGATCTGAAATCAAATCTTCCACGAGATCAACTTCACCTTCCAGCCTTTCGAAGTCGATAAATAAAGAACCAGTCTAATACAGGGGTCGATTCTTTCTCTCTTTCTTTGGAAGGACTATATATATATATATATATATATATATATATATATATATATATATATATATATATATATATATATATATATATATATATGATACATATATATTTGTTTACAAGCGAATCGAATATTATTATTAATATTCGATAAAACCCATACGCACATATGTATATGAGATCAGGTTGTGTTGTGATGTGTGACTCTATATATAAGAGAGATTTGGATGTGTCTTGATTTTTGGGCTGGGGTGTCAATGATCATCTTTGATATAGAAATTTGTAGATATTCTTTATAAATTTAAGAGAGTTGATTCAACTATAAGAAACGAATTTGAAAAACATCCTGCCATTATATTCCTCAAGGGTCATCTATTGAAATGGAACCAGCAGGAGGGGATTTATTTACAACCCCTTTCTTAAACACTCTTATCTTGCTGTCAACCGTCACCATTTTCTGTGTGTATATATGTAAGTATGTATGTGTGTGTGTGTGTGTGTGTGCTTTAATTCCTTTAAATCTTCATCAACACTCCTTCACTCCCACACTCATTAACACCACACCCCACACCCATCCAAATCTCATATATATAGAGTCACACACCACAACACAACCTAATCTCAGATAGACAATCGCCACCGATGAATGCGAGAAAGTTCTCCAAGAAAGTTAACCAGGAATCTTTAAAAATCTCCCCACAAATTATTTAGAACTACAAGTGAAGTCATTCTTTCCCTTTTTTTAAAATATACCTAACTGTACCAAGGATCTCACACACTTTCCAATATATATATATATATATATATTAGAAAGTGAGGTTTTTTTTACAAAATGAAAAATAACCGAAGTGTCCTCCACGAGTGAAAGTATAAAGAAAAAAAGATGAAATCGAAAATGCAACTGGAGTCTTATTTTAAAAAAAATATATATATTTATTTGGTTCCTTTACCGGTTTCGCAGTTCTTCTGCTTTTCAAAAGTAGAGTTGAGATGGAGGGTCTGTGGTTTTTCTCACATGTGAGAAAAACCACAGACCCTCCATCTCAACTCTACTTTTGAAAAGCAGAAGAACTGCGAAACCGGTAAAGGAACCAAATAAATATATATATTTTTTTAAAAATAAGACTCCAGTTGCATTTTCGATTTCATCTTTTTTTCTTTATATATATATATATATATATATATATATATATATATATATATATATATATATATATATGAAAAATATGGGGAGAAGAATACTGCATGGTTGCACATGGATAACATGTTATAAAATGAGTCCCTCATCAGTGATTTGCCAACGGTCATTGGTATTTCATTGCATTAAAAATCATATACCTCACGTTGGTGCAATAATAAATAAAATAAGTTATTAGGACAATTAAAACGCGTAAAGCGAGTGAGACAAGTAAACAACACAGGGGAAAGCTAACCGAAGATAGGAAGAAACACAAGCTACATAGTTATTCTATCAGTATAAGCTGGGTGAATATATGAGCGAGTAAGAAATAGACCTTTCGCGATGAATCCGATGTAAGAAAGAAGGAAATCGTTTTCGTAGCGAACGGGGGAAGTGAGAAGGGGAGAAACAGTGAGTGAGTATATATATATATATATGCATGTGTGTATATATGTGTGTGTACGTATGCATACTTACATTTATGTATCAGTTGTGCTAGGTCAAGAAATAAAATGGAACAGGTAAAAGATATATATATATATACGAGGGTGCTTCAAAAAAGGAGAGTTGGAAAAAACGATTTAAGTTGTGATGTTTATTTTTGACCAAATGTTCCATCTAGACTAAAGGTTCTCAACGGGGGGGGGGGGGGGCATATGTCCCGCCGGGGGCGTTTCGTAGCCCCAGGGGGGCTTTATGCTTTTTTCCATCCACTGAATTATTTTTGTATAAGTTCCCTGTGTCCACGCATCGCCTGGAAACTTAGCTGAGAATAGACTTCCCTGATGACGAAAGGCTTCTCCGTACGTTTCTTCGGAAACTATGTTTATTCCCTTTCAGACACTAATTAGTCGGAGTGAAATTTTAGTAAGTAAGTTAATTTTTATAATTTTCTTATTTTACGTCTTTCATACATATATATATATATATATATATATATATATATATATATATATATATATATATATAAATCTACATACATACATGGTGGCTGCCAACTCGTTTTCGAGTACGGCCACTACTTTATATCCATGTAGGAGAACCCCTACCGATGCGCTGAACGAGTGTGACTTTTTAGTCCAGCCAGCGACTTGAAAACTCAGGTACAAACATTACACTTGTGACAATTATTGACACATAGTGCTGGGCTCATGGTACCATGTGACGACAAGTGCAGAGAGATCTCCAGATATAAAGCAATGCCTGTGCCGTGAAGCTTTTATAGTGAGCAAAGGCACTGCACAAAGCCAGTCCCACTCTCTTAACCAAGATGATATTTACCAAAAAGAACAAGTCAACATCATTGGATACCATCAAGGTTGCAGGTGTTATATCAGAGTTTTCCTTCTCCTAGAATTCTGCCTTGACAAAGGCTAAGGGGTCATCTCTCCCGGTCATTTTGGATGGCCATTGACTCTTAAGAGCTCCTTTGCCCTTTGTTTTGTTTTTAGTCCTGCAGGATGTCCAAGTCCCCCTTCTCACCAATAAACCTTGGTGGGGTTGCCAGTTTAGTCGCCAACGACCCGACCACGAGACAGGTTGTACTGGGATACACGTTACCAGTAGCACCAACTGGTGACCTGACATACATACATACATACATATATACATACATACATTTACGTATGTTTATAGCTATGCATTTATACATTTGTATATATATACATGCATTTATATTTAAGTGTGTAAGGTTATATATATATATGTGTGTGTGTGTGCGTGTGTGTATAATATATATATTATACACACACACACACACACATATATATATATAGGAAAAAGTATGACCCCGACGGTAGAGCTCAAACCGTTTCGACGGCTATAGTCCAACGGCTTGAGCTCTGCAGTCGGGGTCATACTTTTTCAAATTTCCCACTCTACTACCCTAAGTATTGAGTACTCTGGTGCGTTATGGTCCATTTGGTTCCTTATCACAATTCCTTTGTTATATATATATATATGCAGTGTGACAAGAAGCTTGTTTCCCAACCACATATTTCCGGGTTCAGTCCCACTGCCCGAGCCGACCAAAGCCCTGTGAGTGGATTTGATAATCGAAACTAAAAGAAGCCCGTCGTATATATATATGTATATATGTCTGTGTGTGTCTTTGCGTTTGTGTTTGCCCTCCCACCAATGCTTGTTGGTTTGTTGACGTCCCCATAACTTACCAAGGTGATGCTCCAGCATGGGCGTAGTCCAGAGACAGAAAAAAGTAAAATATATATATATATATATGTGTGTGTGTGTGTGTGTGTGTATAGAAGAGGGGTCTCAAACTCAAGGACACAAAAGGGCTATTACGTCCTGGAGGAGAGGCACAGTGAACCAAACGCGGTGGTGGGTGAACATTTTCACCAGTTATAATCATTTCTACTATAGGAACAAGGCATGAAATTTGGGGTTTAGGGTTCAGTCGATTGCATCGATCCTAGTACACAACTGGTACTTAATTCATCGACCCAAAAAGGATGTAAGGCAAAGTTGAGATCAGCGGAATTTGAACTCAGAACGTAAAAACGGAAGAAGTACCGTTAAGCATTTCCCCAGATGTGCTAACTATTCCACCAGCTCGCCGCCTTATTTTCACCAGTTATAATGCGATATGAAATATTGGTTCTATGACAGATAAGTAGTTCGCGGGCCGCATGTGTGAGCCCCTGTTGGAGATAAATAGATATATTTCTTTATTTACCATAAAGGCACAAAAAGAAGGGACAAATACAAAGGGGGAGTTTACATAAAACCGAGTAAAAAGGGTATAAAATGAAAATAATCAAAAACAACCTCAAAAGGGAGGGAACGTGATGGGGGTTGCACCCCCCCCGAAAAAGTGTGCAATCCTTTGCCCGGGGAGCACATGGAGAAGGTGCTCCCCTCTCCTTCACTTCTTTACCTACAGGATGGTATACAGAGAAGGCCCATTTACACGAGCCATTCTCGCCACTATCACCCACCTTTCATAAAACTGCCTGTGGCCAAGCACCTCTCTCTCCATTCTTATCCTTCTTCCGAAGTGATATCGGAAGAAGTAGACCAGACTATGGCCAGAGAGGAAGTTGTCTGACCTCAGACCTTTCAATCGTGTCCACCAAACAACCTCTTTCAACATGGCTATTACGCACAGAAAAACCGCCTTTGCTTCCTTTGTGAAGAGGGGAGGCGGCTTGTTTGTTATCACGGACTCGGCGGTTAATCGAATCGGCGCCACCCGCGACAGCAGTCGTTCGGCGTAGCCCCACAGATCAGCCACACCCGGACAGTGCACCAATGCGTGCGCAACGGTTTCTTCGTGACGCACGCATCTAGGGCAAATCTTTTTCGAGGGATCCCTGCCCGGGCGCCCGTGTCTTTAGAGCTTTTCTCGAACGGGTAGAGCCCCCGGTAGCACTGCCAGGCTAGTGACTTCTGGAAGTTGTCCATTGGTCCCGGGCCGAAAGTCCTACCGAACAGGCTGGCCAGTTCGTCCTTTTCCATGTCCAGCGACTCTCCAATGGTGTCATCGCCCCAGCTAGCCACCAGCCCTCTATAGAATGACGAGGTGGATTCTCCACCGATGGCCGGGTCCGCTTGCCAGAGGGCCCTGAGCGCCTGGGCACACTCACTTGACCAGGGAGGAATACTTGTAGGTGCCGTAGCCTTAATGCGTGCCTACGCATCATCAACCACGGCATCCCCAGCCCTCCTTTCGAAGGTTGTTGGCAGCAGATGGATCTTCTCACCATAGGAGGGCGCTTCTTCCAAAGAAATTGAAAGAGCATGCGTTCCATGGTGGTGAGTGTTTCCTTAGGGCAAGGCACGACAGCCAGGCGGTAGTAGGTGACGGACTCTATGTAAATGTTCGCCACCTCCGCCCGACCTTTCAGGGACAACTTACACTTGGCCCATTTCTGGGTTAGTGCAAACACCTTGCTCGTAACCTCGCCCCAGTTCTTTTCCACCTGGAAGTCCGGTCCAAACCAGACCCCAAGCAACTTCACCGGGCCCTCCGTCCAGTGTCCGACGACACCGTCGGGAGGCATCGGTCTGCCTCTCCACGTTCCGAGTTGCAGCCCGATGGATTTTTCCCGGTTCAGTTTCGCTCCTGACAACCTTTCGTATTCCTCCAGTAAGGTACCGATCGCCTCGATCTCCGAGTCGGTCGATACCATTACTGTTACGTCATCGGCGTAGGCCGACACCGCTTTGCTCAATCCTGGTTCCAGGGGGATACCCTGCAACAACTCCAACTTCTTCAGTAAAGGCTCGAGGGTCAATACGTACAGAAGGGAGGAGAGAGGGCACCCCTGTCGAATGGATCGTGTGATTTCGAACGGATTCGAAAGGTAGCCGTTCACCTTGATCCTAGAACAGATGTGGTTGCTATGTAAGGCAGTGATCCAGCCTCTGAAAACAGGACCGAACCCAGCCGCCGCTAGCACCGCATCCAGGTAACCATGGTCGACCCTATCGAAGGCCTTAGACTGATCCAAGTTGATCAGGGCCCCACCGAAGCCGGGTTTGTTGCCAACCCTCTCTATGATGTATCGCATGAGGTGGAGGTTGTCGTGAATGGACCTGGATGGGATAGCACATGTCTGCGCATCTCCCACCAGGCTACCCACGACAAGCGCCAACCTCTTTGCTAACACCTTTAGCAGGGTTATGGGCCGAAAATTATTTATACTATCCCCCTTGTTCTCGTCCTTCCTCACCAGCGAGACTACGCCCTTGGCTACAGAACAAGGAATTCTCCCGTTCTGCTGTCAATTGCAGTAGACTGCTTCGAGGAGTTCGGAGAAGACCGGCATTGCTAAATAAAGTTCGTAAGGTATACCATCGAGACCTGGAGATTTGCGTCTGCTGCATTGGCTCAGCGCATCCCCGATCTCATCAGCCGAGATTGGTCTCTCGCAGGACTCTGCCTCTTCGCTCGAGAGACGCGGCAGGCCGTCGAGGTATGGACCGAAATCCACGTCCCCGCACGGACCCTCGCCTTCCCCGAACAATCGGGCAAAGTGCCTTTGAAAGGCCTCGCACATCTGCTTAGGCTCCCAGATCACCCGTCCATCCTCGTCTTGCAAAGATCGGATGGTGGATCGATTTCCACTCTTAGCTTCTGTCACGCGGGCCCAGCCAACGGCTTTGGCCCCCTCATTACCTAGAGCACGTATTTTACTTCGAATGACGCAGCCTTCGTGCTTTGCATCGAAAAACTGGCTCAAGGCCGTCCTCGATGCCAGCACTCTGGCCACATCTTCGCTCTTGATTGCCTCTTCTAATTTACCTGTTAATTCTTTCTCGTTCCTATTCCTATCGGCAGCTAACATCTTGCTATAACTTATTGATTCCGTTCTAATCTCTCTTTTGAGAGATGCCCACCATCGGTTCTTGACGATTGCACCCGCCAACCTCTCCTTAACTAATCTGCTAATCCGGTCTCTGTAAGCCTCTTTTGCCGGTAAAGACAAATTAAGTTTCCAGTAACCGGGACCCTGTCTATGTGTTCTCTCGAGGTTGACTGCGCAGGTCACTAATTTGTGATCTGTATAGCCAACCGTGAGCATTTCTGGACAGCTTAATATGTCCCTATCCTTACTTCTAACTAAGAATCTATCTAAGTACGATCTAGATTGACCACTGTGGTTCGTCCAAGTCCAGGTTGGCACAGTTGGAAAATCTAGTCGATATCTATCGACCAAGTTAAAACGGTCGAGTAACCCCTTGAGGCTGTTACACCCCCTCTATTAGGACATGCTCCTGCATAGTCCCAACGTGCATCTAGGATGTCATTCCACTCCCCCGCTAGAAGCAGGGAACGCGACGTTCCCAGAAAAGTCTCCAGACGCTGGAAGAAGTCGGGTCATTCAGCTCCGAAAGGGGAGTAGACGGCGACCAGTCTCAAGGCCGCACCTCCACTACTGCCAACGTCTAGCACCAACAAATGACCTTCCGGGTCCGAGTGAACAACCTGTACGGCGAGACCCAGGTGTTTTTCCAGCAGTACGACAACCCCACCCCACCTCCAGGTTGACAGATATGCGTGCACCTCAAAGTCATCGAAGGTAGGGGCCAGCTGCCGCACGACGCTGATCCGAGTCTCACAGATAACCATTACATTTATACCACGTGACCTGAGGTCATTTAGAAGCTTTGCTTGCTTCCAAGTTGAGCCCAGGCCACGTGCATTCAAACATCCTACTCTTAACACATCCATGTGGGCGGCAAAGCCAAAGGAGAGTGTAGAGACCTACCTTTCTGCTTTCCGGGGTTCGGGTCGCACGACTTCCATGGGGTTGGGGGTGTTGGGTGAAGGGGTGTCTTGTGGTGGTGTGGGGTCGTCAGTGTTTTGTGGGGTTGGGATGTTTGGAGTTGTGTTGGGGAGGGGGAAAGCTTTTTAGGAGGACGCGGTTTATGGGTTTGACAGAGGGTGGTCCTACGTCCTCCTTAAAATCCTTTTTTAGTTTTTGGTAGAGGTTCATTGGGACTTTTATTAATTTTAATTGTGGGTTGTTTTCTGAAAAAACAAAGTTTACCCCTTCGGTTTGTACCGAAGGGTTATTGTTTATGAGTTCATTTAATTTATTATTGTTTCTGTTGATGTAAGTATAGTGTAATGTCTTTTTTTCGGATGGTGTGAGTGTTTCGAAGAGGGGAGGGGCAGGTTTGGTTTTGTTTGTTGCTGGAGGGATGTTTTGTGTTTTGTTGGATTGTGTTGACATTTGGGTAGGGGCTGTTTGGCCTTGTGTGTTTTGCACATGTTTTCTTTTTTCCCTTTTAATCTGTCTGAAGGACTCCGTTTCTTCCTCCGAATTCGTTGGGTTATCTTCAGTGTTGGAGGGAAGAGGTATGTTTGCTGGTAGTGTTTCCGTGTTAGTTTTCTTTGTGGGGGAGATGGATGTCACTATGTTAGACTGTGTTGTGTGTTGTGGCTGCGGTGGTTGTGTTGTTTTATTGAGTGAGGGGTTGGGTGGGACTGTGTTTTGTTTTTGGGTAATGTGTTGTGTTTGTTTGTGCTGTGGTGGTGGTGTAGTTTTATTGAGGGACGGGTTGGGTGGGACTGAGTTTTGTTGTTTGTTTGTCTGTTGTGGTGGTGGTGGAGCTGGTGTTGGTAGCAGGGTTTTCTTCTTGTTGAGTTGGGGACAAGCCGCCTTCAGGTGCCCTCTGCCTGCACAGATATGACAGGACGGCCTTCTCCCCTCCACGCTAATGTTTATATACCCGTGGCCCTCTAATAGGATTCTGTCAGGTATTTGGGCGATGCGTTCAGGCTTCATTTGCACTACAAGTTCTATACCTGTTCCACTGAACGCATTGCCTGTGGTTTTCCCAATGGAAATCACGTTGTCATTCGCTGGATCGATGAAGCCAGCTATGAGCCAGCAGTAGTCCATATCTGGCATCATCGCATCCAGCCATATGCGCTGAGTTCTTTTACCCATATAAGATGGATAAAAGGTAAAATGTGTCGAACGAATCGGCGACAAAGCATATTTTTTCGCCGCCGATTCGTTCTTCATAATAATGGCCAGGCTTCCATACAGCCTGTCTCTTTTTATGAAAGTGGCTTCATTAAATAATTCTCTAAGTACCGCTTTAATTTCTACTTGTGTTGCTTGTTGTGGCTTTTTTGAGATGTTGTTGATGGTGCGGAAAACGACCGTTCAACTTTCAATATCTTTGGTGAGTTCTTGGGGCATTTTTACCGACAAGGCTCCATTTTCCCCTTGTTTGGCGTTTTTTATTCTTTGTGCCACATCTGAAATATTTTCAGGTATGCACGTTAAAGATTTTTTTGTTGTTTGTGCAAATGAGATGTTATTGGTGTTGACTTTGTCGTCTGCTTTGCTTTCTGTTATGATGTTGTTGTTTACAAATGTTATTTTTGTGTTTGTTGTTTCTTTGTTTGTGGTATTAATATTGTCATGCAATTCTTTCAAATTTTTGTTGTTTTAGGAATCAATCTCCAGATTTGTGTTTTCGTCGACATTTTTCTCCGCACATTCGTCTGTTTTTATTTTATTTTTTCTTTCCTTCTCTATGACGTTAGTTGGGAAGGAAGGGGGGGGGGACTAAAGCTTGCGAGCTTACAACTCTTACCGCTGTCCCCCTACCACTATTTTCGTTAGCTTCATTTAACATTTCTCCCAGACGTTTGAAATTTTATGCAACAAAATCTTTTTAAAAACAGGTTTTTCACCCCTGGGAGGGGCGAAAATGAGCTGACCCACCGCCTGACAGTTCAGACGGGGGGGGGGGGGGGTCAAGCTACACAATAGTATCAAAATTAAAATTAAACTTACAACATTTCCGCAATAAATTGGAACAAAACTTCTGCGCGAAGTGAATTACGTCTACGCTATCGAACAGACGACAACTAGATTAAAGGGAGATAAATAGATAGATAGATAGATGTGTACCAAACACACACACATTTCTTACTCTCTCTGTCCCTCCCTCTTTCTCTCTTCATTTATATATATATATATATATATATATATATATATAGGATATACGTTCCTTCACGCACAAGGCGCCAAGGTACGCATGTATTTTTATTTTTGGGATTCGAAACCGATCGGTAAAGGTAACTATAGTAGGTAAAGTCAATTTTTTAAAATTTATTTTGAAACTTTTTCATTATTTGCTAAACCTTGTTTATATATATATATATATATATATATATATATATATATATATATATATATATGTGTGTGTGTGTGCGTGTGGAGCGTTGTTATTTGGCGTTGTTGAAAAGAGGTGTGGCCTTTGACCTGGCAATAAAAAACTGTAGACAAAATTCTTTCTGTACCAAGGCACACACACTCACAAGTTTGTGTGTGTGTATGTATATATATATATATATATATATATATATATAAAGAATGAATAATAACAGGTAGACATCATAAAAAGGTAGTTTATTCCGTGTGCTTACAAGTGTTTCCACGGTGGTGCTGCAGCCTAGTTCCGCTACGTGCAAATTCACAAGTATTTGCAGAACTCGAATATCCAATCTTAAGGTAGTAAACTTTCTGGACGTAACTCTTAATTTAAATACCGGACAGATACGACCTTTCCACAAGGTAAATGAGAACCTTACGTATATTGACTTTAACTCTAACCACCCACTCTCCATGATCAAATCAGTTCCCCGGAGTATTTCTCTTAGAATCTCTCGCCTATCGTCTAACTCTGATTTTTTAGCGAACATGCTGAATACTACAATAATGCATTAAGGAATGCTGACCACCGGGATACAATAGAATACATCGATAGTAATTTCCACAACACGCATAGCTCTACACGTAATCAAGGTATACGTAACCGGGGGACTAAAACACAAGCACACACACACTGTACTACCAGACATACTAATAATAGAAGATCACCACCAAATAAATCACGTTGTAGAAAGTATATCTGGTATAATCCTATTTTTAATGCCTCGATTAGTACAAAACTATCTCTTTCATTCTTTAAATTAATCAATAAACACTTCCCTAGTTCCCATAAGTACAGCAAAATTCTGAACTCCAAAACTATTAGACTATCATACTCCACGGCACCAAACCTTGAAGCATACATAAAAAAACTTAACTTAAGGCAATTAAACAACTCTAAAAAACAAAACATTTTAGTAACAGATGGGCAGAACGCAATATCTGCCTCCCAACCACTAAATGGGAGACGGGTATTGCACAACCCACCTGTACCGCTATCACAACCTATCCATACAACAAAGCATGTAACTGCCATCTACCTGAAAGATGTCCATTGCAGAATGAATGCCTAAAGTCCAACATTGTTTACCAATGCACGATTGAATCGGACGACCAGAAATGGTATTATATCGGATCTACCACCACATCGTTTAAATCTCGCTGGTACCGTCATCGATTCTCAATCAAACATCAGAATCACCGTTTTGTGACCACGCTCGCCAACAAGACCTGGCAACTCCGCGAACACAACCAACAGTTCACCTTAAAATGGGATATACTTTCCAGCGCAAATGCATATCGGAGTGGTTTGAAGTACTGCAGGTTATGTAACCTTGAGCTATTTTACATACTAAAATCCCAAAACAAACTACTTAACGATAGAATTGAACGATCATTATACTGCAACCACAAACTAAAAGCTAAATTCTCTCACTATAAAATAACTTAACATTCGAACCCGTAACTACAACACCACTTTCTAGCTAACAACCTTCTCTTCCCCCCACACTACAAGACAATACACTGCTTATCACTATACATGGTAACTCAGTACAACTCCTAGAATACTACTACAAAACCAAAAGTTCACTCACCACACATATTTATCTGTCCCCTCTCTACCTATATATATCTCTCTCTACATCCATTACACTCTCTCTCTCTCACCTTTGACCTACCTCCCTCTCAACATTTATGAACCTGCCCTCTGGGGCAATAAATAATTCCGACCTCAACTATCTACGCATCTCTCCAAAAGTAACTAATAAAACCCTGTAGCGGTTGTCTCCCTTGTTTTGATTGGAATCTAGACGGGAGGTGGAGCCCTTTCTTCAACTTCCGGTCAGAGCCCTATAAAACTAACAACTTTAACCACTCTTTCTCTCATTGCCTTTTCGGCACCAGGTCAAGAGCCTCACATTTGGCTCTGCCATTCATTTGGCCAACAGGCGCCTGGCCTTAGCCAGGCGTCCTCTGCCAGCCGCGTTTGCCTGGCAATCAAAACGGTAACTACTAACTTTGCTTCATTCTAACATCATCCTCATCTTTGACATGTCAACTATACTATCTACCATTGTTAATTAAATATATATCTACACAAACAATGTATTCCTTGTTACATTCATACAACCCAGTAATCTCGCTATATTGGTAACCCTAACGTGATACGAACACGCAGCCGTTCATCGCTATAAGTGGTCACCCCCCCAAAAATAAAAAAATAGCACATCTGGTTTTGTGTGACTAACATTACGAATACACAGCAAATTTATCGACAAACTATGAAAATACTCAAGGACACGCACACACGCACATGTGGAATTCGCACAGACAGACTTTTTCTCTCACGCATCAACTAACTGTCGCATTTCACCAATATATATATATGTTTCTCGTTTCTTACAACGAACTCTTTCAAAACAAAAAAAAAAAAAAGAAATTTGATATTCTTTAAAAAAACATTTCAACAGGAACATTTATTTTCGATGAACCATTGCCTTTTTGTTCATCGTTTTCTTCATCGTTCAAGTTTTTTTTTTTTTTCCCAAAGTTCACACCAATAATTATGCTGAGTGAAGCCTTTCTTTTTCATCATTGTCACTTTCAAAATTGCACTATCATTTTTTCGCGCGTTAGAAATATTATTTTTTTCAACCTTGTATTGGCACGTGTAGGCAGCACAAATTCTCGATTCACAGAGATGTCTCTACTCACAGACATAGCCGCACGCCAGAGATAACATTTCTCGCCAAGGATTCTTCAGCCTTAAGCTATATTCTTCTATTTGCCGGTTTATAAATTTACAATGTAAATTTACCGTTGATAACCGCGCATTTATTGGGAATGCTTATTTCTCTGGTCGCTGGCCTCTTGACCCTTCTAGGTCAACGCATTCTCAACATCGACCATCAACTTCGGCTGCTATTTCTAGCACTTTGCGCAACTCATTTTTTCTAAAAAAAAAAGGAAAACATTTTTTTTTTTTTTTTTTTTTTACTGTGAATTTAGACACCGAATACGCTCACTCAGCGAGACAACAGCAGCAGCAGCAATACACCAACACAGCTTCACCAACAACCAGCAGAACGCCAGAGAATTTATTTTTGCAGCACTCTCCCTGTGAGAAAATCCATTCGGAGGTTGGAAATTTCACGATATACCACAGAACAGAAACCACCTGCATTCATTCTCTGGAACACACTTTCTTTCCTGCTGTCATGTGATTGCACACCTGTGAACTATATTTTGTACATTTGAACTTTGAGCTCTTCTATTACTTTTACTTTATTACATTGTATCTTTGGGTGATGGATAGATGGATGTCCAGTCGTTCTCTGGCCAAGAGCGGTTGACTACCTTGATATCTATCATTGACTTTTGCAAACATTCTTTTGTCGTAATTTTCATGCCTGTTACAACATTCTCGCCAACTTGCTACATATTTTCATTTCGATTTTTATACACTAAAATTCTGGCGGGAGGTTATGTAGCGGTTGTCTCCCTTGTTTTGATTGGGATCTAGACGGGAGGTGGAGCCCTTTCTGCAACTTCCGGTCAGAGCCCTATAAAACTAACAACTTTAACCACTCTTTCTCTCATTGCCTTTTCGGCACCAGGCCAAGAGCCTCACATTTGGCTCTGCCATTCATTTGGCCAACAGGCGCCTGGCCTTAGCCAGGCGTCCTCTGCCAGCCGCGTTTGCCTGGCAATCAAAACGGTAACTACTAACTTTGCTTCATTCTAACATCATCCTCATCTTTGACATGTCAACTATACTATCTACCATTGTTAATTAAATATATATCTACACAAACAATGTATTCCTTGTTACATTCATACAACCCAGTAATCTCGCTATAACCCCTACCATAACATTTTGATTAAGATATCTACAAGCCACTCTCTCCTACTTCTCCAACCCCTGCATATCTTTCCTTCTCTCTCCTTCTTCCCTACTTTTCTCTCTTCCTGTTCCACTCTATCTTCCCCAACAACCCCACTTAAGGGTTTTTACATTGTATATTTACCATTCTGCTCTGAGGAAACAGTGGTCACAGCATTGGATATTCGAGTTCTGCAAATACTTGTGAATTTGCACGTAGCGGAACTAGGCTGCAGCACCACCGTGGAAACACTTGTAAGCACACGGAATAAACTACCTTTTTATGATGTCTACCTGTTATTATTCATTCTTTATATACACTCCGGAATACTGAAGGATCAGGAACTAAGTTTCTTGAACAATTCTTCCATAACTCGTAGAGTAACCTCTTACCGTACGTCAACCATATCCAGTGTAGTAATTAACCATCACTACATCTTGGATAATCCTATACCTAATATATATATATATATATATATATATATATATATATGTGTGTGTGTGTGTGTGTGTGTGTGTGTGTCTATCTATGTTTATATATAAGGGATACAAATATTGCTTTCTCAGTCACCAAGCTTCTCAATTCATTCCTTACTACTTATTTTGCTACGAGGTATATTATTTTGCAAGGTACTATTTTTCCCCCGAGTTTGTGATTTCAGAGAAAGGTTAGAAATTCTTCATATTTTGCATCTTTTGTATTTTGACTTTGCAGTTTCAATTGTCTATCTACTCAAAATATTACAACAGCTAACAGTGAAATATAGAATTTAAAAAAAAAAGAAGCTTTTTCGACTGAGATCAAATGTTTTTTTTTATTTCAAAAATATATAATTTGAAATAGCTTGCTTTTGTTTTGGACTGAAACTTTTTTGTATTTAATTCGTACGAGTATTTTTCAAAGAATCTAAGATAACTTGATTTGGCCCAGCAATCTACTGATATCAAAATCAGTAGTATATTGAAAAATGGAAAAATAGGGTAGTAGGGCGTTTCGTGATTTTGAGGGGCAAAAGGGGGCTTTTGGCCAAATTGGGTTGAGAACCTTTGATCTAGATCAATACACCTCTGCAAGTGTTGATGCCAGCCTTTAAGTTTATCTGTGTAAAACTGAGGGTCATGCGATTTAAATCATGTTAAAGCAGTTGTTTTTACATCTTCAACTGGAGATAATCTTCAACCTCATCTCTTCCACTTCTAAAGCGACTTATCCATTTGTAGGTTGTTAATTTCTTTGGGGCATTGTCCCCATCAACTCGCACTAGAGTCAGTGATTTGGATGTTCTTCTAACCTAGCTTCACCATGAATTTAATGTTTTGAAGGAGATCATGCTACTCGAGCGGTGCTGTGTTACAACATGCATTTAAGAGTTAACATGTTAGAACATGTTATGACACGTTAGTACGAGAACGTACAGGTGCATTGACATCAAAATACCTGCGTATGATTTTTAGCTATGTATATATATATATATATATGGTGGATTCTCTCGTCGCAAACAGCAAATGAGGGTTCACCTTTCTTTTTCTTAAAAATAGAAAATCAGTGCGCCTAGATTCCAAGAACGCACATATGTTGCTTGATACCCTTAGCTGTCCTGCAGACCTGCTTTGTTCCGTGTAATAAAACTACAGTGGCAAGTAGGGTTGTCATTTTGAGGAGCAGCACTCTTTGATATTTGCACGTAGTTGATCACAATGTTCAAGTCGGCCCCGCTCAAAACTTTATATAAATGAGAAGCACTGGCACCAGCTCTTGTGTTTTGATGCTTTATTCTAACACGAAGAGAAGGGGATGGTGCATCATGAGATTAGCTTCAATGCCTGATATGTTGGATTTATTCAGAACCTCACAGTTTCTAATGTGATCGGTTAGGTTTATGTTGCAGATGGTACGCAAGCATCGCATGTGAAAAACATCAAGCTGATTGATGTGCTTTGGTACAGAGTAGCGATGTCAGTACTACCGACCTGTACACATACATTTTCACCTTTTATGAAACATCGATCATGTTCCAAAGCCTGTGGTAAAGCCTACCGAAGGCGGAGTTAGCACTCTATTTCTTTGTCCATCTTTCCACAATAGGATGCAATGGAGCCAAGGTAGGTGAAGGAGGAAACCGTTTTCAAGGCCTTTTTATCGACATAAACAGTAAGAATAACAGTGGGATGATGAACTTGGGAAGGCTGACGGACAAGCTCAGTTTGTTTAATATTGATGGGCAAACCAAAAGCTTTAGAATCGTGAGAGAAGTCGTCGGCATTTCCTCAAGGAAGTGGGCCAAAAGTGCACAGTTATCTGCAAAGAACAGGCCACAAGCAGTTTGCACTATGGTCATCGTTCCTGCTTTGAAGAGTTGTTGGTTTAAAAAGCCACCACTTGTTCTATATTCAAACCTCACTCCCTCTTTGACAATCTCAAAAGCTGTTTCCAGCATGGCCGAGAAATACAAAACAAATAGGAGTGGTTCAAGAATGCACCCTTGTTTTGAAACAGTGAATGGGTCGGACACTTCTCCACTGGTTCTAACTGAAGCCATCATCCCCATTGAAAGAGATGATATTAATCATGCTTTATGGAACACCTAACTTCATAAGGACAACCCAGAGAGCATCCTTGGTATCAAAAGCCTTTGTGTTCAATTAAAAGGACAAAGAGATCCTTATCATGCTCTCGGGCTTTTACCTGCGGTTTCCTCAGACTGAAAATCATGTCCACAGTGCCTTTATAAGACAGAAAACCACACTGGCCAGAGTATTGATAAGTCTGTTCAAGATGATTCGGCAACACACAGAAGAGAAATACCTCCATCGTTGTCGCATTCGCATCTACTGCATTTTTGCTTGTAAAGATGGACAATAGATGCGTCCTCAAACTCCCGTGGAACTGATCCTGATTTCCAGATTAAGGAGAAGAGATCACAAAGTTTGCAAATCAAGAGATTGCTACCACATTTATATATCTCTGCAAGTATTCCATAATTTCCGAACGACTTGCCATTGGTAAGTTGTTTTATGGCCTTCTTTTTATCTCAGCACTAGTTGGAGTGGCTGATAGTCCTGCAAGGACAGGCCTCCGTGGTAGATTGTTGATAAGGTTCACATCAACATTTGGTTCCGTATTGGGAACTTTAGAGAAATATTTTGTTCAATGCTTAGTGATCTCTTGTTTATCTGTCAAAAGGTTACCCTCGGATGAAAAGATGGGACTGCAGCCATTTGACACGGGTTCAAATACTCCTTTTAAGTTCTGATAGAAAGATTTAAAGTCACATCTCTCGGCAGCATTCTGCAATTGCTGTGCTTTCATTCGCCACCCTGTCTGTTTCATTTGCCATAGCTGAGATTGACATCTATTTCTGGCCTTCTTGAATTTATTGCACTTGGCGGCATTATTCCTGTTTGACATCCACTGGCAGTGGCACTTGTGCATGTTATCCAAAATTAGGAGAAATATTTGGATCATTTGAATCAAACCAGTCTTGATGTTTTCTCTTTACATAGCCAAACGTTCCTGGGATGATTCATAGACAGCACTTTTGAAAGCAGACCATGCTGATTCAATACCTGTGCTATTAGGAATAACAGCAAGCTTAATGTCCACATTGGCACATTCGGATAATCCAGTCTATACCTGTCAGACAGTACAAAACGTCTGAGCAGGTTGTTGAGGCTTTTACACCCTCCTGCCCTGTCTACTAGCCCCACATAATCCCAGCGTGCATCTAAGATACCGTTCCAGTCGCCCACTAACACTAAAAAGCGGGACGTTCCAAGAAAGGCCTCTAGACGTCTGAAGAAATCTGGCCGTCCTGCTTCTGCTGGGGCGTAGACGGCTACTAGCCTGAAAGCATTGCTTTCGCCGCCGGTCACGCCCAGCACCACCGACTTACCTTCTGGGTCCAGGAAGATGGCTCGTATGGCGAGATCCAAGCCTCTCCGAAAAAGCACGGCAACTCCACCTCCGATCCTGGATGGCTGGGAGATGCGTATACATCGTAGCCGCCGAAGATCGGTGCGAAGGCTCGTGCTTCGGAGATTCTGGTCTCGCTGATGGCCACCACATCTATGTTTAGTGACCTGAGGTCGTTGAGCAGGTGACCCTGCTTCCAAGATGACCCCAAGCCACGTACATTTATACTGCCTATTCTAAGTACGGCCATGTTGGATGAGAAACGGGGTAAGTGAGAAAGGATCACTTACCTTGATCGTGTGGTGAAGGGACAGTAGAACCGTCCCTTTGGCTGGTCATGGGTGTTTCCAAGAGGATGTCGGTATATATCCTCTTGGTAACCGACCCTCTGAAGTCTCCAACTGCGTTGGAGAATTTTTGTTTTAAAAGTTTGTAATGTTCTATTTTGATTTCAATGATGTTTATGTTTGTCAGGAGAGTTCTTGGTGTTGGTGGGGTGTAGTAGTTTTTTTCTGTGATGTCTGTGTGCTGCTTTATATGTTGTAAGAGTTCTTTATTTGCCATGTTTATAGCTGTGTACTTTTTTGGGGGAGGGGTGATTTTGTTGCTATTTTCTTGTTGTTGCTGTTGGGTGTGTGTGTTTTGTTGCGTTTGCGATGTTGGTGTTTTTGGTGATGCTGGTGGTGGTGTGGTTTTTGTTGGTGGTGATCGTGATGGTGGTGGTTTTGCTGCAAGTCTCCTTGCAGCCTTTACCCCTCTTTGTCTGCCCTCGCTTTTGGAGGGTGAAGCTAAGGGTTTTTTAACAGGCAAATAAAGCGATTTACTAGGAGCAAGCAAAAGACGTCCGATTAGACCAATAATAATAATAATAATAATGGCTTCATTTATTGGCCACAAGGGCTGACATATAGGGGACAATACAAAAGACTGGAACAGTGGGGGTTTACATATACAAAGTGTAAACAAATAATACATACAGGGTACAATATAATAGACGGGGACGATGGGGTTTTTACATAAAAATCGAGTAAAAAATAGGAAAACAATAACAATAAACAGGAAAAATGCCACAATGAAAATTTCTCAGTAGGGGGGATAAATACCCAGCATTGATTCAGGTATTGCACCAATCCTGAATCACCCGACGCTTTGAGGGCACGCGGAAGGGCACCCCTCTCTTCTTAAAATTCACCAGCCGACAGGCGCATGATCAGAGTAGGCCCACTCAGTCACCCAGTCTCGGTCTCTTCTTGACCCAGGACTGCAGCTCAGTCAAAGAGATGAGCTGCGGAAAGGCCCGTCTGACAAACGGCGACCACACCTGTTCACCGTTTAGGCAGAATATCTGGAGGTGCCGCAGCCTCAGCGCATGTCTGCGCACCATTAGCCATGGCATGCCCAGCCCTCCACGTAGAGGGTGCTGACAGCAGATGGACCGCCTCACCAACGGAACCTGTCCCCTCCACAAGAATTTGAAGAGGAGCCGTTCCAACTTGGCGAGGCGCGGACGGGGTCAAGGACGACGGTCAGGCAGTGGTAGATGACGGACGCAATGTACGCGTTCGCCCCCTCACCCGACCTTTCAGCTACATTTCTGGCTACCCGTACCCACACTAATTAACAATAGAGCCGAAATAGTAATAACTGTTCGTATAAACTTCCTTATTCCTTCTATAACAAAGTCTATGATTCCATATAGCTAAATTAAATTTTTGGATCTAAAATTCCCCCTCAACCCTAAAGTATATCCCCTGTTAGCTATTTACTATAAATTAGTCAAAATCTTTTTTTCTTTCTTTCCGATTTTAATATGTAATGTCTCATTTATAAGACTATTTTTTACCACATAACCAAGCAATTATATGCAATCAGATAGCGAAATTTTAGACTGTATGCCTTGGTCACCAATACACTACCTAACATGTACTCTATTAATATCACATAATTTTGGGAGGCCATATCTTAATTTATTTGCTTAGTTACAGTTTTGGCTATTTAATTTCATATGTGCTTTCAAATTCTCACTTCTTCATTCTCTCATATTTAATAGTAGTGAAGGCAATAACTCACGACGACCACAGATTGACAAACAGACAAACAAAGATACAAAAAATGAATATAGGTCCAAGTGTGAGGAAAACATTCCTGAATCTAAAGAACTCACATGCCAAGTTTGAACATTGGCCTTTAAGTGTATTGGAGACTAAGAGACAAAGAGACAAACGAGCTATTCTCTCTCTCTCTCTCTCTCTCTCTCTCTCTCTCTCTCTCTCTCTCTCTATATATATATATATATATATAACAAAGGAGGTGTGGTAAGGAACCAGATGGACCATAACACACCAGAGTACTCAATACTTAGGGTAGTAGAGTGGGTAATAAGAAAAAGTTTAACCCCGATGGCAGAGCTCAAGCCGTTTCGACGGCTATTTCTGGACTCAGAAATAGCCGTCGAAACGGCTTGAGCTCTGCCGTCGGGGTCAAACTTTTTCCTATATATATATATATATATATATATATATATATATATATATACATACATACAGACAGACACTGTAAATGTGGTTGGCGTTACGAAGGGCATCCATCTGTAGAATAGAAACCAAAATCTGTTCTGTATGAGCAAGACATGGTCATCGGACCTGGCTTGTCTCACAACGAACCAACTCGTCTAATCCATGCTAACGTGGAAAAATGGATGTTAAACGGTGGAAAAAAAATATATATATACGAGGGTAGACTGAAAATTTCATAGGCTGACTATGAAGTAGTGATGCTAGAGTTGTAAATTCTTGCATGCATTAATTTCAGTAAGGAAAACCAATTCCTAAGTCTAAGGAACTCACATGCATGATTGGTCCACTGATTTCTAAATGTATTAGAGACAAACAGACAAACAAACGAGCTATTATATTATATTATATTATATTATATTATATTATATTATATTATATATTATATTATATACAGGCAGTGGTACCCGGCGTTGCACGGGATAAGGCATTTTGGAACGGGGCCGCCAACAGACCTAATTGTGGAAAAACTGCATGCCTGGACAATATGTAAAGAAAATAAACCGAATACTCTGATGGCTGGATAATCATTAAGATTTTCCTCGATGAAGCAGGAAAAATGCAGGGGATCAAGAAAATGAATTTTTTTTATGTGCATAATATGCCTTGAAATTTCGGGAAAATCGGCTATGAAAAAGTTGGATTTTCTTTACTCACGGTATGAAGAAGAGACTGACTAATACATAGTTACAATTTCAAGGAGACGTAACGCCTCAAAAAACCCCCTAAAAAGCTGAATAAACGCAGTTTTTCACCTAATGCGGGCTCTAGGGGATCAAAAAGTTGAATTTTTTATGTGCATAACACTCCCTGAAACATACGTAATACACATGTAAAGTTTGAAAAAAATCGGTTGGGTACTTCTCGAGTTTTAGGGATTCAAACTCGCACACACACACACACACGCACACACAGACAGACATCCTCAGTTTTATATATATATATATATATATATATATATATATATATATATATATATATATATATATATATATATATATATATATAAGGAAAATGATAATAATAAAAAGGGGCTCGAAAAGCGCACCTGGTATATACATATATAAAAAGGATCTTAATTACAAGTATAAAATTTGGTGTTAGGAAAACCTGGTTTTCCCGTTTTGGATCTTCAAACCATTTGTTAATAGGTTAAACTGTTTTTTCATTAAAACTCCTGCATGCTGATTTTCGACTCCCTTAATTAACGTGAACTGTATAGAGCATTTTCTAACATTTCTTTTCACTATATATATATATATATATATATATATATATATATATATATGTAAGAGTTCTATTTAAATTGTTGGGATACAACAAGCGGATACTATCCGGGAGCTTCCAACAGTAATGGTTGCATTCTTTAAGGGTATGTCAATATTTATTTATAAAACTGATCTATATTATATTTTATCTGATGAAAGCACACCATAATTTAACTTGGTGTCCTTGAAATATGTATAATGAAATAAATATGGTTTTATAAATATAGTTTCCATTTGTTAATATCGTATATATATATATATATATATATATATATATATATATATATATATATATATATATATATATATATATATATATTTATATATATATATATATATATATATATATGTATGTGTGTGTGTGTGTGTGTGTGTGTGTGTGTGTTTATTTATTCATGGTATTCAATCGTTCAATCAACAGAGGACTCGACTCGTGGATTAACATGTAAATGGTTGAGTATTCCATAGACACGTGTTCTCTTAACCTAATTGTCAGGCAGAATCAGTGTGATACAATATGTGACAAAGTTGAACCTTCGAATTGCAGGTATAATGAACCAGACAAGTTTCTACACAGTTTCCATCTAACCAAGTTCACTCGATGCTACTTCAAAAACACTTGCTCGAGATGCTGTGAGTGGGATTGAACTCGGTACCTCATGATTGCAAAGTGAACTCCTTAACCACTCTGCCATCTCTACACTGGAATCATGGGAATTAAGTGTGCTGGCTATGGAAACAGCATTAGTCGGGCATGATATGTAGTAGGCCAGTTATTCTTCTGTATCTTCATTATTTGATCAGTGAAAATCAAACACTTCACCTAATAGCTATAGTTTCTATAGTTACTGCAGCACGTTTTACCAAATCAGTGTCAGGAATAAGAACAACACATTAAACCAACATGTATAAAGAAATATCACACGACGACTTAATGGAACAAATATTTGCATAGTTTTGGATAGTGCATATTGGTTTTCTGTTTTCTAATGTAATATCCTAAAGCTATCTTTACGACTATTTGATTGCGACGGTGAATTGGCAGTATCGGTAGAGGGTTTGACGTCATGCTTTCTAGCATAGTTACGTCCCTTTATGGTCTGAGTTCAAATCCTGTCGAGGTTAACTTTGCCTTTCATCCTTATGGGGTCGATAAAATAAAGTACCAGTAATGTACTGGGTAATTGCTGGCCTTGTGCCAAAAGTAGAATCAATTATCTATGAAATATTTTAAGTTTGAACCTATAGAGATCAACCTGGATACAGCGAAGTGAATCCACATATAATGCAACTTAAAAAATACTGTTTCGAATATACGTTGTCGAAAAGTACTTTTTAAAAATAAAAATAAAGTTGTAAAAATTTCAGCGTTCTGTTCCACATGAAACAGTATCATCTAATGTAAGGGAGGTAACTATCATCTCTTTGCTCCAAAGAACGTGACATACCCACGCACTTTCATAAAAGAGTGATGAGTATACGCGTTTTTTTTTAATAACGCAAGTAGGATGGAGGGCACCAATTGGCCATGTAAGATGTGCACCCACTGTAATACATTTACTTCGGTACATTATTGTCTCCGCTACCACACAGGAGATACTAATTATTTCTCTAATTTAAGACCCACAGTTTATCCGAATAAATTTTCTAAAGAATAAAATGAGTTACATTGTTTTCAAAATAATATATTTATGCAGAATTAGGATGCCTAGCTTGGAGATCAGGGAGTAGCTCCAGATAGAGCCGCTACTTTTCTTAATCGTAAGATCACAGCTTAGGTACTACGGACATGTGGTTAGAATGTCTAACGAATGAATCACTAGACAGATTTTAAGGACAAAGCCAACGGACAGGAGACCCAGAGGTAGGACACAAGCAAGATGGTTGGATAACATTCATGAACTCGGTTGGTCTCGCTTGGGGATCCAGCCGGATCATTTAGAGACGTTTGCTTCTGATAGGATCCTCTGGAATGCGTGTCTGAGGACCCTCCCATGTGAGAGAAGAAGAAGAAGAATTATAGTTTCTGTAAAATAATTGTTTCTACTTTTGGCAAAAGGCCAGCAATTATCCCAGTGCATTACTGGTGTTTTATTTTATCGACCCCGTAAGCATGAAAGGCAAAGTTAACCTCGATGGGATTTGAACTCAGACTGTAAAGGGCCGTAACTCTATTTTGCAAAGCATGGGGTCCAACTCTCTACCGTTACTGCTAATCCATCGCCCTTCTTGTAAAATAATTGTTTCTACTTTTGGCACAAGGCCAGCAATTACCCCAGTACATTACTGGTACTTTATTTTATCGATCCCGTAAGGATGAAAGGCAAAGTTAACCTCGGCGGGATTTGAACTCAGATCGTAAAGGGACGTAACTCTTTGAGTCAAAGTAAAATAATGGCCACCAATTCAATGCTTTATTTCCCAGGCAGTAGTAGCTAATACAATAACTCAGAATACTCACGGCATATGCCTTTTCAATTTCAAACCAGTTTGGATTTCGGTTGTCTCCCTTGTGTCGCTTGACAAGAATTATCCTTAATCATAATGAGTTTTCTCTTCATTACGAATGTAATTTTAAAAGGTAAAACATTTTATTTTGCTCACTACATTAAATATACTAGCAGAAAAACCACCCCTCGGGTGGTTTTCTGCTAGCATGTGTAGTAGGTGTATTGATATTATACGCAAGTATACATACATGTAGATGTGATACATCAAATAAAATCGTAATTGACAATATACACAGAAATTGAACGAAGACTGTGTTACACTGCCTTATGTAATCAGTGACGTAATCCATGATACATTAAAAAAAGACGATATCTAATATATATTTGTGAAATGGGCGGTGGTTGAAATTCAGATGTGCACGGTTAAATGGTAGTAGACGTGGGTCGGACGGACATGGAAATTTACACACCTATGTAAAAAGTGCCAAGGAAGCAAATAGACGAGGTTTCAAATCTCTAACTTGAAAAATGTGGTTCCTGGGGCCCCAAAACTATCGCGTTCGGTGAGTTATTTCCCCCTGTTCTAATACTAACTCATCAATTTATTTCGCTGCGTTCTTTTGCAGCTTTCTTTCGCTGTTAACATACAGTACCATTTTACGAAATGCCAATCCGAAAACGGTCACTGTTTGCCATCAAAAGAAATAAAACCCTTAAAATGCGAAGGGAGTCATGTTCTCAAGTACGTTTTTTCAGATATCATTTTCATTTTATTTCTAATACATGTTAGCCACCACTAACAGTAAGTAGTATTTTTCGATTCATTGTCTTATTTAAAATAACATATCAAAGACAACGTTATTTCGCTGTTATTAAACTTTTTGCTACTACAGTACGTTTCATTTTCATTTTTAAAATACAATTGCTCTATATTACTGTTTTATGAAATCAATTCTGCAGTAGAATTTTACGAAAAAGGTAACTGTTTTCTAACAAAAGAAATAAAACCCTTACATTGCGAACCCCGTTCTAATACTGGGGTTAGTTATTTCCCCCTCTTCTAATAAATATATAATATATAGAGGCCCCTCTTGCTGACCAGGGCAATCAAAGTGTAAACTATCATACAGTACCGTTTTATGAAATCAATTCTGCAGTACCATATTACGAAATGCCAAACCGAAAACAGTCACTCTTTTCCATCAAAAGAAATAAAACCCTTAAATTGCGAAGAAGGGAGTCATGTTCTCAAGTACGTTTTTTCAGATATCATTTTCATTTTATTTCTAATACATGTTAACCACCACTAACAGTAAGTAGTATTTTTCAAATTATTGTCTTATTTAAAATAACATATCAAGGACAACGTTATTTCGCTGTTAATAAACTTTTGGCTACTACAAGCTTCCATGGTTACGGAGAAAATCGATGGAACAGGAATTTCCCATTCAAATTGAACTGAGAGTAATCTGTGAACGCAAAGTAAATATTTTGAGAAACGTTGCAACCGAACGTGTATTTGGTGTATACATTCGTATGCGTGCGGATACAGACGTTGCGTGGATTCTGTATGTGCGTGCGTTTTTTTTGTTTTTTTTTGGTGTACGTGCGTGTATTTGTATACCTATGGCGAGTGTTTTCGCGTATGCTTGTGTATGTACGTATATGGATACGTGTATGTATTTATTTAATTTCATTTACCTCTGTATTTTATTTACTTTATTCTTAACTCTGAAGCCGAGAATCATTCGGTTTCCTAGTTAGAATTTTAGTCTACGACTTCAGTTATACCATTTACGTGGTTTTGTCTTTGCGTGCAATTGTTCTCTCCGCTCCACATATGACGTTTTATCTTCGTTTTTTTCGTTCATTGCCAGAGAACGTCTCTATGAACCACGTAATAGAATATTAGTCTACGATTTCTTTTCTACCATAAACGTGGTTTTGTCTTTGCGTGTAATTGTTTTTCACCGCTCCAAATAATGACGTATTATATTCGTTTTTTCCCGTTCTTTGCCAGGGAACATTTCCTCGAACCAAAGTATAGTCTTCCTGTCTTCCTCCGGTTGCAACGTTTTTTGAAATATTCACTTCTGCGTTCACAGATTGACTTTGTTAATTTCAGAAGATCCCGTTAAGGGTGAAAGCAGCGATTCTTTGCTTAAACTTTAATCTGTTATTTTAATAAATCTTTGCCCTACGGTTCTTATATATTTGATATATATTTATCCTTATCGAGCCCTCTTTGGATTTTAGTCTTCAAATTTATTATTATTACTATATATATATATGTGTGTGTGTGTATGTGTGTATGTATATGTATGTGTGTGTGTATGTATGTGTGTATATGTATATATATATATATATATATATATGTATATGTATATGTATGTATGTGTGGATGAAGGTATGTGTGTATATATAGGTGTAAGTGCACTAAATCCCTTTCTATCACGCTCCACTCTCCTACCCATCACAGGAAGATATGTGTATGTATATTGCTTCCACCCCCTCACTGACCAGCAGCTGGCGATTGCTAAATCTGACCTTTATAAAATAACCCACACCCCAAATAACTTCTCATTCACTACCAGAAAGGGGCACAGCAGTCAACCTGTTGTTGCTACCAAGATGAAAACTGCTATGAAATCCCACAATGAATTTTATACTTGAATTTTCAAGTCTCAAATTTTAACTCTTCGTATTATTAATTTTTCTTATTATTAATCAACATTTGAAAAGATGGCTTTTGCAGACCCATCGAAACCGGTCATTTTTTATACCCTTTATTATTTCCTTACCTTATAAAATTATGTTTTTTCACAAAAAAGTATTCTGTCTCTTATATATTCCATGTGCCATTACCAACCTCAATTTTCTCTATAACCTTCGCTTTGTGTAGAAAATTACACTTTTCATATATATATATATATATATATATATATATATATATATATATATATATATATATATATATATATATATATATATATATATATATATATATATATGTTATAAGAACAGATTAAAGTTTAAGCAAAGAATCGCTGCTTTCAACATTAACGGGATCTTATGAGACTAAAAAATTTAATCTGTGAACGCAGAAGTAAATATTTCGAGAAACGTTGCAACCGAATGAAAACAGGAAGACGATATTTGGGTTCGTGAAGACGTTCCCTGGTAATGAACGGAAAAAAAGCGAGGATAATACGTCGTTATGTGGACCGAGAAGAACAATTTCCTGCAAAGACAAGACCAAGTTTATGGTATAAATGGAGTCGTTAGACTAATATTCTATTTAAAATAACAGAATGATTTCCAGCCCGGGAGTTTAAGAATGATGTAAATAAAATTGAAAACAAAAATTACAGAAGTTATTAAAATAGTAAAAGTAAATAGTGAAGATTTAGGCCAGTAAATACGTATGCCCCGACGGACATACACATACATATGCACACACAAATACACACACACACACACACACACACGCGCGCGCGCGCGCGCGCGTATGTATAAACCTTATGCATTTCTACAGTATTTTCACTAAACTTAAGACAGGTTACTTATGTACTCTGGATGGTCATGGGCACTGTCATTTTTCCAGATATTGATTATAGAGCCCCCCGGCAGTTAACCCCTTTAACCACTTTAACCACTTCCTTGGAATCGACTGAAGCACTGCAGGGCAATGTAACAAAACGTCATAACTTCTGGAGTTCGCAACCGATTTTCACAAATCTTGACACATGGGCTACGTTTGTCCTACAGATGAATGTGAACTCTCAGAATTGGCACATATTGGGTAGAGGACCCCTGGGGGCAGGAACCCCCTTTTGGAAATAACCGATGATTTTGTAAAAGTATACTTTTCGAAGCAGCACTGAAGTATTGACATAAATGGTATACACAACTGCTATTTAATATCCGAACAACGCCGGGTACCTCTGGTAGTTACATATAAACTGCATTAGGAGAAAATTAGTGACAGAAAATTAATGTTTATTTAAGCGATCGCCACCGGAAGTGTTCATATTTGAACATTTTAAAGAAGTGAATCTTTAAATAAATAATAAAATATATTTAATGAACAGCCACGAAATTTAGTAGATAAATTATATAATATTCATTCATTATTTCTTCAAAGTAATCCAACTTATTTTACTAATGGGATACAAAATTATAAACCGTACGCAGTGCCGCGTTTCTCCATTTATTATAGTTTAGATTAATCACCGCTTGCTTAAATGTTCATAAAAAAGGCATCCTTGATGTATTTTCCAATATTATTTTAGGTTCCTTAAAGGGCGGTTGATTGGCAGTATCGGTAGAGAGTCGGACACCATGCTTTGCAGCATAGATTTATGGCCCATTATGATCTGAGTTCAAATACCCCGAGGTTAACTTTGCCTTTCATCCTTACGGGGTCGATAAAATAAAGCACCAGTAATACACTGAGGTCGATTTAATCGACTTTCATCTCCCCCCAAATTGCTGGTCTTGTGCCTATACTAGAAATAATTATTTTAGGTTCCTTAATCGGAAAAGTTTTTTCACTAGAAATAAATCTATGTATTGTTTCAACCTGGTAAGTACGAGTAAGAATTTTCTTTGCTGAGGAGATTCGGACTGGTGACTGCTATCGTACTTGCCAAAGAACAGATTTACTTAACCATCATGTATCTCAATTCAATTTGTATTCAATTTTAATTTCGTAATTGTTGCACTTGCCTTTCCATGTTAATGACTTCCCTCTTCGTCATGGAAAGAAATGATAATTGATTCAATAATTTTTAGTCTAACTACATTAAGTATAGTAACTGCCTCTCCCAGCATATGTTAATAAATAATATATTGTTGCAGACTACTAATAAATGATATAGAGACAGCTGTGACGTGTGGTTATAATTGTTAGTCTCATTAAAATAATTACGTCAGCGTTCCGAGGAGTACTACATATATTTTTGTGACTTTGATATCAAATTTTAGTGTAATCTCAAACAACAATATTCAACTACTTGAGTGCGTGTAGCAGAACCTTGATTCAAAGCCATCTGTAAATATAATACAAAGAAATAGGAGTACATTAGAATTTCATTTTATTTAAAAAAATCTGTGCTATTGACATTCACCACAACCACAACCAAATCCACTTCCATCACCAACTCCACTACCACGACAGATATAGATAAATATTCATAAAGAATATTTTCAGTCCGTGATCACAAATACCAATATCTAGCCGGTTGTGTTTTAATTTGGTTCTACAGTTTCAATATGCTCATCCCTTTTTGCTTTGAAATTCGTCTTTCCTAGTGCATTCCAAATTGTTCTGGTTGCCACATCATGTCTCACGGGAATGTAGAAACAAGATGCCATTCTTTCGTAGTTGGCAACAATGAGGCTAACAACTTCGGTTTTTGTTTTGCTCAGCATAAATGTCAATTGATCATTTTTTTCTCTTTTGTACAGTAAATAGTTGGTGGGGATTTATTGTTCCTGGATTGCATAGAGGTATTCTTCAAGATGAGATCTTATGAATTTGTCGGCACTCCATGTCAGGTTTTTAGTGTGGCTTATCCCTACCATGGTCAGCATTTTTCGCCTCAAGTACCCATGTACAACCTTCGCAATGAATTGGTCTATTTTGTAAATTTTCTCGAGCATTGACTAGAGTTTTCCAATGTTCTTGGGGAAGAGACATGAGTCAGCTTTTATTTCAGTGATTACGCTCATAAACCCGGCTAAGATGGACATTGTCTTTTTTTCTGATTAATATGTTGCTTCAATATTACTATTCAGGTCTTGCGCAGTGTTGACACGGATTTTAGGCCTTGGCCTCCCTCTTTGCGTGAGAAATATAGCCTAAACATGCACCCATCTTAAAATTTCCAGTACCACTGAGCTGCTTGCGGGTTCTTACATCCATCTCGTTCTGTTCACAAGCACTATCTATTTGATAGGCTTCTAAACAGTTTTAGTCTACCCAATTTCACTCACAAGACATAAATCAACCCGAAGCTATGATAAAGATACTTGCTCAAGATACCACAGAGCGGCAACTTATCCTAGTTTGACACCTGTACTTTCATAATATGGTAATATGTCTGGCTGAAATTTTGGTTGATGTTTTTATTCCCCTCCTCCTCTAATTGTAGGAAATATATTTCCCCATCTTCCTACACTAATCATATGACTATTAGAGAATAGGAATGTTAAAACATTAGACCGGTCAACGTATTCTTTAGTTATTATTAGTTTATAGGGCGGTGGATTGGCAGTATCGGTAGAGGGTCGGACGCCATGCTTTCCAGCATAGTTACGTCCCTTTACGATCTGAGTTCAAATCCCGTCGAGGTTGACTTTGCCTTTCATCCTTACGGGGTCGATAAAACATAGTACCAGTAATGCACTGGGTAATTGCTGGCCTTGTGCCTAAAGTAGAAACAATTATTAGTTTATAGGAAAATAACAAATAATCACGAGACTCACAACGATGGATCTACGGTACTCAAAAGTCTTATATTTGCATTGATATATAGAGAGCGCTGACATATAGGTATTTTTGTGTATACTATTCGAGAGATAGAAACAATGATTTAATTGTTTAATTTTCTGGTGTCAAAGAGTACCACAAACTGAATATTACATTAATGACCTCTCGGTGGTTAGATATGTTTATTTTTATTCTCTTCCACTCCTATTCCTGTTTGAAATTATCGGAAGTTTTGAAGTGGCATTATGTTCTGTTTTAAAGAGTACTGTAATTCCATCTTTCGAATTGCTAGGTGCTAGCAATAGTGGGAAAATGTGGTCTGTTACTGGTGACGCATCATTCTATTAAGAATGGGTGTGTGTGTGTATATATATATATATATATATATATATATATATATATATATATATATATATTAGCAACCACGCAGCACGTTTATTCTCATATTTACACATATATTTTTACCCACTGTGACCCGTCTATTTCGTTCTTACTGCTTCCTCTTTCTCTGTATCTTTACCCTCTCTAGCAGTCACTCTCTCTGTTAGCCTCTTCCTCACCCTTCACTCACTCATTCTCTGTTACTACCTCTCCTCCTCCTCCTTCTTCCCGTTTGACCTGTGCGTAATTCTTTTCTTTCGCACCCTTGGTCTGGCAGGTCGCTTTTTTTCTCTCTCTCGTCTACGATTTCACAGAACTTACGTTCACCGAATTCACAGACTAGATCCCTTCTTCCTCCCGTTAGACCTGTACGGAATTCCTTCCTTGCTCACATTCCAACCAGGTTTGATGGTCTTTATTCTCTCTCGTTCACGATTTCACCGAATTTATATTCATAGAAATTTGGGACTTGACTCCTTCTTCCTCATTTTTCGTTGCTTCACCATCTTTGTTTGTTTACACTCGTGTCCCCTTATTTACGTGTCCCAGCGACTTTTTTTAGCCGTTGCTCGCACCAACCGGAGGTATATGGTCTTTAAAGCGATGAAATACCAATGATGGCTGGAAGATCACTGATGAAGGACTAACTTTATTCATATATATATATATATATATCTACGGAGTGTAACTTGGAATTACTGCAGGTTCACCCAGGTGAGCACTCGATGTTTAGGTTCACTTCTGTGTTGAGGTGTAGAGCTGTACAGAGTGTAATATATTGAAAGGATAACAAGGACGATTGGTTACTCCTTCATTACATTTATTGGTAGGTGACGCGCGTTCGTCACTGATCAGCTCAAGGTTCGATCTGTATCGATCTTACCCGACTCAATAATCGGCAGCTCGACGGACCCTTTAAAATGCTATGTGATAAAGTCATAAGTTCATAAGTTGTACAATATGAGTTGTTTTGATTGGTGGAAAAGATCATGTATTGACCTGTAGTGTATGTGGGGGTGGATGTGATGATAAGATGTTGGTGACGGTCGCTGGCTGCGATGGGCTGTGGTGTGGGGGTGGCGGATAATAATAATAATAATGGTTTCTTATATAGGCACAAGGCCAACAATTTTGGGGGAGGTGAAAGTCGATTAAATCGACCCCAGTGTGTGACTGGTACTTTATTTATCGACCCCGTAACGATAAAAGGCAAAGTTAACCTCGGCGGGATTTGAACTCAGAATGGCAAGGGCCGTGACTCTATACGTCAAAGCATGGCGTCCGACCCTCTACCGATACCGCCAATCCGAAGGATACAAATATTTAGGTGTTCTGGAGGCAGATGACATCAAGAACAAAAAAATGAAGGAATTGATAAGATCTGAGTACATTAGGAGAGTAAGGAGCGTATTAAAGTCACATCTAAATAGTAGGAATGTCTAAGTGCAGTAAATTCCCGAGTTGTGTCTATTATTAGGTACAGTGCGGGAATTCTGAGATGGAATGTTGCTGAACAAAAAGAAATGGATAGGAAGACTAGGAGGCTATTGACTATCTACAACATGTTCCACAAGAGGAGTGATGTCGATAGACTCTACTTAAGGAGAACTGAAGGTGGAAGAAGTCTTATCAGCATAGAGGACTGTGTTCAGATGGAGAAAAACAACCTACACAAATACGTGACCGATAGTAAGGAGCCAATGCTCAGAATTGTACTGAAGGAGGAGACAATAGACCAGGGATGTCCAAGGAGGAAATAACAACAAGGAGAAAGAGCAGCCTTCATGAAAAATCCCTTCATAGTACCTTCTTTGAGAAAACTGAATTCAGAGATCCACAGACATGGAACTGGTTGAAAAGAGCAGACCTTAAAAAGGCTACAGAAGGAAGGCTAATGGCTGCGCAAGAGCAGGCCCTCAAAACGAAGTGGTTGAAACACCATATTTACAAGGAGGAGGCTAACCCACTGTGCAGGATCTGTGGAGAGAGAGAGGAGACTGTGGCTCACATTGTATCCGAGTATAAACACCTAGCCCAGACCCACTATAAGGGCTGGAGACATGATGTGATGGGCAGGGTGATCCACTGGCACCTGTGCAAAGTAAACAATTTACCACATTCTGAGAAGTGGTATGAGCATAAGCCAGAGTCGGTGATAGAAAACGATCAGGTGAAGGTGCTGTGGGATTTTAGGATACAGACGGACAAGAAACTGGAACACAATAGACCTGACCTGGTGGTTTTGGACAAGGAAAAAAGATCGTGCCTGATTGTGGATGTGGCCTACCCATTCGACACGAGAGTGCAAGAGAAGGAGAGGGAGAAAATTAACCGATACCAGGACTTAAAGTGGGAGGTAAAAAGGATTTGGAACTGCCATGAAGTCAAAGTGGTCCCGATTGTCATAGGCGCACTAGGTACTATCTCAAAAAGTTTCCAGGGATGGTTAAAGAAAATTGGCCCCGCCCCGCTTTTTGGAATGCTTCAAAAGGCATGCTTGCTGGGAACAGCAAGAACCCTCCGATACGTCCTGAATATCTGAGGCTGCAGGTAGTGGCTTGATATTCATTTCAACAAACTTTCCAGTTAACTAACATCAATGACTGAGACTCAAAGAACAATAATAATAATAATAATAATAATAATAATAATAATAATAATAATAATAATAATAATAATAATAATAATAATAATCTGAGAAGTGGTATGAGCATAAGCCAGAGGCGGTGATAGAAAACGATCAGGTGAAGGTGCTGTGGGATTTTAGGATTCAGACGGACAAGAAACTGGAACAAAATAGACCTGACCTGGTGGTTTTGGACAAAGAAAAAAGATCGTGCCTGATTGTGGATGTGGCCTACCCATTCGACACGAGAGTGCAAGAGAAGGAGAGGGAGAAAATTAACCGATACCAGGACTTAAAGTGGGAGGTAAAAAGGATTTGGAACTGCCATGAAGTCAAAGTGATCCCGATTGTCATAGGCGCACTAGGTACTATCTCAAAAAGTTTCCAGGGATGGTTAAAGAAAATTGGCCCCTTCACACTTTTTGGAACGCTTCAAAAGGCATGCTTGCTGGGAACAGCAAGAACCCTCCGATACGTCCTGAATATCTGAGGCTGCAGGTAGTGGCTTGATATTCATCTCAACAAACTTTCCAGTTAACTAACATCAATGACTGAGACTCAAAGAGTAATAACAATAATAATAATAATAATAATAATAATAATAATAATAATAATAATAATAATAATAATAATAATAATAATAATAATAATAATAATAATAATAATAATAATAATAATAATGAAGGGAAGAAGACACACATGGTGGATAGAAGGTCGAGAAATCGCTCCCGTAAGTTTTGATTTTTTAACATATTTAAATCAATTGTGAAATAACAATTCTTAGTAAAAATGTTGCATAAAACATCCAGCTTGAGTCCCAAAAAATTCGGATCCACAATATATTGTTATATCGCTCAAATATTCAATTTTGTATTATACATTTTATATTCAAAAAGAAAATTGTTATAAATGGAAGGAAACCCCCTCTGTCTACACTATATAGAACAGCCAAATAACAGCAATTTCACCAACATCAGAAACTAGATACACCACCTACCCCATCACCCCTCTGTGTACACTAAACACAACAGCCCAATAACGGCAATTTCACCACCACAACCACCAATCTCAGCATAATAATAATAATTACTATTACTATTGCCTCAAGTTTTAGTTTTAACAAAATGTTTAATTCCAATATTATGGGTAAATGTCAACACATACACGCGACTAACGATAATTTCACTAAAGATAATTTCACCACCAATACCACCACCACTACCACGATGAAAACTCTGGTCAAGTCGACTCAAATTTCTACTCCAACTTCAACACCATCACTACAGTAATACGACCACATCACCACAACCGCTGCCTCACTATCGCTACCGCCGCTATTCTCTCCCACAACCTCCTGCTAGTTGCTGCTAGCACAGCACCGCCACCACCGCCGCTGCCTCAATATCACTACCGCCTCTATTCTCTCCCGCTACCCCCTGCTACATTGTAGAATTCTTACTAAAAGAGGAAAACATCGAAATATATAAATAGACTGAATTGATGACCCGATCAAAATAATAAAAAAAAAAAAACAATAATCAAAATCAAGTTTTAGTTTTAACAAAATGTTTAATTCCAATATTATGGGTAAATGTCAACGCATATACACGACTAACGATAATTTCACTAAAGATAATTTCAGCACCAATACCACCACCACTACCACGATGAAAACTCTGGTCAAGTCGACTCAAATTTCTACTCCAACTTCAACACCATCACTACAGTAATACGACCACACCACCACCACCGTTTCCTCACTATCGCTACCGCCGCTATTCCCTCCCACTATCTCCTGCTAGTTGCTGCTAGCACAGCACCGCCACCACCCCCGCCGCCGCTGCCTCAGTATCACTACCGCCGCTATTCTCTCCCGTTATCCGCTGCTACATTGTAGAATTCCCACTAAAAGAGGAAAACATCAAAATATATAAATAGACTGAATTGATGACCCGGTCAAAATATAAAAAAAACAACAAAAATCAAAATCAAAGCAGCACAGCAACAACGAAAAACGTAAAGGAAATAAAAATGAAGAGAAAAACAAACGGACGGACAGAGAAGGGAAGGGAAAAACTAAGTCAGACATTCAAACACTACATTACAATGAAACTTATGCTTATTCATTTTTGTTTTTTTTTCTGCCTGTTTGTTTGTTTGTTTGTTTGGGTTCGTCTACAGCGTGATAATGCCACACAAAAGTCACGTGGAGTGACGAAACCACCGGAGACATGTAATTCACCGGTGGTTATGTAACCATACATTCGCCAATCCTCGATAAGAGTGTTTAAATGTCGAATCTAAACAGTTCGAATAACGGTGAAATGGAGACTAGAATGTCATGTGACAGACTCTCACCCAACAGGTGCTCCCTGGCTCAGCAGCAGGGACCTGGCTGTCAACCAAATACTGCTGGTGTCGGAGGAAGAAGAAGAAGGAAAGGGACCAGAACCAACTGGACGAAAGAATTGAATAGAACTGTTATGCAATGTTACCTGAAGAGTAACCCCAAGGAGAAAGGCTATAGGAAAAGGATGCATAACATCTGGAACGAGATTGGTCCATTTAAATTAGATAAACAAAAACTGGCCGGGCAGGCTCGGGTAATAAGAACTAATGGGTGGATAAGCGAGCTGGAACTGGAGGAACTGGGCAGAGAGATTAGCTTGGAGATGGAGGGTGGAGTATGCCAGGCAAACGAGCCAGTGGGAAATGAAGGTGAAGAGATCGAGAGAACGGAGGAACCACCCGAAACAGACAATGATCTGAATGCTGAGATAAATAATACCTGGGACAGAGATACGGCCATTGAGAAGATGAATTCTGACGGGCTACGACAAGATTTGGTAGATATCCTAAACTTAGTGGTAAATGAATTGAACAATGATAGTGGGAGGCATATGAACCTAAGATTTGTAGACAGGAAAAAGTTAAAAGAAACAACAGCTAAGGTAAACAAAGTCATCCCATACCTTGAGGCGAGGAGCCTTCACCAGTGCAACAATATCCTCAAAGCAACAGCAAATACGATGAGGAAACTACTTGGTATAAAAGCGAGAGGAAACAACAGACAAGAAAGAGCAGAGCCTTGGTGGAAGAAACGACTGAATGGTCAAATCAGGGAAATGAGAAATGACATTGGAAAGCTTGAGTCCCTACTGAATGGGACACTTAAAAACATAAACACTAAAAATAGACTGGAAATAAAGTACAAAACTAGGAGGAAAAAGCTAAATATTATCATAGAGGAACTGAAGCAACGCATTGTAGCAAAAAGTGCAAAAATCAGGCGATACGAGAACAGAGTCAGCCAGTATAGACAGAACCGCATGTTCGACAACAACCAGAAGATGCTGTTTGGACAGCTTGAAGGGAAAGAAAGAGGCAACGACTTGATCCCTGAGGCGGAACAAACTAAAACATTCTGGAGAGGAATATGGGAGCAGGGTTTTGAACATAATGACCAGGCAGTGTTGATTGAGACAGTACAGAAGGAGATCAGTGAACAGGCACGCCAACAAACTGATTTGATTATCACAGTTGAAACTCTTAAGGGGCAGGCCAAAATACTAACCAACTGAAAATCACCTGGCCCAGATGATGTGCAGGGGTATTGGATTAAAAACATAACATCCCTCCACCCGAAACTGACAACCATGTTCAATGACTGCTTGATGTCAGGTGAGGTACCAGAGTGGTTGACAAAAGGTACCACAGTTCTGATAATGAAAGACCGAATCAAGGGTAATGATGTTACCAACTATAGACCTATCACATGTCTGTCCGTAATGTGGAAACTGTTGACAAGCATTATGTCTGAGGAAATCTACCATCACCTCCACACAAACAACTTGTTACCGGACGAACAGAAAGGATGCCGAAAGAAGTCACGTGGTACAAAGAACCAATTACTTATTGATAAGATGGTAATGAGGAATTGCAAGAGGAGACACACTGGTCTTGCCATGGGATCGATAGACTACAAAAAGGCATTTGACATGGTGCCTCATTCTTGGATCACCAAAAGCCTGGAGATCTTCACGGTGGCAGATAACATCAGGCAGTTGTTGGGCAAAAGTATGAAGTCCTGGGAAACAGAGTTAACATCAACTGGAGAATCCTTGGGAAGCGTGAAGATCAAGAGAGGTATATTCCAGGGAGATAGTCTGTCCCCTCTGTTGTTTGTCCTTGCCCTGATGCCCCTGACCATTATACTGCGAAAAGTGAGAGCAGGATACAAGTTGGGAAAGGGAGAGCTTACCATCAATCACCTCGTCTTCATGGACGATCTTAAGCTCTCGAGGAAGAGTGAAAAGGAGTTGGATGTGCTTGTTGACACTGTCCGTATTTTCAGCAATGATATATGTATGCAATTTGGTATTAGTAAGTGTGGAGTCCTTGTGATGAAGAGGGGTAAATTGAGCAGAAGTAACGGAATCCAGATACCAACAGGTGAGATGATAAAAGAAATTGACTATGAAGAAGGATACAAGTATTTGGGCGTTCTGGAGGCTGATGACATCAAGAACAAAAAAATGAAGGAATTGATAAGAACTGAATACCTTCGGAGAGTAAGGAGCGTATTAAAGTCACATCTGAACAGTAGGAATGCCATAAGTGCAGTAAATTCCCGAGCTGTGTCTATTATTAGGTACAGTGCGGGAATTCTGAGATGGAATGTTGCTGAACAAAAAGAAATGGATAGGAAGACTAGGAAGCTATTGACTATCTACAACATGTTCCACAAGAGGAGTGATGTCGATAGACTCTACTTAATGAGATCTGAAGGTGGAAGAGGTCTTATCAGCATAGAGGACTGTGTTCAGATGGAGAAAAATAACCTACATAAATACGTGACTGATAGTAAGGAGCCAATGCTCAGAATTGTACTGAAGGAGAGGACAATAGACCAGGGGATTTCTAAGGAGGAAATAACAAGGTGAAAGAGCAGCCTTCATGAAAAATCCCTTCATAGTACCTTCTTTGAGAAAACTGAATTCAGAGATCCACGGACATGGAACTGGTTGAAAAGAGGAGACTTTAAAAAGGCTACAGAAGGAATGTTAATGGCTGCGCAAGGGCAGGCCCTCAAAACGAAGTGGTTGAAACACCATATTTACAAGGAGGAGGCTAGCCCACTGTGCAGGATCTGTGGAGAGAGAGAGGAGGCTGTGGCTCACATTGTATCCGAGTGTAAACACCTACCCCAGACTCACTATAATGGCTGGATACATGATGTGATGGGCAGGGTGATCCACTGGCACCTATGCAAAGTAAACAATTTACGACATTCTGAGAAGTGGTATGAGCATAAGCCAGAGTCGGTGATAGAAAACGATCAGGTGAAGGTGCTGTGGGATTTTAGGATACAGACGGCCAAGAAACTGGAACACAATAGACCTGACCTGGTGGTTTTGGACAAGAAAAAAGATCGTGCCTGATTGTGGATGTGACCTGCCCATTCGACACGAGAGTGCAAGAGAAGGAGAGGGAGAAAATTAACCGATACCAGGACTTAAAGTGGGAGGTAAAAAGGATTTGGAACTGCCATGAAGTCAAAGTGGTCCCGATTGTCATAGGCGCACTAGGTACTATCTCAAAAAGTTTCCAGGGATGGTTAAAAAAAATTGGCCCCGCTCCGCTTTTTAGAACGCTTCAAAAGGTATGCTTGCTGGGAACAGCAAGAACCCTCCGATACGTCCTGAATATCTGAGGCTGCAGGTAGTGGCTTGATATTCATTTCAACAAACTTTCCAGTTAACTAACATCAATGACTGAGACTCACAGAACAATAATAATAATTATTATTATTGGCAGTATCGGTAGAGGGTCGGACGCCATGATTTCCAGCATAATTACGTCCCTTTACGATCTGAGTTCAAATCCCGCCGAGGTTGACTTTGCCTTTTATACTTACGGGGTCGATAGAATAAAGTACCAGTAATGCACTTGTTAATTGCTGGCCTTGTGCCTAAAGTAGAAACAATTATTATTATTTCTACTTTTTCCACAAGGCCAGCAATTACTCAGTACATTACTGGTACTTTATTTTCATAATAACTAGCAGAATGGCCCGGCGTTGCTCGGGATTCTAAACATAGATCAGCATGTTTATCCCCCCTTTCTGAAAAAGTACAGAGAAGTACGGAATACCTCGGCCTCGGGATGGTGCCTACATTTTGTGCCAATAAAATATATTCGTCGTAGATTACCAGGGTTTTTTTTCCGTGCGAAGAAATCAATACTTTATCACGAAATAAATACTTTTGTTTATATTTTGTTATTGTGTATGCAAAAATATCTGTACACGAATATATATATATATATATATATATATATATATATATATATATATATATATAAAAATAACAGATTAAAGTTTAAGCAAAGAATCGCTGCTTTCACCCTTAACGGGATCTTCTGAAACTCAAAAAACCAATCTGTGAACGCAGAAGTAAATATTTCGAAAACGTTACACACACTATATATATATATATATATATACACTATATATATACATATACACACACACACACATATAACGTCATAATGTCGTAATGCAGAAAGCCAGACATACAGACAGATATTTTAAGGGCGTAACGTTATATTTATGTATCTATCTAAAAAGAAAGACTAAGAATTATAGAGAGAGATCGCTAAATCGCCTAATCTGGTCCCTAGGGCATTGGAAATTTGAAATATTTTCTGCTCAAAACACTTACAGGAGTAGATATAATGTGTATTTTCTGAGTGTGTGTATATATATATTTATGTGTATTTTTGCGTATATGTACGTGCTATATGATAGGTAATTTCTCTAGCAATATATATATTTCGTAATGTTTAAATTCCAATTTTTAATATATTGATCTCAATTTTTAAACCAAATATCTAATCATAGTTAAACAATGATTAATTTCTCATATTATATATGTATATTCCATTCATGAATATTAATATTTCTAATTTTATTTATTCATTTCATCTATAATTGTTAACTTAACTTAATATGACATGACTTAAGGTTTTCGTTCTCTCCCCCTCTCTCTATCTCTATATTTCTCTCTCTTGATTTTTTCTCTCTGTCTGGTGGTTTGATATCTCTCTCTTGTTTTTCTCTGTTTTCTTTTTTCTTTTTTCTTTCTTCTTTTTCTTTATTTATCTCTCCCTTTCTTTCTCCGCTTTTCTCTCTCTCGGTTTTTCTCTCTCTCCGTTTTCCTTCTCCTTAACACAACGACTTACTAAAATAAATAAATCCACTATCCATGATGTCTTCCAAAAGTAACGGTTGTATTTTGAAAGGGTACGTCAATGTTTATTTATAAAACTGGTATATATTGTATTTTGTCTGATGAAAGCATACCATAATTTAACATGGTATCCTTGAAATATGTATAATAAAATAGATATGGTTTTATAAATATAGTTTCCATTTGTTAATATCGTATATTTACTCCAAATACTTGTCGAGTGCTTTATATCAGTTATAAAAATATTTGCTTGTTGTATCCCAACAATTTAAATAGAACTTTTGCATATATATATATATATATATATATATAATAAATGTAATCTGAGTTTTTCGAATATTAATAATAATATTCGATTCGTTTGCAATTATGCAAACAGCCTTATTTTTAAAGCCATGTCAGTAGAATGAGCCCCCCATTCTTGCTCTTCTGTTGGTATGTAAACAGAACTGCAGACACTAATGTTTCTGGGTATTATCCTTCATCAGTACAGTTCACTGTTCACCTGCCAACTGTCAGAGCTAGTGAAAATATATGATGTCTATATATATAAAACAGAGGATGTCTGTCTGTGTGTGTGTGTGTGTGTCTGTGTCTGTCTGTCTGTCTGTCTGTCTGTCTGTCTGTCTGTCTGTGTAAATCCTTAAAACTCGAGAAGTACCCGACCGATGTTTTTCAAACTTTACACATGCGTTACTTATATTTCTTGAAGTGCAATGGGCTAAACTAATTTTAAGTTTTTCTGCCCTGGGGCCTGCATTAGGCGAAAAACCGCATTTTAAAGGCATTTTAAGACTTTTTTTAGGCGTAACTTAAAGATAATCCAGCCGATTTGTTCGAAATTTGCAGCACACATTAGTTAGTCCCCTCGCATTGCTGTGGACAAAAGAAATTCCGATTCCATTAATGGTTTCCAGGAAATTTACGAATTACCATTGGGAATTTCATGCCATTTTCATTTTCAATATAAACGCTACTTAAACATCGTAAGTAGCGTATAATATTTCGTTAACAGTTTGGTTTATTTAACAGAAGACACAACACTTACTTACTTTTAAGCAGGACCATTTTCGGGGTATTGAGGAAATGAGGAGGACCTTAATACTTTTGTCGGCGCCCTGTTGACGCTTCGTGCTTTCATCTCGCCCAAATCCGGGCCCTGTGGACATTGCCGTGTTATCGAGACTGTAAAACTCAAGTCTGTGCTACTTTTACTAAGACCCCTTTTGTTGCACCTACACGACAGTATGAACGCCCTGCGAAAGTACGCCGAACAGCAGTTGTACTAATTTCGCGGTGACCTCCATTTGAAATTGTTGATGGTGACTCCAATAGTAATTCCGAAGCGTTCGGCATCCGATATAACAGTTCGGTCTATATCAGATTGGGTAGATTTACGAAGAGGCTATGGTCTCCTGTGGGGAAGGCCCAACATGATGTGCGGTTGCATGACATGTCTTACTCAAGCATTGCAGGCTTTACTCTGTACAGTATGCATGCAGGTGCAATAGACATAACTGATGATGTCTGTCCAGATGACTGGGTGCGAATCTATAAAACTCGAAAAGTACCTAACCGATTTTCTCCAAATGGAAGAAAAATCATACTCTAAGCTTTAGTACGCTTAAAGAGTATCCAGCTGATTTTCTAAAGATTTTGCACATGCATACAGATGTTTCACGATTCGAGCCTGCTGAGAATAAGGGAATTCAAAAAGTACACAGCTATATTCCTCAATTTTTGCATATGCGTGTTGCTATTTCACGTTTCCTACCCCATGCAACGCCGGGTCCTGCTGCTAGTATTTTCTAACATATACAGTGACTGATTGGCCTGATTTGCATATTAGCAGACTGGTTGATCAGCCAGATCTGCATATTAGCAGATCCACTCCACTGATCAGCCAGATTTGCATTTATATATATATATCCAGGGAGTGTAACTCGGAGTATATATATATATATATATATATATATATATATATATATATATATATATATATATAAAACAGAAGATGTCTGTCTGTGTGTCTGTTTCCCTAAAACTCGAGAAGTACCCAACCGTTTTTTTTCAAACTTTACACATGTAACCCGTATGGCCCCGGAAGTGTTTTGAGAAAAATTTCAAATTATTCTGACCTAGGGATCGAATTAGTGAAGTGGCCAATGTCTGTACATAATGAGGGAGTGAGAGGGGAGAGAAAGAAACGGAGAGGTGAAGTGAAGAAGTGGCTCTCTACTCCTCCTCCTCCTTCTCCCCATTCGTCACAGCGTTTTTCGATAGAGGGGAGAAATGTGAACGAGTTACAGAGAGAAAGAGTGAGAGTGAAAGAAACAGACAGACTAAAAGAGGGGGATAGCGGGAGAGAGAGAGAGAGAGAGACTGACAGACGCCGTCTTTTGAGAGTTGACTGGAATAACTATTGCGCGTGTGTGAGTTTGTGTGTTTGTGAGTTTGCCCTTATATTATCATTGTGTATGTCTTGCTGTCTGCATTACGATACATAGACACACACACACACACACACACTGATCGCGTCATAATGACGTAATGCAGAAAGCCAGACATACAGACAGATATTATAAGGGCGCAACGTTATATCTATGTATCTATCTAAAACGAAAGACTAAGAATTATAGAGAGAGATCGCTAAATCGCCTAATCTGGTCCCTAAGGCTTGAAAATTTGAAATATATTTTGCTCAAAAGACTCACAGGACTATAAGTATTACATGTGTAAAGTTTGAAAACAATCGGTTGGGTGGTTCTCACGTTTTAGCGAGCTGACAGACAGACATTCTCTGTTTTAGATATATAGACTAGCAGAAAACCACCCGGTGGGCGGTTTTCTGCTAGCAAATCTAGTGTATATACTGATATTGTTGAGATTTGGATGAGAAATGTTTTCGGCACCACATGTTCACCGTCTCTCGGTGTGTCTTTTATGCATGTATAAATATATATGTTATCTATACGGTTAAATCTTTGAAATAAATATATGTTAAAACGAAAAAGGAGAAAAAGAGATTAGTGACGGAAATATAAACGTTATGATACATAAACGTTATGATATAACGATGGAAATATATCTTCAAATGGTCCTTAGCATGGTGTCAAGTCAGAACCGCCTCGAACTGGTTACTTCTGGCTTGTGCAAGGTGTCTCTATAGCAACCAGCGATTCCCTCGGCTTCAGTGACCAAAGCCAGTGCAGAGGGGAAGGTAATGTTTCTATAGCGACAGTGTTTCTCTTGGTAGTACCAAAGTGGAGAAAGGAAGAAGGTAATATTTCTGTAGCACCTACATTTGAGTTTTAGGGAAGGACAAACAGAGAAATGCCCATATATTTCTGTGTGTCTATATATATATATATATATATATATATATATATTACACACACAGAAATGTATATATATTTCTTAGAACAAAATTATTATTAATGTTTTGCTGTTCATAACAATTGGAATTGAAAAATTACTTTTGAAATTATTAGTTATTTTACTAATGCTTAGATATGTAAAAATGAAGCAATGTTTCTAATAATTGTTTCTACTTTTGGCACAAGGCCAGCAATTACCCAGTACATTACTGGTACTTTATTTTATCGACCCCGTGAGGATGAAAGGCAAAGTTAACCTCGGCGGTATTTGAACTCAGACCGTAAAGGGACGTAACTCCATGCTATGAAGCATGGTGTCCGACTCTCTACAGATTCTGCCAATCCACCGCCCTAATGTCTGTACGTAATGAGGGAGTGAGAGGGGAGAGAAAGAAAGGCAGAGGTGAAGTGACGAAGTGACTCTCTCCTCCTCCTCCTCCTCCTCCATCTCCCCATTCGTCACACTGATAGAGGGGAGGAATGTTAGTGTGTTACAAAGAGAAAGAGTGAGAGTGAGAGAAACAGACAGACTAAAAGAGAGGGATATCTGGAGAGAGAGAGAGATAGCAACCACGCGCGCACGTGTTTCCACTGTCGGACAGACAGACAGAGAAATTGCTGGTTATATATTATAAGGAGATATATATATAATTATATTTTCGTGTACAGATATTTTTGCATACACAATAAGGATAAATATATATCAAATATATAAGTACAGCCGTACTAAGAGTGAGAAATGAAATTTCGTTTCATTTTTTCCGTTTATCGTTTTCGGTACCCCGGCCGATTAACTCAATCGATATGCAAATTAGGCTGCTGAGCCGTTAATATGCATAAAGAAAGTATATACGTTCAGACGTTCAACCATCTGGCAGGAAGATATACGTTGCTGACGATAGCTAATAAGCTTGAAACTAGTACAGCGTTCCTTTGTCAGTGTTGAACAAGTGAGCAACGATGGTTGCTAGACACTGTACGGCTTAATTCGGGATGTTTGTTTACCAACACACCGAGCATTATAATAAATGTTCGGTGAATCCATACGTACATATATATATGTGTGCATCTAAGTATATATATATACATACTGCTGTGCGTCTGTATACATGTATGTATGTACGTATAGATACTTATATTTGAGTAACAGCCGTACTAGGAGTGAGAAATGAAATTTCGTTTCATTTTTTTCCGTTTATATATATATATATATACAGCTACATTGTAGGTCCCTTTAACCCGTCTTTTATTATTCAAAAAACTTCTTACCAATAAACATTAACCAGCAGCCCTAGTAGCAACACCCCACCAGGGTGCTCTTGCCATAAGCCTGAATCTTGCCCCGTTCAACAGCAATGCAACACACCAGCTGTAATCTATGAAGCCGTGGTCACTTCCAACCAACCAAACGAATCACAGGAGGTCAAATCCTATGTGGGCATGGCGGAGGGCCGATTCAAGGAGCGTTTCCTGAACCACCAGTCTACCTTCAGATGCCCGGACAGACGTTAATCCACGAGACTCGCGAGCCACGTATGGTCCCTCAAGGACTCAAGTATAGGCTACTCCATTCAATGGAAAGCCATCACTAAGTCCAAGCCATACGCAAGGGGAAATCCGACGTGTGGCTTATGTATTGACGAACGAATAACTATTCTAAAGAGATTACGCAATAGTGATTGCCTAAACACGAGAAACGATTTTTTCACACGTTGTCCACACGTCACCAAACATCTATTGCATAACTACAAGGCTCCGGACTGATTCTTTGTAATTTTATTTTTAATTTTATTTTAATTTTATTTTCAACCTAAAAACTTTCCGGACTTTCGCAGCTATCTCTCTTACACCACTCGCACTCAGTCTAGTATTGCCTGTGTGACGTGACCGAGTTTCTGCACATGCGCGTTCGTACGGTTGTCCTTCCTGTTCCTATAACCATACATATCCCGAGCTGAAGATCCGCTAAGGTGAAACAATTGTTCTCAGTATGGTGAACTAATTGTTGTGTAACCACGTCTACCTAACTCGTCCCTTGGACTGAGTGCTCTACTACTACGGATATTACCTTCCAGTGTTCCACCACTATATATATATATATATATATATATATATATATATATATATATATATATATATATATATATATATATATATATATATATATATATATATATTATTAAAAAACAGATTAAAGTTTAAGCAAAGAATCGCTGCTTTAACCCTTAACGGGATCTTCTGAAACTAACAAAGTCAATCTGTGAACGCAGAAGTGAATATTTCAAAAAATGTTGCAACCGGAGGAAGACAGGAAGACGATACTTTGGTTCGTGGAAACGTTCCCTGGCAAAGAACGGGAAAAAACGAATATAACACGTCATTATTTGGAGCGGTGAAAAACAATTACACGCAAAGACAAAACCACGTTTATGGTATAAAAGAAGTCGTAGACTAATATTTTATTAGGTGGTTCATAGAGACGTTCTCTGGCAATGAACGAAAAAAAACGAAGATAATACGTCATATGTGGATCGGGGAGAACAATTGCACGCAAAGACAAAACCACGTAAATTGTATAACTGAAGTCGTAGACTAAAATTCTAACTAGGAAACCGAATGATTCTCGTCTTCAGAGTTAAGAACAAAGTAAATAAAATACAGAGGTAAATGAAATTAAATAAATACATACATGCATCAATATACCTACATACACAAGAATACGCGAAAACACTCGCCATAGGTATACAAATACACGCACGTACACAACCCCCCTCCCCCCAAAAAAACCGCACGCACATACAGAACCCACGCAACGCCTGTACCTGCACGCATACGAATGTATACACCAAATACACATAAAAATATATATAAAAAAAATGTATATATATATATATATATGTGTGTGTGCATGTATACATATAATTAAATAAACGTATATAAATAAATAAATACGTATATAACAAGCGCACACACATACCTACATGTAAATACACTTATGTTCGGAGACGTACGTCAACCAAAACACGAAGTACACATATACACACACCCTACATACGTACGAACCCGCATACTCACACAGACGCAAAACTCACGTATACACATAACCAAAAGCATATGTACCAGAAAAAATAATATATACGCCATAACATATACAATCAAATATACGTACGAGAAAGTATACGTACCTTCACAAAACATACAGGTAATAAATACTTACCTATGCAAATAAGTAATGGTATAAACATAACATATACTTAGCTACCACATCAAGACGTAAAATATCCGCGTATAGTTCGTACTATCCGTTAGGGTATAATGTGGGACTGTAATACAGGAAAGTTTTGTGCAATTTATGTTTACAAGCCGAAATTGCCTCAGATTTTTTGTTTAAGATGTGGTCTTTGGCGTAGAGTATTTCCAGGGCCTCAGCGGCGCAGAGGTGACATGGTCTTTTATTTCCGTTATACGATCTAGCCGTAACTAGGATCTCCCAGTGTAACTTATATTGGGTGTGGTTGTCTTTTAGACTCCAGATATAAGCTGAAAGTGACGTCATATTCCTTCTTAAAGGGTAACGAAAAGAATGGGTATGCATATAAAGACGCTGCTTGAATCTATTGGCGGTTAACCCTATGTAGGCCCTACGGGACGTGGGTGTTTCAACCTTACATTTGTAGACAATGTTACTAGAGAGGCATTTCCCAGATAGGGGGCAGCCAACCCGATTCCTACAATTACAGTTAGTACTAACTACAGGGTTGCACGTGTTCCTACGGCTAGGTAGTTTAGCTAAATTTGAAGCTGTGATGTTATGTGCAAAGTTAGGTGTCGTAGAGTAAGAAATTTTAATAGTATTTCTATTAAAAATTTTACTATATTTATGTGTAGGGGGAAAAGGCTTCATAATAAGGGAGAGAAAGATCTTAGCTAATGGTGTGGCCACCTCCATATTATATGGTGGGTTATACCATATAATGCGTCGGGATCTATTTCTTTTAGGTCTGTTCTCGTACTCTGTATATGCTACCTTATCGACAAATCCACTCCGAGCAAGAGCTTCATTGTAATATGTGGAATGGTCGTTGAAAATATACTCGTTAGTAGATAGACGGGAAAGCCTCTAGATGTGGTAGCTCAGTATATGTTATGTTTATACCATTACTTATTTGTATAGGTAAGTATTTATTACCTGTATGTTTTGTGAAGGTACGTATACTTTCTCGTACGTATATTTGATTGTATATGTTATGGCGTATATATTATTTTTTCTGGTACATATGCTTTTGGTTATGTGTATACGTGAGTTTTGCGTCTGTGTGAGTATGCGGGTTCGTACGTATGTAGGGTGTGTGTATATGTGTACTTCGTGTTTTGGTTGACGTACGTCTCCGAACATAAGTGTATTTACATGTAGGTATGTGTGTGCGCTCGTTATATACGTATTTATTTATTTATATACGTTTATTTAATTATATGTATACACGCACACACTCACATATATATATACATATTTTTTAAATATATATTTTTATGTGTATTTGGTGTATACATTCGTATGCGTGCGGATACAGACGTTGCGTGGTTTCTGTATGTGCGTGCGGTTTTTTTTTGGTTTTTTTTTGGTGTACGTGCGTGTATTTGTATACCTATGGCGAGTGTTTTCGCGTATGCTTGTGTATGTACGTATATGGATACGTGTATGTATTTATTTAATTTCATTTACCTCTGTATTTTATTTACTTTATTCTTAACTCTGAAGCCGAGAATCATTCGGTTTCCTAGTTAGAATTTTAGTCTACGACTTCAGTTATACCATTTACGTGGTTTTGTCTTTGCGTGCAATTGTTCTCCCCGCTCCACATATGACGTATTATCTTCGTTTTTTTCGTTCATTGCCAGAGAACGTCTCTATGAACCACGTAATAGAATATTAGTCTACGATTTCTTTTCTACCATAAACGTGGTTTTGTCTTTGCCAGGGAACATTTCCACGAACCAAAGTATAGTCTTCCTGTCTTCCTCCGGTTGCAACGTTTTTTGAAATATTTACTTCTGCGTTCACAGATTGACTTTGTTAATTTCAGAAGATCCCGTAAAGGGTGAAAGCAGCGATTCTTTGCTTAAACTTTAATTTGTTATTTTAATAAATCTTTGCCCTACGGTTCTTATATATTTGATATATATTTATCCTTATCGAGCCCTCTTTTGGATTTTAGTCTTCAAATTTATTATTATTACTATATATATATATATATATATATATATATATATATATATATGTTATAAGAACAGATTAAAGTTTAAGCAAAGAATCGATGCTTTCAACATTAACGGGATCTTATGAAACTAAAAAATTTAATCTGTGAACGCAGAAGTAAATATTTCGAGAAACGTTGCAACCGAATGAAAACAGGAAGACGATATTTGGGTTCGTGAAGACGTTCCCTGGTAATGAACGGAAAAAAAGCGAGGATAATACGTCGTTATGTGAACCGAGAAGAACAATTTCCTGCAAAGACAAGACCAAGTTTATGGCATAAATGGAGTCGTTAGACTAATATTCTATTTAAAATAACAGAATGATTTCCAGCCCGGGAGTTTAAGAATGATGTAAATAAAATTGAAAACGAAAATGACAGAGGTTATTAAAATAGTAAAAGTAAATAGTGAAGATTTAGGCCAGTAAATACGTATGCCCCGACGGACATACACATACATATGCACACACAAATACACACACACCTACACACACACACACACACACACACACACACACACACACACACACACACACACACACACACACACACACACACACATACACACACACACACACACGCACGCGTGCGCGCGTATGTATAAACCTTATGCATTTCTACAGTATTTTCACTAAACTTAAGACATAGGCTACTTATGTACTCCGGATGGTCATGGGCACTTTCATTTTTCCAGATATTGATTATAGGGCCTCCCGGCAGATAACCCCCTTTAACCACTTCCTTGGAGTCGACTGAGGAACTGCAGCGCAATGCAACAAAACGTCATAACTTCTGGATTTCGCAACCGATTTTCACAAAACTTGACACATGGGCTACCTTTGTCCTACAGATGAATGTGAACTCGCAGAATTGGCACATATTGAGTAGCGGACCCCTGGGGGCAGGACCCCCTTTTGGAAAAAGCCGATAATATTGTAAAAGTATAGTTTTCGAAGCAGCACTGAAGTATTGACATAAATGGTATACACAACTACTATTTAATACCCGAGCAACGCCGGGTACCTCTGGTAGTATAATATATATACATATATATATATATATATATATATATATATATATACATATACACATATATATATATATATATATATACACACATATATATATATATATATATATACACACATACACACACACACACACATATATATATATATATATATATATATATATATATATATATATATATATATATATATATATATACATATACATATATACATATATACATATATACTTAGAGAGAGAGAGAGAGAGAGAGAAGGTGAGATTGGAAATAGCACGGAATATATATTTAAGGGTATTCAACAAGGAAGATGAAAAAAACTTACCTCAACACTTAATTTTAAATCTTTTATTTTTAGTTTTTAATTCTTATTAATTCCTTTTAATTGTAATACCCTACATTTGATAAGATGGATTTTACTAATAGATCGAAACCCGTTATACTTTATATACTTTATATACATTATAGAACTCTTTTTTAAAAGAATTGTCCCTCTCATTTTTCCAATAATGTCACTTTGACGAATCAAAGAAAGGAAAAAAAAAAGAAAGACCCTTAAATATATTTTCCGTGCTATTTCCAATCTCACACAGGATCCTACAGGATGAGCCCGTGATGAGTGTGATGATTGGGAAGAGGAGCCAGCTTATTACCACACCAGCAGTGAAGATCACGACGAATGCTGCAGTAGGAGGAGTGAGTTTTGTTTTCAGTGCAAAAACCAATCTATTGGTGAGAGAAATAATACCTGTCTCCCCGCGAGTGTTGAGGGTGACCTTCAATGGAAACCCAAGACTGACAGTCATCTAAGCGTATAGTCCAACCGAGGGAGACAGTGATGTGAGTGTAGAGGAATTCCATGAGGAAGCGTGCAGAGCAGTAAACACCACACAAGCTCACAACATCCTGCTTGTTCTGGGGACTTCAATGCACACCTGAGTAAGGAGAGCAGTGAAGATCCTTGCATAACAACACCAACCGAAATGGAAGACTACTGAGAGAGACCCTGCTGGAGGCGAGCTTGATGGCAACCAACCTAAGGTTTAGGAAGAGTCCTGGGAAGATGTGGACCTACATCTCAGATATGCACCTGTCCAAGTCCCAGATTGATTTCATTCTGGTGAGGAAAAAGTGGCGGAATAGTGTTCTGAACACAGAACCATACAATTAATTTAGTACACTGGGTAGTGACCACCGGCTTGTTATGAGTGAGGTCCGGGTGAGCTTAAGAAAGAGCAAGGCTCAGCCTCAGAGAGCAATTTATGACTGGGGAGCTTTCAAGGAAGATGATAAGCTACAGGAGAGGTTCACAGTAGAAGTGAGGAACAGGTTCAGTGCTCTGTGTGGATAGGCAGAGATATTGGAGGGACTGAGGAGAGTGTAGCGAGGAAGTACGGGCACTTCACCAATGCAGTGGCGGAAGCAAGTGAGACCCTGGTGCCGAGGAGAAAGAACAAGAGGAAGCACGTCAGCTCTGCAGACCCAAAAGTGTGTGCAGCCAGAGAACACCCGAAAGCTGCCAAAGACCAATATTATGCTGATGCTACGGAGGAGAGGAAGGAGAATATGGAGGTGATGAAGGAAGAACTCTGTACCGCTTACACTGAGGCCAGAGAGGAGGCACTGATAGAGAAGATCAGAAGTGTGGAGAGAGCGGTTGACAGGTCTGGATGTAAGGAGAGCTGGATGATCATCAACGAGATCACAGAGAGGAAGAGAATGTGTTCGAGTCAGATACAGGGAACAGGGACCGAGGATAGGAAGAGGAAATGACTGGACCATTTTAGGACCTTACTAGGAGAGCCGCCCTCCACAGCCCAGAACACTGGGGAGATTAGGCGGCTGTTTGAGGAACTGGATATTGAGACAGGACCCTTCACCAGAGAGGAGCTTCAGAGAGCCAAGAAGAAGATCAAGAAGGGCAAGGTTCATGGAGAAGATGGAGAGGCATCAGAGGTGATGAAGAGGTGTAATTTTGATGATATCATCCTGGAGTTCTGTAACCAGGCACTGGAGAAAGGAATTGCCCCGAATCAGTGGAGGATCAGTAACATCGTCCCAGTGCCAACGAAGGGAGATCTCTCTAACACCAACAACTACAGGGGGATCTCACTGACGCCACTTGTGGCAAAGACCCACAAGAGGATGATTCTTAACAGGATCCAGCCCGAGATGGAGAAGAAGCTCAGGGACAACCAGAACGGCTTCAGAGAGGGAAGATCAACCACCAGTCACATCCTGATTCTGAGGAGGATATTAGAGGGAGCTAGAGCAAAGTACCTTCCTGCTGTCATGGTTTTCATTGACTTTAGGAAGGCCTTTGATTCCGTGGATCGTCAATGCCTGATCTTACAGGCTTATGGAATCCCCAAGAAGTTGGTGGACCTGATATCACTGCTCTACACCAACACCAAAGCCCAAGTCATTACACCTGATGGGATGACAGAGTTCTTTGAGATACTGGCTGGAGTGCTCCAGGGAGATACATTGGCTCCCTACCTTTTTTTATCATCGCAGTGGACTATTGTATGCGCCTTGCGATGGAGAAACACCAGGACTCTGGTTTTGCTGTAACACCGGCTCAGAGCAGGAGAGTTAAGGCGAAAAAGATATCGGATGCTGAATTTCCCGACGGCATAGTTCTGGTGACAAACACAGTGAGGGAGGCAGAGGATTTGATGCAGGAGGTGGAGACTGTGTCGATGAGTGTGGGGCTGAGAATGAATGAGATTAAGACGAAGTATCTGGTAGAGAATATTAAGAAGCCAGAGAAGATTACTAATGTAGGCGGAAAGCCGCTAGAATTGGTTGAGGACTTCCTGTATTTGGGAGCAAAGATTGGGAATACGAAAGATGATGTGGTCGAGAGGAAGAGTAAAGCTTGGGCGGCGTGCCACAGCTTGAGATCGGTGTGGAAGTCGGACCTTTCGTAAAGACCTGAAGATCCGTCTCTTCGTTGCTGTAGTGGAGTCTGTGCTGCTGTACGGGTCTGAGACCTGGACACTGGCCAAGAAACTCACTCAGATGGTGGATGGGTGCTACACGAGAATGCTGAGGATGGCTCTGAACATTAATCAGTATACAATGAGGATGAAGAGCTGTATGGGGGCCTCCCAAAAGTCAGCTCGAAAGTGACACAGAGGAGACTGAGGTTAGCTGGACATGCTCACCGACATCCAGAGTTGAAATTGCACTCAGTGTCCTGCATGGACACACTGGAAGAGGAAGACCGAGGTTAACATAATGTTCATGCCCTAAGGACAGACACTGGTCTCTTGGAGACGCAGGACATGGCAGCGATAATGAGGGACAGAGACCGCTGGAGAGAACACGTCCATGGATCTCGGGAAATTTACCTGCCCTAGACATATATATATATATATATATATATATATATATATGTCTAGGTCTCTGTCCCTCATTATCGCTGCCATGTCCTGCGTCTCCAAGAGACCAGTGTCTGTCCTTAGGGCATGAACATTATGTTAACCTCGGTCTTCCTCTTCCAGTGTGTCCATGCAGGACACTGAGTGCAATGTCAACTCTGGATGTCGGTGAGCATGTCCAGCTAACCTCAGTCTCCTCTGTGTCACTTTCGAGCTGACTTTTGGGAGGCCCCCATACAGCTCTTCATCCTCATTGTATACTGATTAATGTTCAGAGCCATCCTCAGCATTCTCGTATATATATATATATATATATATATATATAGAGAGAGAGAGAGTGTGTGTGTGTGTGTGTGTGTGTGTGTGTGTGTGTGTGTGTGTGTGTGTGTGTGTGTGTGTGTGTGTGTGTGTGTGTGTGTGTGTGTGTGTGTGTGTGCGGTGCGAAGACAGGAAAGACTACAAATCAGAGCAGTACTCGATGCAGAGTAGGTATATTAATGAAGTAGAGATTCGACCGTGAGATCGGGCGGTTTCAACTTGTAACCTCGACAGGCTTCTTCAGGTTACAAGCTGAAACCGCCCGAGCTCGCTATTGGATCCCCGCTACACACATATATAGTTAATAAATGAAACAAAAAAAAAAAAACATAGCGATAGGGCCACGTCCATGTAACTGTTAAAATGTATTCTTCGCAGGATGAATGAGAAAAAGAATGAAGAATTGTGATGTTGTTGACAACGTTTATTTTGTAATAATAAAATTCACTCGATGGGTACATCGAATATTGAGTAATAAAATTGTGACACAATTATCACTACATTAGTTGTTTTACTAGCTACTTCGAGCTAGCATAAATGCACACCAAGAATGTGCATGTGTTGTTAAGTCAATACTGTTAGTTAATGTATGTATCAAAGAAAACGATACAGTAGAAGTTGTATGTTGGAGTAGAGAATGACAGGATGTCAAAAGGATAGATAAAGTGTATAAGGGACAACAGAAGGAAACAAACTGTGTGTGTGTGTGTGTGTGTTAATCTCTAGCAAACGTAGCTTCTGTAGTAGCGGTCATTCCATCTCTCTAACTCACTGTCTGTCTGTCGAGCGAGTAAGAAATGTGAGAGAATAGTAGGCAGAAGACTGTATTTGTGAAGAGAATCCATAGTGTTAGTAGAACGGTTCTTCTGTCGTCTGTGTTAGCCACTATCTCTAATTCGGTTCTCGAAGTGCTTGTATTTATAACAATACTATAGCTAGAAGGATGAGTATATGGTTTTTGAGACAATAGCCAGGCCATCTGCCTATCGTCTGTCAAGTGTTTGGGGTCACGTGTCAAGTGGTATATAACATTTATCATAGTTGTCTTTCGACAGGACAATGGTAAGAACACCTAACAATAAGTGATTTTAGAGGCGAGAATTTTTAGATTCGATTTGGAATCTCCGCCAGGCAAAACATACAATTCAGTAAAATATTGCAACATTAACGAAGTATTCGTTGTCTTGTAGTGCTCAATAGTTAGCAGATAAGCTGAATTATTATTACCAGTAATGCACTGGGTAATTGCTGGCCTTATGCCCAAAGTAGAAACAATTCTTCTTCTTCTTCTTCTTCTTCTTCTTCTTCTTCTTCTTCTTCTTCTTCTTCTTCTTCTTCTTCTTCTTCTTCTTCTTCTTCTTCTTCTTCTTCTTCTTCTTCTTCTTCTTCTTCTTCTTCTTCTTCTTCTTCTTCTTCTTCTTCTTCTTCTTCTTCTGAGAGGGTCGTGGGGAAAAATTCCTCAAACACTACTTCCAGCGAGTTTTGTCAGAAACAACCTGTTTCCATCTTGATCTAGCTGGATCCCCAAGTGTGACCAGCCAAAGTCATAGATGTTATCTAACCATCTTGCTCGAGGTCTACTCCTGGGTCTCCTGCAGATTGGTTTTGCTCGTAAAATCTGTCCAGCTATTCTTTCCTGAGACATTCTAGCCACATGCCAATAGTATCGGAGCTGTGATCTTTCAATTCGGAGAAGTAGTGGCTCTACCTGGAGCGATTCTCTGATCTCCCAGCTATGCACTCTATCGAGTAACATTACTCCAAAGACCCTTCGGAGGAACCCCATTTCGGCCGCTTGTATTCGCGATCGTATTCTCTTGGTCATTACCCAAGGTTTATGACTAGAGGTAAAGGTTGGCACGAAAACCAAATTGAAGATAGTGGGTTTGGCTTTTATGGCTAATTTCCTTCTTCTGATTACTGAATGCTGAAGCTGGCACATTACTGCTCCAGCTTTTCCAGATACTTGAACTTCTCCACCTGCTTCAGTGCAACTCCATTCGCATGTAAAGTGTTCTGCGCAGGCTTCCATGAGAGGATAATTGTCTCAGTTTTCGGTGCACTCATTTTCATTCCATTCATGCAGTACTCGGCATCAAACCTATCAAGTGCAAGTCGGAGATTACCTTCTATCAAGTTCAGTAATATATATGTCGTCTGCAAATTCTAGCCGACTGATTCTATACCTGCTAGTCGCGATACCACCTCCAACCCGGTTGCGCATATCAATCCTTATTGTCTCTGATTTCTTCGATTTTGTGCTGGATGTTCGTGTTATGAGAGGGTCTGAGCTGTTAACTGACCACCATTTACTTATTTGCAACTTGAGAATAAAGTTAAATTTTTGTTATCAAAAGAATTTAAAATATATTAATTGGTATACAAATTAGCACACGCAGGGGAGAGAATTTTTATCCACAAATTTAAAAATCATTTCCCTTTAGTATATTGTAAAGGGAGACAATTATTTAAAAAATAATTTATGTATAAATGTATAAATGTATTGTGTGTGTGTGTGCCATCATCGTCATAGACACGAAGAGGCTGTATATATATATATATATATATATATATATATATATATATATATATATATATATATATATATATATATATAGTACAATAATAGAGAATCGGAGGAATATCAGCCCACATATATATATTTATATAACAAAGAGGGTGTGGTAAGATACCAGGTAGACCATAACGTACCAGTGTATTCATTATCTAGGGTAGTAGAGTGGGTAATAGGATCTAGCTGTCGAAACGGCAGGAGCTCAGCCGTCGGGGTGCTGACTCTTTTCCTATATATATATATATGTATATATATATATATATATATATATATATATATATATATATATATATATATATATATATATATATATATATATATATATATATATATATGGGATAACAAATTATCGTTATAGGTAATCCAGTTAGAGGTTGTGAATACTCCGTATTGTGGATACTTTTAGCGTACGGCGTTGTTTGACTCAACAAGAGGTTTCCTAGGTAGCGAGTTTGTGAATTCTCGGGAATTCCTACGCAGGTTAATCTTGGAATAATAATAGTGAAAGAATGAAGAATAACATGGTCAACAGTACAAGATGGGTTTTAATTACAGTATTAACAATTGTTTCATTGATTAAGTTGTCTAAAAATTGCTAATCACTTGAAGTTGTGTCACTCAATTTTAAATACAATGTATGCTTAACCAAATCATCAGAAACTGATGATTTGGTTAAGCATACATTGTATTTTTAGACAACTTAATGGATGAAACAATTGTTAATACTAATGAACTAAAGAAAATGATTGTTAATACTACGATGAACTAAAGAAAATGATTGCACATACCGGTGAGGAGCAGTATAAAACTAACCCTTATGGAACATATACCCTATAAGGAACATATACATAACCTATTCATGGTATGGTGGGACAATAAACTTAAAGAACAATTAGAAGGCAGCAACCTCTTAACCCTGATAATGTAATCTTGCTACGTTGATGATATAAACATCGTAGTAAAAACACCCCCACTAGAGAACAGCCAGGAATTAGGAAAACACCATGGAAAACATCCAGAAAATAGCTAACTCCATCCACCATAGTATTAGAATTACTATAGACTACCCAAGCAAACACCCCAACCATCGATTACCTATACTAGACACAGAGCGCTGGTTAGAAACCATTAATAACAAAAAACAAATCCTCCATTCCCATTATGCCAAACCAATGACTTCCAAATATCTGATCCACCGAAACTCAGCTGTTTCGGATCACACCAAAATCAACATACTGATTGCGGATTTACTACGGGTAATGAGAAACGTGTCCCGCATGTGCAATCCCAAAGAACTAGAGAGACGCATACAACACTTCATCCACCGCATGCAGTTCTCTGGTTACAATAAGAGAGATAAAATCAGAGTATATAGAGGAGCCAGAACCAAATGGGAAAAAATGGTAAATAATTATACAAATAGGGACCTGCCCCTTGTATAGGAGCACATTTTGGAATAGAATAGAAATAACTAGGAATAAGGTTAATAGAATAAACTCATGGTATAATAGCAGTAAATACCAGAGTGTAATGTTCATCAATACAACCCTTAGAGGTGAATTAGCTTACAAATTTAGAAGGGCCCTAGATAAACTTAAACTTAATATTAAGATAGTAGAAAGACCAGGTACCTCCATAAAAACACTTACTAGTAATACATACCCTTTTCAAAGACCTCCCTGTATAGATAAGAAATGCATAATCTGTAAACTAAGCCCCCATATTAACTGTAAAACTAGAAACATAGTATATAGCATAAGATGTACTGAAGGACAATGTAAAGATAAGAATATAGTGTATATAGGTGAGACAGCTTGTAGTATAGGAGAACGGTTAAATGAACACTGGCGAGAGCTTCAAGATAGCAAAGAATCATCAATACTCCACCAACATGCTAAAATAGTACATAAGGGTAAATTCGAGAACATAAAAATAAAAATAAAATCTACACACAGAAAAGACGTAATGTTTAGACAAATCACAGAGGCAATAAACATAAATGAACTCCAACCAAAATTAAATAGAAAACATGAATGGAATAGCAACATCACAACTTACAATTAAGGACAAAATGAAAACACACACACATAGAACAAACAACCAACCAGTAACATGTAAATAAACAAATAAATAAACAAACAAAAACCCACACAGACACCTGGATGTAACACATGCGCAAACTAAGTACACAACACACACAAAAACAAGATGGCGTAGGACAGAACAAAGGAGAGGCACAAAACAAAGAAAAGAATCCCGTCACCGAAGAGGTCACAGAATGTGTGACGAAAGAACTTTGACAATATATGAACAACCGTCCGGTTGTGGAACCAACCAACCAACCTGAATTTTATAAATTTTTTTTTTTTTGGAAAAAGTTTTTTAAAAGAAGTAAATTTTTTTTTTAAATTTATAATAAATTGGAGTGAAACAACTGGTGCGTGTGTTTCTTATTGGCAACATGACCCTCCCAAAGTATAACAATATATATATATATATATTTTTAGTATATGTTGGTTGTTTACCGACACCTCAGTATGCAGATTGGAGCATTCGACGAAGTACGCAGGGTGGTTTGTTTACTCCGGAGTAATGTAAAATAATTAAGTCAAATATGTAAAATTTGACATAAACGAGGTAATCTGGCGTATATTTCCTTTATAACCTGCACTAGCAGTGGAACCCGACTGCCAAATGCCGCCTCCCCCAAAAGTATTTTTGGTTAAACTTAAATTACCAAATTTAGTCAGTTTTTGTGCAGTTCTTTATATACACATCGATTAACGATATATCTATCACTGAAAATAGTATCACTATAAAAATATTTTATATCATGTTTATTAAAGATCTGAATTGAAAACCTGGTTTTAAATTACAGTACGTCATAGCTAAGTAGAATTAAGAAGGAATACTGTCTCAACAGTAAATGTTACACATTCGACTTCGAAACTTTTACGAAAGCTGTAGGAATAGTGCATTGTCGGAATATACGAGCGAGAGACTTGATATTTTAATATTGGCACAAAATGTTGACGTTCTATAGTAAGTCACTTTTTTATGGACCCGTAAATCCCGGGCAGTCGTAGAGGCGTTGTCGTGACATATGGCGTATCTCGAGTATTTTAAACCTAGAGGAACCCATCTCTTCTCCAGCTCTGAACATAGCCGATTTCTTCCAGAGAAGGAGAGAAAGGAAGTGAGAAAGAGATATAAAGAAAGAATCGACCCCAGTACTGAACTGATACTTTATTTATCGACCTTGAAAGGATGAGAGGTAAAGTTGACCCCGACAAGATTCGAACTCATAACGTAGAGAGCCAAAACGAATACCGCCAAGCATTTTATCCGACGTTCTAACGACTCTGCCAATTCACCGCCTTACATCAGTTGACTAAGATGATTATTTAAAAGAACTTTGGATGCCCCGATTAGTTGGGTATAGCACAAATATTATAGCCAAGAATGATAACTATAGACCTGTTTCTTGTCTAAACATTATGAAACTAATTTCCTACTAATCCCAATAAGTTCAGAAATTTGTGAAGTAGGGGAACTGTATTGACCACAGAACTTGATTGATTCTTTATTTATCGACTCCAGAACTAGGTTTCAACTCAAAGGACTGAACACCGAAACAAATAATATAAGGAATTCTAGCAAATTCGCTACCCATAAGAACCTGGTTGTTCTACAAGATTCTTGATGTAAACTCGTGAGTTAAAACAGATATTGTAATACTTTGAGAAGGTTGTGCTGCCAATAAAGACATGCGCATCAGTTGAGTTTTACTTCGTATTTATGGTTAGTTAAGTAATTAATCCATTTCTCGGTTAGTAAGACAAGATGGAATAAATAAAACAAAATCAAAATGAAGAGGAGACACAAAGCGGTAAGAATGGTAATTGAGAAGGTCACAGATTGTGTAACGAAAGAACTTTGACAGATAATTTAATAAACTACGATTGAGATAGAAATCAGAAATAGTGTTTTATTTAATTTATTTAAACTTTGATAAAAATCTTGTCTTTGATTGGTTGTCCAGCTGTCAGTACAAAGGAGAGGGGGCAGGGAGGGATTGGTGATGTTTGTGTTTATGGTCTGTTTAAATAATCGTTCAATTGCTAAATCACTACAAATATGTAAAAACGGAAAAGGATGGGAAAGGCAAGGGCTCTAGGGTCACAGAAGATTGGTAGACGGCAGTGTTGGGACTGCGTCCCACGGACAAGATCGCAAGAGCATTTTCGCGGACAGTAGCCAGCGACACACCGCAACAGCCATCCCACCCCGCGGAGCTCTTTCCTCAGACGGGCTGCTGACGTTCCAATCTTGCGGACGAGTTCGGCAGTACGAGACCCGAGGACGTCTGAGGTCTCGACGGTAACCAGTGCGAAGAGGAAGCTACTGGACAATCCCCGGTATTTGTTTGTCTTCCTTTCCTCTGCATTGCAGGCTGCAGTGTCGAGGTTTGTGGCCGAAGCGACTAAGTTGGGGTCGGAGAACGTGTCACAACATGTGGCGTCCCAGATGAAGGGTCTACCTGATCTACCTTCGAATGGGAAGAGGGTAATTATGTCGGGACGTACTGTCACCTCTCATGTTCATTATTTACATAAACAGGAATTACATGCGCAACCGGGCTGGAAGAGGCGGGTGTAAAATCAGTTGGCTGGAATTTTCAGATGACATGGTGTTACTTAACCCGACAGAAGGTGATCTCCGACTTGCACACGACAGGTTTGATGCTGCATGGATGGAATAAAAATCTGTGCTGCGAAAACTGAGACACTCGTCCTCTCAGGAAAGCATGCGCAGTGCACTCTATATATGAACGGAGTTCTACTGAAGTGGTTAGAGAAGTTCAAGTATCTGGGGGCCGTGTTCACGAGTGATGGAAGGCAGGATACTAAATTAAGTGCAAGAAATGCAGGAGCTATACAGTAATGCGCCAGCTTCAGCATTCAGTAATCAGAAGGGAAGTAGGCGTAAAAGTCAAACTCGCTATCTTCAATTCGGTATTCGTGCAAACCCTTACCAATGGTCATGAATCATGGGTAATGACCGAAAGAATACGATCGCGGATACAAGCGGCCGAAATGGGGTTCCTCCGAAGGGTCTATAAAGTAATGTTACTCGATAGAGTGCATAGCTGGGAGATCAGAGAATCGCTCCAGGTAGAGCCACTACTTCTCCGAATTGAAAGATCACAGCTCCGATACTATTGGCATGTGGCTAGAATGTCTCAGGAAAGAATAGCTGGACAGATTTTACGAGCAAAACCAATCTGCAGGAGACCCAGGAGTAGACCTCGAGCAAGATGGTTAGATAACATCTATGACTTTGGCTGGTCACACTTGGGGATCCAGCTAGATCAAGATGGAAACAGGTTGTTTCTGACAAAACTCGCTGGAAGTAGTGTTTGAGGAATTTTTCCCCATGACCCTCTCAGAAGAAGAAGAAGAAGAAGAAGAAGAAGAATATGGAATGTTACGCGATGCCCCCCCCCCCCAACCCCGGCGGACAGGATGGAGAAGGCGTTCCCGCGGAGGACGGCAAGGGAGACGCGCTGGAAAAGCCACTCCAACTCGCGGGGCTCACACCTGCGGCTGGCCAGCTCAGCGCCTATGGTGGTGAGTAAGGAGGTAGCCCTAGGGCCGAGGACACCAGAAGTCTCCACTGCAAGGGGTACAACTGCAAACCTGTCGGAGAGCGACCGGTATTTGAGGAACTTGGCCTCCTCAGCCCGGCGTGCAGCAGAACCTGGGTTAGTGGCAGACTGAACCAGGTTGCGGCTGCAGAAAGTGTCAGTGACAGTCGCATCCCAGAAGAGGGGTTTGCCACTGCGGAACGGGAAGATAGTCATACCATCTGGCCTTTTGCCGTCCCCACCGAGCTGGGAAGGGAAGCCCGCAGCGTTCAAGCCATGCTTTATGACCTCGATGAGGGCAGCATGGCGTGGAAGGCGCCCGGCACTATGGCGACAGGAAAGCAGGTGGAGGCCGAAAGAGTCCACGGTGGTCCGCGCCGACATTGGTGTGGCCCGCAGATCCGGAGGCCGAGCCTCAAGGAAACGCCGATGCGCAGGCTATTGTTGTTTAGCTGCGTGTCAGTGGAGAAGGAGGGCAGGGCATGGAGCCAGGCACAACTGTGGGGTTTGGAGGCCGCACGAAAGCAGGCAAGGCGGTGCTGGTCGAGCTGGCGCGTGAGCCTGTCTGAGGCCAGGCTGCACTGGATGGCATCCCAAGTGCTTTGGGGGGACTCGACATCAGCAGGGGGAGGAGGAGGAGGGACGTCTACTGGGCTAAGTCCCAGCCGGTCCCACGTCTCACAGACGGCCTCACGGCGCTGCGAAGGGTATAGAGGAGCTTCGGCATGGCGAAGCAGTTCCTCAACAGAAAGAGGTCTGGGTGGCCGTCGATCAGGCCCAGTCAGCTCGTGAGAGTCTGGAGTTATTGAAGCCTGGACCTGATGGTGGAGCGGATGGCCGGCGGGTGGATCGATCGGTGACCCGAAGATGAGGACATCCTCTTTGGGGGTCACCTGTACCTGGTGAAGAATCGACTGCACGTCCGAGACGGAGGCTGCAAAGCTCTCAGCATCGTGGCTGTCATTCACCACCTCCGACTTGGCCGAGCTGACCTGGAGGCCGATTCCCGCCAGGGCAGGAACCACCGCTTGTAGGTCATGGCAGACAGTCTGTACGGGCCCGCCCAACGTAGCATCATCCAGATACCAAACGTTGAGAGGGGCCGTGATACTCCGGGCGATGTGGTCTATACCAAGGGTAAACAGGAGGGGTCCGAAAGGGTCGCCCTGTTGGACCCCAGTAGCCGAATATGACCGTATCAGCAACAAGGAGCATGCTCGGGGCTCCTTAAAGCATTAATATAAATTCATCATCATCATCATAATCATCGTTGACATTGCAGTCTTCATCATCGTCATTGTTATCGTTATTTCAATTTTTCTTCACGTAACTGTTTATCAAGCAGAATTCTTCAAGCGAAGAATATGCTCGAATCATTAAGCAGGCCATCAAAGCTAGCTTTTCCCACTTAAATATTAATATTCAGTTTTAGCACATAATGTTTACATTTCTTGTAGTTACTATTAAAACGGAACAATGATTTGCTTCCCTCCACACAACAGATACATAACAGAAGAATAAGAAACTATTTCATGTAGTATGTATACTGACAATATTCATTATATATACACACACACAATCATACACACTCACACACACACACATACACACACGCTCACACACACACGTTCACACACACATTCACATACACACACGCTCTCACACACACGCTCACACACGCTCACACACACACACGTTCACATACACACACGCTCTCACACACGCTTACACGCACACACACGCTCACACACACACACACACCGACACCACACACGCTCATATATACACACACGAGCGCACACACTTACCGACACCACACATACATAGACGACACACACACATACAGCCCTCAATATAGATGCACACACTCATACACATACATCGACACCACACATAAACATACACAACCCTCAAGATAGATGTATGCACTCTCTCTTTCTCTTTCTCCCTCTCCCTCTTATGATATAAGATATGAATCGACTGTAGTTAGTCACGAAGTTAGAAAGCTATTGGATCGTCAGGTGTGAAATTTGTAGAAATTTGTTTTTTTTCTACAAATTTCTACAAATTTCATACTTGACGATTAAATAGTTGCCAAATGCATCGGCTTTCACAAACAAACAAACAAACAAACAAACAAAAATGAAAACAATACCGTCTGTTTTCACTATTGGTCCCCACTCCCCAAACGGAAAAGAATATTAATGTTTAACGATAAACAAATATTTTCAGTAAAAAATAATTGTTTCTACTTTTGGCTCAAGGCCAGCAATAACCCAGTGCATTACTGGTACTTTATTTTATCGATCCCGTAAGGATGAAAGGCAAAGTTAACCTCGGCGGGATTTGAACTCAGAATGGCAAGGGCCGTAACTCTATGCGTCAAAGCATGGTGTCCGACCCTCTACCGATACTGCCAATCCACCGTAAAAAATAATTATAGATAAATGTGGCTTAATTTACACATCCCTGAATTCAAACTGGAAAAAATATCTGGGAAAATCTTGGATTAGATCATTTGAATGACATGCTCTAGTTGATCGTAATATATATAAATACATGTATAAAGAGATCTAAAACTGTCGCTAGGGTATGGTGCCATTAATTGGATTGTTAATACAAAAGTGATCAAAAAGAAGTAGTTTTAGTAGTTTTAGTAGTAGTAGTAGTGGTGGTGGTGGTGGTGGTGGTGGTGGTGTGGGTGGCGGTGATAGTAGTGGTAGTATGGTGGTGGCGTCGGTGGTGATAGTTGTGGTAGTGGCGTCGGCGGTGATAGTAGTGAATGTAGTAGTAGTAGTGATGGTGGTAATAGCAGTAATAGTCATGGTGGAGTCGTCGGCGATAGTAGTACTAGTACTAGTGGTGGTGATGGTGGTGGTAGTGGCGGCATCGGTGGTGATTGTGGCGAAAATATAAGATATTTGAGAAATATCCATGGTAGGCTATATGTGGAGATTAGGAAAACTACTGGGAATTCAGCCTATAAAGAAATTATTATTTGGTTGAGCAAGTGAGGAAAACAGGAAAACAGGCAAAGTTGACTTCGGTGGAATTTGATCTCAGAACGTAATAGGACATAACTAAATACCACAATGCATTTTGTCTGACGCTCTAACGATTCTACCCACCCCTATATCTAAGGGTCTTGTTTCAGGGGGGTGCCAGGGGAAAGTGCCCCTCACTTTTTCAAACGTCTATATTTTATTTTTTGTTTATTTGATATAATAAATTCTTTTTAAGCTTATTTTTTTTTTATATCTGAACTTTATTTGAATATATAAAATTTAATTAGCGTAAAATTTTATGTGATAGGGTCCGGGAAAGCCACCATAGGCAATTTATGCTCCTTTAAGAATCATCAGATTTTGGTTTGTCCCCCTCACATTTTTAAGGCAAACGAGGCCTCTGCATATATCCCATTCAGAGTTTTGGAATCAATACGAGAGAGAGAGAGAGAGAGAGAGAGAGAGAGGGAGGGAGATAGAGAGAGAGGGCGAGAGAGAGAGAGAAAGAGAGAGAAAGAGAGAGAAAGAGAGAGTGAGAGAGAGAGTATGTGTGTTTGAAGAGGAACGACAAACTGTTGGTCACAGTTAAGAAAATAAAAATAAAAAAGGGACAAAAGGAAGAGCGAACATCAAGAAAAGACAAGCAAGATACACCACGAGGCTGCTTGAAATCTAGACCTACGGACCGTCTGCATATCCTGGTAAGCGTAGCCTCACCAGAGATACGACGAAGTGCAGCAAGCAAGAAAGAGCGTCAACAACAGACTGAAAATCTAAAACATCCTCTCTTTGGCCATGTGCCAACCAAAAGCCGCCTTAAATCCAGGACTACACAGCACTCCTGATATTCCCCCTGCTGGAACATCCCTGCACAGCATTGGACTTGGCAGAGTTTAATGAGAAAGGACAGCAGTGTGTTAAGTTGTGGCGGAACCACATCCAGCCAAGCTTTCTAACCGACACTGTTGTGGACACGATAACTAGATCTCCAATTAAAACAATATGGAATTCACAGCTGTTTCTTGGAATCGACAACGCAGAGTTGAGGGTTTGTCTGAACAACCTGGAAGATTGTGGGAGTTGAGGGAGATAACGATGTTAGAGATATAAGTTTAGATTTCGTGGAACACTTAAATGAACAGTTGCTGGTGGAAACTAAACTTAGCAGTGTATCAAGAACAATAGAGTGGGCCCACACCTTACCTGGTTTATTGGTTCCAAAATGTCCGTTATTAAAACAATGCATATGTTCAAGACCTTCATAAGTATAAAGTTATTGTGTACGTCAACAGTTAGGAGTAGGCATAACGTCAGGTTCTCTGGAGGTTGCGAAAACTCAGGAAAAGAACGATTGTGGTAAGGGTTAGAATTTTCTCTCTTACAGTAGATGGTGTGATTTTTTAAAGAGCAGGATGTCAAGAGTTAAAGCCTTCTTTTTTTTTTTTCCAACTGCGTATATTCGAAACACCAGTATTTCAAACCGCGCAATATACTGGACCACTTTATATGAACTTCAAAGATGTGACCAGGTTTCAATACCAAGTTAGTCGGAGTCGTGAAAAGCTGTAAACTACTCTAAGTGGTGGTCACAATCGGGTGGATTACCCTTATTTGTTTTATTTTTATTCATTTATTTATCTTTATATATGTATAGATATAAATAGGTAGTCGATTTGGCCGAGTCGGTTGAACGTTGGATACTTGTTCTGGCGTTCTTTGGCTTTTATTCTTTCGAGGTCAATAAAAGAAGAACCCGTCCAGTGCTGGTGTCGCTCACTTTCCTACCAACTGTCACATTCTTGATGATTCCTTGGATCAAAGCTAGGTGGGGCGAGAGGGTCTCTGTTTCTGCTCACGCCTGCATGAACAAATAAAAACCTTAATGGCAACATGGGACACGCAACAAAGTCTTACTTCATTTCAAATGTCGGCCGTAGTCAGTTTTATCTTTATAAGTGTATTTATTTATTTTGTGCAATTTATCTCTATTTATTTACGAATTTTTAATACGTTTTACTGTATTGTATAACAGTTTTGCCCCACATTCATTGTAATCCCTTTGTATCGAATGAAAGGAACTGGGCGTAAATAAAGTGAAGAAATTATTCTTCAAGTTTGAAATTTTTCAGGAAATACCAGATAAAAAAAAATTCCTTAGAGTACTTGAAGATTTGTATTATTTTACAAACGAGGGCCCTATCACGTTTTTTGGCAAACCTAAAAGCCTCGTCTTTTGGTTTGTAGATTCATTTATCTTCGAAGAGTATGCAGTGTAGGGTCGCAGAAGAATGAGAAGGGGAGGAGGGAGCTTGATGGGCTTTAGACCTAGGGCGCGGCAGTGTTGGGGATGAGCGCCGCGGACAAGTCCGCAAGAGCATTTCCACAGACAACAGCTAGTGACACCCGCTGAAACAGCCACCCCCACCTCACGGGGCTCCTTTCTTAGACGGGCTGATGACGATCAGATCTTGCGCAGGAACTCGGCTGTACGGGGTCCCAGTACGCCTGAGATCTCGACGGCGATCGATGCGAAGAGGGAGCGGCCGGACAATCCCCGGTATTTGTTTGTCTTCCTTACCTCTGCATTGCAGGCCACAGTACCGGGGATTGTGGCTGAAGCGACTAAGTTGGAGGCGGAGCACGTGTCACAATATATGGCGTCCCAGATGAGGGATCTACCTCCTTCGAATGGGAAGAGGGTAATTCCGTCGGGGCGCTTGCCCTCTCTGCAGTCGAGGCTTTCTAGCTCCAGTTGTGATGGGAAGCCAGCTGCCTCCAGACGGAATAGTAAGTGATGTACAGATGTATGTGTAATTGGAGTAAAAGAGAATTGACAGGTGGGCATTGAATGTTAATGATCTTTACTCTTTCTCTTCCTCTCAATGGTATTTGTTTACTACTAGTTGCTTGTATGACTCAAACTCGAGGTGGGGGCACTAGTGAGTGGTTTTTCTATCATATCTTGCTAAGGTGTGAAAGCGCATGGTTTAGTGGTTAGAGCATTGGGCTTGCAATTGAAAGGTTGTGAGTTCAATTCTCGGACCGGGTGATGTGTTGTTTCCTTGAGCAAGACACTTTATTTCCCGTTGCTCCAGTTTACTCAGCTGTAGAAATGAGATGATAGGACTGGGGTCCCTATCATTAATTTACCCAAGACACCTCCAACGAGATATACCTTGGAGGAGGCCAGCTAAACCTGCATAGGTGTGAGCTGTCACACACAAGGTGTACATGTCGTTTTCGTGCTGTACTCAATTATATTGTAGTAATTGTAGCAAAATGTTCTACTTTGATATGACACAAACTAATATATACAAAACAAACATAACAAATTAGTCGAACACGACTAATTGTTAAATGTTAAAATTTAAAAACATTAAACAAAAATATATTTGTCACATTTTACAGCCTAGTAAATATTATATATGTCTTTGTTAGACTTAGGTGGGTTATCTTTGAAGATCCTTGAGAAATTCAGTTCTTGAGTGTAAGAGTGACGAATGTTATCTACCACCAAGGAGATCCCAGCGTGATTTGAACTTAAATTGCAAACTGCCAGAACAAATACCGCAAGGAATTTCATCTGACACCTCGAAAATTCCGTCAATTCGCCCCTCTGGGCTAGTATTTTATTTTATCGACCCCGAAAGAGTGAAAGACAAAGCTAACCTCGGTGGGATTTGAACAGAGCGCGGAGGATCAGGATAACATTGACTTTGACGGATTAAATAATTCTTTGAAATAAGGAAGAAGTAAATGGTGTCTTCATCCGGAATTCTAATATTTCCTTGTTGTACTGGCATACTTTCTGTGTAAAAAGAAAAGTTGAGTCAAAAGACAAACGAACGTAGTTAAATACTGAGAAGGAATGGATCTCAGTTTCGATAATGACTGTTCCCGCTGCTCGTGAACTTAACGTGTAAATGACTGAGCCTTCCAAAGATACATGTACCCATAACGTAATTCTCAGTGAGCTTCAGTGTGACACAAGGTTGGCCCTTGTCCATTCGAAAAGCTTCTACATAGTTTCCCTTTACCCAATTTCACCCACACGATTAGGATCGACCCGTGCCTATGGTAAATGGAACTCGCTGAATATGCTATGCAGCCTATTCTGTTATACGGAAGTGAAACATGGACCTTTGCAGGGAAATGAAAAATAAAAAAGCTGGACAGTTGCTATACCAGAATGCTGCGCATGACATTGGATGTATTATGGTGAGACAGAATGACAAATTAACAGCTATATGGAGATTTACCAACTATACTATCCAAGCTAGGTACCAGGAGAAGGTTAGTAGGGCACTGTGTAAGACACCCAAAAGAAGAAGCATAAAAAAATGGTACTGGGGAAACCACCATTCCGACTAAGAAGCGCCGGTTGTAGAGCAATAACATACATTGATACTCTGCTGAAAGACACTGGCTTAGCTAATGTAAATGAATTGAGAATTACAATGATGGATAGAGAGGAAGTGAAAATGAGATCGAAACCGTGAAGCGAACGTATTCATCTTTCAGCCCTGTTATGTCCACAGCAATCCTTTTTTATTAGAAACTTTACTGATGCTCTACTACCGTCCTTTGTGATTCTGCTATTCCTCCAGTACGAGGAGAAATCCCATCATGCTGCTCCAAATAAGGAAAAGGCACACAAGGTATTATTGTAGTAGAGACTTCTAAAAAGGTGGGATAATTTTGATTAATACTCTTCTAGGTGGGAAAGAGTTAAACAACAACAAATGTGCGAAGAGGGTCCGTCACCAGAAGGGAGTTAGGGTTAAATGGCATTGCCTACTCCTTCCTACTTACAAAAGTACACAGTGATATGCAAATTTACGGAGATATGCTTATTCCGAAACTCCACCTAAGAATTATTGTGAATTAGAATGTTTACCAAGAATATTCTGAAGCACGATCTTCGAAAACCAATGCTTGGCAACGGAACTGGTGCGAAGAAAGAGTTAAATAAGTGGTTCACCAAGAATAGACACTGCAGTTCATAGTTTTCTATTTGGTTGCCATCATACTGTAGGACCTACATTCCGCGGGCTCAGATACATTCTCTGTGCTTGATTTGGCTCAGCTCAGCCAATCAGCGCCAGTAGAAGAGAATGTAGCCCTACGCGCCCTGAGGGAAAAATTCCCGCGTGGATTTGAGAAATCGCCCTCTTGTACGCTGACCGTAGAAAGGTAAACAACTAACTTTCTTTCGTTGAAATCACTAGCCAATATGTAACACAACAATTTAACCACGGCCTGGCAATACTTCAGCCAGTGGACTGTGCCTTCTGAATTCTTAATTCGTTTGTTTTATCTCTTTTGGCATGCCAGCTCTACTCAGCTCAACTTTATTAATAAATAATGTAAAACAAGCCAAAAGTCGTTGTCGATATTCCTAACATCTTACTACCAAACTTTTACCACAGCAATGCCTTTAAATGTGATATGAAGGATTCCTTCCAGAGGTATTATCACAGCAGCAACAGAATCTGAGACTTACAGCCTAACCTCAATTCTTCGTGGTGATACATCTACTCTTAAAACCATCCTGTTAAAACTGGTGACCTTCGACGCAGGAGTATTTAGGCATGAAATGCTCCTTCACAATATATATATATATATACATCATCTCAGCATTCTGTTAAAATACTACAGAATATGAATACTTAAAATGCACAATTAAAAAGAAATCTCTCAGAATATAATGTTCGTATTAAAGCAGAAATATATAATAGTTCTGCTCGGTAGAGCATATATACAAACGACGTCATTTCTACTTTATGTTGCGGAAAAAAAACAAAGATTATCCCTGGATAAAAGTACATAACAATTATCTTGTGTTGAACTAACCGTTAAGCCTTAAAGTTCTAGTAGTATTGCTATTAAAATTAATATACACATCTTACATTGGCGGCATCATGACCAAATGAGTAAGAAGATCACTTTGTAATCTTAAGGACCCGGATTCGATCCCACTGCCTGGCATCTTGGGTCAAAGAAGGAAGAAAAAACCCCCAAAAAACTGAAATGAAACAGAAATTTGAAAGGAAAAGGTAGAAAAGAATCATTGAAATATTTATTCCACAAAGTGTTCTGTCTCATTTAGAAAGTGTTTCATAGCCTCAGCTCGATTCAGTTGTTTTGAAATGGGATTCTATTTCAGTAGAGATAGTAAGTCCTGAAGAAATTTCAATGAACATTAGGTAAAGTGTGGAATGAACACGTGTGTGTTTCCACAATAAGTGTTTCAGTTGTTCGTTCAACAGAACAGCCTGCCCATGAAATTAATGTGTAAGTGGCTGAGTATTTTACGCACTTGTGTACGTTTAACGTTTAGGATGTTAATATCAGTGTATATATATTATCAAGAATGACAATAAATGCAGGTGAGTGTTGTGACATGGTTTTACTTCACAGAAGTCAAATAAATTAATATAAATAATTGTTACCACATGTTGATGGTCAGTTGGTCACAACTCCCAGACTGGAGTGTGTAGAGAAGAACAGAAATATTCCCTTGGTAAGGTTCAAGTGTTTCTTTAGGCTGCCGGCGCAGGAAGTGAGACAGGAGTCATCTCTTGACAAGGTCTGAGGTGTTCTTCTTGTTGCGGCGAAGGAAGTGAGAGTGATGCCTTGATTGTCCTCAAATATATAGTCCACAGGGGGACGCAACTCCATTTAGTACATGGACCTGCCACTGGGAGTCGCGACCGTCACAAAGGGACGCAACTCCTATACGTATCTGCCACTGGGAGTCGCGACCGTCGCAAAGGGACGCAACTCCTATACGTGGTGAGTTACAGCCGTAAGGGGCCGCTACAGTACCCTCCTCCAGACGCTAGGCGAAAAGCCCGAAGGTAACTGTAACGAACCCACAAGCATGGGCTCCCAGCACAGGCATGAAATATTAACGCAAAGGTACATGTATAAATCAGGCATGAAATGGCAACTAAAAGGTACATGGTAATACAAAACAGAGAAAAACAAAATAGGCTCCAGTGGCCAGTTCACATGAAAACAGTTTGGCAGGGGTTTTTGGGGCCAGTGGACTCTTCGACCGGAACGGGTCGTGGTCTTGTATGTAGGTGAAGGTTGGGCAGAAGGAGCAGGTGTATGCACAAGAGAGAAAGATTGGGGTATTTGTGGCTCGGGTGTATGAGCGTCATTGTATGCCCTTTTTAGTCTATCCACCGAAATTATCTCTCTGGACCCCTTAATGTCTACAGTGAAATGTTTGTCAGTACGTGCTAACACACGGTAGGGACCAGAGTACGGTTGTGTGAGGGGTGGAGTAACCGCATCGTTTCTGACGAATACATGTGTCCACGAGGCATTATCCCTCGGGACTGCAGCTTTAATAGTTTGTTTCCTAGTATTCATGGGCGGTAAGTCCTGAAAATAGGAGCGCAAACGAGATACGTAGGAAACAGGGTCCTGGAAAGCAAGATCAACAGGGACAAGCATTTGCCCAGGCAACGCTAGAGGAGCACCATACAGTAATTCGGCCGGGGAGAACCCAAGGTCCTCCTTTATTGATGACCGAATTCCTAACAACACAATAGGAAGGTACTCGCTCCAACATTGAGAGTCTGGATAGGCGCGAAGAGCGGCCTATAATTGGCGGTGGAATCGTTCCACCATTCCGTTTGAAGCAGGATGATAAGCTGTGGTCCGAATCCGTTGAGCGCCAATGATCTTTGTGAGCTCAGAGAAAAGATGAGACTCAAATTGTCTACCACGGTCTGTGGTGACTGTAGTTGGTACCCCAAAGCGGGTAATCCACCCTGATACCAGGGCACGCGCTACAGTCTCAGCAGTAATATCTTTTAAGGGGATGGCTTCAAGCCATCACGAAAAACGATCGATACAGGTCAAGAGGTACGAATATCCACTACTGAATGGCCAAGGTCCAACGATATCAACTGACACTGTGTGCAGGAACGGCACCAGACAGTAATTTCTCGCCTCATATTGGGCCAGAAAAATCTAGCCGTTATAAGCTTTACTGTGGTAGAAATTCCTGGGTGAGAAATGCTGTGCAAAGCAAGGAACACAATTCGACGGTGAGTCTCAGGAACAAATGGTCGTGGTGAATCCGTAGATACATCACATAGAATCTGCCTGTCGGTGGTCGACAAGGGCAGATATTTGAAGATGCAAGTCGCAAATTCGGCAGAAAGAGTATCCAACGATTGGAGTGCAGGTTGGTCTGCAGCTAAACGACCTAAGTCGATCTCCTGGGATGACGAGATGAAGCTGATTGGCAAACGTGACAATGCATCTGCAGCTATGTTATGCGAGACAGCAATGTGCTGGATATCATTTGTAAATTGCGAAACGTAATCCAGGTGCCTTGTCTCTCTGGGCGAATATCTGTCGGCTTTAGCCCTCAAAGCGAAGGTCAGAGGTTTGTGTTCGGTTAAAACAGCAAAATTTCTCCCCTCAAGAATATGAGAGAAATGTTTCACCGACAGATATATGGCTAATAATTCCCGCCCAAACGTGCTGTAACGCGTTTCTGCTGGTTTCAGCTTCCTCGAGAAAAATGCCAAAGGTTGTTGGTTTCCAGCGTTGTACTGCTGCAAAACTGCTCCCACAGCGGTATCAGATGCATCAACACAAAGCGAAAGCTTGGCCTCTGGTACCGGGCGGACTAGCAAAGATAAACTAGCGAGTTCTGTCTTGGCAGTCTGGAAGTCTTTAAGTTGTCCTTGTGTCCAGGAAATATCCTCATTCTTCTTACGACGATTTTTCAAAATATCAGTAAGGGAAGATAGCAAATTAGCACAATGAAGAACGAAACGGCTATAGAAATTGATTAGGCCTAAGAAGTGACGCAACTGGTGAAGTGTAGTAGGCGGAGGTAAATCCTGTATGGCTTGAACTCGCTGAGGGAGCGGCCTAGTACCTTCGGCGTCGAAGAGGTGGCCTAAAAAATTTAGCGAAGTGGAACCGAAAACACACTTTGCGGGATTCACACGAACGCGGTAATCCTGAAGTCGCCGAAATAAGAGATGCATGTGGCGCATATGCTCTTCTGGAGAGGAACTAGCGACGAGAATATCGTCTATGTAAGCATAAACGAAGTCCAGACCACGAGTGACTTCGTCTATGAACCGCTGAAAAGTGCTAGCGGCGTTCCTGAGTCCGAAAGACATGGTCAAAAATTCGAAGGATCCGAAAGGAGTTGTAATCACCATTTTCGGAATATCCTCCTTCCTGACCGGAATTTGGTGGTAGGCTCGCACTAAATCTAGTTTTGAGAAAATCTTACACCCCTGCAGTGAAGATGCGAAATCCTGGAGAAGGGGAATGGGATACCTATCCGGGACGGTCATAGCATTTAACCTCCTGTAATCCCCAGTGGGTCTCCAATCGCCGGAAATCTTGGGCACCATGTGTAACGGTGAAGCCCAAGGACTCGTAGATGAGCGAATAATGCCCAGCTGCAGCATATGGTCGAACTCGGACCGTGCTGCCTTTAATTTGTCCGCCGGTAAGCGGCGTGGACGCGAAAACACTGGAGCACCGGTGGTGGAAATGAAATGTTCAGTTGAGTGTGTTGGCCCAGTGACTCGACAATTTCCATCGGTGAGCTCCGGGAAGGAACCTAACAACGAATGGTAGGCGTCTCCAGCGGCAGCGATGAAGAATATGGGGCTGACTGTTGGAGCATTGGCTTTTCGGCCACGAATTGAAAAACCGGTGATGTCATCCACCAGGCGTTGGCCACGGACGTCCACAGTCAAAGAGAAGTTGTGGAGGAAATCCGCTCCTAAGATAGGGTATGGCAAATCGGCAACCGTAAAAATCCACTTAAAATCTCTACGAAGATTTAGGAATTTGAGAGGAAGCGAGCTTTGCCCGTACGTCTTTATAGACGAGTGATTAACTACCTCCAGAGTAACGGATGGGGGTATCTTTCAAGCAATGGACCGGCCAAATACTACAGGAGGCTCCTGTATCCACGATGAAACCTCTTCCCGATATAAGGTCCTTAATGAAGAAATGGTGGTTTGGTGGCTTTATGTTGAGGTCAACTGCCCCCATCAGCGGACCTCTTTGGCGTTTCCCGCCTTATGAAACAAGCAAGGTTGCACGCAGTGGTTCGCGCTCTCGACAAATCGCTCATGGTACCAGCATAAAGATGAAGCTGGTGACTTGGAGTGGCGTCTAAAAGATTGAGATCTCCCGCGGCTGCGGAGGCGCGAACGGGCACAACACCAGATCTTCATCTTCTGGAGCTCCAGGATGAGTTCCTGAATGGACTTCTGCATCGCCATAATGACTGAGTGAGATGCCATTGTTATACCGTAGGTAATCTGCAGAAAAAAAAAATCGTCTCCGTTTGGAAAAATGTCTCCAAAAGAAAACAAAATCGCTTATTTTTCTCTGCCAAACAACTGGACAGGAAAAAGAATGTATTCGAGACAATATGCAAAGGAGCGACTAACCGAGCGATGTCATTAACAAGTTATAGGCAGGGAATTTAAAACTAAAACTAATATGGTGGACGATTTCGCGCCAAAAACACTATTGATGGAGAAGAAAGCCGCCATCTTGTCATCCCCAAAAATTTTAGCCAGAGAAAAGAAGAAAAGAAGAAAAGGAGAAAAAAAGAAAAAAAAACATTAACACAATTGCTGTTTGTTTGTGTGTAAATACTTTGGATGTTCGTTTTGCACATATGAAGAGTTTGATGTTAAGTGTTACAGAGAAATATGTTTAGATCGATCAATACAGCCATATCAGAATCAAGTGTGTTGTTCTGTATTAAATGTTTGTTTGTTTCTCTTTTTTTTTTTTATTACACATGGTACCATTTCCCATTTTTTTTTCTTAAAACGTCAGGTCACCAATTTAGAATGTTAGTATCAGTGAATATATATTATCAAGAATGACAATAAATGCAGGTGAGTGTTGTGACATGG
>OZ024741.1:358219424-358229424 GCA_964016885.1 Eledone cirrhosa
TCTAATTTCAAACTCGCGCACCGTTTCAAAAACATACTTACATGTTTACGGTTATAATTTACTTGTATATATATATATATATATATATATATATATATATATATATATATATATATATATATATATATATATATATATATATATATATATATATATATATACACATATATATAAGAAACAATTGTCAAGACTTCCCTCTGGAAGAACAATTGTCAGCAAATAAATGTTCTAAACTAAAATTTGATCGTTTTAACACTTTGTATCTCGGCTCTGTAAAACACTTGAAAATTTGCATCGAGCCTTTTGTCATACCGGTAACTGGCTAGTACTTAGTACTAGCCTACATATTTATAGTTGTATTAAACATATATAAATATAAATATTCTTATTACTATATATATATATATATATATATATATATATATATATAAATTTACATTCACACATATATATATATATATATTTCGTTTCTGAATTTGTTTAGCAAGATTCTTTATCTGAAATCGTGTGTTGAAACCGATATTGTTATACTTTGGGAGGGTCATGTTGCCAATAAGAAACACACGCACCAGTTGCTTTCACTTCAATTTATTATAATAAATTTATAATAAATTTATAAATTTATAAATTTCTGGTTGGTTGGTTGGTTCCACAACCAGATAGTTGTTTATATATTGTCATAGTTCTTTCGTCACACACTCTGTGACCTCTTCAGTGACTGGGGATTCCTTTCTTTGTTTCCAAAATGGCGTAGGACAGAACAAAGGAGGGGCACAGAAACAAAGAAAGGAATCCCCAGTCACTGAAGAGGTCACAGAGTGTGTGACGAAAGAACTATGACAATATATAAACAACTATCTGGTTGTGGAACCAACCAACCAACCAGAAATTTATAAATTTATAAATTTATTATAAATTTATTATAATAAATTGAAGTGAAAGCAACTGGTGCGTGTGTTTCTTATTGGCAACATGACCCTCCCAAAGTATAACAATATATATATATATATATATATATATATATATATATATATATTGTTATACTTGGGGAGGGTCATATTTTTATAATAATATTGCCAGAATTAATAACAGAACACACTCACTGTTTGGTTGGTTTTCGCTTCTGTGTCTTTTATATCGGTTAATTTAATTTATTCGGTCCTCAATGTTACCATTGACTGACCAACGGTCAAAAATACAGATATAATATAGACACAAGCACATATATATAGTCTAACAAAGTTCTTTCGTTGCACATCTGCAACATCGTCAGTGGTGCTATTATGTTTCCTCCCGTTGCATTGTATGCCTACGCCATCTTTATTTAGTCTGTTTATTTATTTATTTTTTTTTTTTTGTCTTCTGTGATTGTTTCATGCATTTATTTTAAATATATATATATGTCAATCAATTTCTAGTTGATATAAAATGCTCGGATCTATTCATTGGAATCTTTGAGCTTATTCTACAGTGGATATGGCGCATGTCTCGGACATGACTCCCTTAATTTAATTTAATTAAATTTATTTCGGATATATATATATTCTAGCAGCAGCATGTAAAGTTCCTTCACTGCACTATCGCTCTTTTGTTCTAATCTCCCAAACATCAAAGTTGTTCCACAAGCGATCATATTTCTGTGTTTTGTCAGTGTGTCATGACAGGCTACATTGTGAAATGTTCATTTTTAATATATAATGTGTAACGTGTGACTTTTCTGAGGGCTGCTTGTTCTTTATAATCGGCTGAGTGACCATATACAGTATATGTCCATTCACCTGTTGCTTCATCTGTAGTTTTATTGGATAAGAATAAAAGAAAATAAATCAAAATGAAATATATCCTATGGATTTTTATTGTGACTACTCCTTTAAAGATATTTTGAAGTAAAAAGTATTTTTTTTAGTCACGTTTTATTTATATACAATAGACACAGACGTGACATTTAGTATGACATAAGTGCCTTTTAAATGATTATTGCGATTGTTATCTACAATATCGTTTACTATTAGCAGTTATTTTGGGTTACTATAAACAACAAAGTTACCGACGAATGGCAAGAGGAATCCTCAAATTGTCTGTCTAATTTGCGTGACTTATGATTGGCAATGTATTGTAAGCATAATTACATCTTCAAGAAGATGCCTTACATTCAGTCATCTTCGGTGATCATAGTATTGGCCAGGAGGCCAATACTGATGTTATCAGACGGTGTTTACTGTTCATTGGGTGTTTTGACCCTCAACCGTAAAACCCACTCGCTGGTTAGTCAGCATTGGTGTCCAAATTACCACCCATTTTCGCATCCTGCCTTCCAGCTTATTTCCTTTCTCCTGCTCCAAAGCTAACAAGAGACCCTTTCTGCTGCGTTCCCCATCCTGCGAACTGCCTCTCTTCCTATCATTCCATTGGCAGTGAGAATTCTCTATATTGAGTGTGCTGGGAATCCCTACTTCGACTGGAAATAGCCATGCCTGCCAACCTTTATCCCTACACTCCTGCACAAGTCCTTGATACTTGGCACTCTTTCCTTCAAAGGCGTTGTCACACTCTTCTTTCCATGGGACTGGGGGTTCAATCGGGATTATCTTATTTATCCTTTCAAACTAACGTACTGCATCTGGCCTCAGGGAGGTAGATTGTTGTTTCCCCAGGTTGTTCAAGCATCCCTGAGGCTAGATGCAGTACTTATGTGATATATATATATATATATATATATATATATATATATATATATATATATATATATATATATATATATATATATATATATATATATATATATATATAAATCTTTGATAACTTTGATAGGTTTCGGCCAGCATTGGCACAGGCCATGCCTAACTTAATAACACCGATATATATATATATATGTGAGCCTTGTTTTAATGATATTTGCATTCATTTAAAATAAACCACATATTTTCACTAGTTAGTTTTATTGAATTTTTGTTTGACACTAGAATAGCGATGAAATACCAATGAAGGTTGGAAGATCACTGATGAAGGACTAATTTTATTCATAAGTAACCCATGTGCAACTACGCAGCACTTCATTTTTCTTATATATATATATATATATATATATATATATATATATATATGTATATAGGAATAATAATAAATTTGAAAACTAAAATCCAAAGAGGGCTCGATAAGGATAAATATATATCAAATATATAAGAACCGTAGAGCAAATAAACTTTAATCTGTTATTTTAATAAAAAAAAAAAAAAAAATATATATATAGTAATAATAATAAATGTGAAGACTAAAATCCAAAGAGGGCTCGATGTGGGTGTTTATGTATATGTATGTATGCGTGTACGTATGTATGTATATGTTTATATGTTTGTATGTGTGTGTATATGTGTATGTATATGTATGTATATATATATATATATATATATATATATATATATATATATATATATATATATATATATATATATATATATACATGTGTATGTATATGTATGTATATATATATATATATGTATATATATATATATATATACATACATGTATATGTATATATGTTTGTATGTGTGTGTATATGTGTATGTGTATGTATATATATATATATATATATATATATATATATATATATATATATGTGTGAATGAAGTAATTCCATTGGAAAAGTCCAGGAAAAAAGAGTGCTCTATGTAGGCAACAGAGATTAATTATTATTATTATGTAATAAACAACATAAGGCAATTATTCCATTTACCAGTGGTTTCTTAAAAGCAAAAGGTTTTGCTTTCAATCCTCAGAATGAAAAAATCCTGATTTGTTTATTGAATTTGGATTTTAAAAAACAAAAATGCAATCTATATGAAAGTGAGGCTGGAGAAGGGAGAAGGAAAGGAAAAATAAAATAAAACTACACATGCAAACACACACACAAAAAAACACAAAAGCATACTTACACACACATACATATATACATATATATATATGTACGCATACATATATACATATACACATATATATAAAACGTACACTTACATACACATACACATATATACACATACATAATTCATACACACACACACACACACACACACACACACACACACACACACACACACACACACACACACACGTATATATATATATATATATATATATATATATATATATATATATATATATATATATATATATATATATACATACACATATACATATGTATATATATATATATATTTATTTATTTATTTAGGTTTGTTGGTTCACCACTGGATAGAATTGATCATTCCGTATGGTCAATCTTGATGTAATATTATGGAGAGTACTCAACGTAATGCAGCTCACCCGTCTTCGTTTGTGTAGTTGTTGGTGCGAATACGGAGTTAATTATTATGAATAAAATAACAGGAGGCTGGACTGGTGTAAATCCTTGAAAAGTTTATTATACTATGATCATTTCAATGACCGGGTTCCGTATGAATTCGGTGATATCATCAGGTATTCGAAATATAAAAAAGGAATATATAAAAATCCAGGGGTGACCGAGGTGAAAACAGCTAGTTGGTCAGTTTCTGATTTTCGGACCCCTGGATCTTTATATATTCCCTTGTTATATTTCGAATACCTGATGATATCACCGATCTCATACTGAACCCGGTCATTGAAATGATCATAGTATAATAAACTTTTCAAGGATTTACACCAGTCCAGCCTCCTGTTATTTTATTCATAATATATATATATATATATATATATATATATATATATATATATATATATATATATATGATAATAATGGAGCTGCGGCGTTGCAAATGGGATACATATGAAAAAGTGAGTCCTTCATCAGTGACCCTCCAACCGTCCTCGGCATTTCATCGCTTTAAGGGCCATATGCCTCTGGTTGGTGCGAACAACGGCTAAAAAAAGTCGTTGGGACACGTAAACAAAGGGGGACGCTAGAGTAACAACAAAAAAGTTTAAGCAACGGAAAGTGAGTAGAAATAGACAAGTCCCAGATCTCTATGAATATAAACTCTGTGAAATCGTGAACAAGAGACGAATCTCATTTGCAACGCCGCAGCTCCATTATTATCATATATACACATATATTTTTTCCATGCTGCCTTCGTCTGTTTCGTTCCTTGTATCTTTACCGCTTCTAGCAGTCTCCCTCTCTGTTACTCTCTCCTCAACTTTCACTCACCCATTCTCTGTCACTACCTCTCCTCCTCCTCTTTCCTCCTCCTCCTTCAAGTTTGACCTGTGTGTAATTCTTTTCTCGCGCGGTCTTGACCGAGCTGGTATGGAATTTTTTTCTCTCTCTCTTTCGTCTGCGACTTCACAAAACTTGCGTTTACCGAATTCGTAGACCAGACCCCTTTATCTTCTTCTTCTTCTTCTTCTTCTTCTTCTTCTTCTTCTTCTTCTTCTTCTTCTTCTTCTTCTTCTTCTTCTTCTTCTTCTTCTTCTTCTTCTTCTTCTTCTTCTTCTTCTTCTTCTCTCCTTTCTCTCTCTCTCTTTTTCCCCCCCCCGTCAAACTTGGGCGAAATTCTTTCCTTGCTCACATTTCAACCAGGTTTGATGGTCTTTCGTCTCTTGTTCACGATTTCACAGAGTTTATATTCATAGAGATCTGGGACTTGTCTATTTCTACTCACTTTCCGTTGCTTAAACTTTTTTTGTTGTTACTCTAGCGTCCCCCTTTGTTTACGTGTCCCAACGACTTTTTTTAGCCGTTGTTCGCACCAACCTGAGGAATATGGCCCTTAAAGCGATGAAATGCCGAGGACGGTTGGAGGGTCACTGATGAAGGACTCACTTTTTCATATATATATATATATATATATATATATGGCTGATCGCTGGGTGTGTGTATGCGTTGCTGTATGTTTGTATATGCGGGTGAGTGTATAGGTATATATATATATGTATTTATGTATATATATGTTGGTATTCTTTTTTAATACACACATATATGTATGTATGTATATGTGTATATATGGGTATGTATTAGTGTGTATGTTTGTTTGTACGTGTGTATATGTGTACATAAGGGGTATATGTACGTTTGGTGTAGATATGTGTATTTACCTGTAGGTATGTGTGTGTGTGTGCGTTATATACGCATTTATGCGTGTATATTTATATATGCATATATAATTATATGCATATACACGCACACACATATATTATATGTGTACTTGGTGTATACGTTCGTATGTGTGTGGGTATATGTGTCGCGCCGGTTTACGTACGTGTGCGCGTGTTTATGTGTACGTGCTAGTATATGCATGCATGGTGTGTGTTTCCGCGTATGCACGTGTATGTACGTATATAGATGTGTGTATGTATACATTTAATAACCTTTGTCATTTTCGTTCAACTAATTTATTTACATGCTGAGAGCTTTGCTCCCCCCCCTGTCTTGGACGTGCGGTCCATTCTCCACCAGGTGCAGGTGACCCCAAAGCGGATGTCCTCATCCTCGGGTCACCGATCCATTCGCCGGCCATCCGCTCCACCATCAGGTCTAGGCTCCAACAACTCCAGACCCTCACGAGCCGACTGGGCTGTTGAGAAACTGCTTCGCCATGCCGAAGCTCCTCTATACCCTTCGCAGCGCTCCGTGCTACACCCACGCATCTCTCCTCGCTGACCTCGGATACTTGTATCCGAGCGACAGCTGAGGAGATATGCAACGTCAGGTTTGACGACATTGGATGGCAACAGGCCACTTTACCTGTCAGTTATGGCGGCCTTGGCCTCCGGTCCCCGATCTCGCTGGCTTTGCCGGCGTTTCTTTCATCGCTAACCTCATGCTACGTCCTCGTCAGAAGGGTTCTCCAAATCACAATAGAACCCTCTGTGTTCCGGGAACGTGAGGTCGCCTGTGAGACGTGGGACAGGCTGGGACTTAGCCCGATAGATGTCCCTCCTTCTTCTCCCCATGCTGACGTCAAGTCCCCTCAAAGCGTATGGGATGCCATCCAGTGTAGCCTGGCTTCAGGCAGGCTCACGCGCCAGCTCGACCAGCACCACCTTGCTTGTTTTCGCGCGGCCTCCAAACCCCACAGTTGTGCCCGGCTCCATGCCTTGACCCCCTTCTCCATTGGCACGCAGTTGGATAACGATAGCCTGCGCATCCGCGTTTCCTTGAGGTTTGGACTCCGGATCTGCGAGCCACATAAATGTCGCTGTGGATCCACCGTGAACTCTTTCGGACTCTATCGCCACAATACCGGCCGCCTTCCACGCCATGCTGCCCTCAACGAGGTCATTAAGCAAGGCTTGGACGCTGCAGGCTTCCCCTCCTAGCTCGGCTGGACCGAGGGGATGGCAAAAGACCAGACGGTATGACCATCTTCCCGTTCCGCGGTGACAAACCCCTCGTCTGGGATGCCACTTGCAGCGATACTTCCTCCAGCCGCAACCTGGTTCAGTGCAACTAACCCAGGTACTGCTGCACGTCGGGCTGAGGAGGCCAAACTCTCCAAGTACGGGTCGCTCTCCGACAGGTTCGCGGTCGTGCCCTTGGCAGTGGAGACTTCTGGTGTTCTTGGCCCTAGGGCTACCTCCCTATTCTCCACCATAGGCGCTAAGCTAGCCAGCCGCAGGTGTGAGCCTCGCAAGTTGGAATAGCTCTTCCAGCGCATCTACCTTACCATCCTCCGGGAAACGCCTTCTCCATCCTGTCCGCCGGGGCTGTGGGGAGGCCAGCACGTGGGATCCCATTTGCTCACCATACGAATTAATAGGCAAAGTTATAATCTATTGTAAATACGCCTATTTAATTGTCAAGCGAAGAAAAAAAAAGTGTAATGGCTCCATTTATACCATAAACGTGGTTTTGCCTTTGCGTGTAATTGTTCTCTCGATCCACATAACAACGTATTATCTTCGCTTTTTTCCGTTCATTGCCAGGGAACGTCCTCACGAACCAAAGTATCATCTTTCTGTCTTCCTCCGGTTGCAACGTTTTTCAAAATATTTACTTCTGCGTTCACAGATTGATTTTTTTAAGTTTCAGAAGATCCCGTTAAGGGTGAAAGCAGCGATTCTTTGCTTAAACTTTAATCTGTTATTTTAATAAATATTTGCTCTAGGGTTCTTATATATTTGATATATATTTATCCTTATCGAGCCCTCGTTGGATTTTAGTCTTCACATTTATTATTATTACTATATATATATATATATTGGTGCTATTAAGTTAAGCATGGCCTGGGCCAATACTGGCCGAAACCTATCAAAGTTATCAAAGATTTCAACCGGTAGACCTCAAGCGAGCGGTCAATGCCAAATTCAGCGAATTTGACATTAAAGGGATGTTCGTCTTCTATCTTCTCAGTCCTCCCTTGCTCCGTGCAACTCTGATTCTCTTGACCGACTGAAAGAGAAGCACCCATCGGCACCTCCAGATTATCAGCTACACTGGCCCGAACCACCAGAATACTCGAGACCGGTTTACACCACTGATATCATCAGAAAGGCGATATCATCCTTCCCCGCTGGGTCAGGCGCGGAAATTGACGGCCTTCGTCCTCAACACCTCAAGGATGGTATCTCCTTATCGGCCAGTGACGCCGGACTTGAGCTCTTGGAGAGTCTCACTCAGTTTGTGAATCAGTTCTCTTCAGTGAACGTTCTCCCGTTCATCCGCCCACTGTTCTTCGGTGCGAAGCTATTTAGTCTCACCAAGCCCGACGGAGACCTGCGCCCCATTGCGGTTGCTGCACCCTTCGCCACCTCTCTGCAAAGGCGTGTTTGCTGTTGGTCTCCGATTCACTGGCGGAGGAATTCTCCCCCATCCAGCTGGGGGTGGGTACCAAGTTGGGATGTGAGGCTGCTGTTCCACGCTACCAGAGCATTTACCAACTTGCCCTCCTCGTCCCCTAAGGTCATCCTCAAACTTGACCTCAGGAACGCCTTTAACTCCGTCTGCCGCGACGTCGTCCTCGGCTAAGTAAGAGAGAGGGTCCCACAACTCTACCACTTTGCTTGGCAGGCTTATCGAGAGCCCTCCTACCACTCTTTCGGTAACCAAATGATCACCTCTGCCTCAGGAGTCCAACAGCGTGACTCACTCGAGCCCGCTTTTGCACTGGGCATTGATGACGTAACCAAGACAGGGGTTGAGTTGGACCTCAATGTCTGGTACCTCGATGACGCCTGTTTGGGGGGAACTCCGGATATGGTTCTCGCCACTGCCAACAAGATGGTTGAGGAGCTTGGCCGCCGGGGTCTCCAGGTCAATAGCTCCAAATGTGAGCTCTGGATCCTCAACCACCCGGCTTCTCAACACCAACAGCTAATCGACCTGTTTGCAGAGTCCTTTCCTTCCATCGCGGTCCCTCCCTCGTCGGCTTAGTACTCCTTAAGAACCCCAATCACAGATCTTGCCTTCGAGTCAATCTTCCAATCGAAGATGGTTGGCCTTGAGCAGCTGCTTAAGAATATTAAGGTTATCAAACCCCATCAAGGTTTCTTCATACTCAGGAACTACCTATCTATTCCCAAGCTTCTGTATCTTCTCAGGGTCAGCCCCTCTCACAGATTTCCGCCCTGCCTCCAACGCTTGGACGACCTAATCTTCGAGAGACTCGAGTGCCTGGTCAATGTTAGACGCTCTCCAGAGTCCCGCGATCAGGCTGCGTTGCCCAAGCGATTTGGGGGGTTTTGGTCTTCGTAAGTGTTCGTCCCTCTCTCTCCCCTGCTTCTTTTCCTCCACCCACGCTTGCTCCACCCTGGTGAGCAGCATCCTCTCCTCTCCAACATGGACTAGTTCCAACAGGGAGTTGGGTGAAGCTCTCCAGCAATGGAGTGAGTTGGGCTTGTCTCTTCCTGAGAAGGTGGAGGACAGTCGAAGTCAGAGAACATGGGACAGTATAAGTTCGAAGGCCACATTCGATTCCCTCTTCGTCCAGTCAGATCAGTTTGCAAGATGCCGCTTACTATCTGCCAGCGCCAAATACTCAGGCGACTGGGTTGATGCCCTACCCGTGGCCAACGTCGGTGGCCTACT
>OZ024741.1:358234424-358236924 GCA_964016885.1 Eledone cirrhosa
TGTGTGTGATTCCATCTAAATATTATTCCAATACTAAGTATTTAATATCAGGATAAACGATATCTTAATTTAATTATATTAATATAAATTATTGCTTCTGTGTCACTATATTTCATAGTATATAGAAGCATGAGTCTATTTAAATATTTTTCAAATACTATGGACTTGTTATTAGGATAAATAATATGGTATTTTTATGAACATATTAAAATTTATCTACCAATCATGAATTGTTATATATTCTGAAGTTATCGAAATTACAGCCTTTCTAGAATTAAGTGTCACTATCAACTTTATATTAAGTAATCATTATTATTAGGACGGTGGATTGGCAGTATCGGTAGAGGGTTGGACGCCATGCTTTGCAGCATAGAGTTACGGCTCTTTATGATCTGAGCTCAAATCCCGCCGAGCTTAACTTTGCCTTTCATCCTTATGGGGTCGATAAAATAAAGTACCAGTCACGCACTGGGGTCGATTTAATCGACTTTCCCCTCCCTCCAAATTACTGGCCTTGTGCCTATATAAGAAACCATTATTATTAGGGCGGTGGATTGGCAGTATCGGTAGAGCGTCGGACGCCATGCTTTGCAGCATAGAGTTACGGCTCTTTATGATCTGAGTTCAAATCCCGCCGAGGTTAACTTTGCCTTTCACCCTTACGGGGTCAATAAAATATAGCACCAATCACATACTGGGGTCGATTTAATCGACTTTCCCCTTCACCAAATTACAAGCCTTGTGCCTATACCGGAAATCATTTCCGGTCTGAGTTCAAATCCCGCCGAGGTTAACTTTGCCTTTCACCCTTACGGCGTCGATAAAATAAAGCACTGGAATCAATTTAATCAACTTTCCCCTCCCCAAAATTGCTGCCCTTTTGAGTTATTCAGTATATTATAATAATTAAACAAATATATTATATACTACATTTAACATTAATAAGGATTGAGTATCAGGTAAAATGTTATATGAATTAAAGTTTATTAACCGACATTATAAGGCTTATAATATTTAAATGATTGTTCCTATGAGGGCACGTTAAAAATATTCTGACTTTTTATTTAAAATACAAACACTGGAGTTAAGGAGGCATAGTCCACATAGATTCAAGGAGGCATAGTTTACATGTTCTATTGTTAGGTTTATATGTAGGGAATGTACCTAAAAGTTTCTACTTTAATGTATATGGTACGTACTTATTTTTTAATGATATTAATATTGATATTATGTTATTAATACTATGTTATTAATATTATTATTTGAAAGGGTTATTTTGGTTGAGTGCATTCAATAGGTGTGTACTATTATTATTCATTTCAAAAAGCCAAATGTGCGGCTATATTAGGTGTGGTTGAGAAAGATAGCTTAATTGTGTTTTTGTTAATTAGTTTATGGTATTTATATAGCCTATGGTATATATATATTGCTTTGGCCCCACTCGGTCACGAATGACCATGGTTTTGCACCTAGAAAGTTTCCCTCCGAGGCACAAGCCTGGGCAAGGTTTGTTTTATGGAAGACCAGTAGTCGCCCATGCATACCAGTCTCCCCTCTCCACGCCACCGATGTTGTCCAAGGGAAAGGCAATGAACAATACAGCTTGGTACCAGTGACGTCGCAACTCATTTCTACAGCTGAGTAAACTGGAGCAACGTGAAATGAAGTGTCTTGCTCAAGGACACAAGGCATCACCCGGTCCGAGAATCGAACTCAACCTCTCAATTGCAAGCCCAATGATTTAGTCACTAAGCCCAATGCTCTAACCACTAAGCCATGCGCCTTCACGGTGTGTGTGTGTGTGTATGTGTATGTGTGTGTGTGTGTGTGTGTGTGTGTGTGTGTGTGTGTGTGTGTGTGTGTCTCTCTCTCTCTCTCTCTCTCTCTCTCTCTCTCTCTCTCTCTCTCTCTCTCTCTCTCTCTCTCTCTCTCTCTCTCTCTCTCTCTCTCTCTCTCTCTATATATATATATATATATACACATATATAAATATGAGAGTATTGAAGTTTGCTTGAAGCATTGTGGAATAATAGGTAAATATCTTTAAGTCGTTTGGAAGCCTCGACAATGCAAATGGGTAAATCTCCGGGTAACAAGATCCGGTGGTGGAGAGAGAGATGTAAGTGGGTGTACGTTGAGATGCGTGGCGTGTATAAGACGTATAGAGTAATGAAGGAAAGAGTATAAAGGATAAAATAAAAATAACAGCACGAGAGAGAGTTACCTTGGGAGAGATTTAATTGTCCCTATATATTTCGGATTCACATCCATCAACTGGGTTTTTTTCCGGGGTGGGGGAAAGGTTGTCTGTTGGAAAGGTGTGAATCGCGTCCTCCGCTGTTTGTTGTTTTGAATATCTGAGGTATTCAGCAGAGCGCGCGTGCGCGTGAAATGGGGTCGGTCGGGCAGAGGTCAGCGGCCGAAATAGTTCTTTCAATTGTGGGAGTGGGGTGGCGCTAGCTGTCAGTCCATTCTCTGCCTGTTTGTTAAATGTTACTGT
>OZ024741.1:358239424-358241924 GCA_964016885.1 Eledone cirrhosa
TTATTGTTATAGGTAGTCCACTTAGGTGTAGTCCAGTTATGGTACTTCGAGTAGTGGATGATACCAACGCTTGGCTAAGTTTGACTCAACAAGGCGTTTCCACAGTGATGTTGCGAGTACGCGGTAATTTCTATGTTGTAAACACTTGGAGTAATGATAAATCAGGAAAGAAGAGTGACACGGTTTGCTATACAAAAAAGGTTTTTAATCTCATTGCTGACAATTGTTTCTCTGAACTGGTATGTCTAGAGATCGCTACCCGCTTGTTTTCACGTCATTCGATCACCAATACATAGTTATAACCAGTCAATTCATCGGAGCTTGTGAGAATGAAAGGAATACACAGGCATGGCTACTATATATAGTAGTAATATAGTAGTAATGGCATTCAATCAGAACAATAACAACAATACTAACAATGCTAGCAATACATTATTTGAAATAATCACAACATCAATCTAGGTGAGAAATATAGTATATCTACGATTTTAGCGTGTAAAACTAGCTGACATGAGGCAGATGTAAAAGCTGTCATGGGGTGTATTATATATAGTGTAAAGATAAGCCGGTGGCTTTAAACAATGTAGGTCTGGTGGCCGTAAGAATCATTTATTATCTGACAGATGAAAAATTTATCACTGTAGTGAGGATAGTAATATTTGTGGTGTTAGGTTCAATATTTGTGCACTTAGTTTTGTTCACAGATCTTGGTGGGGCGTGTTTTGCACATATATTGTAACAGTGTCTACAAATATCTGCCAAGATGTTTTGATGTTGGTGGAGATGTGTGAATGTGTGAAAGACCAATCAACATATGATAGATCGTTAGTGATTGCATTCCAATTGGCATTATGAAGATCCATGTTATCAAATGGGTGGGCTGGAGCGTGTTCATTGGGTTTAGCTTTCGGCTGGTGGAATCTCAGGTTACAGAGAATCATGTCGTGGTCTGAGAGTATGTTTTTTGCCACTGTAATATAATGTATAGTGATAGTGTGGTTATTAAACACTAGGTCAAAAAGGTTTTTCCGATATCTTGGTGCAAGGACGAGTTGGGATAGGACAAACTCATCCATAAAGTCGAGAAATGATTCTACTGCTGCTTTGTCAGCAGTTGAGGTGGAAGCACCTGGTTTTAAACTGTTTGTAGAACAATCAACACAGAGGAGATTAAAGTTTCCCATCATAAGTATGTTACAAGAATGGTATAAAACACTTAATGCAGGAAAATGGCAGTTCCACCCTTCCTTCTGTCGACACGATCCGCGCTGATGGTTGTGAATTTCCTCACTTTCACTTCGGCTTCCAAGTGGGAGTTGTCGAGATGGGTCTCAGTAAGGATGAAGAAAGGAATATAGTGTGGATGGTTGTCAACCCAATACTCAATGAATTGGACCTTCCATTTTGGTGTATTGATGGAAGGGCTGACTCATTGTGCGTTGAGTTATTTCAGTAGAATATTGTGACCAACCTTGTCAAAGGCCTTGTTGAAATGAAGGTAGATGACATCAGTGTTGGAGCCCTCACCCAATGCTTTTAAAATGTCATCAAAATGATGTAAGAGCTGCGCTAGGCACTCCCTTCCATTACTAAACCCATACTGGTTGGAGTTCAGCAGATTGTTGTTTTCAAGAAAGTGAGTTATTCGCGATCTCGCGACCCTCTCAAATACCTTAAATATGTGAAGGCTAGAGTAGTGGCTGGTTTTGACTGTTGCAGGGGCTTGTATTGTGTTTGCGTGTTAGTGACAACAATGTGGGGAGTTAGTGTAGTGGGGAAATAGCATAGGATGGTGTTGTGTGATAGTTAGAAGGTTTTTTGTATCTCTTTTGCCAGGTTCATCATGGCTAAAGTTTTCTTGTTTAGGGAGCAATTTTTGACTAAAGATGTGGTTGCACTGTAGTTTCCACTTTTGGTTGCATATTTGATTTTTGTTGTTGTTGTACCTTCGTGAAACTTCTGGACCAGCATTACTGCAGTAGGGGGTGTTTTTACTGTGGGTTAGGTGTTGTCTTAGAGCCTCATTTCTGTTAGTGCGTCAAGTCCCTGTAAGATGAGTGAAAGGACACTGGGAATACCGGCAGATTTTAGGATTCAGAGCTACGCGTGTAATACACACACACACACACACATATATATATGGAATGTAACGTGCAGTTACTGTAGGTTCATCCGAGTGAGCACTGGTTGCGTAGTTTCCAGTCTGTAAAGAGGTGTAGAACTAAACAGAGTGTAATTATTATGTCATTATCATAGCAGAGGTCCGACCTCACATTTTGTATATGCGAGTGTATGTGTCTGAGAGTGTATAAGTGTTTGCACGTCCGTTACGTACGCTAGGCCTTAGTAAGTTACATACACACACATCTTCACTCAAATATTTAATCAAATACACAAAGAATCAAACACACACACACACATCTACACATGTGATGATGCAATGAATATTGTTTACCCTGAGGTACTTCAAGATTGAAAGATTTTCATTTCTAGATTCTAT
>OZ024741.1:358246924-358281924 GCA_964016885.1 Eledone cirrhosa
TCTACGGAATATTTACTTTGATTTTTACTACGGAATATTTACTTTGATTTTTCGATTCATTATCAAACATTTCACCACGTGCTTCGTAATCTCAACAACAACAGACAATACTACTAGCTTCCTAGCGAGAAAACGATCACATAAAGAAGAGAAAACTGAACTTTTTGTAAAGAACAATTATATAAATATATATTTTTTTTACAGGTTATATATGAACGTTCATTTTATCTTTTTATTTGTTTCACTATATTATATGCCTGTATCAACATAAACGTTTTGCATCAAACACACATCATTTTCTTTGTCACCAACATGTTTTTGTCTATGATATATTCTGGATTCGGTTGGGTCTCAGCGAGATCACTTTTCACCTGGTCGAGGTACGGCAACAGCTATTAAACACATGATACGGTTACTACTCACTTGGACTCACTCAAGCACGCAACTCAAACTTGCACTCACTCATGTCAGCGTAAACCTCGACTCTTTGGAAGAGAATCTTACGTATGATGATACATCGAGAGAAATAGTCATCTGTGTTATCATATCGTAATCCGATACCGTAACACCAACGTTCAGCCATCCATACACAACAGTTCGAAATACATGATCACAACTTTGTATATTTACAGTTTCTTCTAAATATTACACACACACACACACACATGCATACACAGTTATACGATTTTTTTTCTCTCTCTCCAAATTTCTCTACACTCGAAGTGCGGACGCAGTACCCACATTTTGTGTGTTTTGGGACACACTTCTAGAATCAGATTTCGCTACCCTTTTTATAATAGATCGCTGCTCCTGCATCGATCTGGGTAGGGAACTAATGTAGCGAAGTCTGTCCACGCCTTGAACCTTGGGTGATACCTAGAGGTCAAACTCTAGGTCACCACCCTTTTGGTATGAACAGGTTCATGCGTGGGCTATCCCCTCAAGGTGGGAGACAGAAAGCGACAGGTATATAAAACCTATATTTTCCCACCTTAGATACAGAGAGATCGGAGCACCACTATACAGACAAGCTATGTGAAAGATTCACCGCTACCTTCAGGCCCCAGAGGTCTACAGACATACAGAGCGATCGGAGCAGTACGCTATTACAAGGTATGTAAAGATCATCGCTATCTACAGGCCAGAGTGGTCTACAGTCAATTACAGACCATTACTCTCTCTCTCTCCTGGTCGCAGACTAAACCAGCCTCATGAACCAACAACAAAAATAACATTGTCAACCTTTGCAACTCGTGGTAATATGTTTATTGTTCTTTTTGGACTCAAGCGAAGTAAACCTTTATATATAAAGTAAATAATTTATTCTTGTTATTTCATCTAATAACCGTGTTAATCCATCTATCAATAACTTACCAATACCCTTCGTTAAATATATATGTAATTAAAAAAAATTATGTTCTGTGCCCTTTCATAGAGGGTTAATATATCTTCGCATTTGGTAAGAAACTGGTTTTATATCCAATTTATTAATCTCCTGCACCCCCCCTCACACACACACACATATATATATATATAGTGAAATAAGATAACAAGGACGATTGGTTACTCCTTCATTACGTTTATTGGTTGGTGACGCGCGTTTCGCCACTGATCAGCTCAAGGTTCGATCTGTATCGCTCTGACCCGACTCTGTAATCCGCGGCTCGTCAGACCCCTTGTAACATTACATATGTTGTTGTATTTATAGCTTAGACACAAGCTAGCTGTAAAAATACATGATTTAATTTGACCTTTGAAAAAACAAAAATGAAACGGTAGAGTTTTGAAGGAGCTGTTATTTCTAACATGCTTATCAACTATGTCGAGGTTCTTCCGTCAGTTCGCATTACACATATATAGACTATTGTGATGCAGTAGGGGTTTTATATATATGTATCTATTGCTGTATTTATGTATTTAACACTGAAGACTAATGAGTCAATGAAGGGTCCTCTGTGAGATCAATTTTTCTGTTCGAAATCACAACATATTGTATTGAAAAGAGAAAGATGCATTGTATAATGTGATACTAGATACACATTTGATAAAAGAAAACGTGACAAAATCTTGAGGCAGGCATGTCGCTTAAGGGTTGAGGGATGGTGGAGAGGGCTTTATTAAAGAATACTGCTCACCCTCTCTCAATTTTTCAATGCATACTCAGATTTAGAAAACAATTACGGTGATATGCTTATTTTGAAACTATGCCTTAGATTTATTGTGAATGAGAGTGGTCACCCAAGAATGTTCTCAAGCACTACCAAGGATCAAAGCTTGGATGGAGTGTCTGTTGAACCAGGGCGATTAACCTGGATCTAAGTAATAGCAGCACAAATAAATTGCTTATCAGCATATTTTTGTTGTTTAGACCAAAATGAAAATGATGGCAGATTTAAGATGTGAAGAAAAAATACAATCTACATTTCAAACCAATTTAATTATTTAATTTAATGATAACAATTGAAGGAAAAAAAAAACAGACACGAAATTTTTCGTTGATAATTACATTTTTCACTTGTAATCGGCCACAAACAACTGTGTGTATAATTAGACTGGTAAAGTGGTAATCAAGGAAATTGGGATTTAAATTAGAGGATACACATACATAGATGCGTATATATATATATATATATATATATATATATATATATATATATATATACGTACATATATACATATATATATATAAATGTATATGTATATATATATATATATATATATATATATATATATATATATATATATATATACGCATGTATGTGTATCCTCTAATTTAAATCACAATTTCCCTTGATTACCACTTTACCAGTCTAATTATACAGATATGTGTATGTATATATATGTATAAATATATGTATATATATGTATAAATACACACGCACACACACACACACACACACACACACACACACACACACACACACACACACACACTCATACACACACATATATATAGGGTATTGTTCTGCCAATTATTTGCTGACCCTACAAGTAATTGACTGAGAACAGAAGCTATTATAAAATGCAATAATGAAGTAAATACTCCTATATTGTTATAGTTATAATAATTGTTTCTATTTTTGGCACAAGGCCAACAATTACCCAGTAGATTACTAGTTCTTTATTTTATCGACCCCGTAAGGATGAAAGGCAAAGTTTACCTAGGTGGGATTTGAACTCAGAATGGCAAGGGCCGTAACTCTATGCGTCAAAGTATGGCGTTCGACCCTCTACCGATACTGCCAATCCACCGCCCCTTTTATAGTTATAATAATGGTTCTGATTTAGGCACAGGGCCAGCAATTTTTTGGGAGGGCAAAGTCGATTAAATCGACACCAGTACGTTACTGGTACTTTATTTTGCCAACTTTACTGGTACTTTATTTTAACTCTAAACTGTACCCATATCTAAATCCTAACCTTAACGATACCCTTAATTCTTACTCTTAATCTGAATCTTATCTCTAACCTTAATCCTAACCATAACCATAGCTGTAACCCTAATTTTAATCCTAACCCCAATCCTATTCCTAACTCCAACCCTAATCCTAACCCAAACCTTCATTAAATGTTCGTAGTTATTTACAAGAACCCCACCAGTAACAAGCTTATAGCTTCCAGCTTAGAATTCCAATTGTCCTTGATTATCACTCAAATTACACAAAGATATGCGTAATTACTTGTGATCATTTGTTCTATCATTTGAAATGCCTGCTGTAAACTTTCATCTTTGAATATATTTCATGCAGATATGATCAGTTGTTTATTTTATTTATTTATTGTATCATTTTAATGTAGACAATGTGTGTGTATTTCAGATGATAAGTCCGCTTGATTGATATATCAACTCAGAGATGTTACATAGATGATAGTTGGTACAACTACTAAATATATCAACATAGATGAATGGCTTGTGAAAGCTGTACAAGCCATGTATAGGGGAGCAGTCAGCAAAGTTAGGATTAGCAATGAGTATAGCGAGGAATTTAGCGTACAGGTTGGTGTCCACCAGGGCTCTGTTCTTAGCCCTCTCCTGTTCATCATAGTCCTGCAGGCAATAACGGAGGAGTTTAAGACCGGATGCCCATGGGAACTCCTGTATGCTGATGACCTCGCACTTATAGCTGAATCTATGGTAGAACTAGAGAAGAAATTCCAAACTTGGAAGCAGGGACTAGAAAGAAAGGGTCTCAAAGTCAACATGACAAAGACTAAGGTCCTTGTAAGTAGACGAGAAAACAGAACCCAGATCCCCTCAGGGAAATAGCCTTGCTCAGTATGTAGGAAAGGTATAGATAGGAACTCCATTCTCTGCCCCAAATGCAAACAATGGGTACACAAGAAATGTAGCGGGATATCAGGAAGCTTAATTAAGAATGTAGGCTTCACATGTAGCAGCTGTGCTGGGACAGCAAGCAGCAAACAGCCACAGGAAACAAGTACCACCAATCTCTGGGAGGGCTCTGTAGAAACAGTAGACAGCTTCTGCTACCTAGGTGACCGAATTAGCAGCGGAGGTGGGTGTTCAGAAAGTACAATAACTAGGGTAAGAACGGGATGGAAGAAGTTCAGGGAACTACTGCCACTGCTAGCTGCAAAAGGCTTCTCCCTCAAAATGAAAGGCAGACTGTATGATGCGTGTATCCGAACAGCAATGTTACATGGTAGTGAGACCTGGGCGCTGAAGGTGGAAGAGTTACGTAGATTAGAAATAAACGAAGCCTGTATGCTCCGATGGATGTGTAATAGTAATATACGCGAACGACAAAGCATAAATGAATTGAGAGAGAGACTGAGAATAAGAGGAATCAAATGCTGTGAGCAGGAGAGACGGTTGCGTTGGTATGGACATGTGATGCGTATGAAAGATGACAGCTGCATAAAAAGGTGCAGAGCACTAGAAGTCAATGGAAACCGCGGAGTGGGGAGACCCAAGAAGACCTGGGATGAGGTGATAAAAGCCGACCTTACCCAATTACACCTCTCAAAGGCGATGACACACGACCGTGATCTCTGGCGTCACGTAGTAATACAGAGTACCCGACCTCCCATGGTTACAAGCTGAAGCATATAGACAATATGCCTCTACACCCTCCCACTGCAAGGTGATCGTGGAGGTGCAAAAAAGCCCCCAGCCCACACTGTAAAGTGGACGTGTAGGCGCCACGGAAAAAAAGCACCCAGCACTCACTGTAAATGAGGTTGGTGTTAGGAAGGAAATCCAGCTGTAGAAATCAAGCCAAAATCAGTTCCTGTATGAGCAAGGCATGGTCAGCCGACCAGACACTGCCTACAACAGGACAACCCGTCTAACCCATGATAGCATGGAAGAACGGACGTAAAACGGTGATGATGATGATGATGATGATGATTTATTGTTTCAGATGTAAAACCATACCTCTAGACCACCGACATGGTCGAGTGGTTTAAAAGTCCGCTTCATAATCACGAGGTCCCGGGTTCGATCCAACCATGTGGCATCTTGTGTAAGTGTCTTTCTCATAGACTCGGGTTGATTTAATCATTGTGAAGTCGGTTTGACGGAAACTGTGGAAGCCCGTCTGGTGGATTGTACTTGTATTCCAAAAATACAGTCTAGTAAAATATTGTGTCACGCTTATTTGATTTGGGAACTATGTTAAGTTTGCGTGTGTGAATGGAATATTCAACTATTCAAACGCTAATTCACGAATCGGAAGTAAAGTTGTTGGAATAACTGAATGCGCATACTGAAAACTGAGCGATGCGTTGGTTTATCGTATAGTGTGTCACGTGATAGGTCATGTATGAAATTTACTCCCATTGCTTAAGTTTGAAGTATTTTCCCTACTGTCCTGTCTAATATTAATCGAGTCTGGTTAAGGTAATGGCGTGACAATTTCCACATTTTAATTAATTAACATTTCAATTAATGCTTCCATGGAGGAAAGAGTGGCATATGGCTTTCTACCAAGCCTGTATGCTAATTTCCTCTTCAAAACTGCTCACCTATAGGTCCCATCCATTTCTCGTCTCTTGGGTTGGTTGCTTCCTGTTAGATTGCGCCATCTCTGTGAGTGTTGATGTGGCTTTCTGTAATTCAGCTTTACAGTACTTCAAAGTACAGATACGCTACCAGATTTATTGTACTTCAAGATTCGCCTTTGTCCCCATACTTTTCCTTCTATTCAGTAACAACCTACTTATTGTCACTTCCAAAAACGCCCCCTCCTATGCAGATAATACCAACCTTCTTTTCTTTAACCTTCCCCACAAAAGCATCAGTCACATTTAATGTAAACACGCTAAATTTTGACTGATCCTATATATAGAGACATCAAAAACATCCTCTAGCGCAAAGGCTCTCAACCCATTTCGGCCAAACGACCCCTTTTGCCCCCCGAAATCACGAAACGCCCCCTACCCTATTTTTCCATTTTTCAATATACTACTGATGTTGATATAAGTAGATTACTGGGACAAATCAAATTATGTTAGAATCTTTAAAAAATACTCGTACGAATTAAATACAAAAAAGTTTCACTCTAAAACAGAAGCAAGCTATTTCAAATTATATATTTAAAAAAAAAAAAAGATTTGATCTCATTCGAAAAAGCTTTTGTTTTAAAATTCTATATTTCACTGTTAGCTGTTGTAATATTTTGAATGGATAGACAATTTTACAATTCAAACTGTAAAGTCAAAATACAAAAGATGCAAAATATGAAGAATTTCTTACCTTTCTCTGAAATCACAAACTCAGGGGAAAAATAATACCTTGCAAAATAAAATACCCCGTAGCAAAATAAAATACTTAGTAGCAACGAATGAATTGAGAAGCTTGGTGACAGCGAGAAAGCCATATCTGTATCCCTTATATATATATATATATATATATATATATATATACATAGATAGACACACACACACACACACACACACACACACACACACACACACACACACACACACACACACACACACACACACACACACACACACACACACACACACACACATAAACGCGCGCGCACGAGCGCACACACACACACACACACACACACACACACACACACACACACACACATACACACATAATACACACACACACACAAACTTGTGTGTGTGTGTTTGGTACACGTCTATCTATCTACCTACCTTTCTATCTCCAGCAAGGGGCTCAAACATGGTAGACCAGACGAAAAAAAAAATATATCTATACGTGTGTGTGTGTGTGTATAATATATATATATATATATAAATATAGTTAAAAGAATAGAGGTGTAACACACAAGTTATTATAGATTGGTAAACGGAATAGAAAATGCTGACAAATTGTTCACAGTTGAAAAATGGTTTAATTAGGAATAAAAGAGTATTAGTGATTGTATGGGTTAGTATTCAGTTGTGGTTTTAAGTTTTTAAGTTTTTACCGGTTGCGCATTTCTAAATGCTTTTCAAAAATAATTTTGAGATAGAGTGTCCGTGCTGTTTGCTCTGATCTGATTAGTTTTGGGAATTCTACCTGTTTTTATGTTAAAAAAGTGGCTCCAGCGTTATTTTTGTGTTGCAAAAATGCTTGTGGTCAAAACAATTTTGATTGGTCAGTAGAGGTCATGTGAATGTAAAAAGTTGATTTTGCGCCAAGACTGTTTTTATGTTAAAAAAGTGGCTCCAGCAAAAATTCTTGGTCAAAACAATTTTGATTGGTCGGTAGAGGTCATGTGGATAAAAAATTGGTTTTGCGCCAAGATTGAGAAATGACTCTTTCACAACAAATATGTGTGTGTGTGTGTGTGTGTATGTGTGTGTGTGTGTGTGTGTGTGTGTGTGTGTGTGTGTGTGTGTGTATATATATATGTGTGTGTGTGTGTGTGTGTGTGTAGTAGTAGTAGTAGTAGTAAGGTGTTCGATGCTGCGACAATGGCCAGCAGCGATGTGTGTCAAATGGCTATTAAGATAAGTGTGTGTGTGTGTGTGTGTGTGTGTGTGTGTGTGTGTGTGTGTGTGTGTGTGTGTGTGTGTGTGTGTGTGTATATAGCAGAGTCATTCGAAGGTCAAAAGATATTTTTCAGCTTTTGTCTTATACGGAGAAGTGCGTGTGTGTGTGTGTGTGTGTGTATAAGTCTCTTTGTATGTTGATGTACGCGTGTGTATGTGTTTGTGTATATATATGTGTGTGTGTGTGTGTGGGTGCACCAGTATTTTTTTCCCCCTGGTAAAATGGTGTACATTATTCGATTTATCAGTAAAATCGGTTCTCTTAATAGAACATCAAAAATCTTAACAATAAAAGGTGTGAAATGATATTCACTATATATATATACACACATACATATATTCACTACACATATATATATATATATACATATATACATACATATATATGCACATATATTTTTTTGTATTGCACCATAGAGCATGTGTGTTTACGTGTGTCATTGTGTTTATATGTGGGTAGAGATGTGTGCTGATGTAGGTATATATGTTCACGTGTGTATGTTGTGGGTTCGTCTTAGGGAGAAGTGTTTAGACGGGGTCCGTATTTGTTAATGAAGTAAGATTCCTTGCTGATGCGCTGGGTGTGAGTGGCATTATCTTTAAATTTGTAGAGGGGAAAGATTCTGAAGTTGGGATGATTTTGGGCGGCACAGGTATCAATGTGTTCACTCAGTGGTATTTTCCTGTATTCCCGTATTTTAATTTGGGATCTATGGACAGTCATGCGTTGGCGGAGGCTGTTTTTGGTCTGGCCTATGTATTGTTCTCGACAACCTGAACAAGTTAATACATATATTAGATTTTCCGATGCACATGTGAAATTGTGTTTTACTATAAAACGTTGTCCATCTTTGAAATAGAATTCCGAACCCTCTATTAGGTTGATGCAAATGCCACAGTTGGGTCTATCGCATTTTTTTACTGTGGGTTTCGTTGTTGTGGTTGGCAGTACACTCTATCTCAAAATAATTTTTGAAAAGCATTTAGAAATGCGCAACCGGTAAAAACTTAAAAACTTAAAACCACAACTGAATACTAACCCATACAATCACTAATACTCTTTTATTCCTAATTAAACAATTTTTCAACTGTGAACAATTTGTCAGCATTTTCTATTCCGTTTACCAATATATATATATATATATATATAAGGAAAAAAGATGAAATTGAAAATGCAACTGGAGTCTTTTTTATAAAAATATATATTTATTTGGTTCCTTTACCGGTTTCGCAGTTCTTCTGCTTTTCAAAAGTAGAATTGAGATGGAGGGTTTGTGATTTTTCTCACATCTGATATGAGAAAAACCAGAAACCCTCCATCTCAATTCTACTTTTGAAAAGCAGAAGAACTGCGAAACCGGTAAAGGAACCAAATAAATATATATTTTTTATAAAAAAACTCTCCAGTTGCATTTTCGATTTCACCTTTTTTCCTTATACTTTCACTCGTGTAGGACACCTCGGCTTTTTTTCATTTTGTAAAAAAACCTCACTTTCTTATATATATATATATATATATATATATATATATATATATATATATATATATATATATATATATATATATATATAACACACACACACACACACACACACACACACACATATATATATATATCTTTTCACACTTAAATATAAATGCATGTATATATACAAATGTATAAATGCATAGCTATATACATACGTAAATGTATGTATGTATATATATATATATATATATATATATATATATATATATATATATATATATATATATATATATATATTCACCTATTTTGGCTCCACTTCCACCTCTTTTAAAGCTCGTCTCTATAATCACCATTCATCTTTCAAATACAAACTTAAAAGAACCAACACGGCTCTCTCAGAACTCATATGGTCCTTGAAAGACAAAAACATTAAATATACCATCTTTTGGAAGAAGGTTTCTTCTGCATCCTCATACTTGAACAGCTCTCTATCTAAAATCTGTAATCTCTGCCTAAATGAAAAATTTACCATTATCTCTAATCTAGATTCTATAATAAATAGACGTACAGATTTGTTTTCTATCTGCCTGCATAAATTCCATAGGACTTTTCACAAAGTATACAGTTAATATTCAATTCTTTATCAATTTAGAATCTTTTCTCAAAGGCACATATACATACACCTCTTTAAAATATATCCATCTTCCTACCTTACTTCAAAGGGCATTATACACTCTATAATACTTGTTTACTCATTACCCTCTTTCTATCTTCACCTTGTAAAATCCTTCATAACATATACATTTGTTTTTTTGACGTTAGAATATTCATCCGCAATTATTATTATTTTTTCTCTCTATCATAAAACTTTTTAATCTCAATTTCATCCTTAATTTATTATTTTTTTCTCCCCATCAACGAACTCATTCTTAATACATATTAACTCTTTATTCGCATATATTATCAATTCCTTCAATATACAAACTTTAACTTCACATTATTTTTCTCAAATCCTTCTACACACAAACCTTAATAATTTTTTTCTCTTCGTTAATTTTGAAATTGCCACAATATTTATCAACATACACTTTTTTTGACGTTAGAATATTCATCCACAATTATTATTTTTTCTCTCTATCTTCATACATAAATTCCCTTCGTTAATTTTCAAATTCCTTTAATTTATACATTATCTTCCAACGGTTCTCAACCTCTCTATGTAAAACAATATATCTTTTCTCAGTTATAAAAACTATCTCTTTCTCTCTATCACCCATCTCTCCCTCTCCACCTTCACTCTCATCTCCTCCCCCTTTTTTCATCCTTTCCACCCCCCCTCCCTAAATAAAATATTTTTCCTCGTACATATCTTCCCTTCGTTAATTTTCAAATTCTTTTAATTTATACATTATCTTCCAACGGTTTTCAACCTCTCTATGTAAAACAATATATCTTCTCTCAGTTATAAAAACTATCTCTTTCTCTCTATCACCCATCTCTCCCTCTCATCTCCTCCCCTTTTTCACCCCCCCCTCTCTAAATAAAATATTTTTCCCAATATCACACATCAATCTAAAACCACTTTTCATATGTTGATTTAAAACTGCACTATCCACAAGTGTTTTTTAGCCTTCATATCATGTTCTCCTGTTTTATCTGATGAAAACACAAATATTATTGCATGATGATGTTTGTTTTTGAAATGCGCATAATAAAATACATGGAACTCCTTTAACCATCTTTTGATCTTATATTATATATATATATATATAGACACACAACCCCCCCTCCTGCCTTGACCCTCTGACCACTTCCTGTTGTGCGCGCACCCCACATCTCCCCTCTTCCGACCAATCTCTTCACGGATTACACATATGTGAACCTTGATCCCGAGAATCTACCGCATCCCAAGGATTTTACTCAGCATTCCACCACATCCTTTTACGGAATTACCTTTACGACTCACCTCCAGACATACACCCCAAACATTTTTTTTCCCACAAGCCACCTACATCCACAACACGCATAAACACCACACACACACGTGCGTACCACCACATATTTGCACATTCAGCCTCCGGAATCCTCTCCCCCCACCCCTCTATCCACACACGCACACACACTCCGACCTACACCCCACCTCACCACACCTCATCCTGAACATGCAACCCCGTTCTTCCTCCAACCCTTGCTTTCACATACACACACACACACGTACACCTACACACACACACCACCTTCAGCCCTCCCCGCTTCTCCCTCTCCCCACTCCACCCGCCACCACCCCTACACGCCCCACATCCTTCCACCACCTGTTTTACTCCATTTTAATTTTATTTTGATCATGCCTTTATTTTTAATTTCATTTGCACCGTTTCCTCTCACCCCCTTTTTGCTATGTCTCTCCACCACTCCCCTACACACCCTTTGAACTCTCTTCCCACACACTTTTCACCTGAAGAAGGGCTTATGCCCGAAACGTCGTTCCCCACCATCACCCCACTCTCAAGAGCGTGAAACTAATAAACCTTTGTTCGTACTGCCTCTCTGTTTTGTTCCCGTTCAATTTTTCACTATATATATATATATATATATATATATATATATATATATATATATATAAATTGAGATAAGCGGAGCAAGCAAGATTCAAACAATTTTAAAAAATAAATTAAAAAATATAATTTAAATATTTACCTATTCCAATTGCGTCTATGTTTACTTCCGCTTCTACTATGGGATGGTTCATGCATAGGTCAAATTTTCGGCCCCATTCGATCCTGTGCTAGCTGGCAGATGGCAATATATTTTGCCGTTCCTGGGACTTTTTGTCCTAGGAAAGGAAAATGGTCTCTGATGATCTAAACTTTTCCATTGGAAGTCCCTAGGGATCTCCAATCTTTTGTGAAGTGAAACCGTCGGTAAAAGCAATTGGAATATATATATATATATATATATATATATATATATACATATATACATACATACATTTACGTATGTATATAGCTATGCATTTATACATTTGTATATATACATGCATTTATATTTAAGTGTGTAAGGATGTTGACATGATTATTTATGTTTTTTTTTTGTTGGTACGGAGAAAATTCTGTCTCCAGATTTTATTACCTAGGGAGATTAAATACCACAGCTCTGGCTGAAAGCTGACCAGGTTGAGAACCTTTGCTTTAACGGGTTCATGTTAATCATGTCTCCTTCAACAGTACAAAGATGAATGGAATCAACCAGCGTTCCCCATCTAATTAAGGATAGAATGAAAAAGGAAACATAGCTCCGTCTATTTCGGCGATGAGTGTTCTAGTTGTTCAACTCATGAAATTAATGTAATTCTCAGAGAAATTCAGTGTGACAAGGCAGGTCGTTTGAGTTACATGTACAGCATATTTGACTTCTTGGCAGAGCTGCTCTGCTACAGAACGTGTCGTAGGTGGCGGATAGCGATTCAGATGCGACCACCAGATATGATGGTTCCGGTCGGATGAATTAGTAATCCCGGACCCAAAACGGTAAACTACTAGGAGAGATGGAACAATGGTTGACACTGTTAGCTTCCAAGAAAACCCTCACAACCAAGTGATATAGCTACGACGAGAAAAGTACCAGTTTGGTGATTGGTGCAAATAAGACCACCAAAAAGCTGTAATATGGTTAGATGCAATAAAAGCATTCATACCACTTCATCGTTTGCGCGAGTTCACAAGGCCATGGGTTAGGGGCCTGTTTAAAAATATGTTGCCGTCTTAATTCCACGTTCTGAGAACTGGCAATGGATGTGCGACCTGTCCTTGGACGCGTTGGATGGACGTACAAATGTTGGGTATCCCAAAGAGACCCCAAAGAGAATCCAAAAGGGAACAAATCTCAACAATTGGTAACTGGAACGTTTACAGATAAGGAGCAGAAACTAGTGGAAAAAGTCAAATGCTTCCGCCTAGATATAGTCGGGCTTTCCTCAACAAAGTTCCGTGGATGGAGGATGGAAACTCCAGGTGTGGTAACAGAAATGACTGCCCTGGTGGAAGTAGGGATACTCACATGTCTCCGATTGTCGGAATGGGTTATGGACTGGATCCCATTGGGAGGGAGGATTTGCCTCTTGAAGCTTAGGCTGAGAGAAATGCCTCTATGAATGGTGCAAGTTATGCGTCAAACAGAGTCCGAATACATATCCTTCCTTAATGGAATCACTGCAGCTATGACTGAATCATATATCCTAATGAGAGACTTCAATGTTCATGTTGGCACTGACTACCTGACATGGAAAGGAGTGATTGGCAGGAACGATGATTCCGATCTAAATACGAATGAAGAAGCCTTATTAGACTTCTGTTCTAGTAATTGGCTAAGTATTATGACTATCTTCCAGCACAGAGACATCCATAAATATACATCATATAAGGGGAATCAGGGACAGAGGTCAATAATTGATTTTGCTATTGCCTTGATATATTCGATTCTGTTCTGGGTGTTCGTGTTAAGAGAGAGGTTGAGCTTTCAACTGATTACCATCTGGTTATCTGCAGTCCGAGACTACCTAAAGCCAAGTGAGCCCACAAAATTTACAGGGCCAGCTCGACCTACAGGATAAAGTGTGAAGCGTTGGTGTGGCGCCGGGTGGAAAGGGGACCCATTGATTCCATCAAGTAGTCAAAGATGTCATCCTAGCAAAGAGGGTGGCTTACAAAGCTTGGTTTGGAAATAAGTCCTCCTTGCAATTGCGGTACAAACAGGCACGACAAGACGCAGCAAAGACAGTAAAGGCGTCCAAAGTTGGGAAAACTTTGGGGTTAAGCTGGAATCCAACTTTAGATCAGCAAATAAAGTGTTCTGGTAGACCATCAAGTGACTTCGTAATAAGAAGTCCTCTTCCACGCTTGCTATCAGGAACGCATATGGAGTTCTCCTCTCTTCAGAGAGGTTCATCCTCGTGAGGTGGAGAGAATACTTTTCTGATCTCATAAACCTGGTCACAACAACAGCTTCTAATGTATCTATGAGCGATGACTAACTCTTGGGGGGTCGAAGCCACAAGAATAATCAAAGAACTCAAATGTGGCAAGGTCATTGCGGAGGATGAAATTCGGCCTCAAAAGAGCCTTAGATAGAGAAAGTATTCTCTGGCTGACTCGTATGCGCCAGGTGGACTAGATTTCTGGAAAGGTAGCTACGTAATGGCTATCGGAATTATTAATCCCAATTTTCAAAGAGGAAAGATTGCTCTGATTATTGAATAATCACCCTGTTAAACCTCCTCGGTAAAGTCCGTGCTAAGTGTCTGGCAAAGACATGAAGGGATATTGTCGTTTCCAATTTGACCGACAAACAATGTTGTTTTCGTCCCAGATGCAGCACCACCGACCAAATATTCCAATTGACCCATGTTTTCGAGAAATCGTAGGAATATTGCCAAGAGATGTATGCTTGTTTCATAGACATCGAAAAAGCATATGACCGCGTTCCGCGGGACCTCCTTCTGGAAGGTTCTGCAGGAATATAGAATCTATGGACAGATTCTTGTTGCCCTGAAATCTCTATACAAATGCTCTAGTATTTGTGTTCGGATAAATGGGGCTACGTGGAAACAATTCAATATGGTCGTCGGACTTCATCAAGTGTATATACCGTCACCTCTCCTGTTCATAATCTTCATGAACAGGATTGATATGCACAGCCGGTTTGGATGTACTATCAAGACTGGCAGGTGAAGGATCAATCGTTTGGAATTTGCAGACATGGTACAAATTAAGTTATCGGAAACCGATCTCCGACATGCATTGGATAGGTTCGCTGCTGAGTGTTGCATGGCAGGAATGAAAATCAGTACTGCGAAGACTGACACACTCGTACTCTCTAGGAAGCCTACGCAATGCACTCTACATGTGAATGGTAGTCTCCTGAAATAGGTGAAGTTCAAGTATCTCGGAGTTGTGTTCATGAGTGGTGAAATGCAGGAAGGTGAATTAAGTGCAAGAATTGCTGAAGCTGCTGCAGTAATTCGCCAGCTTCAACATTCAGTAATCAGAAGAAGGGAGTTAGGTGTAAAAGCCAAACTGGCTATCTACGAAATTTTCAGTATTCGTGCAAACTCTTATCTATGGGCATGAAACTTGGGTAATAACCGAAAGAATACGATCGTGAATACAAGCGGTCGAAATGGGATTCCTCCGAAGGGTCTTTGGATTAACCTTACTCGTTAGAGTGCGTTGTTCGGAAATCAGCGAATCGCTCCAAGTATAGCCGCTACTTCTTCGAATTAAGAGATCATAGCTCCGATGTTACGGACATGTGGTTAGATTATCTCAGGAAAGAATTGCTGCATAGATTTTACAGGCAAAACCAACCGGCATGAGACCCCAGTGTTAGACCCCAAACAAGATGATTGGATAACATCCATGAGCTCTGCTGGTGTTGGTTGGGGATCCAGCCGGATCAACTGGATACCGTTGCTTTTGACAGGACCCGCTGGAAGGCGTGCTTAAGGATTTTACCCCAACAACCCTCCTGGGAATAATTAGGCAAGGAAGCAGAAGAAAAAAAAAGAAGATTCGATTGGTTTCGAAAGAATTTCCGTCTACCCAATTTCACGTAGAAGACTTGGGTGAACCATAAATGACCTTCACCCAAGATCCTACGCCGTGAGATTGAACCCGGGGCCTTAATATTGTAAAGAGAGACCTCAAATTTATTACAAATGTTTGGCCTTACTGTCACTGATGATCTCTCTCGGTGATCTCATATCACGACATAGCAAAAACTTACTATTCCTATTCTTTAGGAACAGAAAATGTTTAATCTAACAGTTCATTGGCAGAAAAGCTAAGAAGTTCGCTTCGCAATCATTAGATCCCGGATTCGATTCCTCTGTGTGGCATTTTGGACAAATGTCATTTATCATACCCTCATACCTAACCAAGACTTGTTAGTGAAATGAGGTCGACGGAAACTGTTTTGAAGCCCGTCAGATAGACTGTATCTATAATTCAAAGAGCCTGCCTTGTCACACACTTTTTTCCCAAAACCAAATACTAAAAACCAAACTAAAAGAAATAGAATAAGAAAACGTCTAGGTCATGATTATACTGCTTTCTTTTTAGATGCCAGAAAAGAGACAAGGAAATCCTAAAACGAAAAGACCCAAGGCATAACAACCTCTCTCTTAATATAAATCTAAAATAGCGAGGAACTGAAGGAACTATTTCACTCACCAATATCTTCAACTATTTCAACCAACATTACCACATTCCCAGAATCTGAAATCTGAGTCAAATAATATTTATAAAACCTCTAACAAGGACTTAACCGAAGAAATATGGCTGATCTATAACTTCTCCTATGTGAACACATATCCTAAATAAACACACCTTTGACATCATCAACTTACGCACCCCCTTTCCAAACCCAAACCACTCCACTCAAACAGAACACTTTTCACGTAATGACTAAATGATAGCTTCGACAGAAACCTAAAACGCACCGTTCTAACATCGTCATCAGAAAAGCATTTGACCTAATTTCTCATGAGACATATAAATACAACATATGTGAGAAATAAAAACGCCAATTAACAATCCTTTGAAAAATTATGACAATGACCTATCTTGAATTTGTATGAATGCGTATAGGGATACATAATTCTTGATGGTGTCGTATAGGCGTCGTTGTGACATACGGTGTGTCTTAAGTATTTTTATCCTTGGGGAGCCCACTCCCCCTCCATGTCTGAACATAGCCGGATTCCTCCGGAAAAGAAGAAGAAGAGAGAGTACTAGACTGGTATTTTTATCGATTTCACAAAGCATTGAATCAGACGTTCTAACGACTTTGCCAATTCGCTGCCTATTGTCTAAGATTTACAATTTCCTGAACAGTGTATCTTTTATTTATACAATTCATACAGTCTTGCAACTTATGTTTTCATGCACCACGACAAAATATACGCAAGACCTGATATGGCAGTTACATCATCCGACCATTTCCTAAACACAGCTGAAGAATTACTCCGAACATGCAGCAAACGCGTAGAAACATGGCTCCAAATAAACAAATTACGAGTTGAATGCATAATCCCCGAAATTACCAGCAACATCAAATGTTGGTACAAGCCAGCAGTTTGTAGGGGACAGGAAAGAGAAAGTCGATTATATACTTGACTGGTACTTTATTTTATCTATCTCGGAAGGATAAAAAGTAAAATCGACCTTGCCGGGATTTGAGCTTAGAACGCAACGAGCCGGAAAATACCATCCATCACATACAACACTACAAACATTTCATACGTACAACAAGCGTTTTTAGGCCATTTCCCTAGTCACTGACAGTCCTTTTTGAGGCAATGTTTTACTGTCAGATGCCTTTACTGGTACCGACCTTTTTAGTTGCCTCTTATGACACGCAGAGATGTTGTATACCTATTCAAAACAGGATTGTTGTACCTCAATCGGTTTCGACGACGAGTGTTCCAATTGTTTGATCAAAGTAGTAGTCTGCTCGTGACACTAACGTACAAGTGGCTGACCATTCTACAGACATGTGTACCTTTAATGTAGACCTTGGGGAGATTCAACCTGACGCACTGTGTGATAAGGCTGGTCTTTCAATTACAAGTACAATTCATTTTTCGAGTAGGATGGACGGGAGTAACCTGAAATAAAGTATATTTTTTAACAGAATACTGGGTTGATGTATATATATATTTTAAAAGAGCTTTTCATGCCTAAATACTCCTGCGTCGAAGGTCACCAGTTTTTAACAGGATGGTTTTAAGAGTAGATGTATCACCACGAAGAATTGAGGTTAGGATGCTGCTGTGATAATACTCCTGGAAGGAATCTTTCCATATTACATTTAAAGGCATTGCTGTGGTAAAAGTTTGGTAGTAAGATGTTAGGAATATCGACAACGACCTTGGCTTGTTTTACATTATTTATTAATAAGGTTGAGCTGAGTAGAGCTGAATAGCTGAGTAGCTGAGTAGCTGGCATGCCAAGAGAGATAAAACAAACGAATTAAGAATTCAGGAGGCATGGTCTACTGGCTGAAGTGTTGCCAGGTCCTGGTTAAGTTGTTGTGTTATATGTTGACTAGTGATTTCACGACAGAAGAAAGTTAGGTTTTACTTTTCCGAAGTCAGCGTGTAAGAGAGTGATTTCTCAAATTCACGCGGGAATTTTTCCCTCAGGGCGCGTAGAGATACATTCTCTTCTACTGGTGCTGATTGGCTGAGCTGAGCCAAATCACGCACAGAGAATGTATGAGAGCCCGCGGAATGTAGGTCACTACAAACACAACGTGCCACTGGGGATCGAACTCACGACATTCCGTTCATGAGCCAAACACACTATACTGTAAACACAAAGCAAAAAAAAAAAAAAAAAATCCTCACATACATCAGACAAAACTATATATCATTACCGTCAGTTGCTATAAAATAGTTTATAAAAATTGGGTAATATCCCTTAGAGACGGAAAAAATGATGTTAACAGCGGCCGTTACGAGGAATCGAACTTCGTTTCTCTCAGATACCGACTGAGTGTTCTCACAGCAGAGCAAAGAGATCTCTGACAACATCTTACCGTCTAAATCAGGCATGGGTAACCTTTTTCGAGAAGCTGGCCACATAAGATATGGTTCATCATCAGGCGGGCCGCAAGCGCTAATTTACATTCGTAAGGGCGGTAACTCGGGTGGGTTGTTTTGATTTGTTTCTTCAGAATTCGTACATATTTTCCTCGATCGTAAAAATGATAGAAAGATAAATTACAACTGAAAAGTTGGGGTAAAAAAATCAGAAAGATTTCACTTAAGTGACTTAGGCGAGCCATTCAGAAAGCTTCGCGGGCCACAGGTTGCCCATGACTGGTCTAAATTAAGGAGCTGAATGAAGCCGCTTTTGAACATGTAAACAAACATCGTGTGCGAAGCTCGAACATTCAAACGTAGGCAGCACCAAGAGTATAAATTCATAGAAGATGTAGGATGTTCAAGTGCAGAAAATAACTGCAATTACAGTCAGTTGCTATAAAATAGCTTATAAAAATCGGGTCAAGACCCTTAGAGACGGAAAAATATGTTAAAAGTGACCGCTACGAGGAATTGAACTTCGCATCTCTCAGATATCGACTGAGTGCCCTCATCATTGAGCTAAGGGACCTCTGACAACACCTTACCGTCTAAATTAAGAAACTGAATGAAACAGCTTTTGAAAATGTAAACAAACGTGTGCGTAGCTCGAACTTTCGAACTTATGAAGTGCATTAATTGCAATTATTTTCGTAAGTAGAGTGTTGTCAATGGTGAGAGTACTCAACCGGTATCTGAGAGATACAAAGTTCGATTCCTCGCAGTGGCCGCTGGTAACATCTATCAAAGAAAATAAATAAATATGAGAAATGTAAAGATAACACGGTCATGTGAAGGGTATAGTATGCTGCTGAATCAGGCTCCAACCTCCACAGTATCTGCCATTACATGGTCACCCCCCCCCAAACAAACAAAGGAAAACAAAAAAACAAAAAAAAACAACAAAAAAAAAACGGAAAGGAAAATACATAAGCCCAGACTCATTTACTTTTATTTTATAAACTTCGGAAAGATAAAAGGCAAAGTTGGCGTCGGCGAGATTTGAAGTCAGAACATAAAGAACCAGAACAAATATTGCAAAGGATTTGTCCGGTGCTCTAACGACTCTGCCAACATCAAATGATACTAGATATCACACCAAACGCTATAAAAATTCCACACATGCAACAACACCTTTCTAAAGATATTATCCGTCCATATAGTCCAGACAAACATAAACATGCAGTTGCAATATGAAGCCCATACTGTGCTGGTATAAACAATACCAGTAATAGATGTAGAGGAAGAGAAAATGTGCTGCTGTGACCACATCCATCTTACTCATCTCTGCTGTGGCCACCACCAGACTCTACAGGAGTCCATGAGCCAACCATCAAGCTTGTACGTAGTCAATCAACCTGCTAGAAATAGCAGCGAAATCTCCCTCAAACCATATAAAATCGCATTCGATATTTAATATTTGATATATAAAAGGATGGGATGGCCGCGATTTGAACACTTTTGATTGTTAGGTGTAGTGAATTAGAGCTGATTTGGGCTAAACAATAAGAGGTTGTAGCGGTTGTCTCCCTTGTTTTGATTGGGATCTAGACGGGAGGTGGAACCCTTTCTACGACTTCCGGTCAGAGCCCTATAAAACTAACAACTTTAAGCTTCCTCTCTCTCTTTGCCTTTTCGGGACCAGGACAAGAGCCTCTCATTGCCCTTCCGGCGCCCTGGCTTTAGCCAGGCGTCCTCTGCCAGCCGCGTTTGCCTGGCAATCAAAACGGTAACTACTAACTTTGTTTCATTCTAACATCTATCTTTGACATGTCAAGTATTCTATCTACCGTTAATTAAATATTATATACACAAACCATGTCTCGTTTTGTTACATTCATACTACCCAGTATCCTCGCTATATTGGTAACCTTAACGTGATACGAACACGCAGCCGTTCATCGCTATAAGGGTCACCCCCCCAAAAAAGAAAAAAATAGCACATCTGGTTTTGTGAGTAACATTACGAATACACAGCAAATTTAGCGACAAACTATGAAAATACTCAAGGACACGCACACACGCACATGTGGAATTCGCACAGACATACTTTTTCTCTCACGCATCAATTAACTGTCGCATTTCACCAATATATATATATATGTTTCTCGTTTCTTACAACGAACACTTTCAAAACAAAAAAAAACATTTCACGATATATATATATGTTTCTCGTTTCTTACAACGAACTCTTTCAAAACACACAAAAAAAAAAAAAATTTGATATTCTTTAAAAAACATTTCAACAGGAACATTTATTTTCGATGAACCATTGCCTTTTGTTCATCGTTTTCTTCATCGTTCAAGTTTTTTGTTTTTTTCCAAAGTTCACACCTATAATTATGCTGATTGAAGCCTTTCTTTTTCATCATTGTCACTTTCAAAATTGCACTATCATTTTCTCGCGCGTTAGAAATATTTTTTTTCAACCTTGTATTGGCACGTGTAGGCAGCATAAATTCTCGATTCACTGAGATGTCTCTACTCACAGACAGCCGCACGCCAGAGATAGCATTTCTCCCCCAAGGATTCTTCAGCCTTAAGCTATATTCTTCTATTTGCCGGTTTATAAATTTACAATGTAAATTTACCGTTGATAACCGCGCATTTATTAAGAATGCTTATTTCTCTGGTCGCTGGCCTCTTGACCCTTCCAGGTCAACGCATTCTCAACATCGACCATCAACTTCGGCTGCTATTTCTAGCACTTTGCGCAACTCATTTTTTTCTAAAAAAAAATTTTTTTACTGTGAATTTAAACACCGAATACGCTCACTCAGCGAGACAACAGCAGCAGCAACAGCAATATAACAGCAACAGCAATACATCAATACAGCTTCACCAAAGCCAGAGAATTCATTTTTGCAGCACTCTTCCTGTGAGAAAATCCATTCGGAGGTTGGAAATTTCACGATATACCACAGAACAGAAACCACCTGCATTCATTCTCTGGAACACACTTTCTTTCCTGCTGTCATGTGATTGCACACCTGTGAACTATATTTTGAACTTTGAGCTCTTCTATTACTTTTACTTTATTACATTGTATCTTTGGGTGATGGATAGATGGATGTCCAGTCGTTCTCTGGCCAAGAGCGGTTGGCTACCTTGATATCTATCATTGATTTTTCCAAACATTCTTTTGTCGTAATTTTCATACCTGTTACAACATTCTCGCCAACTTGCTACATATTTTCATTTCGATTTTTATACACTAAAATTCTGGCGGGAGGTTATGTAGCGGTTGTCTCCCTTGTTTTGATTGGGATCTAGACGGGAGGTGGAACCCTTTCTACGACTTCCGGTCAGAGCCCTATAAAACTAACAACTTTAAGCTTCCTCTCTCTCTTTGCCTTTTCGGGACCAGGACAAGAGCCTCTCATTGCCCTTCCGGCGCTCTGGCTTTAGCCAGGCGTCCTCTGCCAGCCGCGTTTGCCTGGCAATCAAAACGGTAACTACTAACTTTGTTTCATTCTAACATCTATCTTTGACATGTCAAGTATTCTATCTACCGTTAATTAAATATTATATACACAAACCATGTCTCGTTTTGTTACATTCATACTACCCAGTATCCTCGCTATAAGGTATTTAGAAATTGACTGGAAAGTTTAGACAAGCCAGCATGCTCAGATTACTACACTGCATCCTTATATGGATCTCTATACAGATGACTTCTTGGAGGGAGCATGGTCGAATGGTTAAGTAGTTCGCTTCGCAAGCATATAAGGTCTCGAGTTCGATCCAAACTGCGTAACATCTTGGGTAAGTGCTATTTACTATGACCTCGGGTGACTCAAACAATACATATGAAATTGGGTGGACACAAACACTTTGGAAAACCATCAGTTGAACTGTGACTGACTGACTGGCACTTCGTCGGTTACGACGACGAGTGTTCCAGGTGATCTGATCAACGGAACAGCCTACTCAGGAAATTAACGTGCAAGTGACTGAGCATTCCACAGACACCTGTACCCTTAACGTATTTCTCATGGAGGTTCAGCGTGACACAGAATGTAACAAGGTTGGCCCATTCGAATTATAGGTACAACTCATTTTTGCCAGCTGAGTGGATTTGAGCAATGTGAAATAAAGTGTCTTGCTCAAGGACACAATGCGTCGCCTGGAATCGAACCCACGACCTTACGATTGTGAGCCGAATACCCTAACCACAAAGCCATGCGCCTTCATCACGGTTGGACTGTACCGGTAATTAAAAGGCCCAACCATGTCATACATCGTGTCACGTTGAATCTCCATATTAATTACGTTAAGGATGCACGTTTCTGTGAAATACCCAACCACTTGCATGCTAATTTTACGAGCAGGTTTTTCCGCTGATCGAACGATTGGAATACTCATCGACAGATGTGTTTTAGTGAACTCATATTTCTAATACTAAAGAACATAAACTCAATCATTCATTGAACCAGCTAGATTGGATATTTATCAGTCTTATTATTTAAGAGTAAGGTGGTGGTTTAGCTGTATCGGTAGAGGGTCGGACGCCATGCTTTGCAGCAAAGAGTTACGGCCTTTTATGGTCTGAGTTCAAATTCCACCGAGGTTAACTTTGCCTTTCATCCTTACGGGGTCGATAAAATAAAGTACCAGTAATACACTGGAATAATTGCTGGCCTTGTGCCAAAAGTAGAAACAATTATTTAAGAGTTAGAGTTAGAGAGGGTGGTGGATTGGCAGTATCGGTAGAGAGTCGGACACCATGCTTTGCAGCATAGAGTTACGGTCCTTTACAATCTGAGTTCAAATTCCGCTGAGGTTAACTTTGCCTTTCATCCTTACGGGGTCGATAAAATAATGTACCAGTTACGCACTGGAGTCGATTTAATCGACTTTCCCTTCCTCCCAAATTACTGGCCTTGTACCTATACTAGAAATAATTATTTAAGAGTTAGCGGTGGATTGGCAGTATCGGTAGAGCGTCGGACACCATGCTTTGCAGTATAGAGTTACGGCCCTTTACATTCTGAGTTCAAATCCCGTCAAATGTTAGCTTTGCCTTTCATCCTTACTGGGTCGATAAAATAAAGCACCAGTAATGCACTGGGGTCAATCTAATCGCCTCCCCCCCCTCAAAATTGCTGGCCTTGTGTCTAAAGTAGAAACAATTAATAACGTTAGAAAGTGGTGGTTTGGCAGTAACGGCAGAGCATTGGACAACATGCTTTGCAGCATATAGTTATGGCCCTTTACGTTATGAAGTTAGCTTTGTTTTTATCCTTACAGGTCGATAACATAAAGTACCAATTACTCAATGGGGTCCTCTTCCTTTCAAATCGCTGGCCTTGTGCCAAATATAGAATTATTATTAAAGTGGTAGAGGGTGGGGGATTGGTAGTATCGGATAAAATATTATTGCACTGTTTGTTACATTTTGTGTTCAAATCCCACCGAGGTCAACTTTGCTGGTTTTCACCCCCCCCCCCTGGGGCCGATTAGATAAATACTAGTCAAGTACTGGGATTGATATAATTTATTCAACTCTACTCTAAATGACTGTCCTTATGTCTAAATTAGAAACCATTATTAAAGACTTCAGGTGGGTGGTGGACTGGCAGAATTGGTAGAGCGTTTGATAAAATGCCTTTGCAGTATTTGCTCCGACTGTTTACATTCGGAGTTCAAATCCCACCGGAGTCAACTTTGCCTTTTCTTCTTCTAGGGTGGATAAAATAAAGTACAAGCGAAGTACTGGGACCGATTTAATTGACATCCACCTCCACCTACTGAGATCATCTTTACAGTGTTTTGGCGTTATTATTAATTTCTAATATTGGTGTTAAAGTTTTGAATAATACTGTTGTATTAGATAGTATATAATACCCTATTTCTTGGCTGGACTTTAATGTCGTGATTGAATCATCAAAACTTCCTTTTAATGCGTATGCAACTACGTATTTGTGTAAAATAACATTGTTTTTCTGAAGCTTTGTAACCTAATATTTATTACCAATGTGTCACGGTCGATAGAATTCTTTTCATTAAATCGGTAGCAACAGATCATTCTCACACGAAGCTGTGCAAAAACTAACAATGAATTAGGAACAGAATGTTAGGGGGTTATGTATTCTTAACAACTTGATTAATAACATTTCACATTTATCATTTATGGTCCAAGAAAGATCTACAAAAAGATTTTCGGTAGTCACACCTAGTCATCGCATATGAAATCGTGTGGTTTTTGTTTTTATTACACAACTGTTGGTAGACCCGGCAAGGTTTTGCGACAGAGTTCACAAGGAAACGGAATTTATAGCAACAACCACCAAAATACCTACAACAATAACTATCATCACTACAACAACGAAGAATTCGACACCAACTAAAAATGCTTTAACAAGAAATAAATAAGAAAATAGAAATATATGTAGCGCCAACAGCAAGATGTGTAGAAACCAATGGATTATCAAGGAGGTGATGTTGAAAACAACAAAAGTAAGAAACAAGTTCGTCACAGGGAATAGTTAAAAAAATAGCATCGTATGAATAACACGCTGTTTCTGATAATACAGAAGAAACATCGTTCATCAATAGTCTATACAGTGGCTGTTGGTTGAGGTCAGAGGATAATAATCCAAAGCAAAACCGATTGAAGCCCCCATGGGTTTTACTTACACTTATCAAGGGGCTTCTCTCAACCAGGCTTCCCTGGGATATAGGAAAGGCAAGGCCAACAAGCCGAGACACACAACCGGATACAGGGATTGCCAAGAGAATCAAGAATGTTAAGTTCAAAGGCCTTACTATATTTGTAGATTTGATGGATGGCCGTTGACTCCTTGTTGAGTTCGTCAGCTATTGTAGACTGTTATTGTTTTATGTCCTATCAAAGTATTCATTAACCCTCAACACATCTATGTGAGCAGGGACAGATTTAGACCTTGGATGACCTGGGACACTTCGGCTCATTAGGCTCATACACGAAAAATTAGAATGCACACCAAACCTTCAATCTTACATATCAAAGTAGATTGGTGAAGGTTAATTGGAATTGAAAAGTTATACATAAAGGTTATTACATTCTAAACATTTATCCATCCTCATTTCACGTCCACTTTCCACACTGACATGTGTTGGATAGGTTGTCGCAGTTCAAGACCAAACATATCGGAGCGATCTCATCTTGTTCATACATTACATATTTAGCATGGTTTCTATGGCTGGATATCCTTCCTAACATAACCTCTTTAGATTTGAGAAAATACCAGCAAAGCGCACAAATAAATTGCTACGGCCGTCGCTGGTGGCGCAATTGCCTCATTCCCCCCCTCCCCATTAAATCCCGACCTTAATATGAGAACAAAGAGTGGCGCCGCTGGTTTAATTGCCCAAAGTAAAATCACGACGGGGGTATTTGTTTACACGATTACTGGTAGCAGATCATTTAATCTGACAGGCAGTGATAAAGTGACAAGCTTTTGTTTAAAATACCTCACATACAGACATATAAAGTGCTGGTAACAATATTCAAAGATTTATTGAAAGAGTCAGAAACAACACTTGAATGACTAACAGAGAGGAAACTCAGTTTAATGTCTAAGACGAAGGAAAAAAAAAAAAAAAATGATTATAGACCCATAAATTGCTTGTCTACAGTGTGGAAAATCTTAAATACAGTGATATCGCAGAAAAAGGAAAGGTTATTGCAATTAGTGGTCAACAAAACCATATGTAGTACGGATTAATTTGCAGAAGGCTTTTGACAATGTTCTCCACCTGTGGATTTCAGAAATATTAGTATCATAAGAATCATGTCCACCAAATGCCATGAATAAATGTAAAATATTTCTGCAGATAAAAAAACAAAAAATTAAAATAAAATAAAAAAACGGAAGTCCCTATAAAAAAAAATTAAAAATCATTATTTTTTCCATTTGGAAAGAATAACGATTTCTAATTTAGGAACAAGGCCAGCAATTTGGGAGAGAGGAAAGTCAATTAAATCTACACCAGTACATGACTGGTACCGTACTTTATTTTATCGGCACCTGAAACGATGAAAAGAAAAGTTGATCTCAGTGGGATTTGAAATCAGGACATAAAGAAGTGGAACAAATACTGATAAGCATTTGTCCGAGGCTCTAACGACTCTGCTAATCCACCACCCAGGGTTTCTTATATAGGCACAAGGCCAGCAATTTGGGAGAAGGGAAAGTCGATTAAATCGACCCAGTGCATTACTGGTACTTTATTTTATCGACCTCGTAAGGATGAAAGGCAAAGTTAACCTCGGCGGGATTTGAACTTAGATCGTAAAGGGCCGTAACCTATGCTGCAAAGCATGGCGTCGACCCTCTACCGATACTGCCAATCCACCGCCCAATGATAATAATTGTTTCTACTTATGGCACAAGGCCAGAAAATTCTCAGTGCATTACTGGTACTTTATTTTATCAATAATGATTTCTAGTATAGCCACAAGGCCAGTAATTTGGGGGAGGGGAAAGTCAATTAAATCGACCCCAGTACATTACTGGTGCTTTATTTTATCGACCCCATAAGGATGAAAGGCAAAGTTAACCTCAGCGGGATTTGAACATAAAGAACCGTAACTCAATGCTGCAAAGCATGGTGTCCGACTCTCTACTGATACTGCCAACCCACCGCCCAATGATAATAATAATAATGGTGTTGGTAGTGATAATTATTATTTATTATTGCCATCAGGTCCCATACATACAATAAAATGTTTATAACGGTGTAACAAAATATTTAGGGATAAAAAAAGCAAAGCTTTTATAAACGAAGGTGGGGGTGGCATTCAGCGACGTTACACCATATATCAAGATATATTACATATTTTCGCATTACAGAACATAATCAGACAAAATAATTGAATTGTTATATAAAAACACAAGAATAATTAAAAAAATATAATTTAAGAAAACAAGATAAAAAAAAATAGAACGAGCTAATCCACCCTAACTCAGCTGAGATCATACCAGATTGGTTGAGTTGAAGAATCCCTCGACTCTGGACGCCTACCACTCATCGTATCTAGAACCTCATGCATCTAATAGCATCCGTGAGCATTTTCTGCGTATCTACCAATTCTGCCCATCCAACGTCCTGGATGATCTCGGAAAATTAAAAGACCAATTTGACCTCAGCGAGATTTGAACTTAGAGCACAGAGAACCAGAACAAGATAATCTATCCAACAGATTAACATCTCTGTCAATATATAATTTACTCGGATAAGATTGAGTATAATTGTTTGAACACTGTACAATCATGTTCTATATGAAGGTGATCTATGTTAAGACATGTATATACATGTTTATATTGTATGTGTTTTTCATATGAATATGAAACTTCAGATTCTTACAGTTGATAAACTGACCTTTGTACAAGAGTGTTTTAGATTAAGATAGCTGATATGCTCTAGCATAGTTTTAACAAAAATTTCAGATATTAGAAAACGTGATAAACAAACTTAAAGCAAAAGAAATGAAAAATGTCTACTAATGGTTACAATGATGTGAAGGAAACCAAAAGAAAAGAAAAACAAAAAAATATAGTGTTATAGAATATAAAACAATTTTCTTTGAGCATTAAACGACATAAAAACACAAGTAACAATAGCGACTATTTAGGGCACACCTTCTTATGTGCTAGTGGTTTGCCATAAACAAAACAAACCTAATTATTTTAATAGCGCAAAGGAAATCACTGAAGTGTTACAGGAAATAATCTTCTCCAGGCATCATGAATAGGGTTACGTAAGTACATGAATAAAAACAAAAATAAAGAGAGGCTATCGAGTAGACAGGCAAAGGCAAACGCGAAGAGTAGGATTGGCTAAGCAGTAATGCAGGCTAATTGTCAAACCTGTTCAGAAGGAGGAATACTGCGGAATAAGTTACTATAAGTTACAGAGAAAGTGACGTACGTGACAAAATGCCATTATAATCCTGCAATAAACATTAATGAGTCGGCTAGTTATGAGTAATTACGGACAACTGACGCTGCACACTAGGTACGAACTCCCATTGTCATCGCCTCCATCTCTCTCGCCTTCCCCATCTCTCTCTATTATGAACAAATGGGGTCCCACGTGTTGGCCGCCAGAATGGAGAAGGCATTTCCCCGAGGATGGTGAGGGAGATGCGCTGGAAGAGCCATTCCATCTCGCGAGGCTCATACCTGCGGGTAGCCAGCTCAGCGCCTATAGTGGTAAGTAGGGAGGTAGCCCTAGGGTCAAGGACACCAGAAGTCTCCACTGCTAGGGGCTCGACTGCAAGCCTGTCGGAGAGCGACCGATACTTGGAGAGTTTACCCTCTTTAGCACGAAGTGCAGCAGAGCCTGGGTTAGTCGCAGACTGCACCAGGTTAGGGCTGGAGAATGTGTCGCTGCAAGTGGCATCTGAGACGAGGGATTTACCACCATGGAACGGGAAGATGTTCATACCGTCTGGCCTTTTGCCATCCCCTCGGTCCAGCCCCACCGGCTCGAGCTGGGAGGGGAAGCCTGCAGCACCCAAGCCATACTTTATGACCTCGTTGAGCGCAGCATTGCATGGAAGGTGGCCGGCACTGTAGCGACAGGAAAGCGGGTGGAGGCCGAAAGAGTCCACGGTGGATCCGCAACGACATTTGTGTGGCTCGCAGATCTGGAGGCCAAGCCTCAGAGAAACCCCGATGCGAAGGCTATCATTGTCCAGCTGCGTGCCAGTGGAGAAGGAGGGTAAGGCATGGAGCTAGACACCTTTGTGGGGTTGTGAAGCCGCGCGAAAACTTGCAAGCTGGTGCTGTTCGAGCTGGTGCGTTAGCCTGTCTGAGGCCAGGTTGCACTGGATAGCATCCCAAATACTCTGGGGTGACTTCACGTCAGCAGGGGGAGAAGGAGGATGGACGTCTACTGAACTCAGTCCAAGCCGGTTCCACGTCTCACAGGCGGCCTCACGTTCCTCGATCACAGTGGGTTCCATTGTGTTTTGGGAAACCTTGTTGACGAGGACGCGACATGAAGTTACTGATGATAGAAACGCCGGCAAAGCCAGCAAGATCGGGGACTGGAGGCCAAGGCCACCATATCTAACAGGTAAGGTGGCCTGTTGCCATCCAATGTCGTCAAACACGACGCTGCATATCTCCTCAGCTGCCGCTCGGGTACAAGTATCGAGGTCAGCAAGGAGAGATGTGTGGCTGTAGCACGGAGCGCTACGAAGAGTATAGGGGAGTTTCGGCATGGCGAAGCAATTCTTCAACAGGAAGATGGCTAGGTGGGCATCAACCATGCCCAGTCGGTTCTTGAGGGTCTTGAGTTGCTGGAGCCTAGGCCTGGTGGTGGAGCAGATTGCCGACGGGTGGATCGGTGACCCAAGGATGAGGACATCCTCTTTAGGGGTAAGATGATAGTGCGTGCTGTAAGGGAAGATTTAAGAAAGGACAACTTAACAAGAAATCGCCATTTATAATTTTTGTTTCTTTTCTGAAATTCAAACATAACAACAAATAACATTTATTGAAAGATAATAAAACATTATTGTAAAATCTCCTAATTAAAATACAGAGGATTTAACAAGTTGCTTACCAGCAAATTTCTTTAATTTTCTTTGATGTTAAATATTACGCCAAGGACTTTATTGATACATATTTCATCAACCTGACACTGGAAGGAGGCTTTGCGGGATTTAAACTAAATATGAAAAGGGAACAATACAAAATACCCCAAAGTATTTTCTCCATATTCTACTTATTCTGCCATATACCGTTTATATTTGGACGTCGCTGTATTGGGGCTTGTGTGTTCAAACGTGTTTTCCCACTAATATTGATTAGCTACTATTCTATAGGTTATATCATTTTTTTGGTGGATAAAGTTTCGTCCGATACCTTATAGCTAATACTTGAAGGGACCCACATCGTGGAGTGCTTACGTCTGTATATGTATATAAATAAATATATATATATATATATATATATATATATATATATATATATATATATATATATATATATATATATATGGAAAGTGTAATTTACTACACAAAACGAAGGTTATAGAGAAAATTGAGGTTGGTAATGGCAAAAAAGTATTCTGTCTCTTATATATTCCATGTGCCATTACCAACCTCAATTTTCTCTCTCTCTCTCTCTCTCTCTCTCTCTCTCTCTCTCTCTCTCTCTCTCTCTCTCTCTCTCTCTCTCTATATATATATATATATATATATATATATTAAGGTTTGTTGGTTCACCACTGGATAGAACTGGTCATTCCGTATGGTCAACCTCGATGTAATATTATGGAGAGCACTCAACGTAATGCAACTCACCCGTCTTCGTTTGTGTAGTTGGTGGTTCGAGTACGGAGTTAATTATTATAAAATAACAGGAGGCTGGACTGGTGTAATTCCTTAAAAGGTTTATTATACTATGATCATTTTAATGACCGGGTTCAGTATGAATCCGGTGACATCATCAGGTATTCGAAATATAACAAAGGAATATAATAGACAAAATCTATGGGGCTGAAATTCAGAGACATGAGGGTGACCGAACATTTAGCAGCTTCTATCTACTCCGATCGGCTGCCCTCAAGTGGTGATTATTAAGCTCACTAATGTCCATCTGGTGAAGGGGCGTAGGCTTATAGTGTACTACTACCACCCCATCAAAGACAGGTCAGCATTGAGGTCAGGTCACAATCAAGCTGGTCATGCGTGCTAGAAAGTGCCGCGAAAAATATCAAAGAACATATATCTTTAACAAATCTATATATAGTAATATATAGTGGGCGTCTGCATGGTTTAATGTATGGACAGAAATTACGATTAACAATTAGAAACGTTAAATTTATGTTTAGAGTTAGAAGATGCCATTTAAGATGAAATTAGAAAAATAAGGTTTAGGTTTGAGGTTGTGAAACTTAGATAAAGAATTTACAGAAGGAAGCTTTTATGAAAAAGTTTAAGTGTATTATAGATAGTCACGATAAAGTTTCAGGGTAGAATATATATATAATATATATACGTATATATATATATATATATATATATATATATACGTATATATATTATATACAGGCACCAATCACAAACTTTCTTCCTTGACCGCTAGCCACGTGAGGTTTCTTAGCCATTTTGAATCCATTTCTGGCGGGGATCATGGTAGAAGAAACTTAGTCCAGTCTGAGGGTCTGAGGTATCTCCTGAAGAGTTCCAGTCCTCGTGGATGTATCCAAGATCGGATATATCCAAAAAGTGGAACGAAATCACCGGTGGTCGAGACTAGGTGAATTTTGGTAAAATTTATGTGCATTTTTTCTTCAAACTTCTATTTTGTACCTAATTCCGTGTAGTTATATTTATCTAGTCAATTTCTACAGGCTAGAAGAAATAATTAGTAAGTGTCATATGGCTGTACATCGCGGAAAATAATTTGTATCATTTGTCTATTATTTCTTCATAAGTACATTTTAAACTTATAGCCTCGTTTAAATGATTTTTATGTGGTTAATTTATACTGATTGGGAGAGGAAATATTGTATATATTTTATCTAATGGTTCTTCGGACTTGCATTTTTATATATAGCTCTGATTAATGATTATTTGCTTAATTAATTCTTCATTGAGCCACACCGTGAAAGGTTGCGAAACTCATATATGTATCTGTGACTATGTCTAATTATATATATATACCCCTTTGAATTTAGTATATATATATAGATATAATATATATAAAATATATATATATTATATATATATATCCGTTTATTTTTCACCGAAAGTAGTTTTTGAATGCATCTTCTCTTTTCATGATATCCGGATTACATTGAGTTCTTCATACGGATTGGACACAACCGTAAACTTTTGGTATATTTATCTACATATATATATATATAACGAAAGAAATGTGGTAAGGAACCAGGTGGACCATAACGCACTAAAGTACTCAATACTTAGGGTAGTAGAGTGGGTAATAGGAACGAGTAGGACCCCGACGGCTGAGCTCAAGCCGTTTCGACGGGTAATTCTGGACTAAAATTTTTTAGTCCAGGTCCTACTCGTCGGGGTCCTACTCGTTCCTATATATATATATATATATCTATATATATATATATATATATATATATATATATATATATATATATATATATTATATATATATATATTATATATATATTATATATATATATAATATATAATATATAATATATATAAAATATATAATATATATTTTATATACCTTATAGAACTCTTTTTTTAAAAGAATTGTTCCTCTCATTTTTTCAATAATGTTACTTTGACGGATCAAAGAAGAAAAAAAGAAAAACTGATACTTAAATATATTTCTCCCCCCCTCTCTCTCTCTCTGTATATATATATATATGCATATGTATATATATATTTATATATGTATATGTATATGTATATGTATATGTATATGTACATATATATGAAAATATATATGTACATGTATATGTATATATATATCTGCATATATATATATATATATATACCGAATAAGTAAAAGCAAAGTAGTTTCAGATGTTAAAGTCCTTTAATAATAATGCTGTGATACATATTTCAATGGCGACAGTGGCCACTGTTCCGTGCGCCAGTGCCACGACATCGTCAGACAGCTTGTTACATAATAATGTTATGCTTCCGAGGCAATCCAAATTGAATCGACATGGGAACGGACGAAGTGTGTGCTCTTGGGTTCTTCGTCCGTTCCCTTGTGAGTACCAATTCACCCCCACCAGTCTGCGCAGGTGCAGGTCAGAAGGAAGTTGACCATCAGCTACCGCAGAGTTCAACGAAATTCGCCTTGGCAGTTCCCCCTCTCAACCAAACAATAACCTATTCAGGCCTGTAATATATAGCTTACTGCTAGCCACCCGATCAGTGGCAGTCAGCCGAAAGCTAGTGGGGTTGGGAGAGTATGAGTGTCAATAGGTCTCAATACCACCCCACATTAAGCATGGACAGTAGAATTGACAATCAACCTCTAAGAGAAAATATACTTAATTCTAGGTATCATGCTTTCACAGTGGAAATTATGAATGAGAGTTGGAAATTAAAATTTAAAAAAACTGCGGTAGCTGATGGTCAACTTCCTTCGGACCTGCGCCTGCGCATACCGGTTGGGGTGAATTGGTACTCACAAGGGAACGGACGAAGAACCCAAGAGCACACACTTCGTCCGTTCCCATGTCGATTCAATTTGGATTACCTCGGAAGCATAACCTTATTATGTAACAAGCTGTCTGACGATGTCGCGGCACTGGCGCACGGAACAGTGGCCACTGTCGCCATTGAAATATGTATCACAGCATTATTATTAAAGAACTTTAACATCTGAAACTACTTCGCTTTTCCTTATTCGATATTTACTCCGTCACTTTTATGTGGAATAAGTACGTTGAGTTCTTGAATTGAATTGCATCAATGTTTATCTTAAGTATATATATATATATATATATATATATATATATATATATATAACTTTGATAACTTTGATAACTTTGATAGGTTTCAGCCAGTATTGGCCCAGGCCATGTCTAACTTCATAGTACTATATATGGTGAAATCTTTCAAACATGATTTGAACACCATGGTTCACTCAAGTAGAGAGTTATTGTTTTCGGAGACATTACAGGGTGTAGGAGGTTTATCCGGAATTTCTTGGAGGAATTTGTCCAAAGTCATTTTGAATTGAACTTTGCCTTTCATTTTTCTGAGGATCGATAATATGATAGATCCTCTGTTGATTTCAACGATGAGCATTCATTTGTTTGATCAACTGGACCTCAAACCTGTGAATTAACTCGTAAGTGGTTCAGTATTCCACAGAAGAGTGTACCTTTAATGTTATTTCTAAGCTGAATCAGCTTGACACAGTGTATGACAAAATTGGATCTTTGAATTATTGGTACAAGCT
>OZ024741.1:358286924-358304424 GCA_964016885.1 Eledone cirrhosa
GTATTTTATTTTATCGACCTCGCAAGGATAACTTCGGCGGGATTTGAAATCAGACCATAAAGGGACGTAACTCTATGCTGCAAAGCGTAGCGTCCGACCCTCCACTGATACTGCCAATCCACCGCCCTAAATAAATAATATAATATTTCTGCTCTCTTCCCGATTGAACACTCTTTTCCTTTTTCCTTTTCTCATCTACCGATATTGCCACATACACATATACATACACACACACATATATATGTGTGTGTGCATGTGTATATATATATATATGTGTATAGTGGGGGTGTATAGTGATTATTCATAGCTAGCTGGTGTTGAAATAATCATGCGGATAAATGTGTCACGTCATCTGTGTATGAAGACGTGTTGAAAATATACGCTTTATTAGAAATAGCTTTGTTCCATTGATTTTATATATCCGTGCTTCTATAATCACTACTACAACTGAATTTTCGGTGACAATTATTTGTTCAAAGCTCTAATAGATTACTCACAGTAGACTACCTTCATTATTTATCGGAACTCTATTATAATGTTTATCATTTAGTTTGAAGCGAAACGTTAATGAACCTCACCCTTTTGAGGCCCACTCCCATAACATAATCAATTGAGATAAATGGATAAGATTAATACGATCTTATCCCCTACAGCTGTATCAAGAAACTGCCGACACATATCAAAGTAATACATGAGCTTGTCAGCTGTATGATGAGGTTTGACACACGACTCTATCTTCCCAGTTATACCATGTCTCTTTCGTAACTGAGGACCATGCTGCAAAGTCCAACACGTAATGATGAATTGTATAGGGTGCAATATGGCAGACTAAATATGTTGCATTTTCTCTACGGTTCAGTCTATTTTTGTATACCCGAAAATTGTTGGTAGTTATCACAGTAGAAACGAGCACGGTAGTCGCAGTCAAAGCACAACAGAAATTCCTTTGTTATTGTTATATAATTCTTCTTATCGTTCATATTGTTTATTTATTTATATATTTTGTTGTTGCTCTTACGAATTTCCGCGAGGTCCTTCTTGTTATCTGTTCGATTAGGTGATCTGGTGTCCACTGTTGTTGTTGGTAGCGTTGATGGTCGGCTCCATTCGGAACATATAAACAGAGCGTCACCGTTATATGACAGAGCGTCCTGGCGATGTCAGAGTACAACAGTCAGTTTCTTTGCATCTCCAAACAGTGTTTGGAGTTAGTGAGCCTACTGATGTTACAGTTACTTTTGTGTGTATGTGTTCTTTTTTATGTTTATCTGGGCTGAGTGGAAGATATAGGGATTTTTATAATATTACTATAGCAGTCTTCCGTATTGTATATCTCTATGGGTGATTGGAGGTAATTTTTCATGTAGTTCCAGTGAATATGAGGTTAGAAGCTTTCTGTGGCAACAAACTGTGCCTCTTGCATGTCCGGGTAGGTTTTCATTTTCCTTTTGTTTTGTATAGGTGGTTTGTAGATATGACCTGTAAGCAGCATGTGATAAGGAGTAGCGTGCTGTTTTGTGTACTTTGTAGTTTATTGTGGAGCGGTTGGAAGTCCGGAATACTCCATGATGGATGTAACGTACTGACTGTACACCATTGTTGATGTTTATTTCTGTTGGAAAAATTTTTGTAACTGCGATTATTTTAAATATGTTTGTACATCATCTTGCTTATCATATTTTCTAAGTGTGTTTTGAATGTCGTGTAATTTTGTATTCTCTGTGCGGGCTATGTTTATGTTGTTGATTGTGATGGTTGATTTCATATGATGTTCTCTGGTGTTGCTGGTAGGAAAGGTGACAGTGGTTTTAGTAAATGCTGTTTTAAATATTGTTTTGGAGCCAGGTTTTACGCGGTTTATATATGGTTGAAGTAATTGCCCACTGGTATTTGAAGAATGGTAAGATTATATGAGTGTGATGGCATCTACGTACGAGGCTGTATGTGTATTTTACGTAAATGTCGTGTGTATAGCGAATTGACTGAGTCTTTAGGACGTCGGATAAAATGTTTTGCGGTATTAATTTCGTCTCTCTGCGTTATATGAGTTCAAACTCTATTGAGGTCAGCTTTATCTTTCATCCTTCCAGGGTAGATAAAAAGTACTAGTCCTGGACTAGGGTCGATTCTTCCTCTATATGATCTTTCTCACTCTCTCTTCTCTGGAAGAAATCTGCTGTTTTGACCTCGAGATAAGATGGGCTCCGCCAAGTTTAAAGTGATCGAGATACGCTGTATTCCTGAAGTTGTCCTTACGACTCCATTAAAAGTTAGGGGTCCACGAGAAAGAAAGTCATAACTTGAAAATAGTTCATTCGAGAAATTGCTAGTTCTGAACATGACGACCGTATAAACTACTGAAAACTAGTCATCTTGGCAAATAATTCGACAACCAACATTTTGTTTTTTAAGCTGTTGAGTATTCTTTTCGTATAAATGGTTTCTAATTTCGACTCCAGGCGAGCAATTGTTTTTGAAGAGAGGGGAAAATCGTTGACATCGATTTCCCAGTACTTGATTGGTACGTTATTCTATCGATGCCGACGGTAATGAAATACTGCAACACATTTCAATCGGTGCCCTTACGATTCTGTCAATCCAGTGGCCACTTTTTTTCGTATAAATAAATGTTGATAACAATGGTAATAAGAGTGGTACGCAGGGCCGGATTTAAAACTTCAGGCCGTAGGTCTCACACATCATGCTGATGGGAGACCTAGGGAAAATTCCTCATCTGCCCTGCTGTTAATCCGGCTCAGGGTGTACGTATGGAAAATTTTGTTGAAGGAGCTACCATTTATTCTTTGCATTAAATTCGTGAGTAGTGTGGTAGCCGAATGTAGTCGTTTGAATCCATGTCGGGATTTGATGTCAAGGATTAACCTTTATATAATTTTTGAAGATGTACATAGGAGGAATATGGGTCTGTATGGTTTTATTTCTCTTATATTTTTGTTGGGCGTTAAAATTGTTACGATTTTGCCAAGGTTCCAAATTCGGAGTATTTGGCTGTGTTAATACCAGTAGTTGTTGTTTAGTTTAACCTCTGTTGAAGCAGGCCTATGATCAAAATGTATTCTAGTTGTGATAATCACGTCTTTCTTTGTTTTTCAGATACAGTGTCTCAAGGATTACATTATAGAAAATACTAGAGAGAGAGAGAGAGAGAGGGAGAGAGAGGGAGAGAGAAAGAGTCGGCTGCTATATATAGTAGGTAGAGCGATCTCTTGGAGGCTTTCTCGTTTGCTCTTAGTTATAGATGTTGGGGGATGCACTGACTTTAGGTGTTTTAGGAATAATTGTAATTTTGTCTGCTCTCGACGCTTTTCCGGTTTTAGATTTACCTATTGCTTTTTGCGTGACTAATGGAAGGAGAGATGGATAGATATATATATATATAGAGAGAGAGAGGGGAAGAGAGAGTGATAGAGAGAGAGAAAGAGAGAGAGTGAGAGAGAGAGAGAGAGAGAGAGAGAGAGAGAGAGAGAGAGAGAGAGAGAGAGAGAGAAACAGAGAGAGAAAGAGTTAAAATCGAGGTTTAGTAGGAAGGTGTGTATTTTCGGATTTGTAGGTATGTTGGTGGTTGATTTTCGAGAAATATCTCAAATGAGACAGTTCGCTTCTTTTAGCAATTTTAATTTTAGTTGTGTGTGGTGTTCTTATACTGTGGTGATAAGCATAGATTATACGAGAAAATAAAAGTTGTTCACCAAGTGTTTGGGGTAGCTAGATGTGGAAAATCTGCGTCAGAGTTGTCGTCACGCTTAGGGATCCAACCGGATCAGTTGGAGACGGTTGTTTCTGACAGGACCCGTTGGAAGGAGTGTTTGAGGACTCTGCCTCAACAACCTTCTCAGGAATAAGTGGAAGAAGAAGAAGAAGAAGAAGAAGAAAAAGAAGAAGTGTGTCCGTGTGTGTGTATTGATTTGGGTAGGTTAGGGTGTAAAAGGAATTTAGCTGCAATGATATTATGTCACCTCATGTGTTATCTGTATTGTTTGAAAACAGGAGGGGTTGCGTACTCACATTTTTATGTGTGTACGAAAATAGAGATTACATATATAATATATCTATGGAATTGTTAATCCCTAGGCTTTTGCGCTTAAATACACTTTATTGATTTCATTTTAGATTATATTTACGTGACAGTTGGCATATATATATATAGAAGTAGTCACACAACAGTTAGTTCACCATACCGAGAACAGTTGTTTTACCTAATGCGGATCTTCAGCTCGGACTGGTCGGACACGAGGATATAGAGAGCGCTCACAGGGTAGAAAGCCAAACTTCCACGTGATGAAAAGAATCTGCTGACCGGTGCTGGAGACGTGTATAGAGGTAGAACACTGGAAGGTAATATCCGTAGTGGTAGAGCACTCAGTCCATGGGACGAGTTTGGTAGAAGTAGTAACACAACAGTTAGTTCACCATACCGAGAACAATTGTTTCACCTTATGCGGACCAGTCCGAGCGGAAGATCCGCATAAGGTGAAACAATTGTTCTCGGTATGGTGAACTAACTGTTGTGTTACTACTTCTACCAAACTCGTCTCATGGACTGAGTGCTCTACCACAACGGATATTACTTCCAGTGTTGCCTCTCTCTCTCTCTCTCTCTCTCTCTCTCTCTCTCTCTCTCTCTCTCTCTCTCTCTCTGTATATATATATATATATATATATATATATATATATATATTAGAAAGTGAGGTTTTTTTTAACAAAATGAAAAATAACCGAGGTGTCCTACACGAGTGAAAGTATAAAGAAAAAGAGATGAAATCGAAAATGCAACTGGAGTCTCATTTAAAAAAAAAAAAAAATATTTATTTGGTTCCTTTACCGGTTTCGCAGTTCTTCTGCTTTTAAAAAGTAGAGTTGAGATGGAGGGTCTGTGGTTTTTCTCACATCTGGTTGGTCTCTGAATGTTACTTGTTTTATATGGAAAAAGTGGCTCGAAATGCCAGGTTTTTCGAGAAGTAATTTAATTGGTTGGTCAATAATTATAATAAATTTCGCGCCAGTTCTCGTTACAAAGTTCTTCAAACAAGGGGGGGGGGGGTCACAGGTTGTTTTTTCCTATATGAGTGTTTGAATTTCTTTTCACTTAAAAAGGGGAGGGGGGGGGGGGGCGGCGGCTCACGAAGGCTTTTTTTTAATAAACGTAATTTGATTGGTTATAAATGAAATTATGGCTGTCACGTGAACAAGTTTTCATTAAATTTTCGCGCCCTTATTTGGAAATCTATTCTGTAGCCGTTTTAGAGAATTTTATGACAAGTAAAAGATAATGGTCAAGAGAAATTGGATGGGAGAATTGTTCTGGTTCAGTGAATATGGTTAGTTCGCTGGGGTGTCAGAATTCAGATTTTCTATTGAATAAAGAAAGTAAAGATATGTATGTTTATTTGTGTGCTTGTGTGTGTGTGTGTGTGTGTGTTTGAATTTCTTTTTACTTAAAAAAAAGGGGGCTCACGAAGGCTTTTTTTAAATAAACGTAATTTGATTGGTTATAAATGAAATTATGGCTGTCACGTGAACAAGTTTTCATTAAATTTTCGCGCCCTTATTTGGAAATCTATTCTGTAGGCTTGTTCACGTGATAGCCTTGTTCACGTGACAGCCTTGTTCACGTGACAGCCATAATTTCATTTATAACTAATCAAATTACGTTTATTAAAAATATATAAATTGAAGTGAAAGCAACTGGTGCGTGTGTTTCTTATTGGCAACATGACCCTCCCAAAGTATAACAATATCGGTTTCAACACACGATTTCAGATAAAGAATCTTGCTAAACAAATTCAGAAACGAAATATATATATATATATATATATATATATATATATATATATATATTTATATATATATATAATTGTTTCTACTTTTGGCACAAGGCTAGCAATTACCCAGTGCATTACTGGTGCTTTATTTTACCGACCCCGTAAGGATGAAAAGCAAAGTTAACCTCGGCGGGATTTGAACTCAGACTGTAAAGGGCCGTAAATCTATGCTGCAAAGCATGGCGTCCGACCCTCTACCGATACTGCAATTCCACCACCAATCCATATATATCTATATACTACTAAAACTCTGTGTTTGTGTCTTATATATAATAATATTGAAAGGAAGTCATCGGAAGAACTGGTGTATCTCCGACCGTCCTGTCAATCACTCAATGGTTTAATTAAGCCAGCATCATTAGGATACTAACCAAAAAAAGGGTAGCAGAGTGCACACTTATACGTTAATAATGAGAGAAACGATTTCGTGCGGGTATATATATATATATATATATATATATATATATATATATATATATATATATATATTACCACTTTCAGCTTCACATCACGGCTGTGAATAACTAATAATCGTTCGGTACACGCGATGATCCGACGGATGTGGCGGCTTTCCCGACTGTATGCCTTCCTTCGGTAAACGAAAATACTCGGAACGGCCACTTCGCCCTGGGGCCCTGTCGGACTTGGAACCCGCCGCGACACCGGTTATTGACCGCCAAACAGTACCTTTAAATTCTAGGCTTAATCATAAATTTTTAACTTTATCTTGCCTCCTTCTACTAGCACTTACCTAAATCCCCCAGCAGTGTGAATAACTAGTAATCGGTTGGTATATACGATGACCGGCGGACGGTGGTGGACTTCCCACAAACACACCCGACGCTTAAGACAGTTAACATTCCTGGAGTGCTCGGAAAAATAAATTTCCATTTCTTTCGCTAGACGATAATACTCGGAACGGCTGACACGCCACTGGGCCCCGGGTTGGCCAGGGGTCTGCAACGTCACCGGTTAATGTCCTCTAAGCATGGGCTTAATCTTTGCTATATATTCTACCCTGAAACTTTATCGTGACTATCTATAATACACTTAAACTTTTTCATAAAAGCTTCCTTCTGTAAATTCTTTAACTAAATCTCACAACTTCAAACCTAAACCTTATTTTTCTAATTTCATCTTAAATGGCATCTTCTAACTCTAAACATAAATTTAACGTTTCTAATTGTTAATCATAATTTCTGTCCATACATTATACCATGCAGACGCCCACTATATATTACTATATATAGATTTGTTAAAGATATATGTTCTTTGATATTTTTCGCGGCACTTTCTAGCACGCATGACCAGCTTGATTGTGACCTGACCTCAACGCTGACCTCTGTCTTTGATGGGGTGGTAGTAGTACACTATAAGCCTACGCCCCTTCACCAGATGGACATAAGTAGCCTTAATAATCACCACTTGAGGGCGGCCGACTGGGGTAGAAGCTGGTAAATGTTCGGTCGCCCTCCTGTCTCTGATTTTCAGCCCCATAGATTTTGTCTATTATATTCCTTTGTTATATTTCGAATACCTGATGATGTCACCGGATTCATACTGAACCCGGTCATTGAAATTATCATAGTATAATAAACCTTTTAATGTATTACACCAGTCCAGCCTCCTGTTATTTTATAATATATATATATATATATATATATATATATATATATATATATATATGGGAGGAGGTTATACATATACAAACGTTTATATATATACATATATATATATATATATATATATATATATATATATATATATATATATATATATATATATATATATATATATATATGTATATATATATATATATATGTGTGTGTGTGTAAAAGGTAAACAGAAATAACACAATCGGTACAATATATGGAAGGAATATACTAGGTTAACGCTTGAAATAGCAGGAAGAGGGTCTTGACGTTTCGGACGTATGTGTATATATATATATATATGTATATATATATATATATATATATATATATATATATATATATATATATATATATATATATATATATATATATATATATAGTAATAATAATAAATTTGAACTAAAATCCAAAGAGGGCTCGATAAGGATAAATATATATCAAATATAAAATATATAAGAACCGTAGAGCAAATATTTATTAAAATAACAGATTAAAGTTTATGCAAAGAATCGCTGCTTACACCCTTAACAGGATCTTCTGAAACTAACAAAGTCAATCTGTGAACACAGAAGTGAATATTTAAAAAAACGTTGCAACCGGAGGAAGACAGGAAGACGATACTTTGGTTCGTGGAAACGTTCCTTGGCAAAGAACGGGAAAAAACGAATATAATACGTCATTATTTGGAGCGGTGAAAAACAATTACACGCAAAGCAAAACCACGTTTATGGTATAAAAGCGATTCTTTGCTTAAACTTTAATCTGTTATTTAAAAAAAATTTTTTTTTATTATAAAGAAACTTTATTGTGTTGTATCAGATGAAAGAATGGTATTTAACTAATGTATTGGTACGCGATGGGGCCCACCCACAGCCCCGGCGGACAGAATGGAGAAGGCGTTTCCCCGGAGGACGGCAAGGGAGACGCGCTGGAAAAGCCACTCCAACTCGCGGGGCTCACACCTGCGGCTGGCCAGCTCAGCGCCTATGGTGGTGAGTAAGGAGGTAGCCCTAGGGCCGAGGACACTAGAAGTTTCCACTGCCAGGGGAACGACCGCAAACCTGTCGGAGAGCGACCGGTATTTGAGGAGTTTGGCTCCCTCAGCCCGTCCGTACGCAAACCGTCCATACGGGCCCGCCCAACGTAGCATCATCCAGATACCAAACGTTGAGAGGGGCCGTGATACTCCGGGCGATGTGGTCAATACCAACGGCGAACAGGAGGGGTCCCAAAGGGTCGCCCTGTTGGACCCCAGTAGCCGAGGGTATGACCGTATCAGCAGCTAGGAGCATGCTCGCGGCTCCATATGACAGGTAGGCCAGCGGGTAGGCAGAGGGGGCTCGGCTGAGGCAGGCCTCGAGCAGATGATCCCGGCGTAAAGAATTAAAGGCATTCCTCATGTAAAGCTTGACAATGAGGTGCCTGGAGTCCCTGGATGCCGGTACCGATGGGCAGCTGCTGATTGCATGAGAGGCTCCCTCACAGTCCCCGGACACGCCGACACCCAGTTGCACCGGACTAAACTCCTCACCCAGTTCGTGTGTGACGGACTTGCAGATCACCTTGGCAGCCAGCCCCCGGAAGACAGTGCCCACAGCAATGGGGCGTATGCCACCCTCTTTCTTCCTGAGAGCGGTGAGGCTGGCCTAAAAAAAGAAGCCTCGGGCGTAATGGTCGAAGGAACCATGAATGAGCCTATTGGTGAGCGCCACAATTGCACTCAGAAAGCGGCGCCTGGCCTCAGTGGAGAGGGGGATGTCAACTCCTTGAGGTGGCCTGGTCGGAGACCATCAACACCCCCGCAGCTGCTAGCTGGGAAGGACCTGATGGTGGACATGATATCTGCACCAGGAGCCACAAGGAGCAGGTAGGGGTCGGGTGGGGGTATGGGTCTGAGATCAGTGGATGGCTCAGGGTGTTTGAGCCGCAGAGCAGCCAGGACCTCTTCGGTGGGTTGGAGGACAGTGTCCTCTGAGACAACAACTCTGACTGCGGCCGAGACATCACCCATGATAAGCTTTCCGTTTACCTGGTCACGCAAACGCTTGGCGCTGACCTCGGGGGTGGAGGATAGGGGGTATCTGAGGGTGGGGTGTGTGGCGTCCCTGGGAACGCTTGGAATGGGCGCTCGCCCAAATGATGAGACATTGGCCTTGACGAAGGCTGCTGTTGACCGGCCGCCCCGGTCAGCGCCAGAGCTGGGGAGGCTGAGGGCGATTTGGGCGAAATAGAAGAGCCGCTTTCAGTCACTGACTCGATTGGAGTCCAGGGCGCTCTCAATCGAGGAAGCGAGGGCATCGGCTACCGGCACCCGTGCAGCTCTCGGGATCCTGAGTGGGATATTCCGGAGCCGCCCGAGCCGAGCGATGTTGACCAGCGAAGCTCGGGCATCAGAAAAGCTCGCTGTCCCATCTGGTGGTGTGCCAGACGGCCGTGGCTGGGAAGACGTGGGAAAGAGGCAGCTCCTGCACCTCCACGTTGCGAGGGCATTGGAAGCTCGACGAGTCAAACCAACGCAGGTGAGGTGGTGGAAGCAGCTGCACCCCAAACAGTTCCGGCTCCTCTTCCGTTTGTTAGTGGTGCCGCAAGTGCTGCAGGTGTCGATTTGGAGGGGTGGGGAATGGGGCGTGGGGCCGGGGACTGGGGCACCGAGCGGCATCAGGGGTTGGTGGCTGGTGTGTGTGGGTGGAAGGGAAAGTGCTGGTAAGAGGGCAACATAGCTCACCTATATATATGGAGGTGCCAGAAAACGAGAGCGAAAAGTGGCTGCATGGAGGGGGAGACACAGGAAGGTAGAATGGCAGTAAATGAATGAGTGAATGGATGGATGTACACAAAAAAGAGGGGTGGGGGAGAAAACAAGGGGTTGTTACCAGCGGAAAGACCCAGAGTTCAGCACGCACACATGCGAGCAACTGAGCAGTTTGTCATAGACGATATTCTCAATGGACGCGCTTACAATATTTGAATATAACTGAACCGTCGTGTCATTTAATTTGAAAAGTGGAGCAAAGTAAAAGTAGAATAGTGAATTTGGAGTGTCAATGCCTTGTGATTTTTTTTTCTCAATACCGGACTTACAGTTTTCCAGGATTTATACTCATTTTTTTTTTTTCCTTCAAAAGGATGGAGGCGTTTTATCTCCTCATGAAACTGACATTACTTAATGATGTTCGTCATCTATGGCTTATTCATATGTATTATTTCATTGAATTGGCAGTATCGGTAGGGTGTCGGACATGCTTTCCAGCATAGTTATGTCCCTTTACGATCTGAGTTCAAATCCTGCCGAGGTTAACTTTGCCTTTCATCCTTACGAGGTCGATAAAATAAAGTACCAGTAATATACTAGAATAATTGCTGGCCTTGTGCCAAAAGTAGAAACAATTATTTCATAACTCTATAGAACTATTAGAATGTTTGTGCAATGTTCTGTGTCCAGCCAGGTTTGTACAACAGGTAAGAAAAATGATGATTCGGTGACGGTTTCTTCTGATAAGAGCCTCTTCCACGTCGGAAGATCGAAGTGTGTTTTCTTGTCTTCAAATACTTTCATAAACGGCTTCGGAGATTTAAAACTTATGTTTCAATTGGTGCTTCCATTTCCACACGGTTCTATTGTCTTATTTACAAAAATATATATTTCTATATATTTCTTTATTTATTTCTCTTCTTTTAGTTGTCACCAGTGATGTTTGTCACCAGTGATGTTTGAAGTTCCTTGTATGTTTCTAAGTTGTTAATATTTTAATAAATTAAATTACTTTCTGTCATATTGGAGAAGCTGTGTAAATATTCATTCTTGGTCATATTAAACTACTCGGCACTACAACGGATTGTTTTCTTGCTTTACTTTCTTCGTTTTTTCCGTTCATTGCCAGAGAACGTCTCTATGAACCACCTATAATAAATATATATATATATTTTTGAAAGATGCAAGGGTAGTTATTTAATAACCCCTAGCGTATTTTCATCAGATGGGGTAAGTAAGAGGGAGACAGTAGTGTTGCTGGCATTAGTGACTGTAAGAAAGCTATGGTATCAAATTACCAGAGGGGTCATATATTTCTTAGAATGGATTGAATGAACTATTGTTTTTTTTTAATTTCTGGACTTAATTCGACATACTTATGTTTCCAACTTGGGCATTAATAATTGGATAAGGATGTTTCAGTGTAATTATGTGTGTGTATATATACATATACAAAGAACACGTTTCTATGTTTCTCTACATACACAGTTTGCCTAGCCACCTGTCACCTGTCACCTGCCACATATAACTAAAAACCAAATCAATAATGTAAAGTTGTACTTAAGCACAAAAGCTTGAAGATGAACACCTCTATGGATACATTATATATGTAACCTGTATTTCTGTGCTTAGACTATAGATTTATAAATACATATAGTGTAAGTATATAGTAATAGTTAAATAATAGATATTTATATTATGAAACAGCAAATATTAGCGGATTTAAGGTGAATCTAACGTAGATATAGTTATAGTTTTATAATTAGAAGCTTCGTTGTGAAAAGTATGAAGTTAAAACACTTTCCATTGATTCTTTTGTACACAACAATACGCAAGTGATTGCCATTATGCATTTCGACGATTATTTTCTCGTCATCAGAAGATAACTATCCGTAAAATTATGTCTACAGAATAATCTTTCTATAGCATAGCTATATATGTCAAACAAGTTGTAGAATACATCTGAAATCATCAGTAATAGGTATATTTTTATACTCGTGCATGTATATATATATATACTAGCAGTGGTACTCGGCGTTGCAGGGGATAAGGTATTTTGGAACGCGGACCGCCAACAGACCTAATCGTGGAAAAACTGCATGCCTGGACAATATGTAAAGAAAATAAACCGAATACTCTGATGCTATTAGTATTAGGTATGCTTCTCCTTCCACGTGGAGAAAATCGGCTTGGTGCTTTTGTACTTTAATAAAGTGGCATGAGTCAGCAGGACAGATGTCACCACTTATGTCAGAGGGAAGTCTGCAATGCTTGAGCAAGGCATGACGTGCAATCGGACAGTATGTGGAGCCTTCTCGAAGGAGTTCATCCCACCTTAGTAAGTAAACGCAACTGGACAAACGTTTACCAAACTGTGGGTATAATTTAACAAATTTAAAGAGGAATGGTGCAATAAAATGGGCCCCGAGACGTGTGCGCGTTTACTGGCAGCCCCTAAACGAAAGGGTCGCCATCAGCTATTTCAAGGGCCCTTAAAAGGGCCGTGTAAGCCGTTCGTTGACACCCCACTAAGGAGGGTAACCATCAACAATTTCAAGTGGTGGCCCTAAAAAGGGCCATGTGAGCGTTCACTTGTAGTCCTTAATAGTGACTTTGACTGCGTTCTCTGACATTTGAAGGAGGGTGTTACGGTTGCTTCCACTGGTAGCCTTTAGAATGAATCAGAATGCGTTCGCGGTCTGTTTAACAGCCATACATTGACACGCCGAGTGCGAAGCGGAAGGTCCATCTATGAAGGTAGTCACCTGAAGCCGAGGGAAAACGTATTTCAGGTAATAGGCCGTATGAATGGCAACCAGATTGCCTTAAGAAATGTTGATAACGAACCTACCTCGTCCTTGTGCAAATGCAAGAAGGCAGGATCGACTTTATTTCACTCGCTCCACTAAAAGTTGGATTTTCTTTGCTCACGGTATGAAGAAGAGACTGACTAATACATAGTTACCGGCTTTCAGTTTTAGTGTTGTTTGAAATATATAAAGAAGTAAGGGTCTGGTGGTACGTAAGTAAGCGACACTGTGGCTTAAAACGTGAGGAAGAAGTTGTGTGCACTTACCATCTGTTTGGGGAATGAGTGTGAGATTTGTCTTGAGCAAGGGTGGCAGAATAACCGGAGGCAGTGGGCCGTAAGTAGAAAATCTGCACGTAGAGGGAATTTTGGGAAGTGACGTAATGCAGACAGCCAGACATACAGACATATATTATAAGGGCGCGACGTTATATGTATGTATCTATCTAAAAAGAGAAAAACTAAGAATTATAAAGAGAGATCGTTAAATCGCCTAGGGCATTGAAAATTTGAAATATTGTTTGCTCAAACACTCACAGGACCATAAGTATTACATGTGTAAAGTTTGAAAACAGTCGGTTGGGTGCTTCTCGAGTTTTAGGGATTCAAACTCACACACACACACAGACAGGTATCCTCAGTTTTATATATATATATATATATATATATATATAAAACTGAGGATACCTGTCTGTGTGTGTGTGTGTGTGTGTGTGTGTGTGTGTGTGTAAAGATATATATATAAAAGAATATGATAAAGATCCTATAACCCTTTGTAGAGTCGTAGAGGCATCGTCATACAGTGTGTCTAGGGCACATTTAAACCTGGTAGAGCCCAACTCTCTCCAGGTCTGAGCACAGACAATGTTTTCTATGGAGGAAGAATTGACCCCAGTACTGGACTGGTACTTTATTTATCGACCTCGGAAGGATGAAAGGCAAAGTTGACCATGATGGGATTTGAATTCAGAGCGCACAATGAGGTAGGACGAATACCGTAAAACATTCTATGCAACGTCTTAACGACTCTGCCAATTCACCTTAAGTATATATGGTCTGAACATCCATTGGAAAGCATTGCACCTTTAACTCGTGGAGACATGATCCATGATAATTATTACTTAACATTCAGGCAAGAAATAAGATGACCGACGTTACTTTATATGAGATCTCATCAAGCCCAAGGGAGGTTAAATTGTTTTTTTTTGTTATTCTGGGGAGTAAGTTTATAATTTTGAATGTAATATAATTATCAAAGTGTATGTGTTGTGTGTATATGTATGTTTATGTTTTTTCTGCGTATAATTATATAGATCATTGTAGTGAAAGCGTGCTTTTATTAAACTGGTGGCTCTGGTGGTGGTTTTGGGGTGATGTTTATTGTCAAAGATGTGTATTTAAGCTACATTAAGTTTCTGTGGAATATGTGTATGACCAGATGACCGACATAGTGGATTTAGGCGTGTATAAATTAGTAGAATCTTTTGTTCCTGGGCCTGTATACTTCAATGCTGACAGGAGATGTGAGTTTATGTATGGACATCCTCTAAATATTTCACTTTTTATGTCCAAGTCGTCATTAGATTATTGCAATCTCTGTAATATCCTGAGTTTTTCATTTAGGCAAAAATGAGCACCTCTTATAATATAAAAGCCTGACATGTCCAATATATTACATTTAATCGTGTATGGTGTCCTTTTATACTTTAGTTCCCATACTTGGTTTCCTGGTGGCATGGGCGTTTTCATTTGCTGATGTCTGAATGACGTGATACGTGAGTAGTACTATTGTTTAAAACAAATTTATGTTATACCCACATATCGTTCACTAATCTCTGTATGGTTGGCTGCATTTGGTGTCATGATGGATTCGCACACAATCGATCTGACATTGCATTTTTGTTGCAGAGTGCATCCACCCTTTCTGTTGCATGGTCATCCTGGGTTTACATCAGGTTCTTTATTGTTTGTTACCCTTATCCTCATCGAAGGTCTACAGGAGTAGCTGATTTTCATTGCCTGCTGGTTGAAAAGTTTTACTATATATATATATATATATATATTGAGAGGGAATGTTTGTCTAATAAGAATTTTATGCCTACGTTAGTCTTCAGTGCAAGTTTGTTTTGAGTAGTGGTGATAGGTATATATTTAATTTCATCCTTGAAGTCGTTATCTGCAAGTGACATGTATGTATGTATGTATGTATGTATGTATGTATGTATGTATGTATGTATGTATGTATGTATGCATTTATGTATGTGCATAAAGACAAACATACACTTAAGCGCATTGAAATGTACATGAAAAGCTGTTTCTTACACACACACACAGACACACACACACATACACACGCATACACGCGTATACACAGGCAACACACACACACACACACACATATAGATATACAAACATAATAAATTTATTGAAGAGACGTTAGTTGTCATGGTCAAATGGCCACTACATTGTAGCTTCTTTCATGTATATATATATATATATATATATATATAACAAAGAAGATGTGGTAAGACACCACTACTCCATGTTTGTATCTAGCTGTCGAAACAGCCGGAGCTCAGCCGTCGGGGTCCTGACTCTTTTCCCTATATATTGTGTGTGAATCCATCATTACACCAGATGCAGCCAACCATACAGAGATTAGTGAACGATATGTGGGTATAACATAAATCCGTTTTAAACAATATATATATATATATATATATATATATATTCGTCGGAGAGGAACGGTACGGATAACTCCGACGGATAACTTCCCCCCGGAAAACCCCCCAGTTGATGGATCCGAATCCGAAATATAGGGACAATTAAATCTCTCCCGAGGTAACTCTATCTCGTGTTATTATTTTTATTTTTTACGCTCTTTCCTACATTCATCTACACACTATACATCTCATTCTACATTCCCTTACATCTCTCTCTTCACCACCGGATTCTGTTACCCGGCAATTTACCCATCTGCATTGTTGAGGCTTCCAAAACGCCCCCCCCCCATCTTATTATTCCACAATGCTTCAAGCAAACTTCAATACTCTCATGTATAGTAATAATAATAATATTTATACTTATATATGAGTTATATATAATTATAAATATGGAGGGTAGTACTAAGCACTAGTCAATTACCAGTAAGAGAAAAGTTTCAATGTAAATTATCAAATGTATTATAGAGCCGAGATACAAAATATAAAACAATCAAATCTTAGTTTAATACATTTAATTTCTGACAATTGTTTCTTCCAGAAGAATGTCTGGAATCATCGGAGCATACACAATGTTCAAATATTTTATAATTTTATATTTTATAAATATTAATTTTTAATAGATGGACCGTGGCAAGTGGAGAGATGCTGTGTTGAATAGGACCCGTCCAACCCTTGCAAGCAGGGAAAAGCGGACGTAAAATGATGATGATGATGAACACCATTTAATGAATGATAATTTTTAATAGATAATGAACAATAATTTAGAATAATAAAACAACCCTTCTTTTATTGTCAACCTTAATACTTCCTTAATTACCTCCATTTGTTAGAAACTCCCTTTATGAATATCGTTCCCCTTATTTTTAAAAATTTCAAAACGTTAAAATAATTTAACGACATTTTTACCATTAGACTTCGTCTAATAACTATAAATAGAACTCGTACATAAAGCAAAGTGAACTATTTCTTAATAGAAAATTTAAAGATAGGAATGCATTGCATAATATATTTCCTATATTAACATGGCTAGTAATACAGTGGAATTAATCTTTACTACACACATATTTTTAAACTGTACACATCTCAAACACATTACAACTAAAATTAAAAACATTCCATGTACACTACATTTGCTTTACACCCAACATATACATTTATACACGAACTCTAATATAAAATTCCTTGAATTACAATTACCTATCTTATTTACTTACGTTTTTTGCATTACACATTAAATAACATCTATTGACTTTATCATTACATATTCCTTTACCATAATGCATGCCATTTTTAACATTTTTAACATTTTAAACATTTTTAACACTTTTAACACTTTTAACATGCATTAACATTCTGTATGAAATCTGCTTTATTTATTTATTTTTGCATTACACACCCTTAATATTACCTGCTTTTCAATACTATGATATATTTTCTCTAACACCTTTTTTGCTTAGTATCTGTTGCACATGTATTACCTTAAAGAATATCTTTATATATAATATGCTTAATATTTCACTTTTCACCATTGTTCCTTATACTGTGATATCTATAACACAACATCTTTTTGTAACTCCTGCTCTTCTATTTGATGTCACTGACACTGTCAATAGTTATGTACATTTATCAATGTTCTGAAGACTATGATTATAATTACCTGTTTAAACATTGTGTATGCTCCGTTGAATCCAGACATTCGACAGGAAGAAACAATTGTC
>OZ024741.1:358306924-358309424 GCA_964016885.1 Eledone cirrhosa
GCATTAACAAACTTTTTTTTTCAGTTTCAGATAGAATTAATGTCAGAAAAGTCTGTACACTGGTGATGTATGAACTATTTGATTTTGAAGAAACTTTGAACTTACCATTGAGCATTAATTTTTCTCTGCTCCTTTATGTTAACTTTGAATTATCAGTTTTGTTACATTTACATTTTTTCTTTGTAAAATGCATTTACTTGTTTTGTGCTTTTTTGCTATTTGCTTCAGTTGCGAGCTCATGTTTTATTCATGCACTTTCTTGTACCTTTGCTTTGCTCCTCATTCTTACGGGTTCTCGCTACAATGACCTTCGGTTGGTTATTCGACTTCTCGTCTGAGAGGGGAGTCTTGTAGTGCTCTCTAGACGAAGGGAAGTAGGATAGAGTTACTTCCCGTAGAATTTCTAGAACATTCCTTGAACTTCCGTTCCAGAGATTATAAAAGAAAGAGCAAAGGGCAATTTCTTTCTCTTGCAGCTTGACCTTGCTAAAGTAAACACCAATTCTTCTTTTGCTCCGCAAGCACGAACAATATGTAACGACAAAACATTACTACAGGCCTGGCCAACGCCTCAGCCAGTCGACCGTACCTTCTCTTGCAATCTTAATTGGTTTATTTCATTTCTTTTGGCATGCCAGCTTAATCCACCTCTTAACCTTTGTTAATAAATTATGTAAAAACATGCTAAAGTCTTGGTGATATATCTATTATATCTTATTGCTAAAATGGTTATATAGCTATTATTATCTTTCTGCTAAAGGTGAAAGTAGAGGTGTGGTAATTATAGTAAAATTGTATTTTTTTAGGCTTATGAGGCATAAGGCAGTAGAGATTTTTTTCGTGCAACCGTTGGAAAAACAACCGGACATTGGTGACATGCTGCAACATATATATATATATATATATATATATATATATATATATATATATATATATATATATGGAGGCACATGGCTTAGTGGTTAGGGTATTGGTCTTGCAATCGAAAGGTTGTGAGTTCAATTCTCAGACTGTGTGATGTGTTGTTTCCTTGAGCAAGACACTTTATTTCACATTGCTCCAGTTTACTCAGCTGTAGAAATGAGATGATAGGGACTGGGGTCCATATCATTCCACTGCAAAGTGGTCGTGGAGGTGCCACGGCAAAAAAGCACCCAGCACTCACTGTAAATGAGGTTGGTGTTAGGAAGGGCATCCAGCTGTAGAAATCAAGCCAGAATCAGTTCCCGTCCCACCCTTGCAAGCAGGGAAAAGCAGACGTAAAAATGATGATGATGATGATGATGATATATATATATATATAAATATATATATATATATATATATATATATATATATATATATATATATATATATATATATATATATAGAGAGAGAGAGAGAGAGAGAGAGAGAGACGACGACGACCCAAAATATACAATAGTAATTGAGTAGTTTTTGCATTAATAGATGTGTAAGAGGAGCAGAAACAGAAAGCATCTTGATAGCTGACAGAGAGCAAAATTAACATGGGTAGCGGTAAATTCAAAACGGAAAAGCGGAGTAACGTCTTCAGGGCGGTGTATTTAGGCGTAAAGTAATCTGTTTAATTATGTCTGATGTGATCAAGTATCATTACGTTACTCAATTGATTAAGAATCATCGTGTAATAAACGGTGTTGGTTTAGGAAAGTGACTGGTTGACATAAGAATCTATGTTAGTTCAACTGTGTGGATTCATAATTTGACGTAGACATGCAAGTAAAAATATACAATAATTCATACACACCCGAGTAGTATATTGCATTTCTGAATACGGGATATATAGTGCAATCGGTGCAGGTCACAAATCATATCATCATAATATTCAGTAGCAAGTCATTATAGTATCTAAGTATTTATGTAATTAAATGTGAAGAAGTCTATGTTAGGCCTAAAGGACTAATAATAATAAACAACAATTATAGGTTGGGTATGCTTAAAAGAAAAATTGCATATATATTAATGCAAAAAATGTGTTGACCACACTCATATTATGTTTCCAATATAAACTTAATTTAGTTATTATTCAGTTGAGATTCACATATAAGGTGTTTAGTTAAATTATTATCAATATACTCATACACAAACTCGTACACTTATATATATACATATATATATATATATATATATATATATATATATGAAAAAGAGAGTCCTTCATCAGTGACCCTCCAACCGTCCCAGGCATTTCATCGCTTTAAGGGCCATATACCTCAGGTTGGTGCGAACAACGGCTAAAAAAAGTCGTTGGGACACGTAAATAAAGAGAACGTTAGGGTGAACAAACAAAATGGTTTAAGCAACAGAAAGTGAGAAGAAAGAGACAAGTCCCAGATTTCTATGAATATAAACTCGATAAAATCGTGAACTAGAGAATAAAGACCATCAAACCTGGTTGAAATGTGAGCAAGGAAGGAATTTCGCACAGGTCTAACGGGGGGAAGAAGAAGGGGTCTGGTCTGCGAATTCGGTAAACATA